>CM052449.1:11614612-11781341 GCA_028533085.1 Varecia variegata | reverse complement strand
AGGCCGGGCGCGGTGGCTCACGCCTGTAATCCTAGCACTTGGGAGGCCGAGGCGGGCGGATTGTTTGAGCTCAGGAGTTCGAGACCAGCCTGAGCAAGAGCGAGACCCCGTCTCTACTAAAAATAGAAAGAAATTATCTGGCCAGCTAAAAATATATATAGAAAAAATTAGCCGGGCATGGTGGCGCATGCCTGTAGTCTCAGCTACTCGGGAGGCTGAGGCAGAAGGATCACTTAAGCCCAGGAGTTTGAGGTTGCTGTGAGCTAGGCTGACGCCACGGCACTCACTCTAGCCCGGGCAACAAAGCGAGACTCTGTCTCAAAAAAAAAAAAAAAAAGAAAAGAAAAGATAAACTAGTTCCAAACAAATCAAAGGCAGAGATAAAAAAAAGATTGCATAATAGACTTCTAGCAATAAATGCTAGAAGGCGGTAGAAACATATCTTCATAGTTCAAGGGAAAATAACTATCAACCTAGATTTCTATATTCAGCTAAGTTATCTTTGAAGAGGAATGGCAAAATACAGATATCTGACAAGTAAAATGATTAAAGATCACCATATACTGGTTCTTATTGAAAGAACTATTAGATAATGTGGGAGGTACATAAAGAGTAAGCAGAGGCATTTGTCAGAATTCTTAGATTTAAATAAGCATTGATTTTTAAAAACCTTTAATTAAAATAGTGACCAAGTGGGGTGGTTAAAAATAAGTGTAACTAAAATGTTTTTCATTGGTAACATGGCAAGCAGAGGGGGAGAGTTCCAAGTTAAGTAGTTCAGATATTCTCACACTGTTCAGGAGTAGGGTAGAAATTTTAATTAATTAGATCTTAAATCACATGTGCATGTTAAAATTTCAAGCATAGCCACATAAAAATAGACATTGGGCTTCCAGACCAGTTTGTGGGGCCAGGGGAATAGGAATCAAGAAAATGTAATCAAGTAGAAGGCAAAAACAGAAGGGAATAAAAAGTGGGATTGGAGGAGATGGAAGGAAAAAGCCTTACATGAGTAATCACAATTATGAATTGATCAAGCTTTTGTGTTAAAAAGAGACACCCTGTAACATAATTACACAGAAATGTTGAAAGTATCAGAGAATTACGAGCTAAAATAAAACGGACGTGGGGGCTGGGTACAGTGGCTCATGCCTGTAATCCCAGCACCTATGAACACTGAGGCAGGAGGATTGCTTGAGGCCAGGAGTTTGAGACCCCATCTCTACAAAATAATTGTTTTAAAATACCTGGGCATGGTGGTGTATACCTAACTTCTCCAGAAACTGAGGGAGGAAAATCGTTTGAGCCCAGGAGTTCAAGGCTGCAGTAAGCTATGATTGTGCCACTGCACTCTAGCCTGGTAACAGAGCAAGATGCTGTCTCTTAAAAAAAAAAAAAAAAGAGAGAGAGAAAGAAAATGAATGTGTTTGTGAATACCAATTAACAGTCTGAGAAATACTACACCTAGGCAAATCTTGTTTAAAAATACTAGCTTAAATGACAAATATATTTTGAATACTCTTCATATTATCCTTGGTCTGTTTACTTTCTTCTTGCATCCTTTAGAATGGAAGTCTGCAAACTTCCTTATAGGACCAGATTGCAAATCTTTTAGTCTTGCAGACCATCTCTGCTACTGCTCAGCTCTGCCCCTAGGAGCATGAAAACAGCCATAGACAATACTTAAATAAATGTCATGACAGTGTTCCAATAGAACTTTATTTACAAAAACAGGCAGCCTGCCCAGAAGTCTGTAGAGAAAATTTTCTGTTTTAGCCAGAGTTCCTTTCAAATTGAAACATGCAAGCAATAATCCCAAATTAGTTAAGATTAAGAAGAAATATCATAAGTTGAGAAAGAAGAGCTAGCTCCTCTGTGAGTAATTCATTACTTAGTTCTAAAAGATGATAGTGATCTTTTTAGTTTCTGTTATAAATAATTAGAAGTTTTGAACATGAATTGCAGTTGATTCAGTTATTTTGTTTGGTGTGTTCCTATGCTAAACATTAAGTACAATTAAGTATACAAGAGTAGTAGTGTTGGTAACTTTTTTTGAATATTTGTGTTATAACCATTACCAGCCAAAATAATTTAGAATAATTTGTGGGGGTTCTTTCAGTCATACTGAGCAAAGCCAAGTAGATTAAAATTTATCTGTAATGTAATTTCAGCCATTTTCTTGATATTAGATTACAGTTACAGATCCTGACTTGATAGAAAAATCCAATTTAAATAGACAGTTCCTGTTTCGTCCTCATCACATACAGGTATGTTGCTAGTTAGTCTTTTTAAATCATCTATTATATTATATAAAAAAGAGAGTTTCCTTTTTGTAAATAGACTATAGTGTTAGAATAAGCATAATATGTCCTTTATTTTATTTAGAATCTCTCAAATTATCAAATAATGGGAATGAAAAAAGAGAAAAATATGAAATTATTTTAAAGCAGAATATTGATTTTTGCATTGATTTTGGATATTAAAATCTGAGTTGTGAAACATGGGCAGTATTTTTTTCACTTTGTCATCACTAAGGTATGTTTACATATTTAATTTTGGAAAGGAAGTATATAGAAACAGATTTTCTCATTTGAAGTTTTGGTAGATCATAAATTTGGCACTGTCTTTTTTTTCTGGTCTTTGTTACAAAATAGGTAAAGTTTAGCACTTAGAATTTTTGTGCTCTTTTGATTTTGTTTGACTATTTAAAATTCCTTTTTATTGTAAAATGCTTATTCTTAGTCTTTTTTATAGAGATGAAAATATTTAAGTCAGGAAAAGAAGCAGTTTTAATCAAGTAAATTTGCTTTTACTTTAGAAATGTTTTCCCCTGTATTGATCAGCAACTCATTGCCAATCTTAATAAGCTAAACTTAGGAATGGCATGAACAGAAAGTAACAATGGCAGGCGGCATAGTTAACCTAATTGCCTCACTTATCCAAATATAAAGGACAGAATAACAGAGTCTCTTATGAACTAAAATATCACAAAATTTATTTGCTTAACTTGGTGCATTTTATTTACAAAACTAAAAAGGCCTGTTCATTCTTATTTTACTGAGTTCTAACAAAGTTTTGATTTGTTTGTACCCTAAGAATACTGAGAAATGAAACATGTCAACCTAACAATGAGAAGAGACAGAAATACCATTAAAACTAAATGCATGAATTCAAATAGAATGGTCTAGAGATACTTAGTATCAAAGCAAATATAAATGAACTTTGGTAACACCTGAAATTCACTAGTGATTTAATAATGATAACTAAATCTTTAAGAAAAAAAAGAATGGGTTTTGGGTATAGTAGTCCCCCTTATCTGAAATTTCACTTTTCACAGTTTTTTATCTGCAGTAAACCATGTTCTGAAAATATGTGAGTACAGTGTAGTACATTAAGGTATTGTCTTTTGAGAGAGAGAGACCTCAGTCACATAACTTTTTAATAAAAATTATATTTGTTCTATTATTCATCTCTTACTGTGCCTAATTTATAAATTAAACTTTATCATAGGTATATATGTAAAAACATCATATATATGTAGGGTTTGGTACCATCTGCAGTTTCAGGCATCCTTGGGGAACTTGGCACATATCACCTGTATATAAGGGGAAACTACTGTACTTTTTTTTAATAAAATTGAAACATAAGTAATAATTTCTGAAAATATTTCTACCCAGAATTAGTAACAATTTTAAATGATTTTAGTACCAAATGTTAATCTCCCATACCTCTAACAGCTTATTTTTTGCAGAATCTGGATTTCTAATATTTTACTGAATGTGTTCTTATTTTTTTATAGGTACTTACCAAGTCAAACGTCATTACTAGGAAAAAAAACTTTAATTGGACTTTTACCTATTATTTTAAAAACTCTAAAGCACTTAGCTATGAGATAGAGGTGGTTTAGATTTTGATTAAAAATGTGTGAATTATTTGGACTAATGTGCATTATTGAATGTAGTGTGACTACAATGAATATAATTTCCACAAACCAAAAATATAAACTGGTCTCATTACTTTCACCTCATATATATTTTTTAAAGTGACAAGAATGTGTAAGTTCAATCATAGTTCATTTTTTTGTGTTTAACATTTATTCCTTCTGTTCTCATTATTTGTTTAGAAACCTAAGAGCTATACCGCAACTGATGCAACTCTGAAAATAAATTCTCAAATAAAGATAGATGCACACCTGAACAAAGTATGTCCAGCAACTGAGACCATTTACAATGATGAGTTCTATACTAAACAAGATATAATTATTACAGCATTAGATAATGTGGAAGCCAGGAGATACGTAGACAGGTATGTTCTTGAAATTCAGGTTCGTAAAGAATTATCTTTTGTTTTTACTTCTATTTACCACAGTTACTTACTGAAAAATTACTGAATTTTCTGATTGTTCTTTATGTTCCTCTTGTGGTACTCCTCAAACCCCAAACCTTTTGGTGATTTCCCATTATATATTACTTAGGATAAAATTCAAAATCTGTAACATAGCCTAAATGTTTTCCATAGAGTAACTGCCACGTGTCCAATACTCCAGCTTAAAATTTACCTGATCCTCCCTGACTTTCCTTATTCTAGCTACACATTCCTTCTTTCAGTTCTTAGAAGACCTTTAGCACTTTTTTATCTCAGGAACTTGCACGTACTATGCTTTATCCTCAGAAAGTTCTGTTTTTCTTGGTCTAAAACTCCTGACCTCAAATCTACCTACCTACTACTACTCTTTTCTTAGATTAGAATTTTTCCTCTCATCCTTTCAGTTGCAGCGTATATTTCTTTCTTTAACCCCCAAATTCTAAATTAGATCCTCCTATGATGATCATTCACAGCAATCTATACTTTTCCCTTTATAGCACTTATTTTTATTGATAGGCATATTTATTTAATGTTGTTTCCTCAGTAAATCATGCATCCATGGACGTTTATTTTCCATCATTGTATCCTCAATACCCAACACGTGATGTCATTTAGTGAATAAGTAGATGAGTCAATGACTGTAAATGTGTACACCATACATAATCTTTCCTACATCATTATATCATATGACTCCTTAATGTTAGGGTGCTAGAGCAGATGGATTAGCAGAGGAAAATTTATCAGTTAAGTAATATAGGGAAAAGTTTGCAATCTTGGGCAGAAGAAAAAAAGAAAACTTGAAGAAATTACAGTGTGTAGAATATAGGTCTTGTAAGTATAGAGAAAGAAGGTTAATATTTTTTGTGATAAAGAAAACATTGAGAAGATATAGTGGGGTAGAACTTGTAGTCAGAAAGTAACCAAAGAAGAAATAAAAAGCAAGAGAAGAAATGGTAACACATTAAGAATTAACCTAGAGATAAAAGTTAATAAACCCCTAGATTTGGTAGTACTAGTAGGGACAGAGGGACAGAAATCACTAAGTTGAACAACAAAATTTGTGTGTATGGTGGGGGGCAGAAGTGATCAGTGGATTGTTTGATACTAACGTATCTGTTTCATACAGTACCACATTCAAGTCAAGAAGGGATCAATATGTGAAAAGGTCAACAGATAGTGGTAGGATGTCCTTTGCTTACATTGTTACTGCTCACTTTTATGTTTTTCACCTATTATCTTTTCAAATAGCCGTTGCTTAGCAAATCTAAGACCTCTCTTAGATTCTGGAACAATGGGCACTAAGGGACACACTGAAGTTATTGTACCTCATTTGACTGAATCTTATAATAGTCATGTAAGTGCATCAATATTTTGAAGTAAATGTCTTCTTTATATCTCCTAATTTTTTTGTCTTCATCAATCAATACATTTGATTTAGCTTTCCTAATCCTTCTGATTTTGCTCTGCCAATGATGTCCATGCCTATATGCATGTACATTTTTAAAAATATAATTGAACATATTATTATTTATCATCAAAATTTTGTGTCTGCTGAAAAGAAAATATGCTCTATACATTCCTTAAAAAAAAAAAAAAAAAAAAACTTTGGTCTTTCTGGAATATTATTCTTGTGTTTACTATTTATTTCTTAGAGTTGCTTGATTAGTTTTCTAACAAACTTTGAGTTTAAGATTGCTTGATAAGAACAATTAAACTGTTATATTGAGAATAGAACTGTTATATTGAGACTCAACAAAGATATAAAATTATATTCACTTGCTGACCTTCTGATTTTATTATGTTAGACATTAGCTAGTATATAAAGAATAAAGAAAGCAAGTCTAGTCATTGTGTACTCATGTCTAATGTTTACTCGTATTAGGAATTTGCACCCCTGGCATGCATTATCAGAAATACCTGTGAAACTTGATAAAAGTACAAACACTAGTGACCTACCCAAAATCTTACTGAATTTTGAATCAGATTCTTAATAGGTGGGACTAAGCCTTCCATATGCATGTATTTTATATAGATGTAACTTTAAAACCTTCACAGGTGATTGTGTGATACTGTCAAAGTTTAAACCACTGATCTAGAAAATAATTGTAGGCTTTACAATTTTAAAAAGATCAACCTTAGTTACAAAATTGAGAGAATATTTTTACAGGCATAACTATCTTTAATGGATATGTTTAGTTTTATGAAATTTTATAATTTTTATAAAGTTTATTTTCTCATGAAATAAGTTGTTTCATGAAATAAGAAGTTTATTTTGTCATGAAATAAGTTGATTAAAATAAAAATATTATAATAGACTAAATTGACAAGTTTTATTTGAAGATTAGATGGAGAAAATCATATCAGAAGATGGTATCAGAAGATGTTCAAAGTAGGGAATGTTATAAAATTCTAAAAATCACCTTGGTTTATTCAGTCTATTACATCTTTCCTAAACCTTTAGTATCTTCTGACTTCAAACTCATAAAAACCAGAATTTAATACTCTTCTGGCTTTCTTCTTTGACTTATATAACATTTAGTGATGTTTCATAGGTCAAAAAGCTAAAATATAAATCTCTAAGTGAAAAGAGACAAAGTGAGTCATTTTTGATTGGGTAAACCAGTAAGCCTAGGCTAAATGTAACCTAAAAAGAATATGGATTTCTTCAGTAGTACTTTATCCAGTGAGACAACTTAGGCATTTGCTGTTTATTTAATACATGCTTTCAGCAAGAAACTGTACCAAGCATCAAGGACATGTTGTTCCTGCTTACAATTTTTTTTTTCTCTGTAGAGAAGCTCATGGTATGCTGAGCTATATATATTGCTGGTATATTGGGGATTCTTGAATTACTTTTCAAAGTAGGGAGTATTATAAAATTTTAAATGTCACCTTAATTCTTAGAGAAAAATATATTATTTATATGTGGTGGTCTGCCATGAGTGAGTACTACATAATGATACTCCAAATAAGTGCACAGATGATACATGATAAGAGGATTCATATTTGTCACTACATTAATAACTCATGTTTATAATTACATTGTTAATAGGATTAGTGTTCATTATTACATTGCTATTAACAATTAGCTAAAGTGTCAGAAGAATTAAGTTTTCCTCTTACTGTCTGAGAAGGTATAAAAATATGTGGTTGGATTTTATTTATTTTTGGATTTTATTTTTTAATGGTATTAAAGCTCAAAACTAAACTTAAACAAAAGTAAATTTAGTCAATAAAAATGTGTCATTTCTTCTTTTAAGTATCCTTTGTCATATTTTATAAATTAGCGGGATCCCCCTGAAGAGGAAATACCATTTTGTACTCTAAAGTCTTTTCCAGCCACTATCGAACATACTATACAATGGGCGAGAGATAAGGTAAAAGTTTCTTTTCAAGGAATGTATTTTCTTTGAAGTAGGAAAGAAAATATTTCCAATTTTAAATAAACTTCTATTTGTAACTTTTTTCCCTCTTCTCTCTTGTAGTTTGAAAGTTCCTTTTCCCACAAGCCTTCATTGTTTAACAAATTTTGGCAAAACTATCCATCTGCAGAAGAAGTCTTGCAGGTAAAAATCAATACATTTTAATACAAACTTTTAACACTTTGTGTTAGTGTAATCTTATTGTCAAGTTGCCTACAAGTGATTTATTTTACCATAAAGAGAAGTTATAACATTATTATTGTACATAAAAAGTGAAATGATGCATCAAGAATCTTGAAATTATGTCACAAGTGACCCTTTTTTTAGTTTGGTTGAACTATGTGAAACAGTCAATATTTGACCTGTTTGACCAACAAGACAGCAATTCACATTCTTCAACCTATAAAGATGTAATGATAATGATAGGAGGGCTACAGATAATAAAAGGCCTTATTAGGCCGTTTGGAAGTTGAGGTAAATTCTAGTGAAAATTTTATGAGGGGACAGTAATCTTTCAGACTTACCACTCATAATGGGAACAACTTCAAAGATATTTTCTTACTTTAACCCTCTACTAAATAGGCCAATTTTTTAATATCAAATTTTATTCATAGCACTTCTTATAGTAGGTATATGTATAGTACTGATAAGTTATATTAATAGATAGAAAAATATGAGGATAACGTATAAGAAACCAGAGTTAAAATTTCATGTGCTATCTCCTCCCATTCCCCTTCTCCAAAAAAAGAAAGAGGGAAAAGAGAAAGGAAGGGGCAAGGAGCTTAAAGTGAAAAAAAAAGCTTAAAACACAAGCTGACACATCAAACTTTGGCTAATACTTTTTGAGGATGGGGATATATATATGTGTTTTTAATTGGAAGTGTATTAGTTCTTTTTTTTTCTCTCCCATTCTAGAAGATACAAAGTGGACACAGTTTAGAAGGCTGTTTTCAAGTTATTAAATTACTTAGCAGAAGACCTAGAAATTGGTCCCAATGTGTAGAATTAGCAAGATTAAAGTTTGAAAAATATTTTAACCATAAGGTAAGTATGCATTGTGAGTTGAGACATTCAGAAAAGGTCTGCCTTGGCTCATTTAGTTATTAAGAAATTAATCTGAAACGTATACTCTTTCTTTCAGCAAGCTTTTCAGAAATAACTATTAAGTTAAGTGAGAAGGTGCTGGGCACACAACTAATTTATCTCTGAATGTTACTGATTAAGGAATGCATTTAAATTCCACTCATTCGCTTGTCAGTTGTGCATTATACTGATCCCATCCCCGTGTGCACAAAGTTGGGTTTTATATAGGGTTTCCTCTAGAGAATAAGTAGTGCATTTCATCTGTAGACTGAAAGAAGTTTGTTCAGAATAGAAGAAGCAAGAGACTGAGAAAATAGAGATATTCATTCAGAAATTTCATTGGAATTCTGCCTTTTCCACCCGTCATAATCAAATTTTATGTCTATTTCCTCATCTGTAAAATGGAGATAATAAATTAGTACCTAATACATAAGGTAGTGGTGAGGATCAAATGATTAATACTTGTAAAGCATTTAGAACAGAGCCTGGGACACTTAAATAATTGCTAAATATTAGCTGTTATTCTTACCTCAAGTTAACATACATTTGCTAGAATGTGTCTTGCACTCTCTAGCCTTTCCCTCTCTTCAGGCTTTTACCTATCAGAATATAAATTAAGTTCATCTTTTTAAAAAAATTTTTCGCTTACACTTACCCTGTCTTTTCACTTTCATCATGGCTCTGCATCTTGGAAAAGTGGTCTGTACTACTCACTGTAGCTACCTCCTTTATCCAGTAAATGTGACTTCTTTCTTCCTTGCTATTTAGATGATTATTATCAGTGACCTCTTTATTTCAAATTCTGAAGAAAGTTTTAGTTCTTACCCTCTCTCAGGTTTTTTAAAAATGTTTTTTAATTGAAAAAATTCAGCCATTGAAATGGAGAGGAAATAACATAATGAACCCTAATGTTATCGTTAATTACCTATCACCCCAGTTTAACAATTATCAACTCATAGATAATCTCATTTTGTCTACACTTCCACCTATATTCACCCTCCCCCAGATGATTTTGAAGCAAATCTCAAACATCATATTATTTCAAAATACAAAATACTGTGTATTTTCTGGTGTCATTATTTAAGGATTAGCTCTTTGAAAAGAGCAGAGTGATATGTAAAATATGCCATCATTTGTATAAGAAGGAGTGAAATAATCTCTATTTGTGTAGGTGCTTCCCCTAAAAAAACTATATAAATATTGGTAAAAAATGATAATAGAGGTTTTTCCAGGTATGAGAAGCAGTGAAGGGAGAATGGAGAGATGGAATACAAGTGTGGTTGGGAGACTTCACTGTATATCTTTTAATGTGGTTTGATTTTTGAGGCATGTGCATCTATTAAATACACATAAATTGTTTTAATTTTTATTTTTTAAAAATTTTTTACCTCAGATAATGTTAAGTAGTGGGTTTCTTTAATTCATTTTTTTTCTTTAGGCTCTTCAGCTTCTTCACTGTTTCCCTCTAGATATACGATTAAAAGATGGCAGTAAGTATAACTGTTGAGAAGAAATTTTAATGTAATTCGTTACTGGCTACATACATTGAAAATAATATTTGTATCTTTTTGTTAGGTTTGTTTTGGCAATCACCAAAGAGGCCCCCCTCACCAATAAAATTTGATTTAAATGAACCTTTGTAAGTATTTGTATCTAGTTTTATATGTGTCCTTCATTGTAAATTTCTTAACTGTAAATTGCAGAGTGAAAACCTCAGGCTCTTTAATGTTATTTCATTCCTGTTAATCTAAGAGTTGACAAGTCATTCTGTCCTACAAAGCAGCTGCAACCCTTCTTCCCACAAAAATGTGAATCCGTTTGTTTACATTGTAAATAACCTCATATTTTATAATAAATATCTACTCTAAGATAAAACCAAAATCACCTCTTTGGCTTTATCTGTAAAATAAAATGACAATAAATGTTTTTATATTTAATGAAGCTAGTATATAAGAATCTTTAGTTAATATGGAAGAAAAAATGATTACTGAATATCTGCCTAAATAATCTCAAATTAGTTTTTAAAGGAGTTGGTCTCTGCGTGAATACCTAGATACACTATGTTAGCTACACATTAGATTAACACTTAATGTGTATACATTTTAATTAAACACTTAGCTTGCCTTTTATTAACCTTCTTTTTAACAAATAATTTTATGCTTAATTTTCTTATCTGGTTTTTGTTTTAGGATTCTAGTCACCTTACCTGAACCACTTCTCCTATAAGAATTAACCTTTTTGTTTTTAAACAAACTTGTTTGCTTAGTTTGAACATGACATACACTCTTTAAGACCAAATGTACAATATTTTCTTATGAATTAAAATGAATTTTTTTCACTAATCTGATTTTTTTCTACTTCTGGCCACTCAATTCTCTGCCTAAAGTAATTATAATCATTGCCTGAATATTAGTGTTTATGAGGGTAAACATTTGATTTCTCTTTTGTAACTTCTGCAGTGTTTTGGTCTAGACCAGAATTTCGTTGTCTAACTTTTTAAAAGATAATCCTGTAACAAAAAATCCATAACAAAATTCTGATTGTTTTTCTTCAAACCATATTTTAAAGGCTATAGTTCCTAATGAGTTAAACATCATCTTTAAAACTATGCATTCAAACTTTGCTTTATTTTTTAATTTCAAAAGGCACCTCAGTTTCCTTCAGAATGCTGCAAAATTATATGCAACAGTATATTGCATTCCATTTACAGAAGAGGTAAGATACTCTTTATGTCCTAGCAAGTGATATAAAACCAGATTACAATTAGGTGCCTGATCAGCTGATTGTATCAAAATATGTTTACAGGTTATAAGAATCATTCTTTTTGATATAAAATTTTTATTTTGTTGTATTGTTGCCCCTTCCAACATAGCAAAAACTAAAAGCTTGTTGCAGTATTACTAAGTAGATGAAAGTTGAATTTTTCTTTCCAAATTTAGGTAGGGAAAAAGCAATATTTGTAAGCCATACTTTGTTTTTAAAATATTTATAACCTGTTCATCAATTTCAGTTATCCAAATTATTCTGAAAAGCCAAAGTGAACCATTTCATAGCAATTTAAAAATATTCCTTACAGATTTTCTTGGTTAACATTTGTTTGACTTATTTTGTCGTATTATGTGCTTTCAGGGAATCTGAAAATGCTCCCCTGTATTGACATTTCTTATCCTTATTATCATACCCATTCTCTTAGACATCATCTTCATTGATTTAAGATAAAGGGTCTAATACAGTTTTTATTTGAAAGGCAGGTCTGCATTAGTGAATTTTTCTTCACAAATGCATATTAGAGCTACATAAATTAATATACTTTTAGGTAGGCTAAATGGAGAAATATGAACCAGGTACATAATTAACACTGGCTATTTGGGATCCAGATAAAAATGCTTGGTATAAATTAATCCTTTTTGGAATTAAAGCAAATAAAATACACCATAAATGTCTGGTAAAAATAACGGCATTCAGTCTGATAACTCTTTTTGTGAGAGGAGTGGTAGTTTTGTGATAAGAATGGTAGTTGACCTCAGTTCTTCCTAAGTAGCTTCTTAATAAGGAATGTGGATCTGATAGCCTTAAATTCATCTAAGTTCATCTTGAACCATTTAAGTATTTTCTTGCTTCTCAAGGTATGAATTTCATATTTATTTTATATCTTGAGTATAACTTTGTGCAGGGAACTTTGTAAAAAAATGAAGCTAAGGAAATGATAAAGATAATCCCTGATCTCAAGGCACTCAGTCTTATATTCATAACCACTCCTAAAACTACCTTTTTAGTAATTTGAAGAAAGAACTAAGGTTTTAGGTTTTTTGACTAACAAAGCAGTCCCCAACCTTTGATGGGCTGCGGGGAGGGAGGGGAGGGAGGCGGGGCTCAGACAGCGTTGATGCAAGTGATGGGGAGTGGCTGTAAATACAGACGAAGTTTCACTTGCTTGCCTGTGGCTCACTTTATGCTGTGCAGCCTGATTCCTAACAGGCCACAGACCCGTACCAGTCTGCAGCCCAGGGGTTGGGAACCGCAGGACTAATTTGTACCGTTTCATCCCTAACCACCCTCCTAATAAACTTTATGGGTGATATTTTTATAGAAATAAAGGTAAATGTCTCAAATGGATGTGGTATAAATATTCAGATGATAATTATTCAAATATTTTAATATGATTAAGGAGCTTTTATAAGATGTTTTTAGCTTTAGAATTCAGAAATAGAAGAATATCTTTTTTGATTACTTTTTTAAAAAACAGGACTTATCAGCAGATGCCCTCTTGAATATTCTTTCAGAAGTAAAGGTTCAGGAATTCAAACCTTCCAACAAGGTATGTTTGAAAATTCATTCATTCAGCAAATAGTTTTTAAACTTCCATTTGTATCCATAATGCTGAACCTGGAAAATACCATAATGAACAGTTCTTGCCCTTGTGGATGTGATATTCCAGTGGGGTGGAGATGGACTATAAACAAAAATGCCAATAAGAATATAATACTGCAATGTGAACATAAATGTTAAGAAGAAAAAATAAAATGGAAAAGAAATAAAGAATGATGGAGACCAGGCATGGTGGCTTACACCTAATAATCTCAGCACAATGGGAGGCCCAGATGGGAGGATCATTTGAGGCCAGGAGTTCAAGACCAGCCTGGGCAACACAGTGAGACCTGGTCTCCACAAAGAAAATAAAAAAGTAGCCAGGCATGATGGCGCACGCCTGTAGTCCCAGCCACTCTGGAGGCTGAGACAGGAGGGTCACTTGAGCCCAGCAGTTCAGGTCTGCAGTGAGCTATGATTGCGCTGCTACATTCCAGCTTGAGCAACAAAGCAAGACCCTGTTTCAGAAATAAAAACAGTGATGGAGCTAGTGCCATTTTATATGGATTGGAAGGGTAAAGCCTCTCTGATGATGGTAACATTTGAGCAGAAACCTGCAGAAGTGAAGGAATGGTAAAAGCAATACAGGCAGCAGGGACAAGTACAGAGAAAAGCCTTGAAGGGCTTTTAAGGCCAGAACTTAGAATATGTAAGGAGGAGAATGATAAACTGTGAGATTGGAGAGGTAGTTGGGGTTATGATAAGTACTTTGTGCTTTACTGAGAGATGAGAAGCCAGTGGAAGATTTTAAGCAGAGGAACAAGATGATCTGACTTACGTTTAAAAGGATGGCTCTGGCTGTTATGTTAAGGATGATTTTATGTGACCTAAGAGAGAAAGCAGGAAAGGCTGTTGAGAGATCGCAAGAGTGCAAGGCAAGAGATGATAATGGTTTGAATGAAATAGTAGGTAACAGGAAAGTGATGATAAACGGTTGGATTCTGTATATATTTTACTTCAACCCTGAGAGGATTTCTAAAGGATTGGAATTGGAGTATGAGGAAGAAAAGATTGTTATTTTCTTAGTTGAAATTACAAGCAAGTTTAGTAGCTCAGAGTAGAGGGGATAGAAAGATAAAGGAAGTTAGAGCAGAGAATAAAAGTATGAAATAATTGCCCAGCAGAGTGGGAAAATTACTTATTAGAAGATGTAGTAAATTTGCAAGACCCACTTAAAGTTAATCTGCTTGATGTAGTCTACTAAATGTAGCTGGAGAGAAGATCATTACCTTTTCTCCAGCGACATTTAGCTGTTTGGGAGCTATTGTACTACAGAATAGATGAAAAATTGGATATGACTGCGGTTGGGATTTTGCGAGGCAAATACGTTAGAAAGAGAAAGAGATAAGGGAGTATTAGTAAAGATGGGACATGAAATTTAGGCAGTGTAAGTAGTAAAGTCTGAAAATGTGAAATATTATTTTTTATATGATCAGTATATACTTATATTGATTGTACGCACTCTCAAATCATCCACAAAACAACCTTGTTTGCCCCTTACCGTTTAACTATACCCAGAAAGATGGAGTAATGACTGTCTCCCTGCAAAATTCAAGAAAGAAGCAGTGTGTGCAGTCTTCGATTCTGCGGTTTTATTTTTGGGAAAAGGAAGACTTATAGGCAGTTAATTTTGCACAAGTAGATGGGTTTGCTGAATGAAATGTTCGTGACTTGTAGCTTATAAAGCATAAAAATATAGTAAGGATAGACAGAAGTCCCAAAGAAAGAAAGTTGTTAGCCTATCTTTCTCATGGACAAAACTCCTCCACAGAAGTCAAGGAAACATACTTCAATAACTTTACTGGCCTTTATTGCTCTTGCTTCAGTATGTTTTCTGGCTTGCATTGCTTCTATATCTGTGTCAAAGTTTGGAAGTAATAAATTTTCCTGAGCAATTTAGCTACAGTTTTAACATGAATTACAGAGTTTTTAACAACCCTCTAAAGCAGCTCATACCAAAGCTTCAGGTCTGCACATCTAGTTACAGATGTCACAGCCAAAAATATTAACTAGACATTCTAGCAAGCAAAAAGTTTTTGCTTCCTTGACTCCTTAATATTTCTTACATACTTGTAATAATGTTTAATATGTAAAAGCATGATCTGAGTGTGTTTTTTTAAAATAAGAAATAGTACTTTAAGAGCCAGGCACCGTGGCTTATGCTTGTAATCCTAGCACTTTGGGAGGCCCAGGCAGGAGGATCACTTGAGGCCACAAGTTCAAGATCAGCCTGAGCAATATAGCGAGACCCTGTCTCTACAAAAAAATTTGAAAACTAGCCAGGTATGGTGGCGCGTGCCTGTAGTCCCAGCTACTTGGGAGGCTGAGACAGGAGGATCGCTTGAGCCCAGGAGTTTGAGATTACAGTGAGCTATACCACCACTGCACTCCAGCCTTGGTGACAGAGCAAGATCCTGTCTCAAAAAAAAAACCCAAACAAACAAAAAAGGAAAAAGTACTTCAGTGATGATGAAGCTAGTTTCTTGGTTTGAGAATATTAACTCCAGTGCCCTCATGGAATGTCTAAAAAGTCATTTCTTAATGATAAATTACTTGTGGTATGCGCTGCCTTACTCATGCTAAACTTTTTAGATAAAAGAAGACATTCTTTAGGAAAGAACTTCCTGTCAGCAATCAAATATTTAAAGGATGCCCATAATAAATATTTTATGGATTTCTTCAATTTCTTTGATAATGTTAAACAGCTGTGTCCTAGTTAGAACTGTGCCACTTGATTTTAAAGTAGATTTGTCAGAGTCACAAACTGTTGATTAATATTAACTTTTAATGTGTAATTTTAAGAGAGATCTATATGGACTAAAAGCATATGAGCTATTCAATAAGTATTTTTAACACCTACTATGAACAAGTTGTTTTAGATATATTGTAGTTCTCTCAGTGAACAAAATACATCAAGATCCCTCTTCTCATAGAGTTTACATGCCAGTCTGAGAAGATAGATAATAAAGTAAACAAATACATAAATAACAATATTACTTACTAAAGGAAGGTGTAAAATGTGTTGGACCATAATGATTAATAATCTGATTAAAATACATGGAGGAAGTATTTTTATTTGTGATTTATTTGATAAAACAGATAAGTGGTAACCAAAGTTAGATGCAGGATATAACATTAATAAAAAATATATTCATATATTTAAAGGTGGTTCAAACAGATGAAACTGCAAGGAAACCAGACCATGTTCCTATTAGCAGTGAAGATGAGAGGAATGCTGTTTTCCAACTAGAAAAGGCTATTTTATCTAATGAAGCTACCAAAAGTAAGGGAAAACCTTTATAAAAATGTTTTGAACCAGATGGGTTTTTATTTTCACTAAACTCTATGCCCCAAAATTTGTGGGATTTAATAATAACAGTAATAATAATACTGATTTCATGATTATATGAAAGTCATTGTTCATCTTTGACTAAATTCGTTTTCCCCACCATTGCCCTACCCTAGAATGTTGAAATACAATTCTCCCAAATCACTGCTTTGTTGTTCTTCTAATTGTTTTAGTCCTTCTCATGATGAGCAGATCTAAAAACAATGAGTGAATAGCTCTGTTTTTAATGAATTAAAAATTCAGTTTAATGAGATCTTCATGGAGACAAATCTTTAGACAGACCCAATTAAATCCCTTTAGGATAAAGAACCATAAACAGAACTCTTCTTAGATTCTTAGTCTCCATAATTACCAACAGAGAGAATATAAACGAACCTTTATACATCCTTGCTAAAATGGTCTAAAATATCAAAACATAGGAAAACTGAACTTAATTCCTTAAAAACAGAGCCATTCAGTCATCTTTTTAGACCTGCTCCCCATCTTTTTATTACATTAATCAGTGGTTCCCAAACTTCTGGTATTTTATGCATGAACCAGTATTTCAAGAAAAATAATCTAAAATAATAATAATTAGAATGATTTTGGGAACCACTGATATACAAAACTTTCAAAAAGATACTTATTTTTATTTGACCAACTGACCCTATTCTTAGTTATCAGAGGGAAAATGTTTCAGAGTAGGATTTATGGAATGAATTTTTGAACAATAACAAATGTTGACTTTTGTATTATTAATATAAACCACTTGATAGCAGATGTGCGGTACATACCTTTCTTATTTTACTGTTTATTAGCTTTTTTAAATATAGAAACTTTTCTAATTTATGGGTATTTAAGCCGTTTTCATGCCTTCAATAACTTCAGTTGCCTTGATTTTTCTTATATTTTTCAGTCATTTAAAAACATAAAAGGAGTCTTTAAAGTATTAATAGTAAACCCACATTACTTTTTACCTAGTGAAACTGGCAGCGTAACCACTTTCTAAGGAAATTTTTTTTTTCTGGTTTTTACAATCAGATGACCTTCAGATGGCAGTGCTTTCATTTGAAAAAGATGATGATCGTAATGGACACATAGATTTCATCACAGCTGCCTCAAATCTTCGTGCCAAAATGTATAACATTGAACCAGCTGACCGTTTCAAAACAAAGCGCATAGCTGGCAAAATTATACCTGCTATAGCCACATCCACTGCTGCAGTTTCTGGCTTGGTAAGTTCATTATTCTTTGAATAAAAATGTTCCTTTTTCATTGCCTCTTCCCTGTCTTTCCCATCATTTCCAACCCCAACCAGTCACTCAGAGATATTAGGGAAAGAAGAAAGGATAAATACTAGATTTTATAATTTAAAATTTGAAGTTATTTCAGAAAATAGTCATCTACATTTTTAGATTTTCTATACCTAAACATTTTAACATAAAAAATAAGCTCAAGATAGATTATAATTTTTCTTACAGGCAATAGTCCTCTCAGTCATCTTTATAACCACCATACAATGCAGATGCTCTGTTTTGTTTAATAAAATGAACTGCCTTAATCTTTACTCTTTATGATTCAGAATCTTTAGAATGGCCCTAGTTATACCATATTATGTCATTACTCTGGAGGTATTCTTAGAAGCTGTGTAGTTACCTGTTCTTACATTAAGCGATATTAGACTGTTTATTTTTTTAATTCTGGCATCGGCTTTCAAAGTAGGGAAATTATATTGTCAAATTAATTTTTTTTTAATAATTTTGTTGACCAGGTATAGAGTAGATTGAAAGTTTGAAAATATAAAATATGCTAAAAGTGTAGAGGCTTATAAATAAGAAATGTACATTATTCCAGTTCTGTAGCTGCTTTTACTATTCACAGAGAAATGCTTGAGTAGAACTTGGGAAAATTGAGTAGATCAATTCATGAATAGTTTTAGGCTGTCTATATAATCAGATTACTTTGTTTTATCTAGGTTGCCTTGGAGATGATCAAAGTAACTGGTAGCTATCCATTTGAAGCCTACAAAAATTGTTTCCTTAACTTAGCCATTCCAATTATAGTGTTTACAGAGACATCTGAAGTAAGAAAGACTAAAATCAGGTATGTACGAAGGTCTACTACTTCTCTTGTATGATGAGAATGAAATAAAATATTTTAACTTTCAAAAGAGAAAAAAACTGGTTTCACCTTTTTTTCTTCTATATACATATATATATATATATATAATATGTATCCTTGCCATTACTTCAAGATCAGATCAAACCTCATCTTCATGAAGCATTTCTGACTAAACTAGCCAAAGAACTCTTACAGAACTTGATCTACCACTCTATTTAACATTATGGTTTCATCTATGTCTACCTAATCTAGATGAGTTAGAAGTATTCTAGTATCTAACTATGAATCATGAGATCTAGAATCTAATTCCATGAACTTGTGACAAAGCAAAGCAATTCCCTGGGTCTCTATTTTGCACTTTTCAGATTGGCACCAGCCAAAACTTGAAAAAAAACCTATCTTGGCTAGGGTGTGAGGAAGCAAGCACTCTCTTAACATTGCTGATGAGGGTACAAAATAATATAATCCACAATAAGGGAAATATGGCACTATATTTCAAAATTGCAGGTAAATTTGCACACATTTCAAATTATATATATACAAGATTATCATTCTGGCGTTGTTTATCATACCAATGATTGGAACAACCCAAGTGTCTATAATAGAGGACTGGAACCTCCACACAATGAAACCCATGCAGCTGTTTAAAAAGAGAGAGAAAACACTCTCTCACTAAGACATACTGATTTATAATGAGATACTGTATGGATCAACAAGGTACTGATAAAAGTGGTTACCTATACGATGTGATAGTGAAATAATATTATGGAAATATTTTAGAAGTTGTATTTTCCTTTTTTTCCCCATGTTAATTTCTAGCTAAATCACAAATAATGGACTGCTGGTTTTTGTTTTTTTTTTTAATTATCAGTAAAAGGAAGAAAATTTAAATGTTTCTGTTCTGAATATTTTTCTACAACAGAAATGGAATATCATTTACAATTTGGGATAGATGGACTATACATGGAAAAGAAGATTTCACTCTATTGGATTTCATAAATGCAGTCAAAGTGAGATACTTTTATTGACTTGGGTCATTAGCTTTGAGTATGGTTTCTGTTTAGTTTTTATCCATAACTTTATTGGAAGTTAATATTTTTTAGCACAAGTTTGCTCTCTTTACTGGCCATAAAATGTCGTTTATAAACAATGTTATGTTTGGGTAAGGCTTTGATTTTTTTTTTTCTCTTTTGGGTATTGACTTTTAGGAGAAGTATGGAATTGAGCCAACAATGGTGGTACAGGGAGTCAAAATGCTTTATGTTCCTGTAATGCCTGGGCATGCAAAAAGATTGAAGTTAACGTAAGTATTATATGCAAATAATTCAAATGAATTGAAATATAAGCTGGACACACACTGAAAAATTAAAATATAGAAGTTACTGAAATTCAGATAAAAGCGTTACTCTTGTCTATTGGCATTAATGAAGACAGTGAAATTGCCAGGTGAAGGCCAACAGGCTGCTTCTCAAGTGAGATTGACAGGATTACAGTACCCTTGTGAATTTATGGTAGTTCAGAGTCAGTTCTTCAGTTAACAGATTTAGAAACCTGATTTGGTCAAGACATTTAAGTGAATCCACTTCTTAAGTTGAAACATGTAATTACTTGGCTTATAAGGCAGGATTAAAACAAAAATGCCAGATTGTTACTTTTATTCATTTATTCAACAGATTTTTGTTAAAGGCGCCTGCTGTGTACTAGGTATTGTTCAAAGCATTAGGAATACAGCACTGAGCAAAATTCCTTCGTACTTGAGTTTGCATAACTAGCTAGATAAGTATGTCAGATGATGGTAGTGCCATGGAGAAAATGAAGAATAAAGGGAAAAGAAAATGTGGGAAGCTGGGGCTGTTGAGTTTCTGTATTACACTGAGTAATCTAGGTGTTCCCTCTGTCTATCATATCCTCACCTGGTAAGTTGATATTTGAACAGAGACCAAAAGGAAGAAAAGGAACCAAAAAAAGCCATAGGCTTTACGGTGGTCTACAGGCCCCTCAATTATCGGGTTCCGAGTTACCCTCTAAGTTCCTTTCCTGTTTCTCTCCGCCTCACTTACAGTATTCCAGCTATACTGGCCGCCTTAATTTTCTTTGAACATTCCAGTCATGCTCCAGCGTGGGCCCTTTGCTCTAGTTGTTCCCTCTTGTTGTAACTCTTTCTGAGATGGTGAAATAGCTAACCCTTACCTCTAATCTTTGCACTTCCTAAAGAGGCCTTCCTGAACCCCATTTAATACAGCAACCTGTCCCCAACCCTAGTCTGGTATTCCCAAACCCCTTTACTCTGCTCTACGTTCTCTCTTCTTATGCCACTTATCAGTATCTTAAGACTGCTGTATGTTTTGCTTATATTTTTTGTTTGTATCTGTCTCCCACCACCCCCCACTAGAACATAAGTTTCACAAGGGCAGGAATCTTTGTCTGATCTCGTCAGTGTTGTATCTCAAGTGCTTAGACCAATACCTGGTACATAGTAGACATCAGTAAATACTTGTCATTTGAATAAGTGAATCTCTGCATAATGGTTATCTTTAACATATCTGTTGGCTTTGCCTATGATTATCACTTTTAAGTTATAATCCAGTCTTAATTATTTATACCTGAAAAAATAAAACTATTATATAAAAGCATTGATTTGCCTTATATTGTTTTTCATTTGGGTCCCTAAGTTTTTTTGGATAAATTAAAAGTAGTAGTTAGAATTCCTTTATTGTACACTACCTAGATGATAGTGGAATGTATGGTCATGAGGTGTATTGATCAGTGGAATTTAAAATTTACTGCAAATAATTAACGAAAGTGCTTTTGACAGTTGGCCAGCATGATGAAACATCCAGCATGATAATGTTTGTGCAGAATATTTCTCATTTTATTGCATTACTCGTTTAGCAGGTATTTATTGAGTACCTGTTAAGTGCCTGGACACCTTAGGTCAGTCAATGGGATCATGGTTAAGAGCATGAACTCACCTTTAGAAAGACCTGGATTCACGTTCTTGCTCAGCCACTTAGTTGTTTTGTCACTGGAGTAGCTTTTGAAACTTAGTTTCTTATCTAATAGGATGAGATGATTGTGCCCATAGTTGTTAGGCATTAAAATAATATTAAGGACTAATAGTGTAATGGCATATAAGAAGTATTCCATAAATGTTACCACTGTTAATATTTTATTGTCATATATCTTCATCCAATAGCCCTGCTTTCAAGGAGTTCACAGTCTAAGGGAAATTGACATGTTAATTGATCATTAAAATGTTATTGAATAATTATTATTATAAAGATTTTTTTACAGAGTACTTTGGGCACTACTAACTCTAACCTCTAGTTCAGGGTAGATTTCATTTGAGCTACCTTTGAGGAAGGACTGTTCTAGGCAAAAGCAACAACTTGTGTAAACGCATGCAGCTTAAAAAGAGCATGCTTGGTCTATTTTGGAAATTAAGTATTTTGGAATGACTCTTGAGTAAGGTGATAACAATGAATGGTGGAAAAATGAGAAGTTATATATGGTACAAAATATCTTTGTAAAATTGATAGTTATTGAGGATTATATAGTTCAGAGCCTAGCATGAAGTAGGTATACAGTATATAATGGATAACATTATTAGGCAGGAATATAACATCAAATTTACATTTTAAGAGAATGCTGGCAGCAGTGTAGTTTAGAGGTAGAAGAGAGACTGAAGGCAGCTAGCTAGAAGCTAATGCAATAATCTAAGGGGTATATAGATGATGACTTAAGACAGTAGCAGTGACAATAGCAAAGATGAATTGATTTTTCAGTAAATAGGATAAACAATTGGATATGAGGGCAAAACTTAAGAATGTCTTTTACTGTGGTGTTTCTATATGGCATTTTAAGATTTAAATCTGGCTTGCTTTTTTACTTTTTACAGAGAAATGCTTGAGAATGTATGATGTCTCCAAATTTTATAGGGCGTATAGAAGGGGAATTAATTTTTTAAAATCATTGCTTATATTATGGGATTTTTTTTTTCTTTTAATAAATGGTCTATATTCTTTGTCATGAGCAGCAGTGGTTCAGATTGATTCATCGTTAGGTAAATGAGTGTCTTAAGTTCAGAACTTTTAGTAAAGAAAACTGAATATTTGAAAGCAAGTGGATTACTAAATTTTAAAATAAAGTCTAGATACAAGCCCAGATTTTCTGGATGACAGCAAATCATTCTTTTATTTTACAGAATTTACCAAAATATTCATCTTTGCTTATTTTTCTTAGAATGCATAAACTTGTGAAACCTTCTGCTGAAAAGAAATATGTAGATCTTACTGTGTCATTTGCCCCAGACGCTGATGGAGATGAAGATTTGCCTGGACCTCCAGTAAGATACTACTTCACTCATGACACTGATTAATGGAAGTTGTCTTAAGGTTACTCCAGAACTACTTGAGTTTGAAAAGAATGCACTTAATTCAGAAGCTAAAAAAATCAGCTCATAATATTATGGATTTCTCTTTGATGAAGCCTTAATTTAAGGGAAACATCAGTATGAAACTACCCTGAAAAATTGTAAAACATTTTGTAGCATAGTATACACTTGTCTAACAGTTCACAATATGGCTCTGATCACAAGCAACTTTGAACTGGAATGCCATTTTATAAGACTTAAAGCAGATTTGTGTATTTACCTGTTTGGATGAAAAGAAGGAAAAAATATTTATGACCAGAGGAGATAAGCATCAACAAATTGAAAGTAACAAATGGAACTGTCCAAAAAGTTTAATCCCATTTTGTGAGTTGGTTTTGTTTGTTTAGTATTTGAAGCCCATTTTTCTACACAAATAGTGGCACCCTGCACCTGTCCAGTGAGTAGGCTTTGAGAATTTAATACCGGTATAAAGGGTAAGGATGGTAGTGGTGGATGAAGAATAGACATTTTAAATTGTGCAGTTAGAGTTACTGTCCTGTTACCTTTGCTAGTTTAATGAGAGTTTGTTATATCACTGTCTCCCAAAAATCAGGATTTTTGTTGATAGCATCATTGTTGTAAGCCATGAGCAGTAGGTCAGTGGACATGTTAACTTAGACTAAATATTAACAGTATTATATGGACTCTGACAACCCGTTTAGATAATCCATGAATGTGAACAGATAAATGTGACTAATCATTTGATTTTTCAGTATGCCTTCTAATGTGGTGATTTTATTTATTTAAAACTCTAAACCTGATTGTCATAGTATATAAGACTAAAAGGTTTTACGAAGGGAGTATCCTTAGAAATTAAAAAATCGTCACTAGTAGGGTCTTGATTTTTTTTCTTCCAGAAACCTAATGAACAGAAAAAAAACTTAATATTTTTATTTTAAAGGGAAGCATTTTATTTCCCATCCCCAGAAAGGGAGTTGACAAAGATAAAAATTTATTTTTTTAGGTCTTTATTGAGAGAAACTTTCTGTTTTCTGATATGAACTATTGCAGATGTTCATATAAGTGCTTTTATTAAAATGATGTAAACAGTATTCAGCACTGTAAACCCAGTGAAAACAGCAAGTGATTCTTTTATTACTAAGGCTATCATGCATTCTAAAGCAATCGGCATTTTATAACCGTAGGAAGTCATTTCCCTCTAGCTCTTTTCCTTCTACTCCCCTGTTCGGACTCCCCTGTTCAGGTATTTTGATAAATTAAAAACCAGATGTATATCAGTGTTACTTCAATTTCGTATCTTTTTATACTCTGTACTTTTCTTTTACTCCATTTACAAAGAATTTAAATTGCTTTTTCAGTGAGCATGGTTTCTTTTGTAAAAATATCATCTAGTTGGGAAAATATATTTGGGAGTGGAGAGTGAATTTGTGTGATTAAAGGATAATCTATACATTGGGAGCTGGGGAAAAGTGGATAGGGTGAGTTTAAAGAAATGGCTACCTTTGAAATAAGCCATTCTTTGTTCACCATATCCTACTCTCTCTAGTTGTGCAAATCCCAAGTGTAAATACTTAAAATTAATGTTACTTAAAATTGAATCCAGGAATATCAAGACTCAATGACTTGGAACTTTAAAGGATAGAACTAATAAAAGGACTTGTATAAGAAGGCTTTTTTCCACTTTCACTTTGTTTTGTGCTCTTTGAAAGTAATTGATATTTTCCAGGCAGCCATCGAACAATCCTCATATATGATGTAATAGCTTGCTCATATTTTGTCCAAGTCTCCACATCTTTTCAGAATTAAATTTAGAACCATGCTATCAATTCATATTTATGGACATCAATCCTTTAGCAGATACGAACAGAATCAACAAGGGTTAAGTTCATTTTGTGATTAAACTTATAATCATTTTGTCCTTACTTTTTTTTTCTGTAGATAATGGTTATTGCCATCATTTATTTAGTTCTAGTAAGCTAGAAAGCCCGGGTGAAGCTAATGACGGTTCTTCTTGTTTTATCAATTACTGTACCATGAGATCACCATTGGTGATTGAAATACCAGGTGTAAAAATTAATGATTTGATTTTGTATAATTCCGCTGAATAATTTTTTACTTACTAAAAATAAATTAAGAAATTTGAGAATATCTTTGTAACTCATGTTCCATAGTTGACTCTAGAGATTCTGATTCTGCTATTCATTTTGTGAGTAATGTTGCTTTAGTGTTTCCTAATTTTCAAGTTTTGCAATCATGGAGATACAACAGTCACTGGTTGTGGGAGGGACATTACCTCAAAGAGGTTTTGGCTCCTGGAAATTCTTTTAAAACAGTTGGAGAGAAATAGTCGTGACCATGTAAAACCTATATCTGTTAAATCCTGGACTACTAGTTGGGGATTTCCAACGTCCTTTCCTTTTTGGAGTTCAAAACAGTTACGTTACTTGTCTGTAAGTTCCTCATAAATTGTTCTAAAGGTAGAACTTGGAAATGAATATAGACCCTTTTTTTATTTTTTAAATCTACTATGGCACACTCTGGTGGTAACAGTGACAGAACATTAAAAAATCAACTATAAATATATTTTAGAATCTATCATTTTATAATTAGTAAAATGAAGACTGAACGAAAATTGTTCTCTTGAGATCTTGAGGAAGAAATGTCTTTACCTAACTTTTTCAGCTATAATGAACGTAATTAATTCATTGTGCTTGTAAATATCTAATCATTTAGAATACAATCTCTAGGTATGGGTTTAACGATTTTTGCTTTTCACAGATTTAAAAACGAAAATCAGAAAGTTGAAATCATGGGGATCAGCGTATCAATTGGTAATCTGTGTTCATTTTTCTCTTTCTACATCTTAGTTTTATTTTTTAATTAAGAAACATAACTTCAAACATACATATTCAGAAGAGTACATAAAATATAAATAGGCGGTTTAGAGAATAATTTTAAAGGAACTAGTTATATAACCAGCAGTCAACTTAATGGAACCCTGACAGCAGTCCAGAAACTCCCCATGTAATCCCTTCCCAATCACAACCAGCTCCCCCACACATCCCTTGGTCATTATCACTGTCCTACCTTTTATGGTAACTATCTCATTTTTATAGTGTTACTGTGTATGTAAACCTAAATCATAGTTTACTTGATTTTGAATTTTATGTAAAAAGATGATACTTCATTCTTTTGTGGCTGCTTCTTTCATTCAACATGTGATTCATCCATGTTGGTTGCAGCTATACTTCATTCTTCATCATTGCTATATAATTTACCTTTCTATTAATATACCACCATTTATTCATTCTGTTGACAATTGGGATGTTTTTAGTTGGGGGCAATTACAGTTCCACAATGAACATTATTTTATTTTATATATCTCCTGATACAAATAAGATATATATCTAGGACTAGAATTGCTTGGTCGTAAGGTATTCATATCTTAAGTTTTATTAGATGATTATGTTATTTTTTTCTAGAGAGTGCTAGAGATGTCCTGTTTCTCCACATTTTGGTCAACACTGGTATTAACAGTTTTTATTTTGCCAGTCTGGTGGATATGCAGTTGTATCTTACTGAAATTTTACTCCGCCATTCCCTAATTACCATTGAAGTTGAGCACCTTTTCATAAGTTTACTGACCATTTCAACTTTCCCTTTTGTGAAGTGTCTTGTCAGGTCTGTCACATATTTTTTTGTTGTGTTGGACATCTTTTTCTTTGTTGATTCTTAAAAGATCTTTATAAATTCTGTTCTTTATTGACTATAGAGTTGCAAGTATCTTCTCCCATTCTGTAACTTGCCTTTCCCTCTCTTTATGATGTTCTTGGGTAAAAGAATTTATTAATGGTTAGGTACTGAGAAGTATCAATCTTTTGTTTTAAGGTTAGAGCTTTTTGTGAGTTTTAAAAATCATTCCCTACCCTAGGGTCATGAAGATACTCTTCTATGTTGTCTTCTAAAAGCTTTAGTTTTCCCTTTCACATATGAGTTTTGTGTATGCTAGGAAGTACCTCACCACAATTTACTGAAAAGTCTGATTTTTTTCTATCTTTTCTGCAGTGTCACCAAAGTCATGTATCATATCCATATGTCTGTATGTCTCTTTCTGAATTTTTTCTGCCTTTTCTTTTCTATCCATGTGCTGATATACTGTCTTTGTCACCATAGCTGAAATATTCTTGATATTTGGCAAAACAGGTCCTCCCAACTTACTGTTCTGTTAGTGTCTTGGTTATTCTTAGTCCTTTGTATTTTCAGTTCTCAAATTTCTTAATTGCAAACGTGCAAATCTGTTTATTTTGCAGTTTCCAATTGTCTTGCTGAAATTTTCAATCTCTTACCTACTTGATCATGAAAAGCATAATTATTTTATAGTCTGTGTGTAATAATTCCACAATCCAAAACCCTCCTGTCAATCTATTTTTATTTTTCTTTTGTTTCTTTTAGTCTTCATTCTTATTGTCTTATTTCCTTTGTGTGTGGTTATCTTTAATTATTTGCCAATGTTGTACTTGAAAACTTGAAATAATTTGATGCCCAGGATGATATTTTCATCCCCTAGAGAGTTTTTTGCTTCTGCTAGGGTACCTGGGCACTAGTAATTTAGGGTCATTTTGATCTCGTTTCAGAAATTGAGATTTTTCTGGGCTATCTTTGTGACTCAAAGCTGAGCTACAGACTGTGCTAGTGCTCTTTCTTCACCTTACTCCTAGGGTGCAACCCTTCAGGGTTCCAAAGGGTGAGTTAGAGTTATCAAGGGCCCTCACCTCTTCACTGGCCCTAGACTCTACCTTTGAATACTTAGTCCCTTATCTTCATTCAGCTTCTCAGTAGTTTCTTGCAAATCTGTAAATGTTTCCAGCACACGGTGGTCCCAAATGAAGGATTCACCTTTCTGAATTTGTCTTCTCTCACATACTAACTTGGTATTATTCACTAACTTATCAACTCTCTGATGCCTTCCCACATACTTTTTTAAAAATATGTTTTATCTAACTTTTCTAAATGTTCTCTAGAGAGAATGTTAATCCGAATTACTAAGCCCACGTTATTTTCTAACTGTTGATTATGTATAAAATATAGTGCATTTATTTGTATTGCTTTTGTGCCTAGAAACGCACTATACTCTCAAATGATTCTTGTAAATTATTTGCATATTTTTTTTTATTTACTACATAACCTTAACTTCAAATAGGGGCAGTTTATAGTCTTTTCTAAAATCCAATTTTCAGTTTTCTCGATCCTCTCTATTGTATGTTTCCTATTTCATTAATTTCTGCTCTTAACAATATAACTTCTTTCTGATTTTTTTTTTTTTTTTACTGTTCTTTTTTATAACTTCTTGAGATGGGTTACCTCATTCATTTTCAGCTTGTCTCTCTTTTCTAAAACATGCATTTAAAAGTTATATCTGTACTACTATAATATATAATTGCATTTTACTCTACTATTATAGCCATATTCTACAAGTTTTGATGTATATTTAGTTAAAATATTTTCTAGTTTTCATCAGGATTTCCTCTTCAACCCCTTTTAAGGAGAGTATATCTTTATCCCAAACATGGGGGTTTTCTGTGATAATCTTTTTAAGAGTTAAAATCAGAAAGATCATTTTTTTTTCTGACTAAAATTTGATTTGCAATTTAATTGAATTTTAGTCAGAAAAAAATGATCCTTCTGATTTTAATTCTTTGAAATTACTTGAGACTCGTTTTATGGAGCAGAATATGGTAATTCTTATAGTAATTTTTATGCATTTGAAAACAGTACATTCAGTAATCATTAGGGGGGCATATGGTGCATGTACCTATTAGATCAAATCTGTTAATTGTGTTATTTAAATCTTGTATATCCTTACTGATTTTTCATCTACCTATTCTGTCAATTACTGAAAGAAGTGTGTTAAAAATCACAACTATGATAATTTGATTTGCCTCTCCTTGTATTTGTTTCTGTTTTATATATTTTGAGGCTAAATTATTTGGTGCATGTACATTTTTTAACTTGTTATAATTTCTGGTGAATTATACTGTATCACTATGAAGTGTATCTCTGTAATATGTTTCACCTTAAAATTTATTTTCTCTGTAGCTATTCCAGCTTGCTCTTGGTTGATATTTTCATGGAATAACTTCTTCCATCCATTTACTTTCTGTCTTTCTCTATTCCTGTGTTTTAAATGTGTGTCTAGTAAGCATCATAGAGTTAGGATTTTAGGGTTTGGGGTTTGTTTGTTTTACTAAGTTGGGACTGTAGTCATGTACCATCACACCTGGCTTTTTTTTTTTAATCTCGTCTGATAATCTTTGTCTTTTAACTGGGACACTTAGGCCATTTACATTTAATATAATGCCGATAGATTTATTTCTGCCGTTTTATTTGGGGAGGGGGCTATTTTCTTTTTTGTCTAGACTGTTTTGTGGTTCTTTTTCTCTATTTTCTGGCCTTTTAAAATTAGTATCTACTTATTTTGTTATTCCATTTATGCTAGTTATTAGCTGATTGTCTCTCAACTCCAGACCCACTGGTCTGTATTCTGGGACCTTGTGGCTAAAACTTTGCAAACTACGTTTCTCCTTTGCAATGTGGCTTCCTTTTAGGTTCCACAAATCAGGGTCACTACAAGGAGACTAGAATGCTGGGAATAGGGAAAAGAGACTTTTCCCCTTCCCATTTGCCTCCCAGTATTATCAGCATTACTTCAGCAATGGTTCTTCTAGCAGCTGTGGTTGGTTCCCAGCCTCCAGCTTTTCTCTGGCATTCTGCAGGATATCTCTTTTGGCCTTCTAAGTTCTAATAATCCTACCTTATTCCCTTTAATACTAATAATTGTGTACCTTGTGGACATTTTCCGTTCTCCCAAAACTTGTATGCCAATTTCTTATGTTAAATTCTTTCTTAAAATAAATGACATGGTTTGTTTTCCTGAGCTATAACACATTTTTCTCTTCACTAGTTTATGCCTTTGAATTATTTCTCTGTATTATGTCATGCATATTCAGATTAAGAAAGACTTAAATTAATAATTTTCTTTACCTTTTGACAGATTATATTTTCCAAAAATGGCCACAGCAATATTTTCAATACCACTTGCTCTTCTAGAAGCTTGCCACCTCCAACCTTCAAGACCTCCAAGGATAGATCAAAAGGCTATGTAGCTTCATTGGCTCTCTCTAACTCTGTTGCTTGCCCTTTCTTTTGGAAAGCTCACCCTTGGAACCCAGACACCATTTTGTGAGGAAGCTCAAACTAGTCCATATGGAGAAAAACAGGTTACCATCCTACAGCCAGCATCAGGTATTAGACATGTGAGTAAGCAAGCTTCCAGATGATTCCAGGCCCTAGACTTGCTGGATCAGAGACAAGGCATTCTTGCTGTGTTGAGCTGTGCCAAATTCCTGACCCACTGAATCCATGAACATGGATTGTTTATGCAACTAAGTTTTGTAGTTATTTATTGTATAGACATAATAGCTAGAATAACTCTCTAATTCCTAACTTAAATACTATTGTCATGTATTTTATTTCTGTTATGTATTTTAATTCGGTTGTCATGTACTTTAATGTCTTTTAATTCTAAGACTAATTTTATTTATATAGTCAGTGTTTGTATTTATACACACATATTTCACTTACTTTGCTCTTTATTCTCTTTTTGTTTTTATCTAAGGCTTACTGCTATGGTCTGAAAGTTTGTGTCTCCCCAAAATTCATAGATTGAAATTCTAACCGCCATGATGATATAAAGTAATATGGAGGGTAGGGTCTTTGGGAAGTGATTAGGTCATGGGAGTAGAGAGCACTTACAAAAGAGGCCTGAGACTCCCTCACCCCTACCTTGTGAGGATCCAGTGAGAAGGTACCATCTTTGAGCAGAGTGTAGACCCTCACCAGACACGGAATCTGCCAGTGCCTTGATCTTGGACTTTTCAACCTTCAGAACTGTGAGAAATAAATTTCTGTTGCTTATAAGCCACACAGTTTATGAGATTTTGTTATAGCAGCTGAGTGGACTAACGGATTTACTGTCTGGGATAAATTTCTGTCTGAAATACTTCCTTTAGAATTTTATTTTATGAGAGTCTACCAGTGGCACACTTGCTCATAATTTGTTTTCTGGACATATCTGTATTTTGCCTTCATTATGCAAAGATAATTTTGCTGAATATAGAATTCTAATTTGGCCTTTGTTATTTTTCAGCACATTGAAGGTATTTTTCCACTCTCATATGACTTCCCCTGTTGCTGCTGAGTCAGCTGTGAGGCTGAATATTGCACCTTTAAAGAAATTTCTTTGTCTGCTCTGGTTTGTCAATTTAATTAATATGTGTCTGGGTATGGATTTTTTGTTTTTTAGTTAATCCTGCTTGGGAATTGTTGAGCTCTTTGACTCTGAATTTGTGTCTTTCATTAGTTCTGAGAAATTGTCAGATATTACTCCTTATATATAGCTTCTTCCCCATTGTCTTTCCTTCTATGAGGAATCTCAAACATGGCAGACCTTCATATTCTGTCTTCAATGTTTATCACCCTCTCTTTTATATTTTCCAACTGTTTTTTCTTTTTATGCTTTATTCCATATAATTTTTTTCTAACCCATATTTCAGTTTATTAACTTCTTCATCTGTTTCTCATCTACTTACTTTTATATCCATTCATTGTTGTGGTTTTATTTTTTAGTCTTAGAAGTTCTATTTGGTTCTCTTTTTTAAAACTGCTAGATCACTTTTTATAGTTTTTTATCCCCTGCAGATATTTTCTAATATGTCTATTCTTTAAACTATGAGAGCCATTTTATGGTCTTTGTCTGCCACTTTCAATTTCTGATGTTTTTGTGGCTCTGTTTCTCATTGTTCCTTCTAGCTAAATGTGTTCTTGGTCTTCTAGGAGACTCACCGCTTTGGTCAGGCCCTGCGCTTTGATTTCTGTTTCCCTTGTTCATTCCTTTTCAATTTATTGCAGTCAACTACATTGCCTCACCAACTTTAGAAGTCTAATTTTTTAAAGCTTTCCACATTAAGCACTGTGTTTTCTTATAGAATACAAGAATTCACTCAACCTTTGAGATGGTAAGAAATTGGAATTTATTCTCTTGTTTCTTATCTATATTTGGAACAACTCAGTTGTAAGACCCTTGAGAATAACATACATATGTGCTGCTTTTCACATCAATTAACACAATGATATATATAAGTATTCAGTAAATTCCAATAAATACTTACATTAATGCTCAGGCTTTATGTCCCAACTCCCATGATACCTAAGATTCCTGATTGTCACTGCCTCTTCATTTAAAAGAAAGCCTTACTTGATTTTGCATATATTGCTACACAGATAATTTTAATACCATGGTAGATCTTAAGTGTTTCTCAAACTTTATTGTATATAGCAGTTACAAATACCACAGACTGCATGACTGTGGTATTTGTAAAAATATACAACAGAAATTTATTTTCTCAGAGTTCTGGAGGCTAGAAGTTTGAGATCAGATGTAGGTCAGGTTGATGTTTTCTGAGGCCTTTCTCCTTGACCTGTAGGTGGCCATCTTCTGTGTCTCACATGGTCGTTGCTCTGTAGAATATAGGTTGTATCTTTTAATACTTAGTTGATTGTGTAAGTGGTTCCCAAATTGAATGATCATCAAAATCAATTTAGAAGTTTTTTTTATGAAGAAAAAATATTTATGAAAAAATATGCCAAGCCAGGCATGGTGGCATGCACTTGTAGTCCCAGCTACTTTGGAAGCTTAGGCAGGAGGATCTCTGGAGCCCAGGAGTTCAAGGCTGCAGTGAGCTATGATCGTGCCACTGCATTCCAGCCTGGACAACAGAGACCCTGTCTCTAAAAAAAAAATAATAATAATAATTAAAATAATACAGAACTTGTAAGGAGTTATGAGTTGATTTTGAGCTATCAAAAAGATGTTATCAGAGAAAAACATAAAAATGGATAAATTTCATTTATTTCCATTAATAAAAAATGTGGCATAGATTATTTCTATTGGAAAAGGGCTTCTCCAAGTACATTTCATGTCTCTGGCTTCCAACTTGATAATTAAAATGATTTATCTTTGATAAATTGGTCAAAGCAGATTTCAACAAAACCTAGTGGGGTTTTTTGGAATTGGTAGGATTTAGGAAAACTAGAGAATCTGCTGTGGAAGTTGTATAGGGGAAGTGTATTTAACTGAAGCCTAGGAAAATAAAAACTCTAGAAAGTACTATGTTTTCAACTTTTATCAGTGCATGGGAATACATACACTAGAAGTTACCCCCACAGCCATAGTCTGTGGTTTCCCAGTGAATTGATTTTATTCTGATAAGATGATGAAATTGTATGCTACAGTGTTTAATTCTGGTATCCAGGTGACTGACTTGGTAATCAGGATCAGGAGTATAGAGATAATTCTCTAAAAGTAAGATCTTCCTTTGAAAATAAAAATTACCAAGATACGTGAAGGAGTACTTTTCACATTTCATTTCATGCGATGTGTGGATTTTTCTTCCAGCTTCTCACTTCTCCCTTCCGTGTTGGGTTCTTGGCCTAGAAATTGTGGGTGGAAAAACTTGATTAATTAAAGAACCAGTATCACAGAACAAGGTTTTGTTTATTTTCAATGTGAGTTGATTTTCTTGCTTGTGTGTGGAACATCAGTGGTATGGTATGTTGCCCAGGCTGATCTCAAACTCCTGGGTTCAAGTGATCCTGCCCTCTCAGCCTCTCAAAGTGCTGGGATTATGTTCTTGCTTTCTGATATTAAAGAGAAAGCTAAATGCTAATATGGATTAACAAAGATTAAAGGAAATCTCATTTTCTTTTAGATATTATTTTATTGTAAACTACATTAACTTTTTCCACATCTCCAGATTTGAACCCTTTAGGTGTTCTACAACTCAAGACAAATTAAAGCTGAATGCCCTAGCAGTCTCATTGTGCCCCTATCAGCTATGAGTCTAAATTCCTGAAACAATTTTAGGGTTTCACAAAGTTTCCTTAGAACGTCAGCATTATTTGTCAAGATAAGTTTTGACCTTTTTGTAGCTTTTCTTAGAAAGTCCTATTCCATTCTCATGTTCTTTCCAGTTCACTTTTGCATCTTTCTGCTTTTGAAAGAAAATATGTTACTCTAGAGAAGATATTCTGATTATTTGAAGTCCTCCTCTATGTACCCTCCCTGTTCCATCTGCTCCATTCCACAATCCTTATAACAAAGAAATCTGAAATGCAAGGAGGTTGAGTAATTTGTTCCTGATCACACAGCGATAGCAATGTGGTTGTCTGTTTCTAAAATCATTGACATTTACATCAACAGCCCATTTCCTTCTTTCTGTTGTCTATTTTTTTCTTTCCTGACCCTGCCCTGAGGGTGGCCCCTAGTCAAGGTGCTGCACTGTGACAGTGGCAGTCATAGCATGGGCATCTAAAACCCCAAGAGAACATTCATCCTTCTGGCCAGAGAAACCAGTGAAAAATGAGCTTGAGGCAGTAAGGAGAGTTGGAATTACTTTTTTCTCTTTCTTTTCTCTGACTTCTTTAGAGAGATTTGTCAGCCACAGTCTCACAGAATTACATGACAGCGCAGGTGGCTATAACACTTAAGAAGCCCCATCTCTAGCTAGAAAACCAGGAAAAAAGACTCTTGGTAGCTGGAGAGTGTACAGGAGATCTTGGAGAGGTGAGAGCTGAAAAAAAGCATCCCTAGGTCTGTGTATGAAGTGATACAAGTTGAAGCTTATCTTTGAGCTATGCATGCACAAAACAGACAGCAAAGGCTTTGAAAACTAAACTGAAATAAAAACTACTGCCCAGGTCCCAGGCTAATAATTCCTGAGATGTACAGACCAGAAACAGCATAACAGAGGCTCTGAAAACTGAACTAATACTGGAATGGCTTCCCATAGAAAGTAAGACAGAATTGGTTCACTTTAATCAGAATGATGACTTGCTTTAAAAAAAATGCTCCAGAGGATTTTGACAAGACCCAGAGGCTCATGGATATAATGTTCAAACTATCCAAGGTACAGTCCAGAATTATTTGATATACAAAGAGCCAGGAATTACTTGATACACAAAAAAACAGAAATATGACCAGCTCTCCAGTTCTTAAGGGAAAAGACAACAGATGCCAACACTAGGATCCCCAAGATACTGGAATTATAAGACAAAGACTTTAAAGCAGCTATGTTCCATGAGGTGGTTATAAACACTCTTGAAATGAATGGAGAGATGTTTTCAACAAAGAAATAAAGATTATAAAACCAAACAAATTTTCAAAATGAAAAATAAAATATGTGAAATTAATTCACTGAATAGGTTCAGAAGTTCACCACAGGAAAATGTTAAACTTTGGGGGGCAGAGAACAACAGAAATGATAAAAATCTGGGTAAAAATAGACTATTTTCTCTTAAATTTCTTAATATATTTATAACTATTGAAAGCAACATACACCAGATGTGTGAACAAGGTTAAATGAGACCATCCAGCTCCCGTCAAGTCACCTGCTGTTTACAGTCATGTGACACCAAATGAGACTATCAGAAAAACTGCCCAAATGAATCAACCCAAATTTCTGACCCACAGACTCGTAACCAGATACAATGGTTGTTGATTTAGCCATTATGTTTCAGGGGTGGTATCTCAGCATTAGATGACTGAGATAATGTCATCCATGGAGGAGGCAAGTTACATTGGATTTTCCTTTCTCGCAAAAAAATTTTTATTTTAGAGACGTTACAGGAAGTTCTTTGTTCTCAGGGTGGTGGGGGACAATATCTCATTCCCAGAAAATTCCATTAGGTGGTCTTTTCCTGCATAATGCCCAGGTAATGTATTATGTTGGTCCTATCTGCAGCAATGTGTTCATCCCTTGTTATATTTCAAAAGAGATGTTTAGAAATTAGACAATGTACAGAGAAGGTCAAAGGTGACAGTGGGAGAGCTGCAAGAACCAATAATTTAGATGACAGAAAAAAGACTAAGAGGAGACATTGTGGCCATTTAAAAATGTTTGATGACCTTTTATAGAACCTGTATTGGGCGGGTGTGGTGGTGTGCACCTGTAGTCCCAGCTACTTGGGAGGCTGAGGCAGGAGGATTGCTTGAGCCCAGGAGTTCGAGACCAGCCTGGGCAATATAGTGAGACTCTGTCTCTTAAAAACTAAATAAATAAAAATAAAAAAGCTGTATTGTTTAAAGCCACAAGTTGGATTATTATGTAGAAGTTAAAGGAAGAAATGTTTCAGACTCAATATTAACGAAGAATTCTCTAATATGAGAACTGTCCAGAAGTGACCTGTGCTGCCTCCTTCAAAAACCAGTAAACAATTTTCAAACAAGCTGAATGGTCACAACTTAAGAGATGTTTGCTGGACTGAGTTGCGAGTGACTCCTCTGCAGATAAAGACACTACTCAATAATTTTTTGAAGTTCCTTCAGACTCTGAGTTTTTGTGGATTTTATTGTTATTTGGCATCATAAGATTCATAGTCATGTTTTAAGAATTTGGACTTTTAAACTTGCTGACATATTAATTAGTGAGACTTTCTATATATGCCCCTGATGCAGGCAGCCAGATGAAGTTGTTTTGCCTCATAATCTGTAGGAACAGGGACCTGTTTTGATAACTGAAATCCAACAAGCTGGAGATATTTTCTCTCTCCTGCTTACAGCTTGCCAAGTAACCATGTGTGCGAGGAATCATTGCAAAGGATAGAAACTATTGCATCCAGCCTGGCGTGCTCTGCCAAGAATTGGACTGTAAACAGGGCCAGTTTCATGGGCATGTGAACTGTGCAGTTGTACAGGGCCCCAAACTTGGTTTAATGGTCTATCATAACTGTTTTTGAAACTCTTGATTTATGAACACAGGGCCCACAGATTCTGTAGATTGTCCTAACTACAATCTTTATGTGTAGTTCCTCCCCACCCACTCATTCCTTGTTATCCTGCAATCTGACTTCTGTCTTTATAGTGGACTAAAACTTCTCTCTCTCTCTCATATCATCTATTGCCTAATGACCAATTCCTATAGTTTCTCCTTAATCCTCATTTATTTTATCCTGTCTGGAGCATCTAATATTGTTGACAGATCATCCCTTTAAATCCCCTGTTTGGTTCTCATTAATCCATATGATTACGGTTTTCTCATATCTCCGAGCTTCTTTGATAAGTGAAGTAGAATGACAGGATGAAGCTAATAGTCACTATACATGTGTGCCTCAGGCTTGTTTCATTCTCTAGAACAGGTCCAAACTCTATTCACAATGTATGTTGGAACTCCCTTATTTTCACAGACTCAGTGACAAAATGATTTCCAAATGGATAAACATAAAGGCTGAAATACAGTTCCTACCTGGCTGGTATTACAAATCATATGCAGAGTTTTTGGGACTTTGTTTTATTTTCCTTAATACAGCAATGAAGTGAAGAACATACCAAGATTTTTATCAGTTGAATATATAAATGGTCTTAAATTTCCTCGAGTCTCCTGCACAAAATAATCAATGACGCTGAAAAGGTTTGGGAGTGTTACCTGTATAAAGAGAAAGAGAAGACTCAGTGTCACCTGGGTAAAGATAGAGTAAGAGAAGGCTCAGTTGGAATTTAATGGAGATTACTGTGTATTTCCTAATCTCCAAAAATCATGTCAGTACCTCACTTCAATGACTTACTGAATGATCATAGTTTTACCTATCCATGTGTCTTATTTCTCCTTTCTAATTAATCATGTGTCAATTGTCTGTTAAGTAATTACCCTTTACCTAGTTGAAATAAGTAGGTATCTTGTTCTCCCTTAGTTAAGGCCTAAGACGGTGACTCAAGTTCAGCCATAAAATGCTTTCTTCCTGAAATTTGAACTTCAGTAGCGGAACAAGGAAGGGTAGCAGCTTCCTAATCAGATGGTTCTTAGTACAAGCAACTGCTTCCTAGTCCCTGAATGAAAGTTTGCTAACCTTCTAGTCATTCTGTGTCCCAATAACAAATTTATTTTTGCTTAAGTTAGCCATAACTAGAGCTGGGCGTGATGGTTCACACCTGTAATCCTAACTACGTAGGAGGCTGAGATGGGAGGATAGCTTCAGTCCAGGAAGTATTATTAAAAGGATTTGTTCTGTAAAATTTGGATCCAGTCAAAAGGCTGCACTAAAGGATCCAGAAGACCACATGTGGCCCCAAGGCTGCAGGTTCCCCATCCATATTTCCATACAAGCAAAATCGGGTTAAACCTGAATATCCCAGGTAACCCTGAAGAGGAAAAGGAATTCATGAGCCAGGTGTGGGCCATGTACCTGTAGTACCAGGTATTCGGGAGGCTGAGGCAGGAGGATCGCTTGAGCCCAGGGGTTTAAGGCTGTAGTGTGCTATAATCACACTTGTGAATAGCCACTGCACTCCAGCCTGGGCAACATAGTGAGACCCCCATCTCTTAAAAAAAATTAAAAACAACAAAATACAACTTGATTGAGGGATTGAGGGATAGGGATTTCTGAACTTCTGCATGGGAGGTATTAATGGACTAGGAATTCACAGATTTCCTCCTATTAGAAATAAACACATTCAAATACACATAACTGGAGGATGTAAAACAGATGTTCAACTAGCATATCTTTCTCTCCCTGAAATAATTATTTTGATAAAGACTTGCAAAGAAATAAAAGTGGAAAAAATTTTTAGAAGCAGATTATCTTTTATTCTGCCTCACCCACCTGTTCTGGCATCTTACTTCTCATCCTGTGTATCTGCCACCTTCATGGCTCCTTAACTTGGCTATTTTTGCCAGTACTAGGTCCCTGGGGAAGAAGCCTGCTTTTCCATCTTTCTTTGTATTCTATAAGGCAGGTTTGGGAGGAATCGAGAGAAATTGCATCAACAAAGAAATAGCTACTTACAGGTTTTTCCAGTTCAATAGTGTAGTTTTTTCCTACGCTCATCACTTTGTAGTGCTTGATTCTTGGCATGCTAAAATGAAACAAATGGTTAATCTCCATTTGATTAGAGGATTGGGACAACACAAACTAAAGTAAGTATAAAATATCACCTGCAGAGTAAACCTATGTTCCCATGACTATAGTTTGGTTAGCAAAAAATCCCTGGTGGTTTTGTTGTTCTATTTACATGGTTTGCTATGTCCCGTTTTGGGGGGTTGTACACTAGGATATAGAAAATCTGGGTCATTGAGTGGGTGAATAAAAAAGAATAAATAGGGAAAAAAAGAACTGAAAATCTTTTAGGTAGAAATAATTTCTTTAAATGTTGGTAACTTACAAAGTAGATAACATTATAAAATCCTGGGTAAGCATATATAAATCAAATATATATTCTCTATATTAAAAGAGAAGTAGAAAGAATTATTGAAAGCAAATTACTTTCTATTCTACCTCATCACTAATCCAACCAGAAAGCCCTCAAAAGCTGTTCCTGATAGCTCATATATCACCCTGGATATCTGCTAACTTCAGGGCTGACTTAGAGATACAGAAAATTCTAGGTGTTAGGCACTATATGAACACATAGATGGGAATGTAAGTACAGTAGATGAATCTTAATATCTTTCTCTTCTATGGTTACATAGCACTCTAAATTATTACCACTCTAATTAACATGGTATTTTATTGATTATGAACTGCTTATGAACAAGAAGCATATTCTATTCATCTTTGTATTCCAGCATTAGATACACAATAAATATTTATGAAACTGAATTTAAAAATATAATATTAGGAGCCCATCTCACAGTGCTATCTTGTAGGACTAAATGAATTTATATTGAGATCATAAGTCAGTGTCCATAACAGTTAGTTTTGAACAAGAGTATGTTTGTGTTGAATTTCCTTGATTCATATGGCAAGAGTGTTAGGACCAAAACTTTTTCTAATGTTGACAAGTTAATAGCATTTATCACATTGTCATTTGCTTGAACAACAAACTAATTCAACTTTCGTTGTATATAGAGAAGCTAAAGCAAAATTATTCATCAGGTTAATCTCGACTACAGGGCCTTTTCCACCTTTTTTTTTTTTTTTTTTTTAATCACTTCTCCCTTCATTTCCAGTTCACATTCCTCTAGGACTGAACTACACTGAAGTCTTCTATTCAGGGGATTTTTTCCTCATCCACCATTATATCTCTTCTTAATTATATATCACATTGGAAAACAGCTAATAAATTAATTCCAGTGACCTACTTTCAAAACATTGGGTAAAACCAAACCAACACTTTTCCCTCCTAAAAGAGAGTATTCCTTAATGCTGAAACTTCAGGAGTCAGTTATAGATGTGTGAAGGAAAGATTATTGAACAGAGGAAGTCTTAAAGGTACCCTTTTGGAGTGGTTGGCTCTGGCTTTACCTTTGCCTCTATCACGAAAAGATCTTTGTAATCAGACAGTTAATTTTGAAAATTCTCCAATTTCAATTAGAATTCCTATATTCCTGTGAAATAAATGGTTGCTATTCTTTGGAAGACTGATTAAAAAAATGTGGTTCAAATTCTGGTTCTGATACAGTGGGGAAAGGACAGTCTCTTCAATAAATGGTGCTGGGAAAGCTGGATATCCATATGTAGAAGATTACTAGACCCTTAACTCTCACCATATTCAAAAATCAAATCAAGATGGATTAAAGACTTAAATCTAAGACTTGAAACTATGAAACTACTAAAAGAAAACATTGGGGAAACACTTCAGGACATTGGTCTGGGCAAGGACTTCTTGAGTGATATTCTCAAAGCACAGACAACCAAAGCAAAGTTGGAGAAATGGAATCACATCAAGCTAAAAAGCTTCTGCACAGCAAACAATCAACTAAGTGAAGAAACAACCCATAGAATGGGAGAAAATATTTGCAAACCATCCATCAAGGGATTAATTAATAACTAGTATATATAAGGAGCTTCAACAACTGGATAGGAAAAATTCAAATAATCTGATTTAAAAATGGACAAATGATCAGAAAAGACATTACTCAAAAAAAGACATACAAATTGCCAACAGGTATATGCAAAAATGCTCAACATTGTCATCAGAGAAATGCAAATAAAAACTCCAATAAGATATCATCTCACCCCAGTTAAAAAGGCTTTTATCAAAAAGATAGGCAATAATGAATGCTACCAAGGATGTGGAGAAAGGGGAACCCTCCTCATGCACTATTGATGGGAATGGAAATTGGTGTAACCACTATGTAGAACAGTGTGGAGGTTCCTCAAAAAACTAAGAATAGAACTACATATGACCCAGAAATCCCACTGCTGGGTATATATCCATAGGAGGGGAATTCAGTATATCAAAAAAATATCTGCACTCCCATGTTTATTGCAGCACTATTCAAAATAGCCAACATATGGAACCAACCTAAGTGTCCATCAACTGATGAATGGATAAAGAAATTGTGGTACATATACACAGTGGAATATTATATGCCACAAAAAGAATGAATCCTGCCATTTACAACAACATGGACGGAACTGGAGAACATTATGTTAAGTGAAGTAAGCCAAGCACAGAAAGACAAACCTTATGTGTTTCTACTCATATATGGGAGCTAAATATTAAAAAACAATTGATCTCATGGAGACAGTAGAATGATGGCTACCAGGGGCTGGGAAGGGTAGAGGGGAGTGGGGCATAAAGTGGGGGTGGTTAGTGGGTGAAAAAATAGAATGAACAATATTTGATAGCACAACAAAGTGACTGTAATCAACAATAAGTTAGGGTATACTTTAAAAGTGGAATAGAAATGTTATAACACAAAGAAATGTTAAATGCCTGATGATGGATACCCCAATTACCCTGATTTGATTAATTCACATTGCATGTCTATATCAAAATGTCACATGTACCCTGTGAAGATATACAGTTATTATGTACTCATAATAATTAAAATTGAAAATTTTTTAAAAAGAAATTACAAAAAAAAAAATTCTGGTTCTGTCCTGTAGGTTCTCTGAGCCTTCATTTCTTCATCTGTAAAATGGACATGGTGATTCCTTGCTGTTGTTGAGTTAATGTTTCCAAAGCCCTTAGTACAGTGTCTGACACATTTAAGCACTCAGTAATTTATAACTATTTTTTTACTACTTTTAAAATTTATTGTTTTAATTCAGTAGTTTCTTTGAGTCTCATCCTCTTTATTTGTAAAACATGAAAAATACTACTGTTTCAAATTTTTTGTTCTGCCTGAAGTTGCTTAATCTTTGACTCTCATATTAGACCTTTTGTTTGTCTTCCATATTTTGTTTTGTTTTGCTTTTCCAAAGGAATAAAGAGAGATGAGAAAAACAAGATTGATAAAATTTGCTATATTAAGGTTTCCTGATTATGACCTCAAAAAAGAAGTAGCCAGTTTTGTTTTCTTTTGTTTTTTTAATATATGGCTTTAATGTGGTTATAAGTACTTGTTCTTAGCTTCTGACCTCAATTTTTGCAAAGAAATTTTAGGTAAATAATTTCTATTGCCTCCTTAGAAAATGGCTTTCCAAAGTGTCTATACTACTAGCTTGGCACCTAGTCCTAAGAATTTCAAGAAAACAAAACCAAAACATAAAGTTTGTAATAAGACTGACTTTATGTCTTAGGAATTTACACACCACTGGGCTGGGTAAAAATGGATGGTATTCTACACCAAGAGAGGAGTCACCTGATAATGTGGCATTGAATGACTTTTGTTTATTCCTGGTAACAGTAGCTTTCCCTCCCACAGCTGCTCTGTTAATAGATGGATGTAATTTTATTTTTAAGTTCTGCTTTATAAACCAGCTTGTCCTTTTCAGCGAGTGTTTTACCAGATACACTCATCTAGCTTGTTGGCTGAACATTTCTCCTATAACCTGTAAGGGAATGAATTAATTACTTGGGGAAACATGGGTTTTTTTGTTGTTTTTTTTTTTAACAGCCTAGGTTTCTATCAAATTCTGTACATCAAGCTCTACAGTATAACAAGCTGAAATTCTAATGCTCTCTACAATTGCTACCCTTTAAAATTAAGTGACCTATTAGATAGAAGATGTTATTAATAAATGCAGACATTCTAAAAGGCATGTTTTAAGGCATTAAGAGAACACATAGAACAATCCCTAACATCATAGATATATTTAGCTTGTAAGAAAAATTTGTGCAATACAATTAACATTTTTCTTAGCCACTTCCCAGGATAAACTATTCCCCAAAGCCTAAATGAGCACGTACTGATTCCAGTGTTAGAATGCTTCCATTTGACCATTCTGCCTCACTTCTTGCTTTCCAAACATGAAAAGGTGATTAGTTTTATGAAATGTTATAAGTTGTTAAGACCATCAGCTGACAAAAGCATGAATTTCCATATGAATTCAAACTGAAAGTAAGCTCACTTAAAATTAGAATTATGCAACTTTGATATAAACTCCTTTGCCAGACTCTTTTTTAATAAGTTTAAAATATAGCTTGCTGGGTATGGGGTGGTTCACACCTGTAACCCAGCTGGGATTTCCCAGCTAAGGTGAGAAGATCGCCTGAAGCCAAGAGTTGGAGATAAATATAGATTAAAAACAATAAAAATATAAGTAAAAATTATGACATTAAATTCATATCCTAAGTATAGAGCCTCATTGCATTTGGTCACAAACCACATCTGTAGCAAAAAACACTATTCCTCATAGAATAAAAACACACACACATACACATTTTCTTACACACAGAACCATGCAGTCTGCAGTGCACATGGCTAAGGTACAAAGACAAGTGTCTGTTTATACAGAGTAATTGGCAAGTGAATGAAGCTTACTAGGCCCCGGGTCATACTAGCAATGCAGTCATAATGCCATCATTTAAACTTTGTCCTGCAAGTGAGTATTTTATTTTTACTGTCTTTATTCAGCATCAATGTCTTCATATTCAATCTATTTAGAATTATAGATATTTATGGGGTGGATTGGTAGATTCCTTGATAGACATGTTTAGTAAAAAAGTTAATAAAGCAATATTATCCCCACAGATAATAGCAAATTCAAGAATCAAAGTTCTGTTTATGCTTTCATATTAAAGATAATCATTTATTAAATATTTTCATGTAGGACACACTTCTATATTTTAATTATATTTTCTGTTGTGAAAGTGTTAACAAAGCCAGGGTCTCTATGGAAATGCAAGTTTTCATAGACTCTGAAAGCTGGAGGAGCCCTTAAAAAGATCCAACCAACTTACAGAGAAAAACCAACTTCTGCACGTAAGTGCTACTGACTTTACCTAAGGGAAAACATTTTACCAGAAGGAAATTTTTAACCTTGACAAGAGGCTCCTAAGTGGCCAGTGGCCCTTTTTATACATAAGGTAGATTATGTCAAAAGTCCAGTGCCCTCTCATGTCATTCAGAGTAAAACCCTTGTCCCGACAATGACCTCCAGGGCTTTGAGTGATCTGCCCCTACCCCTACTTTCGGACTCTCAACTCCTACCACTTTTCTCCTGGTCACTCCACTGCAGTCACAGTGTCCTCCTTGTTTCTTGAACAAACCAAGCATTCTTCTGCCTCAGGGCATATGCACTTGCTGCCTGGACCACTTTTACCCCAGATATTGGCATGGTTTGTTCCTTCCCTTCCTTCAGGGCTCTGTTTAAATGTCAGTTAATAAAGTAGGCCTTCTCTGACCACTCTATGTTAAAACACTAGCAACCACAAAAATTTGCTCTCTGTATCACCTCTGAGGGTTTCCATTTCTCTCACCCTGCTTAATTTTACTGGACAGATCTTATCATCATATATATGATATTTTAAATTATGTATTTATTTATAGTCTATGTTTCATGACAAGAAGGTCAACTCACTGAAGCCAGGGATGTTGCTTTTTGCACTACTGTATCCTCAATGCCTGGGCTGTTGCTTGGCACATAGTAGCTGCTCAATAAATATTTGTTGAATGAATGAACAATACAGCTATATCCAGGACCAAAGTAATGTATGTGCTCATTCATCTTATTCTCTACTGCAAATATCGGTGTTGGTTCAGTCTTTAGCATTGCTTTCATAACATCCCCTCCCTATTCTTGTGTTCATATCTTTAACCCCAATAAAACACATAGCAGATGATGATCTGAACTTCTATGACTTTGCTATGTAAAGTGATATCATGCCTTTAACAACAATTTCATACATTTGAAAATTAAACATACTCTGTCTCCTGCCGGATAGTGATGGAGTAGTTTCTACTGTCACTACCAGGCCTCAGGATCATATTTCCCAGGGAAGGGTTCTTCTCGAGCATCTCAGTTGCTTCTTTCCGGGACACTGTATAAAAACATCTACAGAGGTGAGATTAAAAAACAAAAATGTTTTTTCAAGTGATGAAGATCATTACTTGAAAGAATGCTACCAAAGCTGAGAGCTGCAATTGTTAACATTTCTTAAATTTTCCAACTTTATTATTGCAATATAATTATATAATTATGAATATAATGAACTATATTTACAAGCCTGTGCCACTTTGTGTATGCTAATGCTTAGGACCTTTCTTCCCTCATTCCTCTAAAGCCTCTTTAAACAAAAGTTATCTACTGATGAGTATATAATCACCAATATCATTTGAGAATATATGAAAAAAATTAACAGTGTATCCCCAGTCTCAGTTTATAGGTAAGATCTTGCATAAAAATTTGTTGGCGATTTCCTTTCAGGAATACAAAACAAATCTAAATGCTTCTCTTGTGTGGTCTCTATTTTAAAAAACAGGTATTTAAGGACATGTCTGAACTCGCTCCTTTTGGTATAATATGTCCTTCTATGGCATTGGTGGTATTTTTATGCATAAAATTAAAAAAATAAAGCACCTCTTAATTTTATAATACACAGATACACCTTGACTTATGATGGTGTTACATCCCAATAAACCCATAAGAAATTGAAAATATCATAAGTCAAAAATGCGTTTAATACAACTAACCTACTGAACATGATAGCTTAGCCTAGCCTACCTTATACATGCTAAGAACACTTACAGTTAGGCAAAATCATCCAATACAAAGCCTATTTTATAATAAAGTGTTTAATATCTCTTACAATTTATCAAATACTGAAAGTGAAAAACAGAACTCAAATGGGTACTCAAAGTATGGTTTCTACTGAATGCATATCACTTCTGCACCATCGTAAAGTCGAAAAACCATAAGTTGAACCATTGTAAGTCAGGAACCATCTGTGTATTATAGTCAAGAAAATATATAGTCATAGAAAAATCTGGCAGGATATGCAATACACCAAAATATTAACAGCAAATATCTCCAAGTGATGGAACAAGGAATTATTTTAATCTTTTTATGTATCTGTAATAAACATATATTGGTTTTTTGAGGAAAAAAAGGAGGGTGTGTGACTTAACCTATCAGTCCATCAGTTGTCACTGGTTTCAGCTGAAAGTGATGGTTGGCAGTTTTCAGTGATTCTAGTACAGATAGAATATGTGTCAGAATCTGATGTCAAAGATGGAATCAGGACAATTTCACTGATAAGAACACCAAGATTCCAGGAGGAAGGGGCTCACAATCTTTTCAATAATATAAGATTAATGTAGAATGTTGCTGAATTTAGCATGTTCTATGCCTCTTCATTTTTCCAACAACACCTTACATGCTTTACATGGGGCCTTTCTCAAAGTATAAGCTCAACGAGTACTCACTGATTGGTCAATTGAATAGAACATTCCAGGTATTTAAAATCCTTTGGTATAATTTTCTGTTAGATAATCAGTCAATCATATCAGGGATTGCCAGGCATTAGATGGGAAAAAGAAATAAATAGGTGGAGCACAGAGGACTTTTAGTGCAATGACACTACTCTGTATTATAATGGTTGATACATGTCATTGTACATTTGTCCAAACACACAGAATGTACACCAAGAGTAAACCCTAATATAAACTATGGACTCTGTGATAATGATGCATCAGTGTAAGTTCATCAGTTGTAACAAATGTACCACCTTGGTGGGGGACATTGATTCTAGGAGAAGCTGTGCATCTGTGGGGGTAGGTGGCATATGGGAAATCTCTAGATCTAAATTTTGCCATGGTCCTAAAGATGCTCTATAAAATAAAGTCTATTTTATATATATATATAAAGAAGAAATGAAAATCAGTCAATCATATATTTTCATGGTGAAAAAATATCTTTTCCTTCCTTCTTTGTACGAATATTTATTTAGGTTTGAGCTCCGGAAAGATCTATTTGATCTAAAGATATAGGTGGAAGGGGATTTCCTGTGTGGTAAGAGGGCTGGTTCAAATTTGCATTTTGTTGATCATGACATAGAAGAAGAGGAAATGTGGCATGTACTCAAGAGAGATGCAATTTATCCCCAAGACCACTTATTGTCCCTAGTTTAATAAGGTCAAGTGGCTAACTTTCCTTGATAATTAGAAACTAGTCTTAACAATCAAATGAATAAACTAGAGCTCATTGTGCACTTACGCTGGCATGGGGTTTAATACATCCGCATAATCTTCAGTTGGTTCCTTCTCCTTTTCCACAGACGTACTTGGCAGCTGCTCTGTCTCAATCCTCCTTTTCTTTTCTCTCTCTAGGACTTCATGCAGTCTAATTACTTGCCCAGGTAGGAGTGACACATGTTGGGGAACTGACAGCTGAAACCAATTAAAACAGTGGCAGATGAGAAAGCCAGCCCAATAACTTACCGATTTTAGTAAAGTTGAGCCTGTTCTGGTCCTATGAAGCTTCAGTTACCAGACAGAGATGGATGGGTAGAATCACGAATAGAGGATCGTGGTCTAGAAGGGTGTCTTAGAACTGCCTCTAAACTAACTAGAACCTGCACTGGTGCCCATCCTTCTTTCAAGACATCTTTCTTTTTGGCCCCAAAGCAAAGTATACCTACTTTGCATGACAAGCTAATTCAAGTACCAAAATCCTCTCATTTTGCACTCTGAGCTCCCTAGTTTATCAATGCCAGGGAAGTTCCAGAGCACCTTTGAGGTGCCTCACTTTCTCATGAGTAACCTGGAATAAACTCCCCCAGCCATATGGCAGCATAGGATTGAGATGGAATTATTCATCAGATCACTGAGGATCAGCATACAGAGGTCTATATTTTGTGTTTGTGTGTGTTTCAAACATTCAGTCACACATTAGAATTATGATACTTCTCTACTTAGTTGGTTTTGTTACCTTTTCTAGAGATATAGAGGGTGTCCCAAAAGTTTCCATACAAAGGGAAAATTTTGTAATGAATATTTTGTAAATAAAGGTGTATTTAGCTACAATTTCCCATTTTCGCTATGTATGGCAACTTTTGGGACACTATATATTTTGGATTGAGTTACCTACAAATGTTCTGAATTGTATTCATACCCCTGATTTAGACCTCATTAAGACCAGCTATGTACTCTTGGAAGGTATAGTGTGAGTGGTAGAATAGTTTTCTATAGGTGACACTAGCTAGTCCGTATTTGGAGGCAGCCCTGTCTGATTATAATCTTTATTTCCAGATGGGAATGCATGTTTTCCAGGAGGTATATAAGAAAGGCCATTAGAGTAGGGGAAGAAAACATCAGAACTTCACTTTCTATTATGTTTCTATTTCATTAATTTCTATTACTGTTTGCTTTATTATGTATATATGTATATATGAAATTTAAATAAAAATTTACAATGGGATACACAGTTAAAAAGGTTTAGAGACTATTCTTCTAAATGACTAAGTAATGGGGAAAATAGCTAATGAAATAGCTACTCCTTATTGACTATTATAGCTCAAGCATGGTGCATGTGTTATTGCAAATCCTCACAGCAATGCTACAAGATATTGTTATCCCAACTTTACAAAAAAAAAAAAAAACAAACAACCAGGCTCAGAAAGATTAAATAACTAGTCCAAGGTCACATAGCTAGTAAGTTCAGGACTCAAACTTGAGTTTGCTTCAAGAGCAACATCTCAGTTCTTTCAACTACATACACACAGTCGGTGCTTCTCACACTTCTGTACTGAAGTTTTCCTAACAACAACACAGTGTAAATGTTCACACACAGTGAGCTGGCACCATAGCACAGAACATTGACAGAGCACAAAATTTGAGGCTATTTATCTACTCTTGAAAATTCACATGAATTTTATTTTATATTCTGTAATATATCTATGGATGTTTGAATATAAAATGATGCTTTTGATTCTTACCTCAAGGAAAAAAAAACTAAAAGCTAAATGTTTGGCCAAAACTTCAAGTATAATTAGTGTACCGGAAAATGCACCAAGTTTTTGCTGGGTTTTAGGGCACTCCTTGACACTTAGTCACTTACCCTTGGGATGCTTGTACCCCAGTATAAGGCGCACTAGGCCACACAACGATGCTTTTTTTACACCAGAGGGAGAGAGTGCAATCGCCCAAAGAGTTTCTTTCCCTACCCACCAAAAGTCAACATGAACTTCACATCTTTAACTGGCCCACTTTTCTGGCATCTATGATTTCTCTACATGGTAGTTGAACTTCCAACTTTTACCTGTTACTGAGATAAAGAAAGTATCCACTATCTTGGTGAAGTGCAGTAGTCATTTCATATACGACTTTACTTAGAAATTAGCTTTGGATAGTCTGTTTTTAACTGGCCCTAATAAGCACAGAAAATTTTCATATCCTCTAAAAGTACTAGAGACATGGTGCTCTTTTGGGGGCTGGTTATCAAACTACCTCCTGTTTCCAAGACAGTTGCTACAATGGGTTTATTTAAAATAATGAACGTTATCTTGCTGTAACAGTTAACTCTAAGAAGTAGGTCTTACTATTTGCTTCTGATAAGATGCCACAGAGTTGAACTGATAAGCATCCCTTTGTTTTAAGACTCACTAAGCAAATGTTTAAAGGTGAGTTTTCATTTTGATGGTCTCTCTCTTTTATATTATCTGTTATCAATAACATTCATCTCAGCATTTTATAAGTACATATTAAATGAATAGGAAAGGAATTGGAAAGCATTTTAGAAGATGCAATGTAAGCTGAAAATATTAGAATATACAAAGGACCACTGTGTCAGAAGAATAAGACCAAAAAGTAGATCTCCCTGAGCACTTGTCACTCCCTAATACATTGCTTTATGTAATTTTCTTCATAACAATTATCACGATAGAAACGATCTTGTTTTTACTCGTTTATTTTATTTCTCCATCTCCACCACCTGATATAACTTTCATGAGTAAGTGCAAGGGCTTAGATCTATCTTTTTTCATTGCTTCGGCCACTTTCACTCTGCATGGTTCGTAGTAGGTGTTCAGCAAATATTTGTTGAAAAAAATGAATCACTCAAAAGTAATGATCTTCTTACCTCTGTTACTGTAAGAATGAAACCTCTCCATTCTTCCCCACTTTCTGTGTTCTCCGTCTAAAGTTGAAGGTGAAAGCAGATAAAAACAAAGAAGAAAATCCATGAGTGAATATGAGCATTAATACTTTCATTAACTTCAAATAACTTTAAAATTTCATATTACTTTATAACTTGAAATATGTAAGTCATCAAAACCCAGCAAGATTGACAAAATACATATTCTTCTATTGAAGCCACATTGTTTGAAAAAGGAAAAAATAATTCATTTTCTTTTGTTTATAACTATCAATTTGTATTTATTATGAAATATTTCAATACTATTTTCTTTTGTCAGAAGACAGAAGTATATAGCTTTAATCTGTTTGCTTATTTAAATACAACTGTGCAAATTTACTTAACAGAAAAAATGTTAGCAAATTTATTTTTGCAGCATGTCAATTCATAGTTACTCACTTCGTAAGTATTTAATATTGACTGTCTTTAAGTTTGGGCAACCAATGTAGAAACTCCCAATTCTTAGCTCTAATTACTATTACTTGTTTATTTTACTGTGGTGTTTTATTTTTTGGTTGTATAGAAGTTATATATTGAAATATAATTGTGTTTTGTTTTAAAAAAATAAGAATAAATAAATGCTATTACTACCATCAAATAATATTAACCAGCATCTTTTGAGCGCTTATAATGGCAGCTACTGTTCTAAGCACCTCACAGGTATTCATTGATTTCATCTTCACTGCAACTTGGCAAAAGGTACTATTAGTTTTTGTTTATTTGCTTTACCCATTTGTTCATTTAACAGATATTTATTGAGTACCTTTATGTGTTAGACGTTATTCTAGATACTGGTTTACATCACGGAACAAAACAAAAATTCTCGTGGCGTTTAGGGTCTAGCAAGGAACAATAAATAATAAACATAGTAGTAAATTTTACAGTGTCAGAAGGAAATAAATGGGAAAAATGTATAACAAGGTAAGACAGATTGGGAGTGTGACTGCGGGTAGGGGAGGAGAAAAGTTTTGCCATTTTTTATGAAAGTGGTCCAGGTAGGCCTCAGCAAGGGGGTTACATCTGAGCAAAGACTTACTTCTGGGTGGAGAAATAAAGACTACAAGGAGGATGGATAAATAACCTGCCTGCACTCACACCTTTGATGAATAAAACAGCGCAAATTCAAACCTAGGCATCTGACTCTAATCCTGTGCTCTGAACCAACGCATCCTCAAATTATCTAGGGAGTTTACATAAAATATAGATTCTGCGGTGGGATCCGGACCAGTGCTTTCAAGGTCAATCAGTAATTTCCTGGGAAAGTCTCCAATTACATTTTATTCAATTGCAGGTTGTTCTCTTTATGTTATTATTGGTAGTTGTTGGTTGACTTGACTTGGTTCACCTTGAGTGCTGATTCAAGAACAACATTTTAAAAAACACCAGGTGGGATTCCTGACTTTGTCAGAGGACAGAAGAAGTATATGGTTTCATGGTGCTTGTATACTAAACAAGTCGTCATGGTCTTTTAAATACCAATGCAGAAAACTGGTTCCTGGCCAAAAGCAAGCAAGGAATGTTAACAAAGTCTAAGACTTAGCCTCTCTTTTAATTCCTCTTTACTTTAGCCACTGGGTAAATGTTATTTATAACCACAACCCTTTTGCAGACTATTTCTCCTCACTCACCTTCAGTTGCACTTCCTCTTTTGGCAAAACAAGGGTGAATTTTGCACAATTCTTTTCAGTTGAACTCTGGTCAGTAAGGCGTGTGAGGTCTATTATATCTAATTTGTCAATGTACTGCAAAGATAAAGGAAAATCTCATTGAATTATTTCATGGTAACAAACATTAGTCCTAGCAGGAAGGAAATAAGTAATATCTTCTTTTAAACAGGTTATACTTTGCATGATACCCTGGTTTTCCCAATCCCAGAGGGCATCTGGAAATGTATTATGTGGTGGTGTGCTGGACAGGTTTGCAAAAGCCAATTGTTAAATTTTTAGGAATTTTGCAGGTAGATTGTTTAACACAGCCATTATTAGAAATTAAATTATATAAACATACCAGTAAGTAAATTATATATTTAAAAAAGGTAATTAAAACTTAAAATTTGTTACTTCCTAACTATACTACTGCATTTGACTCTTCTCTATGCTCTTGAATTTAGTTATTTACATCTTTGTTGCTGTGTCATGAAAATACCAGATAGTGGTGTGCTACTGTGATCTTCTTCTCAACTCCATGTTCAGTGAGGTCACATGGACAGACTGAAATCAGCCATGGTGGGAGTATTTACACCATGGAAATTGGTAAACCTTATAAATCAGGGCTTGACTGATTGTTTTGTTGATTGTTCCAGAGGCAGCACTTTTTTTCTGCAAAAGGCCAAATAGTAAATACTTTACACATACATACAGTCTCTCTTGCAAATTCTTCTTTGTTTTTGTTTTTGTTATTTTCTTTACAACATTTTAAAAATGAAAGAAACCATTCTTAGCTCAAAGACTGAACAAAATCAGACCACAGGTCAGATATGGCCCAAGGTCCACAGATTGTGGCCCCAGGTCTAGACTTAAGAAAGAAAAGGAAAAAATGTTAATAATATGGATGAAACTTCAAAGTTTGTTGTGTCTGAAGCTGCTTCACTGTAAATAGAACAAAAATTGCCAAAATATTCTTTCAGATTTCAAAAACTATTATCTAACTCAGCAAAGAAGTTGCTCATGTCATTGACTTTAAAAATACAAGAAGTTCTGACATACATAATCATCATTTTACTTTTCTTTTACTCATTAATGTAAATGAAAATATCAGTCAACATTCATGTCAAATATCATATTTAATGCCAATAAATTTATTAGGGAAATAGTAGATTGGAATACATCTCCATTTGTCAAATCATAATGGAATTACAATGACAATTGTACAATTACAATGGCTACCAATGCAAAATCAAGGAACACATTCTGTGAAAATCAATCGGCTATATGGAAATTACAATAAAGAATATTATAGGCCTGGTGTGATGGCTCATGTCTGTAATCTTAGCACTTTGGGAGGCTGAGGCAGTAGACTTGCTTGAGATCAGGAGTTCGAGATCAGCCTGAGCAAGAGTGAGACCCCATCTCTACAAAAAATAGAAAAATTATCCAGGCATGGTGGTATACACCTGTAGTCCCAACTACTCAATAGGCTCAGGCAAGAGGATTGCTTGAGCCCAGGAGTTTGAGGTTGCAGTGAGCTATGATGACACCACTACACTCTAGCCAGAATGACAGAGCAAGACTCTGCCTCAAAAAAAAAAAAAAAGAATATTGTACATTTTTAAAATTGTGTGCTACATATTCTTTATATCAGTAATATTTACAAGTTTATGTACATATATTCATATATACATGTTTTCCAGAAAGCCAGTGTTCAACATTTACCACACACCGCTGGTTATGAGGATTTTTAAAAGAAATTCCTATCTTGTCCAAGTACAATAAAAAATATTTCTTGTGAGCAATTGGTCCATATGGATTGGTCTGTATGCCATGGGCCAGACTTGCCCCCTAGCATTAAAAAGAACCACCTCTAGTAAGTGTAGTAAAGTTTTTATTGTATATATATAATTTTTCTAAATTAGTCTCATTCTTGCCTTCTTTTTATCTCCTTTTATTTTCTTCTTAGTTATGCCTAATATAACTTGTTTTACTGTATTCTTGTAAGTCTCCTTACTTTACTATATTCTTGTAAGTCTATTTTATTTTTCTGAATAAGGTAGGGCTTACAAATATGCCCATAAATTTTTTCCAGAGCTATTTCTATATTGATAGGTCAAAGGTGAGTTTGGGTTGCCTTATTTATTTTCAAATCTAACCATTCCACAATATATATATACTCCAAAACATGTTGTGCATGATAAAAATATACAATCTTATATGTCAATTTAAAATTAAATAAATAAATTTGCAAAAAGGAAGGAGAGGTACAAGGGAAGGAAGACAGAATTTAATATTAAATAAGAATACTTTTCTGATGGATTGTCTAGCTCAAGCTCAGTGAGTTGTGTTGCAACAAAAGAGGAAGCAGCAGAGGAAAAGGTGGCAGAGTTAGATAGAGTGCAGTAAGCTGATCTATTGATTAGAGGAAAGAAAATCATATCTTTTTGTTTTTAATTATAGTGTTATAAAGAGGCTTAAAGGTCATCTATCTAACCCAGCTGCCATCCGATGCTTGAATGTCCTGCAGGCTATCCTTCTATGCAGGCTATGTTCAAATGTCTCTAACAACGTGGAACTCACACCTCCTAAGCAGCTGTCTCCTAGCAAACTTTTTCTTACATTGAGCCACAGTACTTTCTCCTGGGACTATCACCCAAAAAAGTTCCCCGAAGTCTGCATCCTCTTTTAACACAATTGGTAAATGGGCAATTCTGCAGCATTTAATTATAATAATCGCTTCATGGTGTAATGATTAAGATGGCTGGCTCAGGAGCAAGACATGGATGGTACCCCTTTTATCAGCTGTCTGATCTTGTACAATTTCTTAATCCTTAAACTTGATTATTCCCACCTATAAAATGGGGATTAAAATCGTACCCATTCTGTGGAGTTGTGAAAATTAAATGAGATACTTTAATGCTTGAATGCTTACTATGTGCCAGCTTGCATATACTGTCTCATTTAATTCTTTTGATAGGCTTATGAGATGGGCTGCTATTTTTATCTGAATTTTAGAGATTTGAAGATTGAGTGTATAGGAGATCTTCTGTTTGCTCCTCTAGAGTCATTTTTATTCCTTCACCACCCAACATCGTACCAGGAGAGGGACCTAGACGGACAACATCAAGTGGCTCCCTTACCCTCTGACTGCCTGTTGGAGTGGACCACTAGAGAATGCTAGTAGATCAGAAGAGTGAGGAAAGTGAGGTTGGGTATTTATTACCCTATGCACTTACTCCCTCAATCAAAGACCATACTCCTCTCATGGCAGTCACCTCCACACAATTCTCCTGACTATACTCCCACTCTTTCTTCTCACTCCTAGGTGTGACAAGAGGATACTATAATTACCATCAGGGGTCTGTACTATCTTTTGTGATTTTCCTACGCCCTGTCAACTGCTTTGAATATTTATTAAAATTTTATTAAATGCTCTTCAAATTGCCCAATTGACATGTCATCTGTTTTCTACCAGTTCCCTGTCTGATACACTGAGACACAGAGAAGTCAGGTAACCAGCCCAAGATCCCACGGGTAACAATGGCAGGGTCAGGATAAACACGCAGGCAGTCTGTCTGAAGAGACCAGGCTCTCAATGGCTAAGCTATACTGACTCTTGCCATGTAGGAAGTGAGCAACAACTATAAGTTCTCTCGTTTACTATGCATTATACAAAGTTTAGACCAGGGGCTTTTATATTTACTGACATCAGTGGGAGAAAACACCCTTGTGTAAATCTTGTCTATCCAGAACCCCGGTGAAAGATGACCGTTTTAAGTTTGTTTTAGTTTGTCTTTTTAAAAATGGTTTCTGGCTAGTTCACCACTAACGGTGCTGAAATGCCTGTAGGTGGAATATATCATACAGGCTCTTTTTCTGTTTTCCTCATTAGATCTAGGCGTCTAATAATGATGTTCTAAGAAGTATGGGCTGCTATATCCATTGTCCACAATGTTCATATTTAAACATGTTACTGGCTCATGAAATCTCTTATATAAGTATAGCATTCCAAGGTAGGCAAGCATTTGCCACTAAGATGCTACATCTTATTCCTGGAAAAAAATGAAACACACAATTAGAATTTGAAATTAATATGAATAAATAAATCTCAGAATCTTTTTATCGTTATTCTTATGGTTAAGCTCTTAGAAGTCCTGCTTTGTGGAGCATGTTTTTGTCTTTTTAGAAAAATTTAATTGTGAGTTTGTATGTTATAATGTTCTGGAGAGCATCTTATTTCTTTCAGATTATAATTGCATGCTACAGCAAGATAAAAAGTGGGAGAAATTGAAGCTATCACATGGTATTAAGCAACTTATATACAGATACCTAGTTAAGATTTTCAATTTTTAACTAAGTTTTAATTATCAGGATCAGAAAGAAAAGAATGCAAAGTAAAAAACATGAATTAATACCTTCTTCTGAGTTGCTCAGGAAATTTTACCATTGATTATCATAATTCACAGCCCTCACAGATTTACATTTTCTTATTTGAATTGGTTTTAATAGAGTATCATTATTCCTGGAGGGCAGAAGTTCCAAATTGAAAAACAGACTATGTGACAAGGATACATTGGGAACAACTTGAATCAGCTGAACATATTCAACTACTTACTATTGTACTTTTTTTGTCAGTATAAAAGAAAAGTGTAGTTCCTCTCAACTCTGTCCAATAATGTTTATACTCCTGTAGGAAAGAAATCATAAGCATTATTTGTTAGTATATATTCAACTATTTTCCTATTGATATCTTCCTTTATAACTTTGTAAATTGCTTATGTGATACAAGGTTCTTCTTTATCTTGGGTAATTCACCTAATTTTTATGACTTAACTTTATAATTGATTCTTTTTTTTTTTCTTTTTATGGTAGAAATGGCCTTTATTGTTTGCAACACAAATTCTAAGAGGAGGGGATAGGACAGCTCCCGCTCCTGGGACAGCGTCCATCACCCTCCGAAAGCTGATTCTTCTCAAATTAATTGTAGTATAATGTAAGTATTATGGAGCTGAAAAATTCCTATCACATAGCATAAGGCATCACTCACGTGTTTGTGGTAAGGCTGGTGCAAACAAACCTACTATTCTGCCAGTCATATAAAAGTATAGCTCGTACAATTATGCACAGTATGTTTATAATGATAGTAGGCAACTATGTTACTGGTGTATGCATTTACTATACGATACTTTTTATTGTTATTTTAGAGTGTCCTACTTCTACTTATTAAAACAAAAAAACCTTAGCTATAAAACAGCTTCAGACAGGTCCTTCAGGAAGTATTCCAGAAGAAGGGATTGTTATCATAGAATATTACAGCTCCATGTGTGTTATTGCCCCTGTAGACCTTCCCAGGGTACAAGATGTGGAGGTGGAAGACAGTGATATTGATGATTCTGACCTTGTGTAAGCTTAGGTGTATGTGCATGTTTGCGTCTTAGTCTTGAATGAAAAAATTTAAAAAGTAAAAAAAAAATTTAAATTTACAAATAGAAAAAATCATACAGAACAAGGATGTAAAGAAAGAAATTATTGTACAGCTATACAATGTGTTACATTTTAAGCTGTGTTATTACAAAAGAATCAAAAAGTTAAAAAAATTAAAAAGTTTATAAAGTTACAGTAAACTAAGGTTAATTTATTATTAAAGAAAAATGTGATAAATATAGTGTATCCTAAGTGTACAGTGTTCATAAAGTCTGCAGTAGTGTCAGTAATGTCCTAGGCCTTCACGTTCACTCCTCACTCACTCACTGACTCACCCAGAGCAACTTCCAGACCTGCAGCTCCATTCATGGTAAGTACCCTATACAGGTGTACCATTTTTTATCTATCATACTGTATTTTTACTGTACCTTTTTTGTATTTATACACAAATACTTACCATTGTGTCACAATTGCCTATAGTATTCAGTATAGGAACATGCTGTGCAGGTTTATAGTCTAGTTACAATAGGCTGTATATACCATATAGCCTGGGTGTGTAATAGGCTAGATTTAAGTACACTCTATGATGTTTGCACGACTACAAAATTGCCTAACAACACATTTCTCAGAACAAATCCCCATTGTTAAGCGACCCATGACTATAAGTTGATTTGTGTTTAAATAGATCATTTTCCAAAACTCTTCTCATTAAGACTTTTTATGCAGTTTCAGTAGAAGTTTGCACATGTTACATGTACCATTTTTAGAGTTCAGGATAGGTTAAGCATATAATATCTATCTTCTGGGACAGATGGAAGGAATGAATTAAGACATATAAGACACTTAGCAGAGAGTACATGGCTCGTAGTTTGGGTTCAATAAATAGTATATATTATTGGTATAGATCGAGGAAATGTGAGAAATTGATAATGATAAAAAAATTAACACCATCAAAGCTGAACTTTGAAACCCAAATTTCATTCATGTGGTGAATATTTAATTATTAATGCATTCACATTAGTATGGGTTCTATAGAAATAGAACTTTTTAAGTTTAAAATATTTAAATAACCTAGTCAGACTTCCATTTTACTCAAGTGAAGATTGGCTCTATTACCAAAAAATGGCAAGTGAGTTTAAAGTTTAAAATTTTTCACATCTAAATACTTACCTTCATACCCAGCTCTTTTCAAGGTATGTTTTAAAAAATTACAGTCAGTTTAATAAACATATTGATCATTCCTTCCTTTAGAGTTTAATAAGCTGAAATTTTTGCAACTTGTTAAACCATAGTGATTTATATATTGAGGATTAATTTAAGAAAGTCATATAAATTGTTTCTCTTTTTTTGTAAATGTGAAGACCCTTTATTTTATGGCATTTTGTGTCTCTTCAATATTGACATGCAGTGGCTCATGCCTGTAATCTTAGTACTTCGGGAGGTTAAGGTGGGAAGATCACTTGAAGCCAGGAGTTGGAGACCAGGCTGAGCAACACAGGGAGACTCTGTCTCTACAAAAAATGAAAAAAGTATCTGGGCATGGTGGTGTGCACCTGTAGTCCCAGCTACTTGGGAGGCTGAGGCAGGATGATCACTTGAGCCCAGGAGTTTGAGATTGCAGTGAGCTATGATGACGCAAGACCGTGTCTCGAAGAAAAAAAAAATTGACATACCATTTACCCTTTTTTGGCCAGTAAAATGTTTGTCACATCTGCAGAATTTAGAAGCTTCTTTTTTCAAATAATGGGATCTCTATAACCCAATCTTGCCTTTGTTTCCCGGGCTCCTAGGGTTCTGGGCTGTTAGGCTCCTGGCTCAAGATTAAATTTATTTTGAATTACAGCCACCATCTTTTCTCATGTTCTTGGTGGAACTATTTTCTTCCTTTGTCTTCATGGCTAATAAAGTGCCATATTAGCTAGCTTTTTGTACATAACAAGCCATCTTACAACTTAGAGGACTAAAACAGCAAATGTTTTCTATTTCTCTCCATTCTGTGGCTTGCTGATGGTTTTTCTGATCTGGGCATACTTGGCAGTGGCTGAATGGTCTAGGGCAGCCTCACTGGCTTGTCTAGGGTCTTAGCTGGGAATGCAGGAACAACAGGCAAGGCTGGGACGACTGGAGTCTCACTCCATGTGGTGTCTTATCCTCCAGTCAGCTAGCCTGGACTTGTTCACATGCTGGCAGGCTTCCCAGAAGCAAGAGAGAGCAAAACCCAATGTACAAATATATTCTCAGCCTTTGCTTTTCTCACATTTAAAAAAGTATGTCACATGACCCATTCCAGATTCAAAGGGTAGAAAAATAGACTCAACCTCTTTGTGGGAGAAGCAGGAAAGTCACATTTTAATGGGGGGTGGAGTGTATACAGTGAGGCTTGAACAAATTGGTAGTATTCCTGCAGTAGTCTACTGGAACTTGGGGCAGAGCTGGAACTTGGGGCATGGTATCTTTGCCCAAACCCTGCGGTCTTTCCCCTCAATCCTACTCCACAGTTGAGAGATGGCTATAACATGAAATAAACTGGCTGATGCCTTCTAAACCAAGAATGAATTACTATAGAAAAGAATAATTCACAAGGACATATGATTGAAGGATCGGCCAATAGATGGTCCCCAAAGGAGCAACCGTAAGACTGGGCAAAGAGGTTCTTCCTCTTGTCTGAAACCTAGATGCCCAATATATACCTGACACATCTCAGGGTCAAGCAGTGTAATAAAACAAAGGAACGCATCTTGATTTCAACCCCATCAGAAGTTTTTTCTTTCCTTTTTTTAATATAAGATGCAAAGTGTTATTTCTATCACAATAGCCCTTTACTTGGCCTTTCTGCCACTGTCTTCCACTCTGTTATCTATCCTGCACTGTGCTGCCAGAGTGAATTATCTCCTGCTCAGAGCACAGGACTGAGTATCTAATAGGTGAGTTTGGGAGGCAGCATGTTCAGCTGAGCCCTTTCCTGTCCTCTCTCAGCTCAGTCTACCAGGAGAGAGTGGCCGTTCTCCTCTGTTCCCTGCCATGTGGCAAAACACCTCCAAGAGGCGCAAGCTTGTGGCTCTCAAGCTGAGTCAGTGACTCAAGGTAGCTCAAGGCTACCTAAGTCTGGGATAAAATGTTAACATAATTTTGGCCTTAAATCTAAACCACATATTGATAGACTTTGTCAATAATAAAAGCAACCAATTGATTTTTATTTGTGTAATTCCTGTGTCTGGTTTCAAACTTGAGAGAAGAAAACACCCAGTAAAAGGAGAGGAGAGGTGACTGCTCATGGAGCTTCTTTTTGAAATGATGAAAATGTTCTGGAACTAGATAGGGGTGATGGTTGTACAAGTTTTTTAATATATTAAAAACCACTAAGTAATAATAATTGTGTAATGTTTTATAGACCAGAACAATGAAACCCATTGTCATTCCTATATAAAATCACCTTTTCATGTTTTCTTAAATAAAGAGACAAAAACTGCATTGAGAAATTTGGCTTGAGACGTTACTAATATTAATATATACTGGCACTAAGATCAGGCAGATGTTCTTTCTGTAAAACCCATGGCAGTGACTAGTCTTTAACTCGGTTGAAAAAGACTGAACTTTCCCAGATTTGACCTGCAATTAAATAACAAAACAATTCAAATTTATTTCAGGAATTGTTTTGTTTTGTTTACTTATCATACCTATCTTTTTGAGGCTTTTACACCCTGCTCCAGTGGTAAGTCTCTGCAATGAAAGGAGTAAGACAAGGCTATTCTGTATTTTGGAACTAGGAAGGGGATGAGGGAGAGTGTTGGAGGAGGTGGGAATGCAGAGAATGTGCATTGTTCATGGAACTTAACCATCAGTTGTATAGTTTTACTAAAGTATGGCTTCTAAGATCTAGTCCAGCCCCAAGATTATATGATTCTTGGAGGAAAGGAAAGCAAGAGAACACACTGAAGTCAAAGTCCACCACTCTGTTCATCTTAATTAGTCTCATTAGTACAGCATTAACCTGCCATAAGATCAAAAAAAAAAAAAAAAAAAACTAATGTACTAATAGCCAGTCAAGGTTTATCGAGTTCCCTTTGTATGTACGTGCAGACATCCATTTGTGCTCCTGAGAAAAATTACAAGGGTATTCAGTCACAGTCTTATAATATAAATTGTGTAGAATTAAATCAGGGAAAACTAGTTTTATAGGTAAGCAGACCTGTAGATTTGTGAAAAGAATTTAGGAAGATTTATTATATGGGGGAAAGAAGCAAGTATAAAGGCACTGAGTGGAGAGGAAAGGTAGCCTTGGAGGAAAAGTAAGGTAACAAATAGCAATAGGCCCTGTGATCTGCAACCACAGCCACAAACCTAAGGACAGACCAAATTTGTATTCAGTAGGCAGAGACCTGCAGGTCACAGTCTTGATTTAGTTTCTGATAAGACCTCATAAGTACCAGTAAAATCTGACTCATCTATTAATCTTAATAAATAATATCTAAGTATATATTTATATCTACAGAGATACTTAACCATTGTAAAAATTAACTTTGAAGTATGCATCTTTGCATAAAATATATTTAGCACAAAGTTTCTTTTTTAACAATCGTTTGTGTTAAATCACTGAAGTAAGAAAAGGGACTGAAACAGGACTTCTGAATTTATTGCTAGCTTCATAATCATTAGATACCCTTGAATTTAGAATTTAAGGTCACTGTCTCATTTTCATCCAATTAAACAAATGATTTTGAAAGTATACTGAGCTTACTGATGAGCTCAATGTGATAAAATATCTAGTGATTGACATTTTCTAGCCTTTGGAAGCCTATAATCAAATGGCATTAGAACTCAAGTTTGACTGGCCTTTAATGGATGAGGACCCTTGAACATAACTTCTGTGAGCCAGAACAACTCACTCATCTATGAAGTGGATAAAATAATTTCTACCCAGAAGAGTTATTGCAAGGAACAGAATGACAGGACATTAAGAGCCCAGCGTTATATCCACCATATTGTCACACCTCCAAAGAATGTACCCATTATCATATAGAATGTACCCATATCATAACTTTAACACATCACAAATTGAAGGAACTGAGATGTTGCCCAGATTCTCTTATTTTCAAACAGTTCCAGATAAATGAGAATTTTTTTTTTCTGTTTGTATGAATTGTGATGCAGTTAGTATCCACTGTGGCATGTAAGAGCTTTTATTATCAAATACATCTTCCTGGTCTATCCATAATCCTAGGGTTGTGGTTTAAATAAATCTTCCCACATTATTTTTCCATGAAAATTATGTGCTTTTCATAGATTCCTGACCTGAGATCCAGGGACCTTGTGGAATTGCATGCAAAATTGTGTATGGTGGCACAATTTCCTGGAGCAAAGTTTCTTAAATTCTTAAAAATGTCCCATCACAAAAATGGCTAAGAAACATCTCTCAATGTGTAATCCCATTATAGAGCAGGTTACTCCTCAGATATATTTTTTCTAGTTTTCACGTTCTGAATTACTTCAGCAGAGACCCAACTTAACATTCTGCAGAGCCTCTCAGCTTCCTCTAGCCCATTAGCTCTGAAGATGATCTGGCTCATCCTCCTTCCGAAGGTTCACAGGCATTTTGCTGCCAGTTGCTTGGAAATCCCACTTATTTTCCTTGGATTTTTCTCATAGCTTCTATATTCAAGCACTTTAATTATCACTGTGGCTCTCCTTTGAGCCATATTGCTTGCAGACCCCAAATTGATTTTGGTATGTTACTAAGAATATGATAAATAATAAAAGGGGAAGAGAACGAATCTAACCTTTAGTGTGAGCCAGGTGTTTTACATATGTTATCCCTTTAATCCCTGAAACAACCCCCTAAGTATGTATTAGTATTGTCCTCTTGCTCTCTTCTCTCTGACATACAAGTAAAAGATACTTTACTAGAAGTTCAAATGGAAAAATCAGTTAATTTCATCAGAAATATTTGTGCCTATAGTTTATTTATTCCATTTCAAGCATGCTTTCTAAGAAAAGGTAAAGAGTATTAATTGGGTAAGGGAGTCGTCACCCCTACTAAACTAAGCCTCTTGAAGGTAACAGCTTTGTTTTACTCATATTTTCCAGAACTGAGAGTGATGCTTAGTGCATAGGAGGCACACAATAAATGTTGCTGGAATGAATAAACTGATTGAGCAACTACTATATCCCAGACACTTTATCTTGGGAGGCAAGTAGTATTCTTTCCATTTTATGGTTGAAAAAACTGAGTCTCAAAGGATTGAATAACTTGCACAAGACCACAGATTGTAAGTGGCAAGACCATTAGGGTAAAGACATGTTTTACTGACCCTCTAAAATTCTTGTTCTTTCTGCTACTCATACTAATGGCAGGCCTTCTTTAAACATTAAAAAGAACCTGCTATCAGAAAGTTATTCTAAATACTTTGGAAGACATTCATGAGTAACAAAATTTAAATTACAAAGAAATTTCTTTTTCTCAACTCCCCTTTCCTAGCAAAGTGTAACAATGTGGCAAACGTGTGGTGACAAGATTGAATTTACTTTAAAAGCATATATAATGGAATCAACCAAAAATATTCTAATATAATTGACAAAATATTACTCATATATGTTTAACACCTATAACAATACAAGTTACCATGTCATTACTCACAAATAGTAAATGATCTGATTATATGTGTAGGAAATGTGAATGTGCTGTTACAGATATTTTCATATATATAATTTTTCCATAAATATTAATGAATCCTCAGAAAATATTTTATCATCATTAAACATTTCTTATGGCATTTCTGAAAACACTTAAAATTTTTCCTAGTTTCTATAAGATAAAATTCCATAAAATTTGATCTAAGTCAATGATTTCGTTTTTTCTCTAGTAACAGGCAATTTCAGTTTATTTATCTCATTAATTTCAACTTAACCACAATTACTGTTTTCAAAGCAATGATTTTAACTAACTATGGGTTTTAATTTTGACATTTTAAAAATATGGAATGCTTTGTGGATTTTCTTAGAACAAATGTATTTATGTAGCTTAGTGTACTTAATACCTACAATTGCACCCTAAATATTATCTTTTAAAGTCACTTGAACTTGAACCAGTGTTTTTAGAATGTGTAACTATACATAATGTTAAACAGTATTAATTTTATAATTTAAACAATTTTTATAAAAGCTTGGCATTTTTATAATTTGATTGTTAACTTTAAATGACCGAGAATAGGAGCAAAAGATTTAATTTCAACCATAATATCATTTTTCTTAATGGTACACATCATCGTCGAAGCATAGTAGTAAATGGTGGAGAAAATATAAGAAATATTTTATCTCCTAAGCCAAAATCTTCTGTGGTATTTAAATAAATTATTTGAAAAATTTAGCTTACTGAATGTTTTATATTAGTAACTTAATATTAGAACCTGTTGTTATATATAGTATACATGCATATACTTATATGCTTAAGCCATATTTTATATTTAAATTATGAAACACTGGAATCATTTTTCTGAGCTCAAGGAAGAGAAAAGGGTTTAATTCCAACAGAAACAAGGAAGTTTTGTCATATCACGTTACTATGAAATAATTTTATATTAAGACAGAAGTTTCAGGTTTAACATTATCCTCTATAGACTCACCCGGTATCCTGATCGCTTGACTAATAAAAAACCTTCAAAGTACAAGGGCAGAGCAGTAATCTTTAACCTTTCCTGGAAGATCCTGCGAGGGGCTGGTTTCGGGGGCTTCTTAGCCATCATACCCTCTCTTCAGTGTGTGGTTTGGTTTCAACTATATCCAGTTTCAAACAAAATGAAATCTCCCTAGAGGAAAAGGCAACTGTTCAAAGAGGAAGTCCCAACTTGCTTTTTAACCACCAACACTACCACCAACAGGAGACACGCGCTCGCACACACACACACACACCCCCGCACTTTTTTCCCTTTACTTTTTGTGAGGCAAGAAAGAACTGGCATAGACCAACTTTTAGAGGGTAATCTCTGAGTAAACAACATGTACTTAGATTTACAGTAGCAAAACAAACAGAAGATTAACATCACCTGAGGATGAAAGAAACAGGTGTAGAGATTGTGGACTTTAGGGGAGACATCAAAGACACATTTGTTTTTTCGATCTTTGTTTTGTTTGTTTATTGCTGTCCATTTTTATTTCCAGAAGACATGACTTGAATAAACTCTACTTCATTAAAAATTACTTCAGGCCAGTCACAGTGGCTCACGCCTGTAATCCTAGCACTTCAGGAAGCCAACACAGGAGGATCACTTGAGGCCAGGAGTTTGAAAAGAGCCAGGACAATAGCAAGAACTTATATCTACACAAATGTTTTAAAATTTAACCAGGTGTGATGGCATGCCCCTGTAGACCCAGCTACTGGGGAGGCTGAGGCAGAAGGATGGCTTGAGCCCAGGAGTTGAGGCTGTAGTGAGCTATGATGATGCCACTCCACTCTAGCCTGGGCAACAGAGTAAGACCCTGTCTCAAAAAAGAAAATAAAATCACTTCATGGGATCATTTTACTAGTACTATTTCTGTTGGTTAAATATTTCAGGGCCAAGCTTTGTTAAAATTAAAAAAATGTTTCTCCTATCTCATGCCCATTTTCATGGTTCACTAAATAAAAACTACAGTTATGGGAACATGGAATTTTTCACTTTTTTGCCAACAGGTGTTTCAAGTATATGGGTTACTGGTGGATATTTGGTGCTGTGGTTTGAATGCGTCTCCCAAAGTTCATGTGTTGGAAATTTGATCCCCAATGCAACAGTGTTGAGAAGTGGGACCTTAAAGGGGTGATCAAGTCATGAGCACTCTGCCTTCATAAGTGGTTAAATGCCATGATTGAGGGAGTGCATTAGTTACCAAGTGAGTGAATTTCTTGTAAAAGCAAGTTTGGCTGTCTCTTGCTCACTCTCACTCTCTCTTGTTCTTCCACTCTCTGCCATGGGATAATGATCATGAAGCTCTTTGCCAGATACTGGTGCCATGCTCTTGGATTTCCAGAACCATAAGCCAAACAAATTTCTGTTCATTATAAATTACCCAGTCTGTAGGATTCTGTTATAGCAACACAAAACAGAATAAGACATTTAGCAAAAAATATCTGGCAAAGCTATAGATTTTCAAACTTTCATTTTGTTCTTTTATGTTTTCTGAGCTGTAGATCACTAATACTATGATCCATGGATGGAGTCCCCACAGTTATCTAGTGAGATTTATAGAGCTATACTGGGGCCAAAATGCATTAAATAAATGCATGTGGGAAACGGTCCTCAAGATATTGGATTTGGCCTAGCACAGTTCAGGGAATGATGGCAGCAAAGACTATTAGAAGGAATTCTGATTTGTCTTACACAGGGCCTGAGAATTTCCATCATTGCCTGTTTCACCTTCAGATTTCAGAACTACTCTAGATTTTGGAAAGCCTGGGCCCGGTAAGACCAGCCTATTCTCAGAAATCAAAGCAAGCCAGGAATCTTCAGTCTGATCCTCCTCTCCTAATGGAAAAACCTCATGGTTTTCTCCACCAGTATGGGTCCCACTGATCCTGCAGCTGTAGCTATGGGGAGCTAAATTGTCTACAAAGTGAGTAGAACAAAACAAACTGATAATCAGTAAATGAGAGAAGAGTTTTCAGGTGCATTATCAAAATGAAAACAGTTTGGAACAGAAATTGGGAGTTGCAGATTCAAAATTACTGCATTGCCTTTATATTAAGTCTAGACCTGCTTCTTGCTACCCAAACCTTCAAATGATAAAATATAAGTCCAGCTTAATTTTTTTATCATGCCCGATTTCTCTGCTCAAGTCTAATTTAATTTTTTGAGACAAAAAAAGTAACTATGTTTTAGTTTCAGTGTACTAAGAAAATGAGTTAAATGGCATAGGAAAACTTCCCAATAGGATAAATGACCTAATCCATTTTCTTGGCACCTGGTAGTTGATGTAATACAGGAAGGAGGTGAAAGGAAGGGAAAGGAGGAAGACTGGATGCTGAAAATTAGAGTATGAGCAAATTAGTCACTGACTTTATGGATGGAGAGTTTCATGGGAGAGAGAAGTGAATGCCTCTAGAAAAATTTGTAAAGATGGAAACATTTTTGTGAAATAACCATGTGTTTAATTATGTCTTTCTTACTTTTTTTAAATAAGCAAAATAAAAAAAACAGTTCATCAGACACTGTAAGTTACTTTCACCTGCTGATTTGTAAGTCAAATTCATCTTTAATATACCATGTATCAAATTATGTCGCTCTAAAAAAAAAAAACTACAAAATGCAAAAATCTTGCTGAGACATCACTAGCCAGTTAGACCTGTCTGCAGTTACCAACATCATTGTACCACAGCATCATTACAATGGAAATCCTCTTATAGATATTTTGAGTATTAGGTAGTGAATAATGAATGTGTGGTAAGGAAATGTAGTAGAAAAAATGTTTGGGCACAGGGAGAGAAGCCAGTTTTGCTGCTAACCAGCTCTGAGCCCTTGAACAAGAAATTTAACTTCTCTGGAATCACAGCTTTCTTGCCTATGAAATGAGGTGATAGACTAAATGACTTCTTGCCTGAAGAGCTGCATTAGGCTTCTAAGTAATCTGCTGATTTCTATTCTTTTTATTCTCTAATTGATTTAACATGCAACCTAATCAAGACTCCCCTGCTTCAAACCCTTTAATGGACTATCATTGCTTTTGAGATTCCTTCTTTCATTCTTTCAATGAACACTAAATATTTGTTGAGTACCAACAATGTGCTCAAGCATGGCACACAGTGTCCTTCCTAATAGATCCTTTTAAATTGCAACTCCTCAAAAATACCCTCTGCTCCAGTAATTTTATTTGCTCTCAGTTGCTCAATACCCTACGATCTTCCTTATCATCTCATACTTTCCAACCACTGTACTCTGCACTTGGATGCCCTTCCTCCCCCTTGTTTATATGGCCATGTCTTACCCATCCTTCAAGATCCAGGTTAATGGTGAAGATTGTGTGATTTCCCAAAGCCTTTTCCATCCCCAAGGGAAAAGTTACCACTCCCACTTCTGCATTCCAATAGCACTTGACACATTTCTTTATTACAATATTTGTTTTGTATTTTAGTTATTAGTACACATCCTGTATCAACAGGAAAATGAGTTTTTCAAAGGGGGAGATTGTGTTGAAGTAGCAGTTCATAAGACTGCATATCCACAGGGGAACTGTCTATTGCAATGTAGATTTGGCTGACAACATCAAAGAGAAAAGCTTTTTCAATACCTGAATTTGATATAAAGATATTTAATGGGTTTTCCAAGGTCGGCGGTTGTGGGATGAGTTTATGCACCACCTTACTAAAGGCTTCAAATATTGAATGGTCATAGTTATTAGTCAAATAAAAGCTAAGATGGAGTTTTTCTAGCCCAGCATCTGCAAGGTCATCATTGTCCCTTTGATGAATGTCCCTCTGTTTCTATTTTGTGATCATCAGACAGATCATCAGCTTTGTGAATAAAAAGCTCAAAATTCATGTCTGGGTTAGCTTTGTAGGCTTTAGAACCAGTAATGTGAAGTCTTGTGAAAGCCTCCATGTAGTCACCTTGTGCATCAATGACATATATCAATGCTCCTATTCCCCTGAAGATCATCTCATAGTCAAATGTTGGGTCAAAAAAGGCCATTTGTCCAGGAAAATCCCGTATCTGGAAATTTACAAAGGAACTACTGGAAATGTCCTCTTTATCAATCTTGTTGGTACTTTCCAAAAAGAGGGTCTCATCGGGTGACATCTTATGAAACACCACCTTCTGGATGGAGGACTTGCTGCTGTGCCGGAGCCCCGGGAGCAGAATCCCTTTTTTTTTTTTTTTTTTGCGGGGGGGACTTGGAGGTGTCATCACCCCCGGTACTGCAGGGACATGGTGCTGGAGCCGCCACGGCCCAAATCCTGACAGGCCAGGCCAGGCCTAGCCAGGCAGCATGAATAAATGAAAAGTTATTCTGACATTGAGGGTGACCCCAATCTAGTCCCATTTTGCCAGTGTGAATGCTTTTCAATATCAAATTTCCTGTATCAACAACACATAATTTCTGCCCCCATGTCTTTGCTTGCAGTTTGTCTTCCTATTTCCTTTAACTTTTTAAAATCTTTTACTGCCAGAGAGCAACAGTTTTGGTATTTTATCATTTTTGAGTTTCTATAGACACTTGAATTTATAAATATCTTCTGTATCATGCCCTAGGATTACAGGCTTGAGACACCATGCCTGGCTATGCCTGACATATATTTAATTTTAAATGATACAAGCTTAGCAAGCAGTATGACAATTCACCAAAAGATGCTTCTAAGCTATAAGCTATATAAGCTATATAGCTTAGAAGAAGGCAAGCACTGTTCAAACTACTCTTGATAATTTTTTACAAAGAACTAAAGCACTTTAATTCTTAATATTTCTAACCTAAATTACAATGTACTAAAGTTACAATGTCCTAAATAAATATTAGTTTTATTCTTTTTTTCATTTCCCCATAAATTCATAACTGACAATAAGATAGTTACAGTTTTGACAGAATATTGCAAAGGTCACGAAACAATCAGAATTTTCCCCGTTGATTATTAAGATACTGAGATCTCTTTGCATATTTTCGGCTTACACAGTCATTTTTAGGGTCCCATGCTACCTTGCAAGACAATGGCTGCCTGAAATGTAAAAACCAAGACCTACATTATTTGCCAATTTTCACTCAAAGTAACTTGAGTCTTTTCAAAGCTAAAATTATAACGTAGAACTATATTATTAAGCTTTTGAAAAGCAAAATGTGTTTTCAATGACAAAAGTTCATTTTTGTGAGGTAACAATTACATTGACTGCAAGTAAACTATAGGCTACAGAATGAAGATTTGAGAATCTAATGTTATTTGTTGTGTTCTTGGATTAAGAGAAACAATAAATATAATTCCAACTAAGAATTGAGTGGTTGACACAAAGGTAATTTAGGAAATGTAAGGTCTGTTAATTTACACAGCTCTTTACAATTAAGGGCTCACTGCAGACCTTAGAACTTACCCTACAGTAAAACTGCTTTTGTGTGAACATTGCTGCCACCTACCTACACATTGCAATCCTGGATCCATTGCAAGTATATTTTATTAACTTGGCAATTACGGTGTAGGGTAGCATTTCTATCTGAGGATAATTTTGTCAGAAAAGGCTACTTAAAGTGAATCTACTTAACCACTGGGACCACATTTGGAAGTAAGGAGTAAAAAATATAATTAAAATGTTATTATTATAAGCTAAAAACTAAAATGATAAAAATACATTTATTTTACTGTAGCAACTTTAAGATATAATTGCAACTATGTTATACTTTTTAGAAGAAATTCATTTTTGGTGTGTAACTATTCTGACAAAGTTACATGATAATAATTTGCTAATATTTTAACTTCTGAATCTTGGAGAATAATAAATGTTCTTGCAAAAAGTTTTAAGAACTTCAGCAATTTTATTAATATCACTTTTCCCCATCATTTTGCTATGAAAAATTTCAAACATACAGAGAAGCTGAAAGAGTAGTATTAATAAACACCTATGCGCCAACCATCTAGGGTCAATAACTATTAACATTTTGCCATATTTATTTAACTATCTCAATTTCTTTTTGATTAATCATTTCAAAGCAGTTACAAATACCACATGTTATCCCTAAATACTTTAATGTGTATATCCTAAGAGTAAGGAAAATCTATTACATAAACACAATAACATTATAATGCCTAAGAAACTTTTACAATTCCCTAATGTTATCTGATGATTAATATTTTCATTTTCCACTTGTCACCTAATGCTCTTTATAGCTACTTTGTTTTGAACCAGACTCTGATCAAGATTCACACATTGCATTTTGTTTTCAAACAGTTCATTTGCACCTCTCTTTCTCTCATTTTCTCTCTCCCTCTTTCATTCTTCCCCTGCCTCAGTCAGGTTTACTTATAGCAAACTTATAGCAAAAGTTACCTTTTTTTAGAAGCACAATTCTAGTTTTGCCAAATATATATAGTCATGTAACTACCACCATAATCAAGACATAAAATATTTCCACCACTGCAAAAAGTTCCCTCGTGCCTCTTTATAGTCTCTCTCTCTCCCTACCCCGTCAACCATTGATCGGATTTCTTTTCATATAGTCATTGACATTTGGCTTCTTTCACTTAGTACGATGCTTTTGAAATTCATCCATAACGTTGTGTGTATCAGTAGTTTGTTTGGATTGTTGAGTATTACACCATATCCATATACTACACTTTGTTTATCCACTCTCCAAGACAGATGCTCATGTTAAACTGTGAGGTGGGATTAAATATGAACTTAGTTTTAAGTGGTCAATTCACTTGTGAATATTGTTGTGCCATGACTTCTGTTTCTTTATGGAAACTTGTAACTGAACAGACTTTATAATAAATACCCATACCATAATTATTCAAGGGAAATCAAAAGTTTAAAATAAATATTCTTTGAAATAGTTTTAAGATTTAGAAATTTTAAATTACCTATGTAAAGCATAAGTAACTACCAGTTTTTACTTTCCTTCACAAACTAAATTTCTGGATACTTTACTTTCTCCATACACACTTCTAATTACATATACTTCTGTAGACTTATATGTAAACACACACACACACACACACACACACACACACACCCCTTACCTAGGTGAGTAGCTGTGAAAGAAAACTTCACGATTCAATCAGTTGTTAGAGTAATTCATAAGGAGTAATCCTGATGCATTTTGGGCGGGCATTTATAATGACAAACCTGGGGTTTTAAATGAATGTAACTCCCACATTAATTAGCAATCCTATTTTAGGATACTGTAACCATGGTGGGGCTATTAAGTACTAGAACAGGTACACATGGAACTGAAAAGCTTGTGTGGAAATTGTGGAGTCTCCCTAACTCTGTTTTCATAACGATGCTCCTCCATTTTCTTTCTAGAACACTTCATTCCCAACACTGTCTGTGCCCTGCATTTCGCACCAGCACAAGCCACTGCATTTCCAGTTTCTCTAAATAACTGTGGGAGTTACTGTTTCCAGCAAAAGCAAGAGGATATAATTTTACATGTGGAACTTTACATCTATGACTGTGCTTGCTAAAATTTCTGACTGAGAGGCAAAGAGTATAGTTCAGGGATGAGGAACCTTTTCATGTTGGAAGGCCACATTAATTTAGCTGTAATCAAATAAGGCTACATGCATGAAACTTCAATTAGACATAATTAAACATGTATATTTTGTAGAAATCTAACTACTATGTACCTAATAATTTCAAAAAATGAAAACTTTGTTAATTTTAAAGTTTACTAACTTCTTAATGACTTTGTTGTGTCTGCTTTTTGTTGGAAAGCATTTGAATATTTGGTTGCAGCATGGAGGTCCCCAGTTTCAGTTGATCCTCTAGGTGGACATCAGTCATTTGTGACCTTACGGGTGTCTTGATTTGGGTAAGAGAATGTAGATCCACAGCAATAAGTGGTTGAAATGCAAGAAATCACTTTTTGAGCATGGTGCCAAAGGCATGGGTATTCTACTGCATTTTTCTGTATTTCAATTGGATCTTTCTTAGCATTAAACAATGATTTAAAATGTCATCTACTGAGAGCTCAGTCAATTCCATCTGTAGTTCTTTAGGTGCTTGGTGAGATCAACTAGGTGAGGCTTAAATGCTCATTTGAGTGTGATGTGATGATTCTCAAAGTCAGTGAACCTTTCATTGTGTTCTCCAATTGATAGGTCTGTAACAGGTGTGTATTCTTCAAACGATTCACATATATCATCCTGCTCATCAGTGACCTTTGCTAACTGGGGAAATGTTCATCCAAATTTCCTTTTGAAGAAGAATTGTTTTGAAAAAATATAACTTTTTTTCGAAATGCTTGGATTTTTTTTGCCACATATCATATATAGACTTAGTTTTACCTTGCAAAGAAATATTCCAGTTGTTTTGATTTGACATATCACACAGAAATGCTGCATTCCTATAGAAATCTTCCTTCAATAATTCACATTGCTGATTCTGTTCTTCATAAATTTAACTATCCTTTCTTGGAGAGATAAAAATTTTGGCTAACACCTGTCCCTGTGATAGCCAACACACTTTAGAATGATATGGCAAATCCACACAGAATAACTCATAGCTCAACTTTAGCATGTTGAGAAACTGATGCTGCCCTGTTGCATTTGCAGAAACATAGTTAACAATACTTATAACTTGTTGCAAAGTGTCACTTAAAATAGTAGCTTTAGCACAGAGATTTTGCTGATGCAAGATACAATGAAAAGAAATGAGAGCATCTCGATCTGTTAATACTTTATCTGCACAATAAACCCTTCATGTTTTCCTGTCATGGAAGGTGCATTATCTGTACATACACTCACTAAATTTACCAAATTCAGTCCAACTTCACATTTATCTTGAGTTATTGATGATACCTCTATTCCCCATGTTGTCTTTCCGAAAGTGCCCAAATCGAGTAACTCTTTGTAGCAAAGAAAATCTTCTGATCTGAATGAAGTGTAAAACCTGTGCCAAGTCAGTAGAATCAGTTGATTTATCCAAAGCTATTGAATAATATATATTCATCCAAAGGGACTGAATACTTTTGAAGTATTGCATAAAGTTGTTCTGTTAAGTTGAGGGCTAATTCATGCTGCTGATCAGTTATGGTTCTCCTTCAAAGAGCCAGTTATTTGTACTTTGAAATGTTATCAGAGTCTAAGCATCCTACAACTTCAACAATGCTTTCTTTCACAATTTCTACATCACCGAAGGACTTCCCTTTCCCCCCCGAGTATATAAGCTACTTTATAAGTTGCTTCAGTGGCATTATTTCCAGGTCTTACTGCTGCTTGAAAGAATTGTCTTTGTTTTTGCTTTTCATCTTTTATTTCTGCAATACAAACTTTCACACCTCTCCCTCTAATTTAAAATATTTGTGGTCCTTATGAGTGTTATAATTTTGATGAGCATTGAATTTCTTTGATGTTGATATTACAGTATCACAAAGCAAACAAATCATCTCTAGCAGAAACAAGATAATATTATAATTCCCAATCCTTATTAAAAAATCTGTTCCTTCAGCATTGTCTTGGTCTTCTTTGACATGATGGGCTGTTAAGCAGACAATTAAAAAATACTGTGGATCTGTGCATCTATTCACAAATTCCACTTCAAGCAGAAACACAGTGCACCATTGTTAAAAGCTGATAAGAGACTGGCATACTGGACCCCCATATACTCTCACCTGCCAGCCTCCTGTGGTAGTGGCACCAGTCAGGCAGGGGGAAGTTACAAGTAAATGAGTGCAGCAGCTGTCAATTTAGCACTTACGGTTTACTAATGTTCTAATTGTGTCAGTCAATCTGGGAGGATTATTTTGTTGAAACTTATTTTATTCTTTGGTATTTTAAATATGTTCATTTTAAAAATAAAATAAAAATATAAAAGACAAAAATGTATTAATAAAAATAAAAGGATTTGTTCCATAAATTTGGATTCAGTCAAAAGGCTGCACTGAAGAACCAAAAGGCCACATGTGGACCTAAGGCCGTAGGTTCCCCACCCTTGGGATAGTTATTAAGAGCTCAGTTCTGGAGTCAGATCCCCAAACTACCTAACTCTGCCATTTAGTGGTGGTGTGATCTTGGGCAAGTTACTTAAGTCTCTGAGTTTCAGTGACCTTGTTTATAAAATAGGGATATTAACTGGTCTCTTACAGGCATGTTCCAAATGCCCCAAATGTATTTGGAGCATTCACAGAATTTGGCATGCTCAATAAATATTAGTTTTTATTATCTATGCCAAATGTGATAGCACCAAATTATATATAATGTAGACTGATTGACAAAACTGCTAAATGTAGTAAAAAAATTCTCCATAATGATACCAATAGCTTTTTTTTAAAAAAATGGATCTCTTCACAAATACCAATAGCTTTATTACTGATTCGTACTATGTTCCAGGCATTGGGCTTAGATCTTAACAGGAATTATTTAATTCTAACATCTCAACAACTTTAATATTATTCCCATTTTACAGACAAGATAACTGAGGAACAGATAATTTAATTAACTTGCAATAATGATGGCAGAATTACTGGAGTAGGGTGCAACCCAGGCATTTCTAATTTCAGAGTACGAGTTCATAACCCCTTTAAATTCCCTGCCAAAAGTAAATCAATAAAATAAAAAGTGGCTTTGATAGGTGACAGCATTTGTTAAAGCATTACAAATTTTAAAACATTATTAGCTCAACTCCTGGTTAATGTATTTATTCAATAAGTAATTTATTTTCTGATTAAAATTATCTTATAATTTTTAATTAAATCATAAAAATAAGACTCAGTTTTAAAGAAGCATACACTGGTCAGGTAGGAAGAAATCTTCAGAGCATCTCGTTTAGACTTTCATGATATCATTAAGGAAACACTTAGATTGGTGTCACAATTTTGCCCTAGATGACACAGCTAGTGAATGGCTGGGCAGGTTTCAGGACTCTTGTTATAGAATTCTTTTCAGAACATCATACTTAAATGATACACTTACATAGGTCATGTTTGTTGGCAATACATCATTAAACTATCACCCCGTACTTGAAAAAATACAAGCCATCATCATTATTACACAGTATTATTATTTTCAGAGATGATGTATAGATGGGCTGGGTGTGGCTGACGAATCTGTACAGGGAAATCTTTCTCTTCAAAACGTTTTCTGCTAATTCTACCTCTTATCCTTACAAGTAGTGCTAATTATTCCATAATAGAACTGTTGACAAGTTTTATACTGGGCTCAAGTGGCAAAGGCGGTTTCCAAGATCGTGCCTTCCAGTAAAAAGCACAGCCGCATGCCCATCACCGGCATGGGGGTCGGGTGGGAGGTGGGAACGAGGCTGCAGGGGGAAGGGAGGGCGGGGCTGCCGGAGGGCGGGGCAGCGCCCTGGAGAAGCGAGGGGGCGGGCCCAATAACGGCTTGCTTACTATTGGACCCGCGGTCCGTTTTGCGCATGCGCCACCCGTTTCAAACTCTGGGCGCACGCCGGGCGCTTTTGTTGTTGTGGGTGGAGTCAATGGTCCGGGGACGCCGGAAGCGCGCGGCCTAAGGTTCGCAGCTGTGGCGGCCGCCGCGTTTCGCCTTAAAGTTGTTACTGGCTCGTCGCTTCGCAGCTAGTTTGGCGATTTTTGTCCTTGCTTCGCTTTCGCGAGCTGTGTCCGGTGCGGGCTTCCTCCTCGGAATATGGCGGCGTCTGGTCTGGTACGTGCGGGCCTCGGCTTCTCCTGAGAAAGAGACAAGCCGCGGCGATTGCCCCCCCAGACGGGGAAAAAGGAAACGTTAGGCTGGAGCCGTGGCCTCCCAGGGCTGTCAGTGGGAAAGACGCACGAATTTTTGAAATCAAGTGTGATCGGGTGCAGATAACCAGAGTTAATTTACTGTACTTTTCCCTTAAGGTTTCATGTCATAATTTCGTCTGTGACTGGGTCTTTCTATGCAGAGTCTTGTGATTTCTACTTTTTAGTCTAGCTACAGTTCCTAGTTCTCCAAACACTTTTCTGTCCACAGTAGAAGTATTTAAACGCCTTAAAAGTGTACTTTTGCGTCATACTATCTGGTCTGGAGAAACGTTGATTATGTGACAAATTTGTCTCGAAATAATTTGACTTTCTCATTTCTTTTGTCAAAATGTTGAGCCTTATATGCAGTGTTTGAGGCTTTTATTGGGCATCTGTTACTGATAAAGTCTTCTGAAAGGCAACTATTAGTTAAAAGGTTGCAAGGTGTTGAGTGACTAAAGGGGGCGGGAACTCATTTTTTGTTTTCATGTTTCTGGACTTCCTCGGTATTCACTACTCTGTATTTCAAACTTTGTTTGTGGTTACTATATGTTATAAGTCCCATATCATCCCCTTTCTTGTTTATCTCCCCTTCTAAGAAAATCTTCAATAGCGATGAGCTCCCGTTATGTGAAATGATACATGTATGCATAAAGAAATGTATGAAAGGCTAGTATAGTGTGTACTTTTTACTGTGAGCACATATATTGTTTATATATTATATATAATTAAAAAAAGCAAAGCCATTCTCACTGGGGGAAGAGAAGAGGAATAAAACTTACTAAATGCCTACAATTCATTTTTCCAATGCTTATCATAACCTGTTTTGAGTCTTTTAGTTCTAATATCTGACTTTGTGTCAAATTTAAAAGACAAGGGAAGAGGAGTTGGGAGATTATCCTCAGTCATTCCTGTACTTTAGTGGTTCTCAACTGGGGGCTCATTTGCCCCATAGGAGATATTTGGTGTGTGGCATGCCCATATTGGGGTGAAATTACTGTGAAGGTAAATTGTATTTGAATATATTTTAAACAAAGAAACCAAATTGATGATTTGCTTTTCTTTCAGGATCATCTCAAAAATAACTATAGAAGAAGATTTTGCCGACCTTCCAGGTGATTTGTATACTTAAGCTTTTAAGATGATTTTTTATTCCTATCCTTACAAAGTGGATTTTTAAATGAAGAAAGGAAAAACCATCACCTATGACTAAAATAATGATTTCTATATCCAGTGATTAAGTGTAGTCATCTTATACTAACAGAGAAATATTAATGCAAGTAGTGCAATATTAATGCAGGTAGGCAGTGAGAAAAGAAATTCACCTGGTAAAATGGTAGGACCAGGAAGAGGAAGTCTCAGTTCTAAGTGAAAGCCATGAGAAAAGCACTTTGTAAAGTGGATTGAATCGTAAAACTAGAAAGACATTGCTTATTCAGTGGGGCAAAAAGAAAAATAATGCATGTTGTCATGAATTTATTCGTTGGGTGCTTATTTGGGTTGCTTTGGTCCTTTTAGTTGTAAAACCTGTAAAGTTAAATTTTCTAGTTAAATATTGAGTAGTAATAGGATGAAAAACGTGCTTTTTAAAGTGAAGATGTTATTATCAATAACATCTTGTTTATTGAACTTCGATTTTACTATGCCCCCAGTAGGGCATAGAAATACGTTCTTCTGCCCACAAGAAGCTTTCATTCTTGTTGGGAAAATGAATATGTACATTTGTGAAATAATGAACAAATATAATACTTGTAATAATATAATAATGAAGTAATACTTTGTGTGTCATAAAGAGCAGGCCTGTATGTAATTAAGCATTAACTTGTAGTATAGATAATCATATAAGAAGTTAGGAAGGGATTTGTGTGTTGCTGATATTAAGGGAAAGGTTTAAAGTTGTGATGTAACTTACGTGGACCTTGAATAAAGATTTAAAGCCTCTAGCATTTGGGAGGCCGAGGCAGGTGGATCATTTGAGCTCAGGAGTTCGAGACCAGCCTGAGCAAGAGCAAGACCCTGTCTCTACTAAAAAAAAAAGAAAGAAATTAGCTGGACAGCTAAAAATATATAGAAAAAATTAGCCGGGCATGGTGGCGCATGCCTGTAGTCCCAGCTACTTGGGAAGCTGAGGCAGTAGGATCGCTTGAGCCCAGGAGTTTGAGGTTGCTGTGAGCTAGGCTGACGCCACGGCACTCTAGCCAGGGTGACAGAGCAGGACGCTGCCTCAAAAAAAAAAAAAAAAAAAAAAAAAGATTTAAAGACTAAGGTAAAGTACATTCCAGACCGAGGAAGTATCATAAACAAAGGAACCACAATAGGAATATATATATTGTGGTTTGTCAGCAGCAGGCAGACCTGATTTAAGATGGTGATTATGTTGGGTAAAAGTAGAAAACAAGACCATATGAATTGGGTAGAGCCAGAAAATGGATATCTTAGTCTTTAGGCATCTGTTATAGGCTTCAATAAACTGTCTTAAATCCTCTTTGGAATAAGGCCTACCAAATGTGAACACACACATACACCATATTTTAAAAAAGCCAAGGTAGCATGATGTTTGTAGGACAGCTTAATGTAGTGGTTGCAATAATCTAGGCATAGTTAGGGTGCCTTTATGCTAAGGTAGTAATGAGAAGGAGGAAGAAAAGGTAAATTGGAGAAAATATTGACAAAATATTGAAAAAGCTGTAGGACTTGGTGACTGTAAGTGATTTTTTTCCCCAAATGATTGAATAAAGTCTCTTCATAAAGTATAATCATTTGATAACTGCCAGAAGATTACATCCATACTATATCAGTTAGACTTTCTGTTTGACAACTAGAATATATATGTAGGTGACCTGTGTTCTAATAGTGACTCTATATTATCACCTTTGGCAAATCATTTGATCTGCTTGAGTCTTCATCTGTGAAATAGGTGATAGCAGGGGTATATTTATACTTCTGCAATGTATGTACATGTATGTAGTATTCTTGGGTGGTGTCAAGGCCAGAATTTATAATAGTGGCCTATATTCCGGTATAAACTCTGCCATTAATACTAATTAGGTTTACAAACTTGGGCAGGTCATTTGACCAATTGGGGTTTCAGTTTCTCTATCTGCAAAATGAAGGCATGAGATTCAGTTAGTGGTTTTTAACCAGATTTATGCATCAGAATTTACATGAAAATCTGATTCATTTGATTTGTGGGTATGACCACTTATGTATATTTCTGCAAAGGTAATTTTATGTACATATTTGGATGATAATTATTGGGCTAGGTGGTTTCTGAGATCTTTCAGTTATAAAATGTTATAATGGATGATCCGATAACGCACTGTGGCCCACAATCTTGAGTTACTTCATATATAGTACTTTTCAAACTCAAGAAAAATAGGAATGTTATAGATCAGGGGTCAGTAAACTCCTACAGCCCATAGGCTGGCTAATTGTTTTGTAACAGGTTTTGTTTCAGTTTTATTGGAGCATACCCATTTGTTTACGTATTATTTCTTTCTTATTAGGGGACCTGACATTGACACAGAGCAAGGCCAGAACATACTGGAAATCTTAAAAGACTGTTTTGAAGAAAAAAGTAAGGTTTCATTTCTGGATAGACTTTGAGGATTAGGATGGATGAAAATATAAATCTGTCACATTAATATCAAATGGGGCAAATATGTTCTAGCATTTAAATATATGCAGAATATTTTCCCCAGAATTTTGAGCTTATATGCAATTCTTCATGAACCTTCTGGTATACTTAGGATAATACTGACAAAAATTATTGACAATTATTTGTCATCTCCTTTAGTTCACACTAGATTCCTGTAATGTGGAAGTCCATACATAATTACCATACACAAGAGAAAGTTTTCATATAATAGAAATAGATGTGCAGAATTCTTGGCATCACTAGAGAGTTTGAGATAATCTTTAGTGATTCACATCCCTTTCTAAGGAAGTGTTGAATTATGGCAAAAATTTTTCTAAGTGCCAGTCAGCATCAAAAGGTAGTAAGAGAATGGGCCAGCCAAAGAAATGAGGGTAGATGGTAGAAGAGTATCTGTTCTATACATGCTCTGAAAGAAGAGCTGACACCTTCTTTAGGAGTCTTGTCTTTCTCAGTTCCTGATGCTTTTCAGTAATATTTGAATATTGAATTGATGTCTGTGCTTGACTTAAGTTACTTGTGTTTAAAGAGTCAATAGATAATTCTTCCTACTTCAAATAGAGCTACCATTAATTTTAACCCATAAATAGTATACTGTATTTTTTTTTCCAAAATTTCATACTTTTTTTTTTAGGTCTTGCCAGTGATTTCAGCACAGATTCTACAAAATCAGTGCTTTATTCAACATGCAAAACAAAAGACATTTGTATTCAGTCACCAAGCAAAGAGGTAAGTCATAAAGGAGAACTGGTACAGGTTTAATATGTTAATTAATGAAGTTATACACAATATACTTATGTACATTTTAGTTGTTTGTTAAGTCTTATTCTTGAAAGAAGATCCTATATTCCCATTGACTTTCTTTAAAATTTGGAGATATTTTGTGAAATTTTTGATTTGATATTTTCTATGTTTGAAATTGAGGGTCTGGGAATTACAATTGTTAAATTATAATAATCACTTTTGATTTCTCCTAAAATAATACTTAAATTAGGTTTTTAAAAAGTGGGCAGCTATTGAAGTTGCTGATCACGTTGACAAGTTTGGTTATTTTCTGAAGACTGAAGGCACCCCATTGTTGACTTCAATATAATAAATAGACTTTCAAATAGAGTTTTTGAAGCTAATGATCTAAGGCAAATTGTTCGAAAGCACAATACTAATTAGAAAAATCATGTAGGCTAGAAATAACATTCATTAGAAAATTATAAACAGGCAATCAGCATATTAAACACATGTATTACATATAACCTTCTGGTTCTAAGGAATGAAGACAGAACCATTTCTTTCTGTAATGTGATAAGTTACATTGATTTTTGGAAGTTAAATCAACTTAAGTTTTATGGCATAAACTTGACTTGGTCGTAGAGTATTAAATTTTTTATTTGGTTAATATTGAAGATGTTTTCATCTATGTTCATGAATAATATTTTCTCTCAAGATGTTCTTTTATACCTTTGTTGTCAAGGTTATACTAGAGATTCCTCTTCTAGATAGGATGTAATAAATCATAGTAGCCTAACACGTTTGCTAAAACAGCTAATTAAAAAAAATAAAATGCAAAACAAATTATATTTTTAGAGATGTGGGGAGCTGTAGAAACAATAAAGACTAGCACCAAATAGTCTATAACTAATTTTCTTCCCTTCTGAGGCAAAATACCTCTGTGTGCTCTACTCATTGTCCCCTAACTTATGGAGGTTTTCCATTCTAGCTGGTAGGCTCAGTCATCTGTGTGACTGAGAGAATATTCCTCGTCAGGCTTCAGGTGGTTCTTTCCCTGGCCTTTCTCGTATTTTCTCACAACGCATGCTGTGATCAATATTTAATTGAATGCTTGAGGGAGATCTTTTGTACATCTCTGAAGTTCTTTCTCTGTGTAGCTATCTCCTGTCCAGGACTTTACCCTGCAAATTCTAACCACTTTGACTGCCTTATCCCTAGCCTTGGCTCCTCAACTGGGAGTTCACCCTCCTTGCACCATAATGTGGAAACTCTCCAGGATATAAGCCAGGGCAGTCAGAGGATTCACTTTATTTGTTCCCCGCTTCTCAAGGATCCCTCTCCTCTTATTTGATGTCAGATTTCTTGAGAAACTTGCATATTTTGTCTGTTTTTTAAATTGTTTCAGGCAAGAGGGCACATCTGGTTGCTGTTACTGTATTACAACTTGTTCTAAAGCAGAGGTCTATTGCAATGACTTCTCAATAACTGTGGGCCAAAGAAGAAAGCACAATAGGAATAGAAAATACTCTGAACTGAATGATAAAAATATGACTTATCAAAATTTTTGAGATTTATGATACTCTCGAAGTACCATATTAAAAAAAAACAGAACTTTTGAGATTTAGCTAAAATAGTGTTAGAAGAAATTCATAACTTTAATGTATATTAAGAAATAAGAGCCAGGTGTGGTAGCTCACACCTATAATCCTAGCAATTTGGAAGGCCGAGGATCACTTGAGGCCAGGATTTCAAGACCAGCTTGAGCAACATAGCTAAACTCCATCTTTACAAAAAAATAAAAAAATCAGCTGAGCATGGTGGCGCACATGTATAGTCCCAGCTGCTTGGGAGGGTGAGGCAGGAGGATCGCTTGAGCCCAGTGATCTGAAATTTCACTATATTCCTTGATGTTAGGTTCCTCTAACCCCGTTCATTAAGGTTTCTTCTTATAGTTTCTGTTTCCTACAAGTACCTCTTTTGCTTTGTTCATTGCCTTTTACTTCAGAGCCTTTTATCAGATGTCCAGTGGTCCTAAGCATCTCTTCCTATTTAAGAGTTAGAAACTAAAATGGATTGGAAACGGTATGCATAGTAAAATTTGTAGTTTGGTGGATTTCACTACTGGGCCATTTCATTGTCCAAGGTGTGGATCTAAGCTGTTTGGATGTCCAGGTATTAATATCTGTAGATTTTTTTTCTCTTGGCCTGGTAAATTTTTCCAGTGAAGGAAGGTATCTTTCCTGCTTGAGGGTTAGTTTCTAACTGAGTGTTCTCAGCCAGGTGGAGCAAAAGGATGGTGCAGTCTGAATGCTCCTAGTTAATATCTGATTTTAGTATATTACCCTTACCTTCAACTGTGTCTCATGCCATTTAGTTCCCAGTCTCTCTGATTCAGAAACTCGAGAGAGTAAACATCAAATCTTCTGATAGGGTTGGGAGGAGCCCTTTGGTTTCACTACTTTCTCTATATACTTTTAACAACCCTCTGTTTGCAGGTCCCAACAGTACCCCCTCTTTTAAGGGTGTCTTATGTCTCTAGTTACTGATCTTTATGTGTTTTTCCATAAACATTAATCTGTCTGCCTTTGAGTTTTCTCCACTGGTAGAATGTTTCCATTCTCTCTGTCTGATTAGTTGCTACTAATCTTTCCAACTTCAGAAAGTTTGTTAACATATCTCATCTACTCCCTTTTCTTTCTCTTCCTCCTCCTGGGTTTATATGTTTTTAAAAGTCCTTGAAGTTTTAAGAGGGAGCAGAAATTAATTGAAAGCCTGTCTATGTTTTTTTTTTTTCTTTTTTTTCTCGGAAATGAATTCCATAGTCATCCACTCAACAGCAGTGCAGTGGCTTTGTTCTTTATTTATTCCCCTATTGGTAGATGTTTAGGTTGTTCCATCTATTCATTATCACAGTGATGCAGTGAACATCTTTGTTCATGTCGCCTTGTGTACATGTTACAAACTGAATTTCTCTAGAATATGAATGTTTGAAATGAAATTATTAAATATTAAATTGATGGCTTGGAAAGAGTTCAAATTGGCAAAAAATATATAATGCACAAGTAAGGTATTAAAAATAATATAAATGAACACTCATGTACCCATTACTTAGTGTAAGAAATATGAATACCTTTGAAGCATTGATGTGCCCTTTTCCAATCCTGTTCTTCTTCCTCTGTTTTCTGTACAGAGGTAACCACTGTCTTGAATTTCATGTTCTTCATTCTCTTTCCTTAGCATATCGATTTGTGTAAGCACTTCTGCTACCACTTGTGATAGAGGTCCCACTACCATCCATGTTTGTTGCTTTACTGGAAGGGCTCGTGAGACTTGGCATATAGTTGTACTCATGACTGAGAGTAATTATAGCCATACAATCAGGATACACAGCTGTGGGCACTAGGGGGGAAAAGACATGTCAGGCAGAGTCTGGAGGAATTCATGTGCAGGCTTCCTGTGTTTTCCAAAGGGGCTCTATAGAGTGTACTCATTGCTTCAAGCAGTGAAATGCAGTAACATGTGGATAGTCTTTCTTCCCAGGGAAGCCTTTTGAAACTTGGCCTATTTTTACTGGGGGTCATTCCATAGGCACTCTCTGCCCACCAAAATTCTACACTTCCAGAAGGAAAGAAAGCCAGGTGTTCACCATAAATCACATTGTTTATACAGTCTAGGCAGGCTTGTACAGCAGGCACAACCTTATCAGTTGGTAATGGAGGGAACGTTCTAAAAGCCAAGCCCTCTAGATGTCAACCAAAGGCTGTCCCTGTAAGCTAGCCTTTTAAATAATCAGGCCTCCTGTGTTAACTTTTTTTCTACATAGAGTGAATCTGTAAATACTGTATTGTTTTACGTGTCCATGAACTTTACGTAGGTCGGATTAATATGTACTTCTGCAACTTTTGTTGGTTAAAATAATCATTTATTCATGTTATAGTTTATTTGTTTCACTGTTGTATATGTAATATTATATAAATATACTGTAATTTATTTATTCAGTCTCCTATTAGTGTAGTTTTTTGCTGTTCAGAGCAGCATTGTTTCTGTGATAGGTTATATGAAATCTCAACTTTACTAGATAACGTCAAATTGTTTTCTAAGGTAATTACTTCAGTATACAACTATCACCTGATTTGTTGTTCTAAAATTGTTGAGTTTTTTTATACATTTAAAAAATAATGTTTAATCAAAATTGGTAATTTAATAAAGTTGTATTTCTACTATGCTCAGTGCCAGAAATCCCATCAAAAGTCCACTCCAGTTTCTTCAAGGAAGAAAGAAGCCTCTCTGCAATTCACTGTAGAACCAAGTGAAGCTGCCAGCAGATCGGGTTGGTGGCATCCCCATGGGTGTTATTTGCCTGGATATATTTAAAAAGTTAGAAATGCCGGAGGTAGCACATGTGTTGGTTTGAGTGACAAGGTCAGGGTCAGCTTAGGCAGAACTGTGAAATGAATGAGTTTGTTTTTGATTCCCTCTCAGTTCCGTGGCCAGTGTTCTTTTCCTCTCTTCTTTTACTTCATTTCCTTCAATCAGTAACATTTCTTTTCATTTTAGAAGAGTACTATTCCATTTGAGGTAATAGAATCAAACGTTTAAAACAAAAATTTAATCATTACTCCCATGATTCTGCTGAGGTAACCTTTGAATCCTTCCATGCTTTCATTGGTGCTCGTAAATGAAAAAATACATAAAGTGTGTGTGTGGGTATGTGTCGGTGTCTCTGTGCTTTCAGAAGAGGCTGTTACAATTTCCTTTCCTACCAACAATGCAAGAGAGTACCCTTTACCTGATAGATAATTACTGTTCTACTTTTCTGCCAGTACATTGGTATTAAGTGATCTCATTGTTATTTTAGTGTCCATTTCCATGATTGCCAGTAAGTTTGAGGTTTCTAGCTAGTCCGCTTTCTTCCTTATAGCTTTCAGAGTCCTATTATTTTGATTGATGGATAGTTTGCAGAGAATTTAGTTGTATTTGGAGGAAGAAGCAGGGAAATGTGATCTCATTCCAGAATTAGAATTGCTTTCTTGTTATAGTTTGAATTTTTACTTTGAGTGTTTTTAAGTTTATGAATCAGTATGAATACTACCCAGCCATTCTTTTTCTTTGATGTCTGAAGGTTGAGGGTTAAGAACATATATATATTTTTTCTCCTTAAATATACATAGAGAGATACACATATATACATGCATATAGTATGTATATACATACATACATATGTGTCATTATATTCATATGTCTGTTATATCTCTATATGTATCAATATGTGATCATCTAGCTGCCTTAGCTTATAGTGCTCATGTATTTAAATTATAGATCTTTGATTTCTAAACTTAATGACCTGCAAGTCTTCTGAAAACTATTTCTAATTAAATTATTGCTTTATTTTCTAAGGCACATTTGATTCTAATGTTATTCTATCTTTATATAATTTTCTTTTAGTTCAAGCCCATGAAGTTTGTCAGAAAAATCTGGCAACTGATGTTGGTTCTAAAAATACACCTGGCTCTAAAAAAATGTCTAGTGGAAAACTAAACGATCATCAAAGTGAAGATGATGAAGAATTTTACTTATCTGTTGGCTCGCCTTCTGTTCCTTTGGAGGCAAAAACATCTGTATCGCAAAATGCTATTCCATCTATTGCCCAAAAGAGAGAGACTTACACTTTGGAAAATTCAGTAAATACACTGTCTTCAAGTACAGAGATTTCTCTTAAAACCAAAAAAAGGTAATCTTTTAAATAGTGTTAATTCTACTTAAAAAATTGTACATTTTATATTAAAAGGTGGTAATTCAGTCTTTTTATGTAGTTTTGTAGTAAAGACTAAGGATTATTAACATGTTATGAGAAAAACAATAATACATTTAGTATATGTTCAGTTTTAATTAATGAGGAAGGCCTTAAAGTGTGCTTCAGAGAAGTTTGGAGGTTAACTTTTTTAATAGCCTATGGAAAAATGTGTTTTCTTTCTTTTTCCTGAGAGAAACAATTTGTTTCACCTCTGTATTATTTGTAATTGCAAGTTAGGTGTGTATCAAGTTATTTCTAGGGTAGCAAAGCATAATTATTGATAATGCATTGTGGTAAACCCAGTTCCATTTCTTGGGGCTTTACCTTCGGCCTTCAGGAAGCACAATAGATTGTTAAGTTTCTTTGCTATTGGAGACTTTTGCAGTGAGTATAATTTCTGTCTGCGGTCTTGTGTAATTCTAGGAGACAAGGAGTTAAGTGTAGTCTAAAACTTTGCTATTCAAAATTTAGTCTGCCACAGTGTTATAAGAGAGCTCTGAAAACCAGTGCTCAGCTATACATTTCCTTGGTGTATAATTTAACCATTCTTTTCTCTTTTATTTTTTCTATTGACAAATACACAATTTTCCTGAGCAATTTACCTTTGTATATTTAGAATTTACGCATCAGCATTTACAAATTTTAAATAAAGGCTCAGTGCAAAATTTTATAAGTGGTCTGTATTGTCTCTGTGAAGGGGTTCAGGAAGACTCGTAATTCAACAAAACTTTTGGGATCATTCAGCTTGCCCTCCTTTTACCCTTTTAGGTTAAACTTTGAAGATATTTTGAAGAAAGTAGAAGTAGAGAATAAAGAATCAGAAGAGTATAAAATATCAGAAAGACAACAAGAAAAGAAACCAGCAAGAGTATCTCAGAAAAGAATACAAGATTCAGAATATGAAATTCAAACACAATCTAAGAAGAGTTTTTCAACATTGTTTTTAGAAACCATAAAAAGAAAAAATGAATCCAGGTGAGTGTTATTAAAAATGTCCTTTGAGACATTTTTTCTTTTATATTCCATGAACCATATCTAAGGATTTTTAATGTTATTTAACTTAGAAATAAATCTTTTCATTGACACAAATTTTAATTGAAATTTTGCCTGATCCATAAGGAGAGGTAGTGTCTTACCAGTAAGTCACCGCCAGAGCCATCCTGTAGTAGATATTAAATTAGAGGTGAAAGAAAATGAATTTATTCAGTTCTCATTGCTTCTCATCAATGCTTTCTAGTTTGTATGATATCAAAGAATGAAGACAGTGCAGTATTTAGAAATAGAATTATATCAGGTTGCCTGTATGTCACTATCATAGGTTTTAAATCTTTTTCCATTTCTTCTGATTGTGGCAATAAAAGGGTAGTCCTAAAATAAATGTTAATGTATTCTTTCTTACCTAAAAACTTCCATTGGTTCTGCAATGTCCATATCATGATTTGCAGCACTGACTATACATTAGAATTACCTAGGATTAATGGCAGTCAGGGTTGAGAACCACTGGTCTATAGAATAAACTTCAGATTTGTCAGCTGATATTTAAGGGCTTCACTCTCTGTAGTCTACGCAGTTGGTCACATATACTTGCGGTTGTCTGCTTTTGTAATACCGTTTTGCCTTGTGATCTGCCAATCTCCATTTTCTTTTAAGGTACATGCTAGGCTTCTAGATTTTTCCAAGTTCCACTTTACTATTTTTTAAGTAGTTTCTTACCTCGTATTGTAGCATTACTTTTTTATGTGTGTCTTTCTTAGTAGATTAAAACATAAGCCCTCCTTTCCAGGAGTTTAGAGTTTTCTTTTGTATTTTCTGTGTTACCTATTAGAGTGCTAGTGAACATATTAGGAAGTTGTTATAAAAACTTGTTGAATGAATGAATGAATTTCCCTTTTTGTTCAGTCCCTATTCCCATAGTTGATTTCTCAATATTTTTTTATATAATATATATATATTTTACCTCCTGCATGGATGTTTTCCATACCATCTGAAACAAATGTGTTACACTTATGGGCTAATTATATCACTTCCAAAAAAGTAACCAAGTATTTTTTTTAATGATTTTGGTAAACTGGTGAGTAAAGTTAATTTTGTATTTAATTGCTGTCACCACATATAACTACTCACTATTCCCAGTGCTTTCTAGCATCATTGCTTTTGTTTATGCTCTTCCTTCTGATTATCTTCTGTTTCCTCATGACCAGATCTTACCAGTCCTTTAAGTTCCAGCTCAGATGCCACAGAGTCTTTCTCGATTTTTCCACCTAGCTGGAAGTCATCTTTTCTATTCTAAGATTTAATAGTGTTAAGGTTGTTTTCTGAGGATGTCCTTGGTTTGAATAACTGGTTGAAGTAGAAAAGGAGCAAATTAGGAGAGTTCTTGTTGGCTAGTTTGGGAAGGCTTCACTTGTAAATTCTTAGCATTACTTTATATAGAGAGAACTAATAGGTATTACAAATATATACAATAAGGCAAATTAGACTCATTTGTAACAGTTTGGCTATTTCTTTAAATGTTGAAAAATAATACTTTGTTAAACATTCATTCATGTCTTCTATTTTTTTATTCTTTTATTTATTAGTTTTTATAGAGTTTTCTAATTGTATAAATTTGTGATACTACCTATTAGAAGACACTATATTTCTTAGCATATTTACTATTTTGCATTATAAGATTTATCAGCAGTTTGAGATTGGAGGAGCAGGGAAAGCATTTTTCTTTTAGAATCCTTTTGTATATCCTAATAAAAAGAGAAAAACAGATAAGAATAATTCTTCTATTCTAGCTTTGTTTTTCTATTATGGATAAAAATAGCAAAGCCTCCTTACCCAAGTGAAAAAGGCAGAAATAGGAGTGAAATATGTTAGCTTTGGACTTTGGTTGTTTACCTTAAGTCTTTAATTTTGCATGTCACTGCAATATGTGGTTTGCTTGAGGCTGTTATCATAAAAAGCAGGGAAATGCAAAATGTGTCAGTCCATCAGATTACCATCCTTTGAATAATTCTTTCCTTCTTTAGAAAACTTTCCCAACCACTTGGAAAAAAGTACTGTTTAATTTAATTCCAATGTACTGCTCATGATTTATTTACCACCTTGCTAAATGCATGAATTCCTTTGTATGTACTTATGTACATGCTCTTAAATATTTAGGAATTAGTCTTAATGTTAAATTATAACCCATAAGATTGAAATTTTCTAATTATTTTATTCTTTATCTTTTTATACTACTACATGTGGGAAATGATGATAACATTCATGACCTAGACTTTCTCTTAGTAAATAAATTTTGGGCTAAGAGTGTGGAGAAAGAGTTGGGAAGCATTTGACCTAATTATAACAGATTTTATAGCATTGTGTATTTTGTAGTAAGAGTTGTCTTTTATTTTTTTCTGTTTCTATGGCGCTAGATTTCTTTTGTGCTTATGCTACCTTTCTAGATATACATCAGTTATTTCAATACTATGACTGTAATCTTAACATATATATGAAAATGTATATAAAATATTTAAACTTGGAATGAATTTTTATATAATATAGTTTAGTGATATGAATCATTTTTACATTCCTTGCATTCAACATCTGTGTATTTGGTGTTGCTATGTATGAAGTCCTATGGTATATAAAAAAAACTATTAGAAAAAATGATCCCTAATCTCTTATAATTTAGTAATGTTCCCTTAGAATATTAGACTTGGAGGTTTCTTAGAAATACTCTTGTCTACTCTTGTTTTGGATGTGAAGAAATTCAGACCCCAAAGACACCTATACAAACATAATTTAATATTATATGTAATAGGGCCCTTCATTTTGAACTGTGAGTCAGTGTATCTGGGTTATAATCATATATCTCTGGGTTTTGATTTTTTATTACATAAAATGGGTGAGTGGAGGGATCAAATTAGTTGATGTCTAAGTTTTCTTTTAGCTCTAAATTTTTGTGATCGCATTAATATTATAAATCAGAGTGATCAGGTATTATAGAACTGTAAAAGGAGGGAAAGACTTATAAGATTAAGGGAAAATTGAGGAGACTTGTAAACTGCTATTTAAAAGATGTATAGATTTTATTTCCTAGATAGATAATTTTATTTTCTTCACGAAACAAAGACAAAAGCTTCACTTTTTTGAGCTGTTAAAGTAACATCCTGTTTCAGTCCCATTGTTAGGCATTTAGCAACTGCTGCAACTTATTTGCCTCCTCCAAATGATAAGACGTTGATAGAGGATGAATTTGTAATTGATGAATCAGATAGAAGTTTTGCGGATCGATCTTGGATTACAATACCAAGAAAAACTGGGCTTGTGAAACAACGCACAGTATCGCCTGCTGAAAACACTGCACTCCTTAACAGTAAAGAGTCAAGAGAAAAACATCACAATGTCTCACCTAAGACTTTGACAAGTGACAAAGGTTCCCATAAAGCTCACCCAACAGAGAATACTCAGCCCTCTGGTCAACAAAAACTGGGTACAAGTTGTCCTTTGACAGGTGAAATGGAAAATAATAACAGATCTACAAAATGGGCAGCATATTCTCAGAATGCAGAAAAATCATCTGGAAGCAAAAAGGCTATAAAACAAAAACAGACAAGAAACTTTAAAGCCAATGTAGTTGAAGAACAGCTTGATATGGGACAATCTAATGTTGAAAATTTAAGTATGTCACATATTGCCCAAAACAAGTTTCAGAGAAATTCAGATAAAAATATGGACGAATGTGAAGAGAGGAGAAATGATCATATTTCCAAAAAACAGGTGCCACCTGCGGGTAAGTTTATATTAAATATAACTGTGAACATTATTCCACCATTTTATGTTTTTTAATATCCCTGCCTAGCTTTGGAAAGTAGGCAAAGTAAACCTAAATCGACAAGGAGCCTCAAAAGCCTACAGGCTCTTTTCTAGACTTTTTATTTTATATATAATTCAATTCTAACTCACTGGGGTTTTTTTTAGCTTCTAAAATGGCAGCATATGTAGGAGGGAGATGTGAAAGGGGAAGGCTCGGGAACAAGTTAGTTATCAGAACACAAATAAGACAGAATCATGAATTCTTTAGGGTTATTAAAGTATAAATTATTTTAAAAAATCCCAGATACTATGGGGTTATTTCTTACAGAGATAAAAACCCATTCTTTTTTATCATGCACTTAAATAATAGTTGTTAAATGCTAGATGTACGGTATTAGGCACTAAAATCACAAAAATTACTTAAGACACAATTTTCATGTTAAGATCATTTTCGTGGGGTCTGTAAACCAACAGATAAATATCCATACATTCATAGGATGAAAATAGAAGCACAGAGAACAATTATCTAATCAATACCTCAGTATGTCTTTGTATCTTGGGTGGCCATATATTACAATTTATCATCCAAATCAGGACCCTTTTGAGAATGAGAGTGTCAGGACAGTAAGCATAAACTGGGATTGTCTCAGGCAAACCTGAGTGTGGCCACTCTCTTTAACATCATTGTTGGGGGTTGTAATGATGACTCTGAGTTATGAAGAAAAGGACAATTTATGTATCACTTTTTAGATGACAGAAAATGTAGTTATTCTCACAGAAAGAATTATCTTTAGAATAATTCATGGAATAGAAAACACTTATCAAATATTAGGCACTTTATGTATGTAATATAATTTAATTTTTCTTGACAATTTTATAAGACAGGAGATAACACTCAGGAAGATTAAAAAAACAACTGGTCCAGGATCTGTCTTGCTTTAGAGCCCATATTCTTTCATCTCTACCAAGAAGTTTTGAAATAAGTAAAATGTGTTTGATGCTCACAAGGAAAAACTATTAGCTTATGAGAAAACTCTTGACCAGAATTGTGTACATGTGTGGAAGTTCTAGATGACTATACTATATTGCTAATATATATAGAGAAAGAGCATATTAAAGCAACTTATTTAAGCTAGTTTTTATTTTAAAAAATTCACTTTAATATAGTTATCACTGAATTACTCGGTTATTTTAATATAGACTTTAAAATGCTTGGAATAGTAGTTGACAGACTTTGGTTTTGTTTGTGTGGGTATTTGAAAAATTGTCCTTAAAATAAAGAAAGAAACCACGTTTTCTATTTTGAGGACCTCTTTTGTAAATGTATACCTTGTCCCATATTCTTTTTATTGAATTTGTTCTTTATTTTTTTGCTTCCTTCAATTCCTTATTAGTTGTTGGGCATTTAAGAAAGGCACAACATAAAGAATCTGACTAAACTGAAGGTGATAGTTATAAGAAAGTTTTTTCCTACTAGTCCTTAAGCAGAATAAGAAGTGACAAAATTTGAAGGTACAAAATTCTGATTTATCTGTAATTTCCTAGGAAAAGACATTATATGAAAGAAGTATACTTGAAGAATGTTCTTTATAATTGTAAATATTAAACATTAACTGAGATAACTGCTATATTCTACACACAAATTTTTATATATATTTTTTATCTAGATTGGTTAGTGAAATAATCTCATTAAATGTAATACCATGCCAGTTGTATTAATTTTCTATTGCTGTCTTAACAAATCACCACACACTTAGTGTATTAAAACAACACACATTTATTATCTTATAGTTCTGTTGCTCAGAAGTCTCACTGGGCTGAAATCAAGGTGTTGGTGGGGCTTTATTCCTTTCTGGTGGCTTTAGGAGAGAATCTGTTTCTTTGCCTTTTCCAGTGTCTTGAAGCTACCTGTATTCCTTGACTCTTGGCCCTCCTCCTCTGTCTTGAAAACTAGCAATGCTAGCCTTTTCAAGTTTTGAATTTCTCTTGCCTCTTCTTCCATTGTCTCTTCTCTCTCTAACCATAGCGTTAAAGGACACTTGTAGTTAGATTGGGTCAAACTGGACAATTCAGGATAATCTTCCCATTTCAAGGTTTATAACTTAATCACATTTTCAATCTCGTCTTATAGAAAGAAATTAGGTTGGAAAAGTCATTGATTAAAACAGAAAAGCAGTAATTACCTTTTTTTACTTTGAACATTGGTAAGTAGTAGGAATGTACCATTTTTTTTCTTTTTAGATCATTTTAAATCATACTTATTTTTTTGGCTGAGGTGTATGAGAGTTATCAAGTAGTGTGGAAAGTTTGCATTTAATTGACAGAAAGTTACTGCTCGCTTTAGCAGCACATATAATTGGAAAGAGAATGAGATATTATTGAGAAAATGTGACTTTGAAAAAAATAGAGATGAAAAGGAAGGCCACAGGGTAAATTTAAGAAGTTCCTATAATTGAGAAGTTTTTTTTTTTTTAAATCTTGTGTTTTCCTAAAAACTCTGGTTCAGTAGATTGTGAATTGTTTTTATGGTTTTCATTATCTTAGAAAGTAAGAAAAGTAGTACCAGAAAAGTTAAGGAAGACTCTAAAAAGAAGCGTTTTGCCAATGAGTTCAAGACCAGCAAAGTTGTACCTGAAGAAGTAACTTTAACTATCACAAGAAATCGAAGAATTTCCAGGCGTCCATCTGATTGGTGGGTGGTAAAACCAGAACAGAGTAAGTAATTTTATTAAATTGTGTTCATTCTCCCAAAAAATCACTCCGTAAGGGGCTTTATGTTTGATTTATATTTCATTATCCAGAGAGAAGCTCATGAGAACCAAGTTAAATTGGGTCATCAAAATAACTATTAAATCAATTGTAAAGAAATTCTTTGGCTCTTTAATATATACAGTATTCTAGGAAGAGGACTACAGCTGTGGAAAAACAAAGTCAAAAATTGAAATTCCTTACTCTTATGGAGCTTACGTTCTAGTGGGGAAAGACAATTAGTGATAGATGATAAGGAAAAATAAAGCAGATAAAGGGTAAGAGATGGGAGATAGATGACAGGATGGGGTGGTTAGGAGCATAGAGTGGAATACTATTTATGAAATAGGTAGAATGAGAGGCTATTAAAATCTTTTAGTGGACATACATGAATAAAGGGTGGGAGCCATACACATAACTTGGAGTGGAGCATTTCAGGCCAAGGGAACAATATTTGAAAAGGCCCTGATGGAGTATGCTTGGTATGTGTGAGGAATGTCAAGAAGCCCAGTGTGGCTGGAGCAGAGGAAGCCAGGGGAAATGAAGTCAGCAAGACAGACCATGATAAAGAGTTTGGATGAAGTATATTGAGAAGCTGCTAGAAGATTTTAAGCAATAAAGTGACACGATTGACTTATCCTTCCTTCAAAAGGATCTTTCTTACAGTTGTGTGGAGAGGAACCTATGCCTGGGCAAAAATGGAAGCATGGTGATTAGTTTTAGGAAGCTGGTAGAGGGAAGAGATGAGAATGGTTGGATTCAGGATATTTTTTTGAAGGTAACCCAGAGAGAGAGAAAGGCAGGAGTCTAGACTGACTCACAGGTTTTTTTAATGCCTGAGCTAGTAGAAGAATGGAGCTACTGTTTTACTGAGATGAGGAAAGGTATGAGAGAAACAGATTTGGGAAGGATATCAAGATTTCAAGTTTTGATATGCTGAGGTTTCTATTAGATATCAACGTGGGTACATTGAAGAAATAGCATGATAAAAATGAGTCTAAAGGGAAAAGATCTGATAAAATTGAAGGAGTGGTTTTTATTGAAAAGATGATAGAATTAATGGATTGGTAATCAGCATCAAAGAGTACTAGAGGTCAGATAATGGATTAATTGAAACATTTTGGAAATAGTGCATTAATTGATCTTAAGTTTTACAGTGGGTGCTGTTGAAGAAAAGGCAATCTACTAAGAACGCTTTCATCACTACGGGCTTTGCTTAAATTCTGCAAATTTTTTGAACTTTTATGTGAAAATTAGTGGATGTGGTCAAGGGAGTGTTAATCCTGCTGTTTGAAGGTCTTGGCTATGAGGGATACAAAGATTCCTAATATGAGGTTCTTACCACCAAGGAGTTTATAATCTAACAGATTATAGTTTAGTTTATTACACATAAAAAGATAAGTAATTTGTGTTGGAGGTCACGAAAACCACCTGCAGGCTTGGTGATTTGCTAGGCGAACGTGGCATATGGTTGTACTTACGGTTATGATTTAGTACAGCAAAAGGATAGATAAAAAGCAAATTCGGTAGCGAAAAAGTACATGGGTTAAGTCCACATAAAATCAGCACAAGCTTTCCAGAGTCCTCTCCCAGTGGGTTCACAGAGGAGGTGCTTAATTCCTCCAGCAATGAATTGTCACAGATATATGAAATGTTTGCTACTGGGGATGCTCATTAAAGACTTCGTGCCCAAGATTTTTATTGGGGGTGGTCACATAGGTGCCCTCTGCCTGGCAAGTACTAACATTCCAGACTCCGTAAAGGGAAGCAAATATTCAGCATAAAGTATATTTTTTGTATAAACAGTTTAAATCACCCTGAACCATGCTTGTGAGTTAGGAAGTGGTGGGAACCCTCCTGAAATTCAAGTTACCTGGAGTGACTTTGCAAGGCCTTTCTAGGAATAGTATTCTTATACCTGCTATGCTAACTCTTTTTTGCACAATATGACACATTGCTTGTTTTGGAAAAATTGTCATTTTTTTTTTTTTTTTTTAAATAAAGTGATCCTGAAAAATTGGTAGATCGTAATATAGTATTTACATATGTAAATACTATCGACTGTAAGGCATTTAGATCAGTGAGAAACTAGTACAAATACAGCACATCCGTGAGTCTTGGTTGCTATGAATTATTGAATCATTGGGATCCTTGATTGATAGCAGCAAGTACTATTTATTGTACTGCAGCCCTTTTTAGATTTTGGAGTTGGATCTGAATTCAAATTATGATTCCTCCACTTTGGATAGATAGATTACTTTGTAAAGTTTCTCATTTTAACATGCTTACCAGTATCTCTACCTCATTGAGTTTTCTGTAAGGTTTAAATGTGATTGGCCTAGTTGGTGGCATACAGTTAGTATTGAAATGTTAAGTACTTGCTACTGTTTACTGCTTTGGGGAACTCACTTTTCTGCCCCGGGTTGCCTGAAACACTGCAGTACTGTGGTAGATGAATGTGTAAATATATGGGTAAATAAAAGCCTAAAAGAGCTTGGATAAATGTGCTAGAACTGTGAAACTTATCAAAAAAGACTTATGTAACAGTCCTGAAGTAGATGTTGGGTTTCTGATAAAGCTGGGAGTCGCAAAAGTGGAGGAATGCTTGTAGATCAAATAGTCCAAATTCCTTTGTCTGATGGAAGAAGAAACTGAAGTCTATAGTGCAGAAAAACTACATGACTTGCCCCCAGCCTGCTTGTAGTACACATGTGGCACCGGTGCCCTTTTGTATATATGAAGAAACGTTTATTGAGTACTTGCTGTGAAGCAGGAATGGTATAAGGTAGCACCAGGATAAGGGTGAGGCAAGTGAGGCACTGAAGTGGAAATTTAAAGGCATTTGGTCTCAGGGTTTATGAGTTAAGGCTCTATTGGCATGACCCTGAGGGTGAGTACCTTCTTGAACTTTCCACCCAAGGGTACTCTCATGCTTCACCGCAGCCCTAACCTTGTTGTTAGGCATTGGGAATTTAAAGATTGGTAAAATACCAATCAATTCCTTGGTTGTCTGAAGGAATTGTCAGTCTTTTGGAGGTGAGAGATAGAGATAAGTAAACAGTCAGATGTGTGATGAACATTATCAAAGGATTGAGAGAGCGCTACCCTAAGACTTGGGAATTAGTGAAAACTTCCTAAAGTATGTGAACCAGGAGTTAAAGCAATTGGGTGGGGTGAGGAAGCAAGATGGACTATTTCAAGCAAAAGTAGCATGTGCAGAGATCTGGAACTGAGAGCTTGATCTTCTCTTTATTTTTTTCTTTAGTGTACCTCAGAATTATCTGGAGGGCTTGTTAAAACACAGATTAATGGGCCTGGCTCTGAGAGTTTCTGATTCAGTAGGTCTGAGGTGAGGCCTGATAATTTACATTTCAAACAAATTCCCAGGTGATGCTGATCTTGCAGGCCTAGGGATTGCCTCTTGGAAACAAATGCTTTAGAGAAACTGCAAATAGTTCAGTGCTGCTGGCCTTTTTTGGTTGGTTTGGAGTGTGCTGTTAAGAGTTGTGATTAATGAAATAAGCAAACTCTAGATGTAGAAATAAATACATGTTAAAAGTATTTGGACTCAATCCTGAAGGTATAAATAATCACTAAAACATTTTAAGTAGGGTTATAATGATTTAATTTTTGTTTTTCAAAGATGATTCTTGTAGCAGCATGAAAAATGGATTGAAGAACAAGGCCAGAGAAGGGAGCCTCTTAACTAATCTTCCCTTCTCTAGACTTGTTCTTCAATCCAGATAAATGATGAGGGCCTCTGTTAATGACAGGTGGGAGAGCTTGAAAGAAGTAGATTTCAGAAGCATTAAAAAAGGAGAACTGATAGGATTTAGGGATTGATTGTGGGTAGGAGCAGGAGTTTTGGATGACTCAGATTTCTGATTTAGGTATCTGGATAGATAGCTATGTTTTTCATTAGGATAGGGAATAAAGCATCAGAGGCAGATTTAGGGGGAAAGTGGTAGGTGGATATTATAGGAAGCAGCATATAGATTATAATAAAAGCTGTGGGTAGATAGGTCCCTCAGAAAAAGTATATAGAGTAAAAAGCTAACGGTGGAACCTTGGGGAATACTAGGATCTTAAGGATTGCCAGAAGAGTAGTGGGCAGAGCCCGAGAGTGGTTTTAGAAGCTTGTGACAAATTTAAAGGGTCTGGTGCATGTATCTGTAAATTGAAGAGCTGCATTGTTTAAGGAATTTAATTTGGAAACAAATTTAGTCTATGCAATTGGTACGTGTGTGTATGTAAATATAAATGGTGTGGGTATTTCAGTGATCCAGATCATCTGGACAAACATTGTACTAACTTTAGGTTCTCATTGAATCCTTCAGGTCCTGTTCATAGCAATTCTCCAATAAGAAATGAATTATCAGTGCGCCACAACAGTAGGCGGAAACCTACTGAGAAGAAAAATCAGTCATCTAGGAATACTGAGAAAAAAACTATTCCATTTAAAAGGCAGAAGACAGCAACTGAAGGCAGCTCAAGAGTACAGAAGTTTTTAAATGCTAAGGGTCCTGAAGGTATTATTGACCATGAAGAAATTTCCAGTTGTTCCCAGAGTGAGCCATTGGAAAGTGATGAGGCAGACCTGGCTAAGAAGAAAAATCTTGATAATCATTCTGGGTAATGTCTGTAATGTGTACAATATAGTTATTTTTGTTTTTCAGCATTTGATAGCTTTTCTGATATTTAATCATTGACAAAGAAGCAGTATTAGCATAAAGGGCTCTGCAGTTGTGACAGACCTGGTTGGTATTAAATCCAGGCTCTACCATTAGCTGGGTAACACCCAGACAAAGTAGTACCCTGAATTTTTTTGTATATTAAAGTGGGGAGTAATGTACAGCACATGGGATTGTAACTGTTAAATTTAATAAAATATTATTCTTGCCCAAAAGTTGATTCTTCTTTAAAAAAATTTTGGTAAACACATAACATAAAATTTACCATCTTAATCATTTTTAAGTGTATAGTTCAAATTGTTTTCCTTTTAAGTGAGATTAATGTGATTTCAATAATTAGAAATATATCTTAATATTTTCTTCTTAAATGATAATAGTTAACATTTTTTTGAGTGTTTACTGTGTGCCAAGTATTTGCTGGGTGCTTTGAATGAATTCTCATTAGTCTTAGCAACCTATTGAGTTAAGTATTGTTTTTATGCATTCTTGCTTTTTGCTATAGCATGCATTCAACAAATAATATGTCCTGTGTGTTAGAAACATCAAGATGCTAGGGAGGTACTGAAATAAATGATAGAATGCCCTAAAATATATTGGAGTCTGTCATTATTGTCATAAAGAAATCCCATATGCATTCTGTTTAGTTTTTTCAGAGATTCTCGTATTTGCTCTCTTTTTTTTACATGTTACTGGATTTGGTTTGCTAGTAATTTGTTGAAGTGTTCTGGTCTTTAGTTTGCTTTTCTTATGATGTCTTTGTCTAGTTTTGGTATAAAGGTAATAATACTGGCTTCATAAAATGAGTTAGGAAGTATTCTATTTTTTGAAAGAGTTGGTGAAGAATTTTTACTAATTTTTCTTTGAATGCTTGGTAGAATTCAGTGGTGAAGCCATTTGCTCCTGAGCTTTTCTTTTTGGGTAGGTTTTTTTTTTTAATTTTTAATTTTATTTTATTTCATAGGTCTTTTGAGATTGTTTATTTATTCTTGAATCAGTTTTGGTAATTTGTGTTTCTAGGAATTTGTCCATTTCATCTAGATTATCTGATTGTTGGCATTAAGCTGTTCATAATGATCTCTTACAATTCATTTTATTTCTTTTGACTATAATGGGAGGATCCAGGAGGATAGTAGACCCTACAGAAATAAATAGTCCCTAGGAATAGTGTATCTTGTTTGCATAAGTTTGGGGTAAACTAATTAACTGGTAGCTACTGAAGAGGTGAGCTTGGTCTCTCTGAGGACCATATTGTCCCTTAGTAGGCTGACTGGGGGTATCAAAGAAAACAGTTTTAGTTGTTTATCGATTCTCCAGTAAGCCATGGTAGATTAACTCTGTAGTGTATGTCATAAGCTGCTTGTAGCTAAGGTCTCCCAGTGTTCTTCCGTCATCACTTCCATCTTAGTTAGATCGTTTCTGCACCATTTCTGTCATTAGAATTTTTCAAATTGGAATTCTCGATGGAGCCGAGAACCAATTTTCCTTCCTGAGCTAGTTGTTAAGTCTTAGAATCTAAACAGGGCAATTTGATATTTGTTATAGCCAATATTATATTGTCTCCACCTGTGTATTGTTTCTGGAAGAAATATTTTTAAAGAAATGTAAACAGTTATATTTTTTATTTTCACAGATCTACAGGAAATTCAAAGGATCAAGATGATATAAAGATTGCACACAGTGTTCATCTAAAGTCTAAGATCAGTAGCTATACATCCAAGACACCAACAGATTCTCACTTGGATTCTGGAGAACCTGAAACTTCAGTTTTGGAGGAAAGGTATGCATGTTTTCTAAGGATAATAGGATTTACTCTCTATATTAGTGACCTGTTTTGTGTAACAGATTACTCCAAAACTTAATTTTAATTTTGTTATTGGCTTGCAAATGTTTATTTCATAGTTTCTGTGGGCTGGAAATCTGGGAGAGCTAGTTCGGGCTCATAGATTCTCAGGAGGTTGCAGTCAAGATGTCTTTCTGGTTTGTAGTCCTTTAAAGGCTTGACTGGAACTGGAGGCTCCATTTATAAGATGTCTCACTAACATGACTGTTGGCTGGAGGTCCTAGTTCCTTGCTGGCTGTTGTCAGTAGACCTTAGTTTCTTGCCATGTGGCCCTCTTGGCTATTCAATACGGTGCCTGGCTTCCCACAAAGCATGTGATGAAAGAGAAATTGTGACTATGATGGAAATCCCAGTGCCTTTTAATGGTTTAGTCTTTGATGTTGTACATTGTCACTTCTACTTTAATTCTGTTCATTGGAAACAAATTATTGAGTCCAGACTGCATTCAGGGAGAGATGGAATTAGGCTCCACCTCTTTAAAGGAGAAGTATTAAAGAATTTGTGGATAACTACACTTAGTGAGCAAATTTAATTAATCTACTCTTATTATATCTGAAGTTATATAACCTTTTAAAAAATAAATGGTAAATTATAGGAAATTCTCAGACTTTTAAGGGATAGCTAAGATCCCTTTTCTATGTGTGGGATTATAAGTAGGCCTATCCTGAGAATATAATAGGAGGAAAGGAATCTAGGAGTGGGGTACCGTGAATCATCTCTATTTCTGTACTCCATTTTAAGTTCCATTTGTTTTTGACTATAGTTTTTTAAAAGATTAAGATACACTGATTTATTTCTAATTTCTTTCTTATAATTTGATTTTTATCAAAGAATATTATCATTTGAGTTGATTAAATTCATAACTGATCCATGAGTTAGTTTAAAATATTATAAAAAATGTAGTATTTAGCATGTTTGGCTATTAATTATTAGATTAAATTGTAGTCTTTTTTTTATGTAGTAAGTACAGTCAACCCTCCCTATCTGCAGGTTCCACCTTGGCGGGTTCTGCTGATTCAACCAACCATGGATCAAAATATTCAGAAAAAATCCAAAAAACAATAAAAAGTAACAATACAACAATAAATAATACAAATAAAAAAACCCGTATAAGAACTATTTACATAGAATTTACATTGTTTTAGGTATTATAAGTAATCTAGAGGTTATTTAAAGTATACTGGAGGATGTGTGAAGGCTGTTTGCAAATACTGCATCATTGTATGTAAGGGACTTTTGAATGTCCTTGAATTTTGGTATTCGTGGCAGATCCTAGAACCAATTCCCTGCAGATACTGAGGTATAACTGTATATTTTTGGTGATTTGTAACATCATTATTGGTTTTATAAGAAAGAAACCTGTGGCAGTTTTAGGAGCAAAATGATCATTAACGTAGATACATTAGATGCGTGTATTATAAAAGCATAAATTTTGTGGTTTATTTATTTATTTTTTCCCTCTTAAGTGGACCTTCCAGGATCAAGAATTATTTAATGTCTGGAAAAAATAATTTTGATGTGAATGATGAGAAGGTTCAGAAAAGTTCAGGTAAGTTATTTATTTTCAACTGCCTTGATTTTTATGACGTTATGTATATGGAATAAGGTGTGTTATGTTTTATTTAAATCGTCACTGATGGCAATGTACCCATGCTAGAGAGAGATTTGTAAGACCCTGTACTGAAGTGAGAGAGAGATAATGAATGACAGTTTGTTTTTTTAAGCAGGACACAATGAAATGTTGGTACTTAAGTATCTACTCCAGTATTTAAAATTGTTAAGCTGATAAGGGTATATGCATGAAGCAAGGTTAGCCAACTGTTCGTGATTACTGACGTGGAGCAATGGGTGTATTGGATTCATTATACTATTTTCAATATGTTTGAAATTTTCTATGCTAAAGCTTTTAAAATGCCTCTTAATAGAGAATTTTATAATCCTATAAAGTGTGAGCTTGGATATAATCTGTTATACTGTTTTTTATTTCCTAATTCACTAATTCTTTGTCCTTTTAAATTCTTTTTTCCCCATCTTTAGATTTATTTTATTTTTCTCTTTTAACTCGAATACTTTGTATATTTTTCTCCTTTTTATTTGATAAAGAAAAAGTAATGGTTTTTCCTGAGTATAGTTTTAGCTTCATTTTATAGGTTTTGCCATGTGGTGTCATTGTAGTATACTCTAAATGATAGTGATTTTTCTTTGATCCAGCAGTTACTTAAAAGAGTACATTAGTCAAGAGCTTGGTCTCCAGATTTAGGGACCTGGAATTGAATCCAGTTCTATTACTTACTAGTTATGTTATCTTGAGTTAGAAATTTCAGTGTTTTTAACTTCAGTTTTCCTGTCTGTAAAATGGTAATGTCAATTCGAATCCCGTAAGTTGATATAAGGATGATTATATGTTCCTTGCTTAGTTTAATGTCTGGTGTATGTTAAATACCTAATTGTTGCTGTTATTCTAAGAAGTTGTGTTTTGGTTTTTTTGTTCTTGTTCGTTAATGTCTCATTTCACCATTCCTGGAGAAATTGGCCAGTATTATTTAGTGTTTGAATTTATTAAGATTTTCTTTGTGTTCTAGTGTATGTTTAGTTTTTATAATTTTTCCATGGGTGCTTGAAAAGGAGAATATTTTGTGTGCAGATATGGATTTAAAAATATATATCTAGTCATCATTTTGTTGATAACAAATAGATATATTTTTGAATATACTTTGAATATTTATGTAATTTTTAATTATTTATAGAATATTATGGGATACTTACTGTGTATTCTTTTAGGGGCTTAGGGATTTGGCAATGAACAAAACTGGCAAAAATTCCTGCCCTCCTGGAGCTTACTTTCTGGAGGGACAGATGGTAGACAATATAAAAGGAGAGCAAAAATTTGTGATTTGTTGAATGTTAAGGGAAGAATAAGCAGGGGTTTTAGGGTGGGAAATGGAAGCTACATTTTTAGGTAGATGAGTAGAGAAGGTCTTATTGAGGAAGTGATCATTTGAGCAAAGATGTGGAAGAGGTGAGATAGCAAACCATGCAGCTGTCTCAGTAAATGGTGTCCTGGGCAGAGGGAAGATCAAGGCAAAGCTTCTGATCTGGTAAAGGGTCTGTCTTGATTAAGGAACATCAAAGAGGCCAGGGGGATAGAGCAGAGGAAGAGAAGGAGTTAGGAGATGATGTCACAGAGTTAACAGAATGAAAGATCACATAGGATGTTAAAGGCTATTGTAAGGACTTTGGCTTTTCCTAGGAGAGATGGGAAGCCATTGGAGGGTTTTGAGCAGAGGAGAGACATGACCTGACAGAATCACTGCGGTTGATGTGTAAGGAGTAGATTGGTGGAGTTGAGGGGACAGGGGAAGGTTGGAAGCAGGAAGACCAGTTGGTGAGGTATTAAAATAATTCTGGTGAGAGATGGTGGCTTGGACCAAGGTGGTAGCAATAGAAAGTGGAGAGCAGTAGTAAGATTTTTAAGTAGTTTTGAAGGCAGAGTCAACAGCATTTCCTGATGGATGGGATATGGGGTATAAGATAAAGAAAGGTGTCAGGGATAACATCAAGATTTTTGGCCCGAGCGCCTGAAGGAATGGCATTATTATCACCTTATTTGGGAACTATTAGGAAAGAGTGGATTTGGGGGAAAAGAACCAGATATCAGATTTGGACATGTTATGTTTGATATTATTCTGATCATTTGTATCCTTAATTTTGGTTTGAGATCTATCAAGGACTGCGAAGTAAAGTGTTCCTACCACAAGGTCTGTCAGGTCTGTCAGTTTCTCCTTGTATTTCCTGCAGTCTTTGTTATGTACATTTCAATGCTGTTACTGAACTTGTAAGCCTTCACATGGAATGTACCTGCTTTTGTCAAATTTATGTTCTTGATCCTGTTAAATGCTTTTTACTTCGCATTCTGTTTTGTCTAATATTAATAATGTGACCTCTGCTTTCTTTTGGTTGATTGTTTCTTTTATCTTTGTTCATCCTTTTATTTAACCGTTCTTAGAGAACTGAAAGTGGCTTAGAAAACAGCACATAATTGAATTATTTTTGACTTGTGTCAGCATTTTTCCCTTTAAAAAATGTGTTTAACACCTTTATACTTATTGTCAACAGATACGCTTGTTACTTCTTTGTAAAGCTGGTAGACATTCTACATTCTCACATACACAAGCAAGGACTCAAGATTTTTTTTTTTTTTAAACACAATGAACCACCAGTCAGATAGGAAAAATAATCTTGAGTCATGATCTTTTTCTTTTACACTATCTGGCTACTGCTCTTTTGCATCATGAGAGGTAATGCTTATGAATAGAAATTTGAAGGCAGCTTATTTCTTTTTTTTCTTTGTGGATAACCTGTTTTCTTCCATCCCTATGCTTATTAGGGTTCTTTAATCTTTGAAATGCAGGAGATATCTCTGTATTAGCTGCTTTAAAAAAATAATTTATTTTGAAATAATTTCACATTTATACAGAAATTGCACAATCCTCTTCATTCAGATTTCATAGTTGTCCACATTTTACAACATTGTTCCGTCTCCCTCCCTGCCTCCTCTACATAAATATTTACACATTTATTATCATTCATCTTTTTTTGAACTATTTGAGAGGGGGTGGTAGACATGATGTATTATTTCCCTTAAAATACCCTATTATGTATTTCAGCAAGACAAGAACATAATCGCCCCCTGCCATCCAAATAAGGAAAACAACATTAATACAACACTACTATTCATTTAGAGACTCCATTCAAATTTCACCAGTAGTTCCCTTTTCCCCTTTGGCTCAGGATCCAGTCATGGATCATGGACTACATTTGTTTATTTATTTATTTTAGAGACAGAGTCTTGCTCTGTCTCCCAGACTGGAGTGCAGTAGCATGATCACAGCTCACTGCAACCTTGAACTCCTGGGTCCAAGTGATCCTCCCACCTCAGCATCCTGAGTAGCTAGGATTACAGATATGTGCCACCATGCCCAGCTAATTTCTTTTTTTATTATTATTATAAAATGTTGTATTGCCCAGGTTGCTCTTTAACTCCTGGGCTCAACTGATCCTCCTACCTTGGCCACCCAAAGCACTGTGATTACAGGCATGAGCCACTGCGCCCAGCCCATGGGAGGGAGGCATTTAGCTGTCATGTTCCTTCAGTTTCCCTCAACACTGAACAGTCCTTTGTCTTTTCCTAACTTCCCTGACATTGACATTTTTAAGGAGTACAGGCTTTTTCTTCTTTAGAATGACCTTCAACCTGAATCTGATGTTTCCTCATGATGAAATGCGTGCCAAGCATATTTGACAGGAATACTACAGAAATGATGCCCCAGGCTTACAGGCTAGAGTGCAGTAACAGTTACGGCTCACTGTGACCTAGAATTCCTGGGCTCAAGCAATCCTCCCACCTCAGCCTCCTGAGTAGCTGGGACTACAAGTTTGTAACACTGATGCCCACCACGCTCGGCTAATTTATTAATTTTTTTGTAGACGTGGCATCTTGCTGTGTTGCCTAGGCTGGTCTCAAACTCCTGACCACTAGCATTTCTCTACCTAAGCCTCCCAGAGTGCTGAGATTGTAGATGTGAGGCACCAGCACTCTGCAACTGTTATGCTCTTCAGATATAATCAGTAGTAACAAAGTCTATAGAAATGGTACACTGGTTTTCCTTTTTTTTTCTGCTTATCGATAATATTTATTCTCCACCTGGCTCATATGATTTGCTTAATTTTAAACTTCCATTTTATAGGTTTCTAATTTTTTTAAATTTCATTAGATTTAGGGGGTACATGTGGTTTTTTTGTTACATGGATGAATTATATAGTGGTTAAATCAGGGCTTTTAGTGTGCCTGACACCCAGATATTGTACACTGTACCCAATAGGTGAATTTTCATCCTTCACCCCCTCCCTTCCCTTCCGAATCTCTAGTCCAGTGTCCATTATAACACTTTGTATGACCACATATATCCAGCATTTAGCTCCCACTTGTAAGTAAAAACATGGTGTATTTGTTTTTACTTTCCTGAGATACTTCACAAAGGATAACGGCTTCCAGTTTTATCCAAGTTACTGCAAAAGACATTATTTCATTCTTTCCTTTGACTGGCTGAGTATTATTCCATGGTATAAATACATGAGTGAGATATATATATATTTATATCATATTTTATTTGTCTTATCTAGGTTGATGGGCACTTAGGTTGATTCCGTATCTTTGCAGTTGTGAATCGTGTTGGGATAAACATATAAGTGCATGTGACTTTTTGATATAATGACTTCTTTTCCTTTGAGTAGATACCCAGTAGTAGGATTGCTGTATTGAATGGTAGGTCTACTTTTAATGCTTTGAGAAATCTCCATGCTATTTTCATAGGGATTGTACTGATTTACATTCTCACCAACAGTGTATAAATGTTCTCTTTTTACCATATCTGCCCTGCCGGCATCTGTGTTGTCAGTGGCCCCATGCTGGAAATCTGGCTTCTACCTTCACCCTTGGTGTCTCCCCATCACTTCTTTGTTACCTTCAAGTGTTTTTTCTCCAGTGATGTATTCGAAATATGGATAGTTGATGATTGTTCTCCAAAGAAGAGACTAACACCAGCTGCCTATAGTCAGCCATCTTGAAAACTCTTTTCCTTAGTTTTTATTTCTCAGCAATGAAAAGCAAAAAGTATTAAAATGTATTGTCAGGTCAAATTTTGTTTAAAATACGTATAATAAAGTTGACCAAGTTACATACTTTAAGTCAACATGGAGTTAGCTGGCATTTCTCATGATATTATCTTTTGCATTTTGTAGGTGATTCAAGAGTAATAAGATCTAAAGTGATACCAGACAACAAAATACATCACAAATTAGGTAATATTATTTTTCTCTTTTAACATTTCCGGTGAGGATAATGCTGTAATTAAATCTCTGTTTCTAAATATAACTTAATTTTTTAAGTGGGGGACATACTATTATTTGAATTAGTGGCTAAATTAAAGTTATGCACTTAGTTTTCATGAATTTCACAGTAAATTATCACAAGCCACTGAGTTAGTCTTTTGTCCATTTATAAATCCTGTAGCCCTCTCACCCTTTTGCCCCATAGTGGGGAATATGATTCCACCAAATCTAAGAAACTAGGGTGGAAAATTTTGTTAAAGAAAATATAACTGCTAGGTAGATGGCATCCCTGATAGCTTCTCCTTCCAGTTACATCCAGTTAACTCCTAAACAAAGCAGTAGCTAGAATGGTAACTAAGCAAAGCTGGGAGCTGTGGAACCTGTGGAGAGGCCCATGTGAGGATTAAAAATCCATGGTTCCCAAAGAGATATTTGCCAGTCAACATTCATGGGAGCTCCCACCTTTGTGTGATGCTGGAGGGGCTGTGTTCTTCCTTCCCTATACTGGAGGCTGTGACTGCTCTTGCACTTGTACCTAAAGAGAACCAGTAAGAGTGAAGCTTTCTCATTGTTTCATCCAAGAATTTACATTTTGTCAGTTAGCATTTCATGGGCCCGTATGAATAAAGACTGCTATACCTCTCAATACTTAATGCTTGTCCTGGAGTGAAATGATGAGTGGAGTCAGGAGTAGATAAAGGGAAATGAAATGTCCCTGAGCAGGACTTCCAGTATTCACAGGAAAATCAAGCATTATGCCTAAGAGTAGTAGGCAACTTCTGGTTGCCTTTTGCACAGCTTCTGGACAGCTCTAACAAACAAAAAATAGGTAAGAATATAAGAATTTGATAATATAGCCAACAAATTCAGTCAAGTATATATTAGGCCATTAAATATGAAATGTCCAATTTAAAATCAATAGTTTACTGTGTCTCAAACAAGAAGCAGAGTATGTGCCTAAACTGTCGACGTAGTTTTGCCATCTTAACGGTAGCTTGCTTACGCCAGCAGCAAAGAAACCTGATGAGTGACTGACAATGAAATCGTGAGAGGCGTTTTCCACAGCTTGTTGAGAATTAAATATTTTTCCTTGCAAGAAGTGGTCCAAAGCCTCGAAGAGGTGGTAGTCAGTTGGTGCAAGTTCTGCTGAATACAGTGGATGATCATCCAAAGTCCAGCTTCTGTAGTTTGAGCAGCGTTGTTTTTTGAGACATGTGGTCTTGCAAGAGGATTGGCCTGTGTTGACCAATCTTGGCTGCTTAATCACAAGCATCCTCATCATTTCTTCCAATTGGTTGCAGTAGACATCCACTGTAATCCATTGACCAGGTTTCATGAAGTTGTAGTGGATAATACCAGTGCTGGACCACCGAACACACACCATTAGCTTTTTTTGATGAATATTCGGTTTTGGACTGTGTTTCGGCACTTCATCTTTATCCAACCATTGTGCTGAACATTTGCAGTTGTAAAAAAGAATCCATTTTTCATCACATGTAGCAATATGGTGTAGAAATGGTTTGCCTTTATGTCATGACCGCAAAGAAAGGCAAGCTTCAAGATGATTTCTCTTCTGACGCTTATTTCATTCATGCGGAACCCATCTATCCAGCTTGTTTACCTTGCTGATTTGTTTCAAATGGTCCAATGTTGTTAGAATAGTGATGTCAAACCTTACTGCTAATTCACACGTAGGTAAGATGGATTCGCTTCCACTACAGCTTTCAGCTCATCATTATCCACCTTGGTCTTAGGTCACCCACATGGCTTACTTTCAAGATTAAGATTACCAGAACGGAACTTCTCAAACCGTCGACATACTGTGTGTTCATTAGCCACATCCTTCCCAAACTCTTATTGATATATCAAGCTGTCTGTGCTGCCTTGGTTCCACAATGGAACTCATATTCAAAAATAACACATATTTTTGAGTTATTCATGGTTTTATAAAAATTGCTCTAAAAAAATTTCAAAGATAATCACAAGCCAAAAATATGTGTTTGAAAGAATGAGGATGTACCTTCACAATAAAAAAAAAAAAAAAAAAAGAAGTGTCAAGGTGAAATGCCAGAGATTATCAATTGTCAACCTTAGTACTTAAGGAAATCGGACATTCCATACTTAATGACCTACAGAACTTTGCGTAGTTCACGTACGATGAGTGTACTTTTAACATCATCAACCCTGGGCATTATCAAATTTTTAAATCTTTGCCAGTCTGGTAGCCAGTTTTTTCATTGACATTTCTTCAATTATTAGAACAAATATATCTTTTTTTAGTCTTGTCTAGGAAAACATTCATGTTCTAATAAAAGCATTTATGTTCTAAAAGATAATATGAATCTTTCTACTGCTAAGTATTATCAAGTGAACATTTACATATGTACATTTTTGTCTGACATCTTTTATAGTATTGCCCTCCAACACACCAAATGTTCGCAGGACCAAGAGAATACGTTTGAAACCTTTGGAATACTGGCGAGGCGAGCGAATAGATTATCAGGGAACGCCATCAGGTAAAACTTAATTTATGCTATAATGTCTGTCTGTAACAAATTTATGTGTACTATGTTCCAGGCACTGTGTTACACATTTACATACATTACGTCATTTAATTATCACCCCCTCCCCAAATATGATAAGAATAGGATTCAAATCCAGATTTGTCTGATTACAGATGCTGGTATTTTTTTCTCTTTGGTAGCTATTTGACTGTGTGGCTTTATAAGTGTTGTTATTCTATATTATCTAAGAAGGTTTCTAATTTCATAAAGCATTAGATTGGGAAAGTAGTTCCCATTATTATGCTTATCAACCATTTTCTCATAGTTTTCTACAACATGGTTTACAGTAAGCAACAAAGAATAGTGTTATCTTAAAGTTATTTCCTTTCTTTGATGGAAATCAAGCATGTCAAAGAACTAAACTTACATGTGAATTTCAATAAATAGTTCATTGCTAGCCTTTTTTGTTGTTTTTGTTTTAACATTCACTGATGACTGATTTCAAGTAAGCAACAGAGATCATCCAATCCTGTTTCATCAGTGTTTCTAGATTTAGTGTGATAGAGACATAAGTGAAATTGGTTGGTATTTGTGTTATTTGAACTGTTAGCTATAAAATATTCTTTGGTATTTTGAAAGCCAATGTGCTATATTAGTTTAAAGAGTTTGGCTTCAAGATTTACTTGTTACTGTGTATGATATTTTGCATTTCTTGTTATTATATTTCAGGAGGATTTCTGATTGGTGGAGTAGTATCCCCAGACACAATGTTGCCTAAAAGGAAGGCAAAAGGAAACGTGGAAAAAGTCAACAGAATAGCTAAGCAGAAAAGGATCTGTCTTGATAACGATGAAAGAAGTATGAATTTATTTTTGAAAGTAACTTTTAGATTTTATTTTAAATAAGAGTGCTTTGAGAAGAAGCTCTTTGCAAAATTTGAAATTTACTTCTAAAAACTTCAGACATGATACTATAGGTAAAATTCATTTATTAATGTTAACTTTTTTCAAATTTTGGAAGATAATTTTATTCATTAAAAATTTATTAATAGTGTAGTGTAAAACATTTCCTCATGAATAAATTGCTCTGTCAAATGAAGCTTACCTTTTTCATGCCCAAACTATGGTTACAAAAGACATTTTAAAGAAGTTTTTTTTAATTTTTTAAAAAGTTTTATTGAAATATAATTTAAATACACTTCACTCATTTGAAATGTACAATTCAGTGGTTTTAGTATATTCACAGAATTGTGTGACTATCACCACAATCAACTGTAGACCATTTCATCACCCCAAAAAGATCCCCCATATCCACTAGCCCTCACTCCCCATTTCCTTCCAAACCCCAGCCTTAAGGCAACTGCTAATCTGTTTTCTGTGTTGATAGATTTGCCGATTCTGGACATTTCATGTAAATGGAATTATATATGTGATCTTTTGTGACTGGCTTTCTTCACTTAGCATGTTTTCGGGTTTTATCCAGTGTTTTAGTTTCCTAGGGCTGCTGCAACAAATTACCACAAACTTGATGGCAGAAAACACAAGAAATTTATTCTCACAGTTTTAGAGGCCAGTATTGTGAGATCATGATATTGGTATGGCTGTACTTCCATCCACCTTCTGGTGCTCCAGGTATTCCTTGGCTTGTAACTGCCTAGCGCTAATCGGTTCCTTATCTTCATGTGGATCTCTCCTCTTGTGTTTCTCCTCTGTGTGTCTCTTATAAGGACATATTTAATTGGATTTAGAGCCCAACCAGATAATCCAGGATAATCTCATTTCAGAAGCTTAAGTACATTTTGTAAAGACCCTTTTTCCAAATAAGGTCACACTCAGGTTCTAGGAATAGCCCCTTATATGGTCACACTCACAGGTTCTGGGAATGGCCCCTTCTTGTAGTAGATTTCTGTTCGTTGTGGAAGTTTATTGCTAGAAAACTTTCCCTTTTCCCACTGTTCCCCATCAGACGCCAGGTCAGACACCACTTGTGGCTGTGAAATTCCTTAGGCACATGAGGGCACCTGTAACTTTTCTTTATAATTTTCATGAGTAAAACTCAGAGATTAGGACTGCAAGTTAAATTTCCAGCTTAGTCTTCTCTTTTACTTCCACACTTCTGTAGAGAATCTAGGCCAGCTCCTCTGTCCCTAACCCCTCATCATGAGGGGTTGGAGCGCTGGTTGGCAACATGTCTACTTTAGCCTTTGCCACAAAAGTCTTTGTCTCCTATAAGGGAACAGCAAATGTTGGTACCCAGCTCATTTTCTCATGTTTTTTATAAAATCTTATTGATAAAGACTTTTTTTAAATTTGAAAATATTAAGGCGGTACAAATGTTTTTGTTACATAGATACCTCTTACAATGGTTAAGTTGGGACTTTGAGCATGCCCATCACCCAAATAGTGTTCATTGTATCTGGAAGGTAGGTTTTTATTCCTCCCTTTTCCCCCTCCTCCCTTTTTGATTTCTAATGACCTTTACATTTCTTTTTACCTTTGTGTACACATCAACTAGCTCCCAATTATGATAGAGTACATGTGGTATTTGTTTTTCCATTACTGAGATATTTCCCTTCAGATAATGGTCTCCATTTCCATCCAAGATTCTGTAAATGACATTATTTAATTCCTTTTTATGGCTGAGTAGTACTTTGTGGTATATATTTACTACATTTTCTTAATCCACTCATGAATAAGTTGGGCACTTAGGTTGATTCCACATCTTTGCGATTGTGAATTGTGCTGCAGTAAACATTGGAGTACAGTTGTCTTTTTGATAAAGTGATATCTTTTCCTTTGGCTAGATACCCAGTAGTGGGACTGCTGGGTTGAGTGGGAAGTGTACATTTATTTCTTTGAGGAATCTCCATACTATTTTCCATAGAAGTTATACTAACTTGTAGTTCCAGCCTTCCTTTCTGCATCCACAACAGCATGTGTTGTTTTGTGACTTTTTGATAATAACCTTTCTGACAGGACTAAGGTGATATCTCATTGTGGTTTTAATTTGTATTTCCCTGCTAATTTGTGATGTGGAGCATTTTTTTCATATGTTTCTTGACCATTTGTCTATCTTCATTTGAAAAACTTCTGTTCATGTCTTTTGCCCACTTTTTAAAGGGGTTGTTTCTTTCTTTTCTTGCTGATTTGAGTTCTTTGTAGATTCTGGAGAGTTAGCCCTTTGTCAGATGTATAGTTTGTAAATATTTTCTCCCATTCTGTAGGTTGTCTGTTTACTCTGTTGATTATTTCCTGGGGCATGTAGACACTTTTTAATGTAATCAAGTCCCATTTATTTATTTGTGTTATTGCTTTATTTGCCTTTGAGGTCTTAGTTCTAAATTCTTTGCCTAGGCCAATGTCTAGAAGAGTTTTTTCTATGTTTTCTTCTAGAATTTTCATGGTTTCATGCCATACACTTAAGTCTTTAATCCATCTTGAATTAATTTTTGTATATGGTGAGAGATAGGGGTCCTGTTTCATTCTTCTGCATGTGGCTGTCTAGTTTTCCTAGCATGATTTATTAAATAGGGCTTCCTTTCTTTCTTCAGTGTATGTTGTTTGCTTTGTCAAAGATCAGTTGGTTGTAGGTAGGTGATTTTATTTCTGGGTTTTCTGTTGTTTTTCCATTGGTCTATGTATCTGTTTTCATACCAGCACCATGCTGTTCTGGTTATTTTAACCTTATAATATAATTTGAAGGTAGTGTGATGCCTCCAGTTTTATTCTTTTTGCTCAGGATGACTTTAGTATTGGGTCTCTTTCTTCATTCCATATGAAGTTTAGTATTGTTTTTTCTAATTCTGTGAAAAATGACCTTGATATTTAATAGGGATTGCATTGAATCTGTAAATTACTTTGTTCTGTATGGACATTTTTAACAATATATTGATTCTACCAATCCATGAGCATGAGATGTTTTCCATTTGTTTGTGTCATCTCTGATTTCTTTCATCTGTGTTTTGTGGTTCTTGTAGAGATCTTTAACCTCCTTGGTTAAGTATATTCCTAGGTATTGTATTTTCTTTGTAGCTGTTTTTAATGGTATTGAGTCTTCGATTTGACTCTCAGCTTGTCTGTTAATAATATGTAGAAATGCTACTGACTTGTGTACATTGATTTTGTAACCTGAAACTTTGCTGAATTTATTTATCAATTCTAGGAGTCTTATTTGGTGGAGTCTTTAGGATTTTCTAGACAAAAGATCATATCATCAGTAAAAAGGCTTCCTCTTTCCTGATTTGGATACTCCTTATTTCTTTCTCTTGCCTGATTGCCCTGGCTAGGACTTCCAGTGCTATGTTGAATAGACAGGATGCAAGTGGGCACCTTTGTCTTGTTCCAGTTCTTAGGGGAAATGCTTTCAACTTTTCAGTATGATGTTGGCTGTTTGTCATACGTGGCTTTTATTATTTTCAGGTATATTCCTTCTATGCCTAGTTTGTTGAGGGTTTTTTAATTATGAAAGGGTCTGAATTTTATATAATGCTTTTTCTGTATCTATTGAGATGATCATATGGTCTTTGTTTTTGCTTCTGTTTATGTGGTGAGTACCGTTTTTTGATTTACATATGTTTAACCATCCTTGTATCCCTGGGATGAAGCCCACTAGATCATGGTGAATTATCTTTTAGATGTGCTTTTGAATTTGGTTTGCTAGTATTTTATTGAGGATTTTTGCATTTGCATTCATAAGGAATATTGGTCTATAGTTTTCTTTTTTTTATTGTGTCCTTTCCTGGCTCTGGTATTAAGGTGATAGTGGCTTCATAGAATGCATTTGGAAGGATTCCTTCCTTCTCAATGTTATGGAATAATTTCTGTAGGATAGGTACCAGTTCTTTTTCGTAGGTCTGGTAGAATTGGGCTGTGAATCTGTCTGGTCTGGGGCTTATTTTTGTTCAAAGATTTGTTATAAGTGCTTCAATCTCACTGCTCGTTATTGATCTGTTCAGGATTTCTATTCTTTCCCAATTCAAATTTAGGAGGTTGTGTATTTCAGTAATTTATCCATTTCCTCTGTGCTTTCTAGTTTATGTGCATAGATGTTTTCATAGCATTCATGGATGATATTTTGTATTGCTTTGGTATCAGTTGTAATGTCTCCTTTTTCGTTCCTGATTGAGCTTATTTGAGTTCTTTCTCTTCTATTTCTGGTTAATCTGGCTAGTAATCTATTGATTTCTGTTTTTAATCTTTTCAAAGAACCAACTTTTTATTTTATTGATCCTTTGTGCTGTTTTTTTGGTTTCCATGTCATTTAGTTCTGCTCTGAGCTTTGTTATTTCTTTTCTTGTGCTGGCTTTGAGTTTGGTTTGCTCTCTGGGTGAGAGCTTGGGTAGTCTTCAGCGCCCCGTCATAGCTAAGGCCGAAGTGCTTCAGGGGAGCATGGAACCCCAGGGCTCTTTCCTCGTGTCCTTCCCCATGTGTGAATGCCTCCCCTGGGTACCTTCCTATCTTGCAGAGTGGATCTCTCTATCACCTTGTCCTTCACTCTGAATGTCCCCCCGTCATTTCGCCAGTGATTCACAATGCTCTTTGCAAGAAGGCCTAACTGTAGGTCAGCATCCACCTGCAATTTTCCATCCTCTCCTTGACAGCAGTGTGCAGGGGCTGCTTGTAGTCCATTATCTTGCTCCTGAAACCTAAAGAATTCTTTCTAAAGTGTATTAACATACTTCCAGCTCTCTTAGAGAATTCGTAAAACATCATTTAACTTCTTGATGATGCAAGAGTTCAAGAGTTGACATGTCATGATAGGCTTATAAAAAATAGGAAGTTTAAGGTGTTTGCTTCTCAATTAAATCACTGTAGATTTTTTGGTCAGGCATGGTGGCTCACACCTCTAATCCCAGCACTTTGGGAGGCCAAGACGGGAGAACTGCTTAAGGCCAGGAGTTTGATACCAGCCTGGGCAGTACAGCAAGACCCCATCCATTTAAAAAAATGTGGGTTTTTGAATTTGAATTTTTGTTTATCAGAGTGATCATTTATAAACAGAAAGAGACTTATGCCTCTGGCAGATTTCTTTTATAATTTTTCTATACCTATATTTTGTACTGAACTTTTTTAGAATTAAGAAGAATTTTAAGTAACTGATTTGTATTTCAATGGTATTTCTTTTGCAGAGAATAGATTAATGGTTGATCTGGATATATCTCTAGGAGATCCTTTGCAGCCAACGAGGGTAAAGGACCCAGAAACAAGAAACTTTATTCTCATGGGTAAGATCAGGGATGATATTGAAAATGCTTAATCAAACTACTAGTAAGAGCAAACTGCCTGCTTAATGATCAGCTTATCTACTTTCTCTTTCTCTCCTGAGCTCTTTCAGTGCTAAAGTCTAGTAGAGGATCTAATTCCATTAAGCAGTCTATGTGAGGACAGTTGTGGGGGAGTATTGATGGCAGACAACCTTTAGGGGATATATAGTACCATGCATTTGTCCACTAGGGTACAAGTGCTATCTCCAGGAGTGTTGTCTCTCCCAAAAGGGTCTAGGCCTTCTTTGATCAGAAAGACACATAGGGACAGGGGCTGTTTATGGGGAATTGTAGCAAGTTAGCTGACAAACCCAGGGGTACACTCTGTGGGGCTAGGCAGGGATTGTGAGCAGGGGACACACAACCTTCTGGGCCTGTGGATGCCAATAATGGTACTTGGGACATGAAACCTTGGTGAGGATGATTAGCAAGGGCATCCATCAGCCATACAAATGCCAGCTTTAACCTTAAGGCTGACAACAAAGTACTTGAAACCTCTAGGTATATTAAATATGCGTTAAGTATTTAGTCTCTGGAAAGCTATGGAAGGTCCCAAGAGATGGGCTATAATGGGATAGGGGTTTAGGGAATACTCAGCTATTGACCAACCAGGCAATATTTACATATAGGAAATATTTAAATATTTTAACAACTGTTATAACTGTTATGATTGTATCATTGAGTACTGAGGATTACTTGTCCTAAGTCAGAATATAATTAAGTCAAACTTCATTATCACTACTATCAAAAAGTGATAATAGTGTTCCCACTTAAAATTTTGACTATGAAATCAGCTCCATTTGACATCTTAACAGCTTAGCCAAGTTATTTCTATATTCAGATTGTTTTTTTGAAACAGAGGTGGAAGTACAGAGAGTTTTGTTTAGTGTCTTAACTGAAAACATTGCTGTACTCTACCAAATTAGAAAAGTTGTGAGTGTTATCAGTTCATTTTTTATCTATTTCTTATATCTGTGTATTTTTCTGTATCATGTAGTCTGTGGGATCACTTACATTCCAAAATATCCAGGAAAATAGAATCAGAAGCTGGTGAGAGAAGAATGTTGATTATAGATCTGGAAAGGTTTGTGAATAAAAGGGAAATTTTTGAACGTGAAATAGTAATTTCTGAGTAACAGTTAGAACTCTGGTTTCTCCTAGCTTTTGCCTGATAAATAAATGAGTCAAGCGAACAGAAAAAAAAAATCTATTGATATAGTGGTGATACACTTGTGGGCTATTTTAAACTTTTTTTTTTTTGGCAGTATAATTGGAGACAAGTTCCTGATCGATTTATTCGTTTATTCACTCAACATTCATTTACTTACTCACTTACTCAAATCATGTTTATTAAGTAACTACTATGTGCCAGTGATTGTTTTAGGCACTGGAAATACAGCAGCGAACATGATAAAAGTCCCTGTACCTCAACATGCTTATATTCTTGTGTGCTAAAAGCTGAAAATAAGCAGACGAACAAATATATGAGTCATCAGATGGTAATAAGTGCTATAGATAAAAATAAAGCAGGGTAGGGGGTGTGGGGAGGAGGTTGCTGTTTTATATAGGTTGGTACGAGAGCTGCCTCTCTCGATAAGTGACTGGAGGAGATGAGAAAGCAAAATACGTGGCTCTCTAGGGAAAGAGCATCTCATGCAGAAGGAACAGCAGTTCACAGCCCCTGTGACAGGAGGCCAGTGTGGATACAGTAACAGAAGGGGAGAGATTAGGAGATGAGGGAAGAAATAGAAATTTAGGTCATGTAGGGCTTTAAAGGCCATTGAAAGGAGGTTGGCCTTTCCAGCGAGTGAGTTGGGAAGTTATTAGAGTGTTTTGTGCAGAGAAGGGACACGTTTTGACTTTATAAAATAGGAATTTTTCTTATATCTCAGCTAATCTTATTTTCTGTCTTGGCTATAGTACAAATAATGTTGCCGTTATTAAAAACTAAGACTCACAAAGTGTTCACTTTGTGCCAACGTTTTAAATAGTTTACACACATTAACTCTTTGATATCCACAGCAACTAATTAACATAGATGATATTTTATTATTCCATTTTACAGAAAAGGAAATTGAGGCAGAGAAAAGGAGCTTAATTAACTCGCCTAAGGTCATGATACTTATAAGGCAGAGGCAGGATTTGACCTCTGACATTCTAGCTCCAGAGTCAATGATGTGATCAGTTCTATCTCTTTAAAGCAGGTTTATATCTAGAAATAAGTCTTTGTTCTATATATGTGTATGTAAGTTATATCATTGACCAATGTCATTGCCATTGCTTTATATTAGTATTACTATTTTTACCTAGATCTTGTAAGGCCACGAGATACGTACCAATTTTCTGTTACACATGGTGAGTTGAAAGTATATAAAACATTGGATACACCCTTATTTTCTACTGGGAAATTGGTATTAGGACCACATCAAGAAAAGGGAAAGCAGCATGTTGGCCCGGATATATTGGTGAGTATATTTCGTCATATATTTATAAGTTTTTTTTTTTTTTAATTTCAGGATATTATGAGGGTACAAACATTTTGGTTACATTTTATGTCTTTGCCTCACCCAAGCGAGGATTAGAGGCATGCCCTTCCCCGCTATAATGCTCACCCCGTCCATTAGTTGTGAGTTTACCCCCCCAACCCCCTAATTCCTGGAGAATATTACTACCATATGAGCACCATAGTGTTGATCAGTTAGTGCCATTTTGATGGCGAGCACATGTGGGGGCTGTTTCTCCAATCTTGTGATACCTCACTGCGGATAATGGGCTCAAGCTCAATCCAGGAAAATATAAGAGGTGCTAGATCAGTGTCATTTCTTATAATTGAGTAATATTCCCTTGTATACATATACCAAATGTTAATAATCCACTCATGAATTGACGGGCACTTGGGTTGTTTCCACATCCTTGCAATAGTGAATTGTGCTGCCATAAACATTCGGCTGCAGATGTCTTTATTATAGAATGTCTTTTGCTCTTTTGGGTAGATGCCTAATAGTGCTATTGCTGGATCGAATGATATCTCTATTTTTAGCTCTTTGAGATATCTCCAAATTCTTCCCACCAGCAGTGTAAGAGTGTTCCCGTCTTTCCACATCCTCACCAGCATTTGTTGTTTTGGGATTTTTTGATAGAGGCCAATCTCACTAGGGTTAGGTGATATCTCATTGTGATTTTGATTTGCATTTCTCTAATATTAGAGATGTTGAGCATTTTTTAATATGTTTATTGGCCATTATTCTGTTTTCTTTTGAAAAGTTTCTGTTCATGTCCTTTGCCCATTTATTGATGGGATTGTTTGATTTTTTATTGTTGATTTTTTTTTTTTAAGTTCTAGATAGATTGTTGTTATCAGCCCTTTATCGGATGTGTAGAGAGCAAATATTTTCTTCCATTCTGTAGGCTGTATATTCGCTCTAATGATAGTTTCCTTGGCTGTGCAAAAGCTTTTTAATACCATTTATTTATGTTGCTGCGGTGATTGCTTTGGGGGTCTTCTTCAAAAATTCTTTGCCTAGGCCGAAAGCCTATCAGACTAACTGCAGATTTCTCAACTGAAACTTTACAAGCAAGAAGGGATTGGGTGCCTATCCTTAATCATCTAAAATAGAATAATGCCCAACCTAGAATTCTTTATCTGGCAAAATTAAGTTTCATCTATGAGGGAGAAATAAAGCCCTTCCCAGACAAGCAGTCACTGATGGAATTTGCAAAGATCAGACCAGCCCTACGGGAAGTACTCAGACCTGCATTACACACCAAACAGTAGACACTCTTCAAAATAAAATCATTCAAGAGTTAAAGGCTAGAACTTGGACTTCATGATGGCTCAAGGAGTAAAACAAAACAACAGGATTTCACCCAACAATATGAAAGGAAATCTACCTCAAATTTTAATCCTCTCAGTAAATGTGAATGGCTTAAACTGTCCTCTGAAGAGACATAAACTGGCAGGGTGGACAAAAATCCACAAGCCTACTATCTGCTGTCTACAGGAAACACATCTAACCCACACAGATGCCTTCAGGCTCAAGGTCAAGGGATGAAAAACTATCATCCAAGAAAATGAAAGTCAAAAGAAAGCAGGGGTAGCTATACTATTTTCAGATAACATAAGCTTTAAAATAGCAAAAGTAAAAAAGGACAAAAATGGCCACTGTATAATGGTGAAAGGGAAGATCCAATAATAATTAACAATTCTTAATATTTATGCACCCAACTCAGGAGCACCCAGTTACATAAAGTAAACCTTGTCTGATTGAAATAGCATGATAAATGATAATGCCATAGTAGCAGGGGATTTCAACACCCCACTGAATGAACTGGACAGATCTTCCAAACAGAAAATAAACAAAGAAATAATGGACTTAAACAGAGCTCTAGAACAAAAGGATCTGACAGATCTCTACAGAACATTCCACGCAAATAAAGCCAAATATACATCCTTCTCATCAGTCCATGGAACTTTCTCCAAAATTGATCATATACTAGGCCACAAATCAGACCTCAACAAATTCAAAAAATAGAAATTATACCGTGTATCTTCTCTGATCATAGTGGTATAAAATTAGAGTTCAATTCCAACAGAAATATTCACCACCTCACAAAGTCATGGAAATTAAACAATCTATTGTTGAATAACTATTGGGTCAAGGAGGAAATACAGAAGAAAATCAATAGTTTCTTCGAACTAAATGATAACAGACATAAGTTATCAAAACCTGTGTGATACAGCAAAAGCATACTTGAGAGGAAAACTAATAGCAATAAATACTCACATCCAAAAACAGAAAGCTCAAAAATCGACAGTCTAATGAACAGTCTCAAGGAATTGGAAAAGGAAGAGTGAACAAATTCCAAACCTAGTAGAAGAAAAGAAATAACTAAGATCAAAGCAGAACTAAATGAAATTGATAACAAGAGAATTATACGGAAGATTAACAAAACCAAAAGCTGGTTTTTCGAAAAGATAAACAAAGTTGACAGCCCTCTTGCCAGTTGACAAGAATTCAAAGGGAAAGGACTCTAATAAACTCAATTAGAAATGAAAAAGGAGAGGTCACAACAGACACCATGGAAATATAAAACATTATTTTTGATTACTATTTATAAGTTTTGCTATAGATGCCGCTATCCATTAGATTCCAGTAGCACCACTCTAGTTGTGACATATGTCTCCAGAAATTGCCAGTGGTCCCCTGAGGGGCAAAATCACCTTTGATTGAGAGCCACTAATGTTGATTAACAGATTTAAGGAACAGATCAAGCAGGCAATGTGTGTGGCTCTTAATTGGATGCTGATTTAAATAAATCCCTGAAAATACTATGTTTAAGATCTGATTTGGAAATGTGAATATTGACTGGATATTTGATATTAAATATTTATTTTTAGATGTGATAGCAGTATTGCAGTTACATTATTAAAACACTTGATCTTTCAGTACACACTGAAATATTTGCAAATGAATTATGATGGACATTTCAAAATAATGTGGAACAAGGAGAGTAGACTCTTCACTGGGCTGGTTGTTAATATTAGGTATTCTGGGAGTTCATTATTCTATTTTTGTGTATTTCAAAAGCCTGCCATTATAACCTTTATAGGACTGCTATTGTTTTATGTGATTCGTTGTTGACCAAAACATCATGTGGCCCATGACTATACCACAAATTTAGTGGCTTAAAACAATACCCTTTTGTTATCTCAGTTATGTAGGTTAGAAGTCTGGCAGGCTTGGCTGGTATTAGCTGGAATCAAGATGTTGGCAGATCTGTATTCCTTTCTGTAGGTTATGAGGATGAATCTGCTTTCATTCAGCTTCCACTCCTACTCAGATTGTTGGCAGATTCATTTTCATGTGGTTGTGGGACTGAGGTTCCCTTTTCCTCACTGGCTGTCGGCCAGGGTGTCATTCTCAGCTTCTAGAAATAGTCCACGTTCCTTGGCTCATGGCCACCATATCTTCAGTGCCAGCAACAGTGCAAATCCTTCCATGCTTTGAGTTTCTCTGACTCCTGCTTCATTGCTTCTCTGCTTCCAGCAGTCAAAAGTTCTCCATTTTTAAGGGCTCATACAATTAGATTGGGCCCACCTACATCATCAAGGATAATTTCCTTATCTCAGGTTCCCTTTTGCCATGTAACATATTTACAAGTTCTGTAGATTGGAGCATAGGCATTTGTAGGGAATTCTTATTCTACCTACCACATTTTCTTTCAGGTTCTTTGGAGTGGTGTTGTCATGGTTCACTTTGGAATAAGATTTTTATTTTTAATTTTATAGGTTTTTTATGTTAACTTTGGTGACCTTTTGTGTACCTTACATGAAACATCTTATGTAGTAACTACTGGGGATTCTTTCTATATTCCTTCAGGTAAGCATAATTAAAGACATTTTATTTTACATAGTTAGGCAGTATCTATGTAGTTGTTCATGGGCACTATGAAAATTGAAGCCACAGTGATCAAAATGAAATGTGATATGACTGATGCCGAAGCAGTTTGATACATATTGTCCTTTAATCTTATCTTTAGGTAAGTGTATTAGTGTTTTGGTACATGAAAATTGAACAAGAGTTGTTTATTGCTGAATGTAAAAATATTTATTTAGAGGATATGTTGTATTTCAGGGCAGAAGGAAAATTATTTCCCCCATGTTATCTCTAAGAAATTATGTGCTGAAACAATTTTTAGTGGGTTATTTTAAGCACACATAACAGTGTGCTTGCTCCAGCTATTGAAGAGCACAAGTCATTAGAAATAGGTATTTTAATCCATTCTAAAAGTTTTAGGATACATAAGCGAACAAAACAGGCAAAAATCCCTGCGCTCATGGAGCTTGCATTCTAATGGAAGGAGACAATAATAATAGCTGTGTTTATATAGTCCTTAGTATGTGCCAGCCAGCACTGTTTTGAATATATTTATTAACTTGGTTAATCTTAATATGTATCAATTTCTAATATATAGAAAGTCTCAGTACACAATGTTAATAGACGTGCCATATGTGATGCTTGCTGTCGTCTATAGTTCACTTTTGCTATTATTTATTACCTCATTTGCCTTTTTAAATTGTGAGATTTTATTTTACTTAATGCTGTACCTTTTATTCTTACCTTGCATGTGCATTATGTCTGGTTTAGGGGAATCCACAGCAGTTCTAGAGACGTATTAAAGATTGGTTTCAGAAAGAGATTTCCCCTTCCTGCACCTTTGTCTAACTCATCTCTGCATTCATTACCGTAATGATGGGAAATTTTTATTCTTTCAAGCCTTTTTGTGGTCACATATGATGATTATTAACTCTAAAGCCTTTCAGTTCATGGAATTAAATGAGTTACTTTGGGTTAGGTAAATTGTTTTTATTTTATGTTACATACTATGACTGCCAGGCGATGACTAGTTAATCAAAAGGAAATGATTCCTATGGAAATAACTTTTATTTTCTTATCACTTTATTTTTAGGTAATTATTACAACATCAAAAATCTCCTGAATGAGGAAAGTGTTCTTCTTTTTACTCAGATAAAAAGATGAAAGATGAAGCAAGTTTAAATATATGCGTGTGTGTGTGTGTATATATATATACATATATATATATAACTGTATAGTTGGGACATTTATTGTTGTAATTACTTGTGATGTTTTAAAATAAAAATTTTATTTAGTTTTGTGTAAATTTGTATTTGATTAACATTTCGAGCTCCCACTTAATATCTTATAATTTTTCCAGGACTATACACATGGCCTATAGTGATACTCATATTTATGATATTACTTTAATAATATGAAAAGAATACAAAAAAAATAGGACATCTTTTTGTCAGAAGCGATCTGACCAATATGTCTATTCATTTAAAAAAACTTTTCCAAATACTAGTTTTAAATCATTAATCATTAAATAATCCAATAGTAGAGAACTGAACTGTGGTGAATGGTATCAATTTGTATTACAACTGAATGACTTAAAACAACAGAAATTTATTGTCTTAGTTCTGGAGACTGGAAGTCTGAAATTGAAGTGCTGTGTCAGGTCTGTGACGTCTCTGAAACCTATTGGGGAGAATCCTTCCTTCCCTTTTCCTAACTTCTGGTGGTTTGCCGGCAATCTTTGTTTGGCATCGCGTGGCTTACAGCTATAGCACTTCAGTCTCTACCTCCATTGTCACATGGTGTTTCACCTCTGGTGTCTTTGTCTTCACATGACATCTATTTAACTATTACTTATAAACTTTTTTCTATCATGCTTTTGTTCATATTTTCTGCTGGAGGCAATGTCCTTTGCTACTGCTTTCTGTGTATTCCCCTTCCCCCTTTTAATATCAAAATGAAATGCATCAATAAATGAGCTAAAGAGTCTAATCAAAGTTTTTTTGATACAGATAACATTTTATAATTATCATTAACTCTGAAGAATTTAATGTTTCATGGTCCTTAGGCCATCCCCTTTTTCAGGTTTGTTATTTGACATTTAAATGCATACATTCAAAACAGTTTTGGGAGATGGGGCTTAGGAGAAATGAAGTATGATAAGGTTTTTTTTCCAGTGCTTTGCTTTTTTAATTTCCACTGTCATAAAATGAAGGATTATTTCTCTTTACATTGTGACCAATTTGTTGTTAATAATGAGTTCCATAGAAATAAATACAATTGATATGATTTCTGTTCATGTATTTTATAGTCTGATTATAAATACATATATATCAAGTTTTCTTATTAGAAAAATAAATTTCAGCTAGACATTTTCTTTATTGAATAGTCCAGTAACATTATTACTAGTTCTCTATAAAGAGAAATAATATTACTACTATATTACAAGTAAAATTTGGAGTACTACTTTAATGGGAAAACCTTAAACATTTGTTGGACACTTTGATTTTAGTAATTTATTTCAATCTTTTAACTTACCTAAAGTTTTACATATATTTTGTCTATGTGCAGTTGTTTTGCAATTTCTCTTAAATCATAAAGGTTTGTCAAAGTTATGTTAAGTTTAAATAAAAATGCTTAAAATATTTCTTCTAATAATTATTGAATATCAGATGGCTATCTTGTGATGTTCTTAACACTATTATCATTAGTGGGAACAATTTTCCCAGTACCATTTATTGAATAGGGATTCTTTTCTCCAGTGTCTGAAGTCTGGTAAATTGATGCCTCCCAATTTGTTCTTTTTGCTTAAGGTAGCTTTAGGGTTTTCTCTGGTTCCATACAAAGCATAGAATTATTTTCTGTAGATATGCAAAAAATGATGTTGGTATTTTAATAGGGATTACATTGAATCTGTAAATCACTTTGGGTAGTATAGATATTTTAATGACGTTGATTTTGTCGATAAATGAGCATGGTATGTTTTTCTCTCTGTTTACATCCTCTGCTATTTTCTTCCTCAGTATTTCATAGTTCTCCCTGTACAAGTCTTTGACTTTCTTAGGTATTTTATTTTCTTTGTTGTTATTGTGAAAGGTATTCTGTCTTTGATTTGGTTCTCAGTTTGGCTGTTGGCGTATAGGAATGCTGCTGATTTGTGTACATTGATTTTGTAACCTGAGACTTTGCTGAATTTATCAATTCCAGGAGTCTTGGCAGAATCTTTGGGGTTTTCTAGATAAATAATATCGTCAGCGAGAGTGATGGTTTGACCTCTTCTGCCCCCGTTTGGAGGCCCTTGATTTCCTTCTCTTTTCTGATTGCTCTGGCTAGGACTTCCAGCACTAAGTTGAATAGAAGTGGTGGTAGTGAGCAACCTTCTAATTCTAAGTGAGAATGCTTTCAGTTTTCCCTGTTCAGTAAGATGTTGGCTGTGGGTTTGTCGTATATGGATTTTATCATTGTGAGATAATGCCTATTTTGTTAGGCGTACTTACGACAAAAGGGTGCTGAATTTGTTAAATGCTTTTTCTGCACTTATTGACACCTAAAATTAACGATCTCACCAATCCTCCTAAAACTTACATCTAATCAACATCTATACGTCAATATGGTTCATCAGCGTAGTAATGGTCCTTGTTCCTCCTAGAACAGGATGTCCTATGATGCTTGAACTCGGTGATCCCAGTGATACCCTTGGTATAAAACCCAGGGTGGAGTGCTTTTGGGGTCCCTCAGCTGTAGTGTGACATGGGGCCCATGCAGACAGAACTCCATCTGCCCTGGGGAGCTTTCCTGAACCTTGGGGCACTAGCTTGCCATGGATTCTAGGCTTCTGTTTCTTCTTGCTGCCTATCTGTGAGTAATAAATCCGCTTTGCCTGACTTCTTGTGTGTGTTCTGCCTCACCAGGCTCATGCAAGTGGTAGGGGACCTTTGCGCTCACCCCCTGCTAGTCTTTGTTCAAATGCCACCTTCTCCTTGAAGCCTTCCCTGGCTAACCTTTTTAAAATTGCAACCTCCCTGACCATACCCAGGAACTCTACACTGCTGTATTTATTCCCATAGAAATTATTGTGTTTTCCCTTTCTAAAATGCTCCACGAGGACAAGGGTATGGTTTATAAAAATTTATTTTACTGCAAAAACAGTGCTTGGCATAAAGTAAGCTCTCAGTCCACATTTGTTGAATTTGTTCAGTTGAATTGAGTGCTGGTTCTCTCCTGGAGCTCCAACCCTAAGAATTGCTCTGAATTTCCTCTTTTCTGGCACATTCCTTCACTAACTCCCCTGAGCTCTACTCCTATTCTGAGCTTTGGCTTTCAAACTTTTTCTAATTGCCAGTCTCTGTATTAAGCAATTTGTCTGGAAGTCTTATCCACCTTCAGAACAGTTTCATTTTTACTCTGTTGGATAATCTGTTTTCTGAAAAAAGCCTTTATTTCCTTCCTGTCACTGTCATTCCTCACACCCTCACCGCCAGCCACGCATCCAGGATGCTGCTGGCAGCCTGTCTTGTCTCGTCTGTCATGTAATCTGATTGTCAAACAAGTTGTCACTCACTACAAATGTTAGCATATTGAATTGTATCATTTACATTGCAGCTACTCTTAGCCCAACTGGATTAAGGCCATTCAACTTACATATTTTTGGATTTTTTTTTTTTTTTCCAAGGCAGGGTGGCAAATAGAGGAAGTGGAGGATGAGCAAGGATGGAGTTAGGCATAGTAATTATATGGTGATTCAGGAACCTCCACAGTCACCACACTTTTTTTTTAAGAGCTGACAGGGATTTTTTTTAGATCACTTTAGTCCATTGCCTTAATTTATGGAAATAAGCAAATGCCGGCCTATTAAGCTCTTTCTCAAAGTCACCAAAGCAAACCCAAATGTCCATCAATTCATGAATGGATTAGTAAAATGTGGTATTTGTATACCATGGAGTATTACTCAGCTATAAGAAATAGCGGTGATACGACACCTCTTTGGTTCTCCTGGATAGAGTTGGAACCCATTCTATTAAGTGAAGCATCCCAAGAATGGAAAAATAAGCACCACATGTACTCACCAGAAAATTGGTTTCCCTGATCATCACCTAAGTGCCCATTTGGGAATAACACCAATTGTGTATTGGACAGAGGTGGGGGGTGGGGGGAAGGGATGGGTGTATACCTACATGATGAGTGCAATGCGCACTGTCTGGGGAATGGGCACGCTTGAAGTTCTGACTTGGGGGGATGGGGGTGGGGGAGAGGATGGGTGTATACCTACAAGAAGAGTGCAACGTGCACTGTCTGGGGAATGGACACACTTGAAGCTCAGACTCGGGGGGAATGAGAGGGACATGGGCAATATATCTAACCAGAACTTTTGTCCCCCCATAATAAGCTGAAATAAAAAAAAAAATAAGTGGTAGAGGTGGAAATAGAACCTAGGTTTTTATTTCTCAAGCCAGTGCTCTTTCTAGTCTACCAGGCTTCCTTCCAATAAGGATATTTCAGGAAAATATTTTGCCTTTTTCCTTTCAAGTAACACCTCTACCTCTCTTCTCTTCATTTGTTCCTTTTATTTCGATTGAGTGGATCTTATGAATTCAGATAACTACATGGTTTCATCATGAAGACACCATCATAGGTGTCATCAGTGGCATGAAAATGCAGCTGTTTTATCTGATCCCTAGTTCACTACTTTTTTCAGTAGAATGCATTGTTTTCGTGTATGGCATTGAGGTTGTTTATCAATTCCCAGTTACAATTTATGGAGTTAATGTACAATATGATCAGGTTAAAACAGGATTGGGATTGTATAGAAAATGTGTATAAATTACCTGAATAAGTTTCTATGGAAGTATTATTAGCTTCTTGGTAACATTGGGAGTCTGCTCTATTATTAATACATCACTGTCCTAAGTTGAATGGCAATGAATATAAAAGTGTTCAAATAAAAGTGAGATAATTATATATATTGGGTATAAAATGGCAGATTGCAAAAAATGGCCACAATCTTTGCCTCCTCCCTATACATATGCCCTTTGCAATGTGACCCTGCTGGCCCGTGGAATGCAACAGAAATGACAGTGTGCCAATTCTGAGCCGAGGACTCCAGAGTCCTTGAATGCTTTTCAGGCCACTTCCAAGTTTAGGCCTTAATGAGACTTGGAAACCTGCCCAGACATGATGAGAACAAGCCTTCACTAACCTGCTGGAGGATGAGAGACCGTGAATAGTAGAGACAAGTTACTGCGGCTGAGGCCTTCCTGGACTAGCCACCTCCTGGCCAGCCTAGCAAATGACCACAGATGCACATGGGAGCCCAGCAAAGACCAGAAGCATCACCCATCTGTACACAGCCCAAATTTTTGACTTGCAGAACTACTGTTTTAAGCCACTAAGTCTTGGGATAGTTTCTTATGTGGCATCCTAATAGAGAATACACAGCTAACTATGTGTTACAATAGCTAACTGGTACGGAATAGGAAGTATTTTCTAGTGAATTCGTTCATAACGTGTCTGAGACAAAGCAGGGCATTATTTAAGAATGGCGACGTGTCCATCGTCCAGCATTCAGTTATAATTTTAGCTGGAAAATTATAGACTTGTTTTAACTGTGGTTTTCATTTTGGCTTCAAAGGTTATCTCTGGTAGTTCTTTTTTGGAATCACGGAAACATGGGAAGATTTTTGTTTTATATGTGCTATATAAATAAGATTATGTTTTAAGCCTGTGATGGAAATAAAAGTGGATGAGGAATGAGAGAATTTAAGCTTCTTCTTGACCTGGCACTGATACCCCGAGTCAGTGTTTACCCAGCCAATGCAGAAGGCTCTGCCAATGAGGGTAGCTTTTGGGCCCCCTCTTTGTCAGAGTTTGAATGAAGTGAGGGAGGTGAAGGAAACAGCCATCCAGACACATGAATGAAAAATTAAAAAAAAAAAAAAAGAATGGCAACAACAGAATAATAACACTCTGTCTTCAAGTTAAGTGCTCTCAATTGTGTGGGTTGAGTCTTCCAAGGGTATCATTAGTCGTCCTGATAAAAACTATGAATGATACACTGGCAGAGAATGTAGCTTGTAAGTAAGAAATCCACAGAACTATACAAGTGTCAGCCTTCCTTTGTAAACTCAGCTGTTCCTCTCAACATCTTGTCTCATTTATCGCCAAATGTATATGAAAACATTCTTTCTTTTTAGAGGGATATCAAGACTGAACATTCGAGTATCTGGCATTTTGGAAAAAAAAAACAAAATGCAATCATCTGATAGTCTTAAGTGGCAGCTTTAAGTGCATGTCAAGATATACTAAAATTACATAAACAATGTATCTATCCAGCTTTTATAGACAAGGTCTATTTAACACATTGCAGTGTGGCAGCAAAACCACAAGATGGCAAAAGAATGACTCTAATCTCCAAGGCTTTATTTTTCCAAACTAAAAGCTGTATCCCATTTGAGCTAATTAACCCTGTCATTAATTCAATGGAAGGGTTAATTAGTTAAAGCTAAGCATAATAGTTACGGTTTCCAAAAATATTTTAACCTTTTAATCATTTCATCTGTATCCAGGGAACAGCAAGAAACGAGAATTTGGCTTGCCAAGAATAAATCTACATTTCTTTTTGGTTTAAGGACTATAACCTAACATTTAAAGTCTATTACAGTCAGTAGACACAGAGCTCAAATATGCTAAGATCGCCCCGGAATTCAAATGAAGTTAATTGTCTTACATTTTGGTCCCAAATTCTTATATAGGGAGAGGAGATTAGGGAAAAGGAAGCACTTTTTTTCTAGAGTGAATTGGAAAAAGTAGATTCAGGAGCAAGTTAGGTTCAACTTCCCATTTCAGATTATTGCCAAGGCAGGCCAGGATAATACGTGAAAGAAGAAAAGGAAAGGAGAGAGGTGATGGAAAGAAGGTTGAGCTAATTAAAAGGATCTTTCTGATGCATTACTGTGCTGTTCCATATGTTATATCTTTAAATCCTTCAGATGATCCTATGAGGTAAGTAGTAGTATTACCACCCTCATTTTGTAGTAGAAAAAATTGAGCCTCAAAGTGGTTAACTAACCAAAGATTACCTAGCTAGTTAGTAGCAGAATTACATTTTCAACCCAGGTAGTCCAAGTCCAGACTTCTTGCTTTTAGCTATTACACTCCACCATCCCTGAACACATGCTAGAAATAGCATAGCCTCAGTGTTTGTGCTTTTATAAGAAAACATGTCTCCTATGCAGTACAACATATAATTAACAACATGCTGACATAATATATAACATATACTACCATAGATACGTAGTGGAGGAAAAACGTCTTTTTCCTTCTACCCTTCTAGGTTCTCTATCGGGTCTCTGAAATAATTAAAAAGAGACTAACAAAAGAAAACCATACAGATTCACTTACTATAAGCTCTATGTGACAGGGGAGTCCTCATAAGGAAATGAAGACTCAAAGAAATGGTTACACTTGAGCATTTGTATACTAGGTTTCATGATGAGTGGAAAGTCCTGGAAAAATATGAAAGGACAAAAAGGACACGAGCTAAAAGCAGTAAACTGGAGGAAATTTAGCGGTAAAGGCCTGATTGTTCTGATTCCTCTCACCTGACCCTCCATCTTCTGAGCTAAGGATGCTCCTCTCCTCGAGGTTTAGGGAGGGCACAGGGAAGATCAGAGAGTTTTTCCTACACTCGCCATTCCTCAAATTCCTTCAACTTAAAGTTTTCAATATGCCAAGGTGCCATATTTTGGGATAGCGTGTCCTGAACCCTGTCGTATAACATAACATTGACTGTGGTTTTATTAAAATATGTTTTTAATGTAGTTGACTTCTTTTTACAAGGGGGCAAGGACAAGTTAAAAGCCAGGAAATCTAAGCTATTACCTGGGCCATTTAGCAAGCATTTCCCAGGAGTGTGATTTTATTTTCTGAAATGGAAATGGTGCTATATCTTAATAGTTGACCAGCTGTTTTGTGCACCTCCAGGAACAAACTTGGAAGCCTTCCCAAGTTCAAGGCTTTTGAATTGGTCTCTGCATGTGCATGTATATATGTGAACATATACGTCTGTTGGTAGCATTTATACTTTTGAAGTTATTAAAGCTTAAAACTACATAAAAACGTTGAGAAGACACTATTTATAGAAGAGAGAGAGACAGACACACACACACACAGAGAAGACACACACACAGAGGGACTGAGAGGCTGAGTGAATGATTGAGGAAACTGATATTCTCAAGCAATAATTCCACCTGCTTTGGGACTGCTGCCAGGTGCCCAATAGAATAGAAGATGGCTTCTATTCCTCTTTCTTATTGTCATCTTCTTATGTATGGGTCTCTTTCTCATAGTTATTAAAGGCTTTGATGCCTGCTGATGGCCTTTTCTTTCCTGCATTGACCATTCAAGGTTTGCTGGACAACTCACCTGACACCCAGCCTCATGGTAACTTTACCCCTGTGACATTCACCTCTGTGCACACCGGTGAGATCGTTACCACCTGGTAAGCTCTGGGACGAATCTCTAACTGCTATTTCCTGTCCTGGATCTGTCTCATCCTTATTTACAGCTTACTGGCTCTCACCTCATTGTAATCTCTAGTTTCTTCCTTTTCCCTTTCCCTCCACATGTCCAGGTTTTACTTTTTCTCTTGCCAGGCTACATTCCATACACAATTTCTTTTATTCTCTTACCAGCACCTTATTCTCTTACTTTTCCATCAAACTGCAAAACTCATCGTGAAGGACTTGCATTAATATAAGTAAATTCCTCACTCTGCATTCATTTCCCAGCCTTTGTAGGGAAGACAGATTTCTCTCCCATCACGAGGTTTGTGGCTGAGGCCCCTACACCAAAAGACAGATCAAGAGAATAGCATACAGATTTAGTTGATGTAAGTTTTATGTGACATGGAAATCTCCAGAAATGAAGACCCAAAGATGCAGGGAAAACTGTGTCTTTTTGTGGGTAGTCATGCAGAAGTATGATTGGGGGACAAAAGGATACGATCTAATGGTAATAAACCAGGGGGATTTAGCAAGACCTGTTTGTTCAGGTTCTTCTCGGTGTCCCTGTGTGACATCCCTTTCCTCTGGGTATAAGGCATATGAGGGCCTTGTGACCTACTTTAGAAGGTCAGCTAAGTTTTATGACTTGCTTCAGGGGAAAAGAAGCAAGAGGGCAGTGAGGGTGACTTTTCTGCTTCTGCCGTTTTTTCAAATGCCAAGGTGTCATATTTTGGAGTAGCATGTCCTGAACTCCGTCACTATCAGCACTTTTCCATCCTTCCCCAGCATATTATGGCATCTTACTTATTCAAGAAAGGTTTTATTATTTTAATCCAAATTTTACAGATTAGGAACCTGAGGCTCAGTGATGTTAAAAACCTGCTCACGGGCATATATCGCACCAGATTTTCTAATACGAAGGACAGTGATTTTTTTTTCCTTAAAAATGTTTGGATTATTTCAGGAAAGGGATACACCTATTGTATGTGTGTTAATTACCTTTGTTCAAAAAGTAAAGTTTTTTGGTTTTGGTTTTTGGTAATAGAAATCCGACTCCAGAATATCAGGTATAATCCAGAAAAGTTGCACGAGTTCATGCATTACACCAGTAGGTGGCGCTCTGAATCCTTCAATCTCTTTAAACAACTCAAAAATCATTTTCTGACTAATGTTAAGGGTCTCACTTTAGGAAAGAAAAAGACACAACATACCAGCTAATTTATAGTACCTCTAGCAATTATAGCTCAGTTTTCACAAGACGCTTTAGTGAAAGTGGATCAAAATAATTTAAGGATTAGAGCCAAAGCTCTGGAGGGAAGATTTGGGTATTTGGTCTTGTTTCGGAAGTAGCTTGCGTGTGTGAGCTTCCCACAAACTACTAAATCATTTAGAGCCGGAAATTTCAATCCCTGGTTTTATGGCACATCAGGAGGTCTCCAATTATCTCAAAATGTGTTGCAAAAATCTTATAAAGTTATTTAATTCTCTTTAACTTAACTACGAATATAGATTTCAAAGCTTTGAGGGAAGGAGGGAGAGGAGGCAGCAACTTAGATACCTGACAGATTTAAGAAGAACTGAGAGAATTATTCCTTTTTTTTAATCTAAAATATCTCCCTCATTGATTTGCAGGAATGCTAAAAATGTTCATTATTTCTTCTTCCTTATGGGTAAGACTTTGAAGAACCCCGTAAATTGCAGATATTTCATCTGGATGGGCTAAACAATGATGTCATGCACACTTAGCAGACTACAATGGGAATGAAATTAGCGTTAGTCATCTAATCACCTGGCAGGGATCTGCGTGCAAAGGACAAAGGTCAGAAAATCAGGTGGTGGAGAGGGTTCCGAGAGATGGATAGCCTGGAGTGAGGATGTGTGGTGCCTTGAAATGGTTGTTTTTGATAATTTTATCTAGTTTTAGACTTTTTCTTTTCTTTCTTTTTGAGAAGAGGAATCACTGACCCCTTCACACTTGCCATAACTGAAAATCCTCCTTGACAAGTGGATACTCTGGAAAGTAGCTTGGCTCGGGCCATCTTGCTAATACTTTACCCTCACCTGCCTAAGAAGGCTGGTTTGCCAGGTGAGGGGACCCCAGGGGCAAGAGCCTGAGAAGTGACCCCCAGAAAAGGGAGCTAAGGGCGTGCTGGGATAAGGTGAGCGGGAGCAGATTTCCCGCATCAAGGAACTCCGAAGACAGGGGCCTCTGCAGGAACTTCCCTCCCTCCAAGGATGCACACACGTACCCACAAGAGAGACCTGTTCAAGCATGGAAGGAATACCTGCCACCCAAAGGGTGTCGATGTCTTAAAAAGACACAGCAGCATCTACAAATAAAAAAGATGCCCTTTTTCTCTAATCCCCTTTCCTTGTCCAAACAAACCAGGAGCTAGAAAGAGAGGAAGGGCCAGAAATGTTAAAGAACAGACAAGGAAAAAACGATTTCATGTTTATACACCATGTTGACCAAAAAATGACAAAGAATAAAAATATTTTTAATCTGTGTCTCACTCAGCACCACCAGAGAAGCCAGCCTAGATGTAGCTGAGTGCTAATGACTCAGTGACTGGGTCTTGAGCACACTCCTCTCATCTATTCATTTAACCACTAAACAAGTATTTGTTGAGCTCCTACTAAGTGCCAGCTACAGGGGATCCAATGGAGATAAAGATTAGACATGATCTTTGTTATGAAAAACTTACTATTTAGTGGAAGCTAGGGTTATTAATCGAATAACACCAATGACTATAAACCGGAAAGTGTTCTGCAGGAGGAGAGAAAAATGATACAAGACCATGTAAAAAAGCAACCTTGTCTGTAATTTCCACTTAGTGTGTTCAGGGAAAATATTATGGAATTATTTTATGTATTGAGTCTAAAACATAGAAATGGAAGAGACACTGTATTGGGATCAAAGATCAAAGTCCTGCCATGGTTCCCTCTCTTCCTCCCTCCTCATCTGTCCCTCCCGCCCTTCCTTCCCTCCTTTCCTTTTCTCTCTCTATTGCTCTCTCTTGATTGGTGCCTCACTCTTGTCAGGTATTCCTTCCATGCTTGAACTTGTATCACATCTTCTCTCGCTTTCCTTCCCGCCGTCCTCTGCCTTGGCATTTCAACTCCTAACCAGAGTGGTACCATTTTGGTTCGTCCTCCACTCTCTAAAGGATAAGATAAAATGCTATTTTTGGTAACAATGCAATTCATTTTTGGTAATGACACAAATATTTTTAGAAACCTCTGGGATTTGCAGACCACTGTAGGGGAGAGTTGATATTCTCTCTACCCTCTGAGTGTTCAATAACTGAGTCTATAAAATTATCAGCAACAGGCAGATTACCAGGAGAAAAGGTATACATGTTTATTACATGCATGGTGTATCACATGAAAGAAAACTGAATACCTCAAAACCCAGTGAGGTCTTGAAGCTCATGTACCCTCTTCATCTAGGAGAGGGAGGGAGGATGTAGGTAAGTTAGGGTAGAGCAAATGATTTTAGGGAAAGATGAATGGGCTCTTAGAAGGATAGATGATAGCTGGAGACGAAGTGTATGCGGGCGTGGTGCTGTGATAAAAGTTAATCTTCCCAGGTTGATGAAAGTCCAAGAAGAAGACTGATGACAAGGCAGCTCCTTGTGGAGGATCTGTCTTTAAGTGGATGAGGAGAGTTCAGAGAAAGCCCCTCCCTGCATTTGCTGTTCTCCAAGTGCCGTCAGCTTGAAGTAATCAGTACAGACAACATCCCAAATCCGAAAACCCGAAATGCAAAATGCTCCAAAATCTGAAACTTTTTGAGCACCAACATGATGCTCAAAGGAAATGCTCACTGGAGCATTTTGGATTTTTGAATTTGAGATGTTAAGCATAGTATAGTCCTAATATTCCAAAATTTGAAAAAAATGCAAAATCTGAAACACTTCTGGTCCCAAGCATTTGGGATAAGGAATACTCAACCTGTATATCAGAACAGTGTATTTTGGGGGGTAGCATTTTCTGAACTCCATTACCATCAAAATGGAGAATTAGAACACTTTCCCACCTAGTTAGTTTCTTTCCCATCTAGGATCATGAGCAACCTGAACACAAGCGTTTGTATTTTTGTCTTTGAACTCCCAACCTCTAACAGAGTCCTGGCCAACAGCAGGGTTTCAATAAATAATATAACTGGCAAACTGGACAATTGAAATATCCAAAAGTCATATATGTGCATTCTGCTTGAATAAAGCCTTATACTTATTCAAAATACAAATTGATCAGTGAAGTTAGTCAGGTGGGTGTCAGGGAGAAAAATATCTTTTCCTTTCACCCATCTTAGTTTCCTTGATTGAGCCTCTGTAACAAAAGACGAATTAACAAGATAAAAACATACAAATGTATTTAATACAAATTTTACATGACATGGAAACCTTCCAAAAGAGATAAAGACCTGAAGAAATGGTTAAGCCTAAGTGTTTTTACACTAGGTTTGAGGAAGCGTGGAAAGTCATGGAGAAACATGATAGGACAGAAAGCTATGAGCTAAGAGTGGTGACCTGGGGGAAACTGAGCAAGGCCAGTTCATTGAGATGCCTCTCTGTGTCCCTTCATCTTCGAAGGTGAGGATGCCCCTTTCCTGGGTATAGGAAGGACACCTCTCTTGTGAGGGTTTTCTAACCTGCTTCAGGGGAAGGTCAGAAGGTCCTTCCTGCACACGCTGTGTCTCAAGTTCCTTCAGCTTAAAATATTCAGTATGCCCAAGTGCCATATTTTGGGATAGCGTGTCCTGAACTCTGTCATGGAGATTATTTGCATCATAAAATAGCATTTTTATGGAATTACATAAAATAAGAAAAAGGGCACATAACATTTAGTTTGTCAGAAAATCAGTTTATACAACTATTTCCAGGATTATGTTTATTTCTGAAAGAAGCAAACACATATATACTTGCCACAGTCTTTCACAAAGATAATTGATGACACTTTTGTAATAGTCTATAAAGTGGGGATTTTCTTGCCAAATGACAGAATATCTAAACAGATTATGAAAATAGTCCCATGAATCCACATCATTAAAAGAGTTGTTCAAAAGTTTAAGCCCTTTAAAAATGACCTGTCCTCTATAATTTATGGATTAATAACAAATTAGTTAATGAATTTGTAATAAAGTTATTTGTAGTTAATTTGTAATAAAAATCAATAACGAATATTCATGTTTATGCCTGCTTAATAGGAAGCTCTTCTGATTTGCTGCAATTCTGTCCTCTCCAAGACTAATCGTTTAAGTTAGGATGTGGAGGCTTCTAGGCAGAGGTGGCAGGGAGAGCCTGAGGTTGAGTCCCTGATGGGGTCCCTGGAATGCCAAAGGTAGGGCAAGCTTTGCTCTAATTCCAGGCTCATTGGCTTTCACATCCTGACTTTGAAGTTTTAAAGCTATAACTTACCTATAGTTCAGTCCCCTCCTTTGCAAACTGATGATCATGACACCGTCTGATCTGCCCCAGCCTGGCTGCGTGCTTCACAGGAGGATAAGGTATGTGCAAGTGCTTTGCAAAGTGTAAAGTGCTGGTTAAATGTGGGCATTATTATTATTGCTCAGGAAGAACACTTAGCTCCTTGCTTAGTAATGGTGAGGCAAACAGTGCCACTAAATAAGACAATATAATGGTCTTAAGAGGCTCTAATTCAGCTTCTCCTTTTTATTCAAGCACACAATTGCATCCTAACACTTCCCAGACAGCTCGAAATGGGCCTTGCGGAGGCTGATAAGGACAATTAGAACAAGGAGCTATTTGCGCCCTCATTTTAATAACTGAGCCAAAGAGCAGGCACTTTAATACGGGAAAGGAGGAACACTTTCTCTTGCTCAGGCCTCAGCAAGATAATGGCTCCATTACAGAGTGTGCTTGTGTAATAAAGGATGCAGGCGGGACTCATCAAGAGATCTCCCTGCATTGGAGGTAGGAGAAAGATGCCGCCACCATCAAAACAATCTGTCCTCAAGGGGTAAAAGCAGACTTAGATCTAGGCACTATTTACAGAGAATGGTCATTTTCACAGTGTCTATGTCTTTCAATCACATTTGCCTTTATTTGTATAGATACTTATTTGCCCTCATCAGAATTCTGAGAGATATAACTATGTGCAATTTTAGTTGGATATTAATAAGGGAGAATATGGAATCTGTGCCTTGTTTAGAGACCACGAGAGAAACTCATGGTCTATGTCCATCAGAGATGCATGTGTACTTGGGGGCAGGTATGTTTGCCTTTCTGTTAACTCTGAATCTCAGGGACCCGAGATCTGAGAAGCTTAAAATAAAAAATAAAGTACTTCTAAGTTAACTGTTGAGACGATTGTCAATGCCTGCTACCCAGTGTCTGGAATAGAACAGGCACTATGGGAATATTTGTGGAATAAGTGGATAAATGAATGAATGACTCCTACATTCTATAATGACAATAAAAGTAAAGTCTGCTGTAATGCTTAGTTCTCAAACTTACACAGTTCTGTTTTCAGATGTCTTGAATAGGGAAGTATGTGCTGTTTTTTTATTTCCATGTTTTTAGTGATGGTATTTCTTTTTTTCCCCATTTGGCTTCAAAATTATAAACTAATATAGAATTTTAAAGTCAGTGGGGTCAGTGCTGGGAAGAAATCTTGGGAACAATTGGTTATAATGTATGCGAGGGATTCTTTCTGCTATTGTTTGAATGTTTATGTCCTCCTGAAATTCCTATCTTGAAACCTAATCACCAATGTGGTGGGTTAGGAGGTGGGTGGGGCCTTTTGGGTTAGGAGGGCAGAGCACTAAGAATGGACCAGTGCCTTTATAGAAAAGAGCTCCGTATACAGAGAGCACCTCTACTTTTGGCTGATAGTAAGTGGTCAGCGTTACCTAGTGTTTCAAGGGAAGGTTAACATATAGCTGCTTTTCTGCTGTCTGGTGACCGATGGCCTGTCCGTTGCCTGCCTACTTACTGAGAGAGAATCTAGTATAGTGTTCTTTGCTGATAAGGATGGGATCATTTTAAAAAGGAAAGTTGGATAGCAGCAAACACTGTAACTTTTAAACATCATACTGGTAAACAATCAAATTGAAACCCCTCCTCTCTGAATTCTTAGGGCATTGTAAACTTAAAATTAATTTCTTGGAGCATATTAAAGAATTTGATTTCTATCAATCAACTTCCCAGAATTTTTATATTGTTCCTTCATTAGATATTAAAAAATATAATATATTATTATATAATTATTATAATGTATTATATACAATATGTTATTATATAATTATTATAATATATATTTTTAATATATTATATATAATATAACATATTATATTATATATTATATAATATATAACTTTTTTATTACAAAAGTTCACTCAAGGTAATTCCAGAAGTAGAGATGTGAAAAGGAAATATTAAAATGACCTGTAATCTCCCAATCCAGATATGTTAGAGTATATTTTTCCACAATGTCTCTTTGCATAGCTACACATATTGACAAGATGTGATTAAAAGATACATATTATTTTGTGACATCTTCATTAAATACATCATGAATATATTTGCATCAATAAATACTATGTGAGCCTTCACCAGTCTATGTCGACAATAATCTTTCCCAAGAGAAATAAAAAATACATGTGCAAAAAAAGGCTTTTATGTGAATGTTGATAACTGCTTTATTTGTAATCATCCCTAACTGGAAACAATATCAAATTACAGATGAATGGATAAACAAATTGTGAAATATTCATTTAAAAAAATCCATGCTCAGCAATAAAGAGGAATGAAAAACTAATATATGCTACAACACAAATAATTCTCAAAATAATTATGCTGAGTGAAAGAAGTCAGGCATAAAATAATATAGCATGTGATTCCATTTACATGAGAGTACAGAAAATGCAAACTGATGTACAGTGACAAAAAGCAGATCAGGGGTTGCCCAAGGGGGGAGAGAAGGAGGAATCAAAAAAGTGCTCAACAAAACTTTGGGGAGGTGATGGGTATATTCATTATTTTGATTGTGATAATGGTTCCATAGGCATATTCACGTGTCAAAACTTATAAAATTATATACTTTTCATGTGTGCAGTATATTGTATATCCATTACACATCCAAAAAGCTTTTAAAAAGAATATTCCTCCTCCATAAAATTAATAAATCCTTTTTAAAACCTTATTTGCCAGATTTGGTTTTCTTCTTTCTGCACTAAATATCTCATCCCACTCTCCTCTGGTTTCATGGTTTCTGATGAGACATTCATTGTAATTCTAATCCTTGATCCTCTAAAAGTAAGATTTTTTTTTCTCTCTCTGGCTTCTTTCAAGACTTTTCCTTTGTTTTTGTTTTCTGTAGTTTGAATTTCTGAGTGTAAATTTTGTGGGTATTTATTCCTCTGGGTGTTCTCTGAGCTTCCTGGATGTGTGGTTTAGTGTCTGTCATGGTTTGGATATTTGACCCCTCTAAGCCTCATGCTAAAATTTGATTCCCAATGGTGAGGCTAATGGGAGGTGTTTGGGTCATAGGGGCGAAGCCCTCATGAATACAATAGTATCCTCCCTGGGAGGGATGAGTGAGTTCTCACTCTTAGTTCCTGCCAGGGGTAGTGGTTAAAAACAGCCTCTCTCTCTTGGTGTTTCTCTCACCATGTGATCTCTGCACACACTGGCGCCCCTTTCCTTTTTGTCATGAATGGAAGTATTATAGCTTGAGGCCCTTACCAGATGTAGATGCCTGCACCTTGTTTTTTGTACAGCCTGCAGAACTGTGAGCCAAATAAATCTTTTATTTAAAACAAATTACCCAGCCTCAGGTATTGCTTGATGTTATAGCAATGCAAATGGACTAAAACAGAAAATTGATATGGAGGAGTGGGGTGTTGCTATAAAGATACCCCAAAATGTGGAAGCAGCTTTGGAATCAAGTAATGGGCAGAGGCTGAAAAAGTTTGGAGGGTTCAGAAGAAGACAAAGAGATGAAGGAAAGTTTGCAACATCTTAGAGATTGGTTAAGTGCTTGTGACCAAAATGCCAATAGCAGTATAGACAGGGAAGGTTATGCTGATGAGGTCTCAGATGGGAATGAGTAACTTATTGGGCACTGGAGCAAAGAGCACCCTTATTATGCCATAGCAAAAAACTCGGCTGCACTGTGTCCGTGCCCTAGGGCTTTGTGGAAGTCTGAACTTAGGAGTGATGACCTAGTGGAAGAAATTTCTAAGCAGCAAAGTTTTGGAGAAGTGGTGTGGCTACTTTTTTAATAGCTTATGATCAGACAGATAAACCAAAGAATGGCCTAAAGTTAAAATTTATAATTAAAAGGGAAGCAGGATATAAAAATTTCAAAAATTCTCAGCCTGGCCACATGGTAGAGAAGGAAAGAACAATTTCAGGAGAGGAATCCAAGGGTGTTGTGGAGCAACCACTTGCTAGAGAGACGAGCATGACTAAAAGGGAGCCAGGTGCTAATAGTTAAGACAATGGGCAAAAGGCCCTTAAAGACATGTGAAAAATCTTTGGCGGCAGATCCTCTCAGCCCAGGCCCAGAGGTCTAGGAGGACAAAACGGTTTCAGCAGCCAGGACTGGGGCACCACTGCCCTCTGTCACCTCGGGGTGCTGCTCCATGCGGCTCTGGCTCTAGCTGTGGCTCAAACAGCCCCAGGTGCTGCTTGGGCTGCTGCTCTGAAGAGCACAAGCCGTAGTCTTGGTGGCATCCACGTAGTGTCAAGTCTGCAGGTGCCCACAGTGCCAGAGTGGTGGAGGCTTGGTAACTTCTACCTGGATTTCAAAGGATGTATGAGAAAGCCTGGGTGCCCAGGCAGAAGCCTGCCGCAGGGGCAGAATGCCCAGAGAGAGACTCCACGAAGGCAATGCTGAGCAGAAATGTGGGGTTGGAGCTCCTGCAGAGAGTCGCCTCCCAGGCAGTGCCTGGTGGAGCTGTGAGAACAGGCCTGCCACCCTCCAGAACACAGAGTCATAGAGCCACCAGCACCCCACACTCAGCCTGGAAGAGCCACCAGCATTGGACTCCAACCCATGAGAGCAGCCATTTGTGCTGTTCCCGAAAAAGCCCCTGGGGAGGGACGGGGCTGCCCAAGGCCTCAGGAGTCCCGCCTTGCACCAATGTGCTCGGGTTGCAGGGCATGGAGTCAAAGGAGATTATTTTGGAGTTTCAAGATTTAAAGTCTGCCTTGCTGGGTTTTGGACTTGTCTGGGGCCTGTTACCCCTTTCTGTTGGCCAATTTCTCCTTTCTGGAGTAGGAATATTTACCCAACGTCTGTTCCACCATTGTGTGTTGGAAGTAAGTAACTTGTTTTTAATTTTAGAGATTCACAGCTGTAAGGAACATGCCTTGAGTCCCAGATGAGACTTTAAAGTTTTCGGTTAATATTAAAACTAGTTAAGACTTGGGACTATGAGAAAGGAGGATTATATGTTACAGTATTAGAAAAACAAGAGTTTTGGTTGGCCAGGGGCAGAAGGCTATGGTTTGGATATTTGACCCCTCCAAACCTCATGTGAAAATTTGATCCCCAATGGTGGAGCCTAATGGGAGGTGTTTGGGCCATGGGTATGGAGGCCTCATGAATAGATTTATGCCCTGCCTGGGCCGTGAGTGAGTTCTCACTCTTCTTAGTGTCTGCGAAAGCTAGTTCTTAAGCCTGGCACCTCCCTCCCCATCTCTCCTGCCATGTGTTCTCTGCACATGTCAGCTTCCCTTTCCTTTCTGCCAGAAGTGGAACAGTCTGAGGCCCTTACCAGACACACATGCCTACAGAACTGTGCGCCAGGTATAGCTCTTTTCTTTAGAAATTACCCGGCCTCAGGTATTTCTTTATAGCAACACAAATAGATTAAGACAGTGTCTGGCATTAATTTAAGAAAATTCTCAGCCATTTGATAACCCCAAATAAGTGACTGAGTCAAAGATCTTGATCAATGGAGGTTTACTAAGCCAAAGTCTGAGGACACACCCAGGAAAAACACAAACCACAGACAAATCTATGACTGTTTCTCCAAAGGGGAATTTGGGAAGTTTAGCATTTAAGGGAAGGTGTGCAGAAAACAAATGAGGAGGGATGAGGCAAATGGTTACATTCTTGTTAGGCCCCAGAAATCCACATTTTCCACAAGATAAGGTGAATGTTAGAAGAGAAATAGGGAGTGAAGGAAGCATCAATCATGTAGATGTCTTTGGGTGGGCAGAAGAATGTTTGCTCTTGTCTCTGTTGCGCACCTGGGAAGATGAACCTGTAGTTAACATTGTTAGTGTGGAATTGAGCAGACTTTAGTTTTTAGGAGCTAGACTTAGCCTGCAGACCCAAAGTTACAATTTGCATGTGCTTGTTTATGGAAAGCCAGCAAAAACTTTCCTAATGAATGATCTGTGGGGGCAGTCCTTCAGAGATGTCTGAGGCCTTCTACCTTCTCATAGGGATCCAGCTGCTGCATAATGATAGTAACAGGTATTCATTTGGAAGGAGATGCTGCATGACTCAGCCTCCAGGTTTGACCTTCCCTTTTGCATAAGGAATTAGGGGGGTGGTCCTGAGATTTTTATTTTCCTTTACACATTATAACTTCAAATCTTTCTTTTGCTTTTTTCTCTTTTTATTCTCCTTGTGGTATTTCAATTGCACATATCTACACCTTTTGAAATTATCCCATAGTTTTTGGATGTTCTGTTAGTTTAAAAAAATATTTGGTCTCTGCCTTTGAGTCTGGGAGGTTTTTACTGATGTCCCTTCAAGCCCACTGATTCTTTCCATGCCTGTGTCCGGTCTACTGGTGAGCTCATGAAAGGCATTCTTCATTTATACTGTTTTTGATTTTTAATTTCCTTTTGATACTTTCTTAGAGTTTCCATATTTCTGCTTGCCATATCCAGTTGTTCTTGCATATTGTCTCCTTTTTTCATTAGGGTCCTTAACACATCCGTCATAGTTATTATAAATTCTTTGATAATTCAAAAATCTGTGTCATATCTGACTCTAGTTCTAATGCTTGCTTTGTCTTTTCGGACTGTGTTTTTCATGCCTTTTGGCATGTCTTCTAGTTTTTTTTGTTGAAAATCACACATGTCATATTGAGTAATAGGGACCGAGGTAAGGGGTTCTTTAGTGTGGAGGCGCAAGCTGTGTTTGATGTTTGCTATAACTGTAGGTGTCACAGACTTCAGATGCTTTGAGTGTCTTTGTTTTTCTCTTTCCTGTTGTCCTTGGTCTTCCCAAACTCCTCCTTGGATAGAAAATACATTTTGTAGCCCTTTCAGCTGTAATCCACTGCCATGATACTGGAGCCCTGTTGGTCTGGTGATAAAGTTGTGGGCAGGGGAAGGATTCTACCATCCTATGGCTGAATTTCAGTCTTTTAGTGGGCCTAATCTTCACAGGTGTTTCTTGGTTTTATTTTTACCCCTCAGGTGAGACTAGAAGGCTAGAAGGGGCTGGAATCAGAGAAATGCCCGTCCCCAGATGGGATAAGGCTCTGGTAAAGTCTTTTTCCATGGAGAGTAGGCTTTATAACGGAGGATGCTCTGGCATTTCACAACGGTGACTTTGCCTTGCTCCTCCCAGAATCACAAGATCTTTCTTGGCTTTTTACCGTGAAAACCTGGCAGGGCTCCTGGCGGCAGGGGGCGGTCCCTAAACATGGGAGCCCTGGGAGTTTCCCATTCTCACACTGGTCCACACTCAGCCTCCAGCAATTCGCCCAAATTGCCGTTTCACTGTTCCTGCCAGTTTGCGGCTCTGGAGGACTCTGCTCCAGGTAAGCAGATCTCAGATGTGTCTCTCTGGATTTACCTGTTTCCCCAGACTTTGGGATAGTGGTTTTCCCTACAACTTTAATTCTCTGATGGGTCCAAGAAAAGTCACTGGTTTTCATTTTGCTCAGATTTCTTCTTGTTCTAAGGATGAGAGTGACAGCTTCTTAGCTTTTGACATGTTGGGGCTGAAATAGGAAAACTTATTTTTCTGGTTGTGGACAGTTTTCCTAAACTCTTCAATGTGTTAAGAAATACCCCCGCCCCCAGTCTAATGCACAAGAGAGACCATTTGAACGCAGGAATGTTAGGTGGCCGATCGCGATAAGCCAGGGGGTTATGGGAGCACAAAAGATGGCTATATTCCAGCCTGGGGCGGGTGGGGGGCAGGATATGGAGACAGCAGGCAGGTGAGAATTCAGGAGCGAGGTGACACCTGAGTTGGATCTTTTGAGAGTTAACATGCTGGAGAAGGAGAGATAAGAGAGGAAGGGTGGTCTGGATTATGAGAATAGCAGGTGCAGCAGCACAGAGATGAAAGGGAAAGTGTCTTAGACATCACTGCTTAGTAATTTTGAGTGCTTTGCTGTTTTACATAATGAACTCCTATTGTTTTTATGCTGCTTAATTTAGAATGCTCTCTGCACCACAAGGGGAGTGTTTGCGGAGGGCCTTTGCACCTCTAGCCTCTTTATAGCTACCCTAACCTAATACAATTATGACTTTATTTTCCGTTGAATTATAAATGAAAATGGGATACAGTCATTTCAATTATAATTTGTTTCTCACATCTTCATTTGTGAGATTATAAAACAAAGGGGAACATCCTTAATTTTCATGTGTTTTGAGAGTTTTTGTGAGAAATACTTTAATTAATAAGACTAATAACAGAATCCTGCAAGTTGCAAGATGTTCAATTAACCACAGCTGCACTTTGGGACCATTGCCTGGACTTTAGTGATTCATTGAAGGTTTTGCAAACCAAAGGCAAATCTTCAAGTCCAACACAGGAGAGGATTGTCTAATAATTAGAGCAACAGACTGGGAGTTAGTTACCTTGAATTGTATTTTTGCTTTAGCAAGTTTTTCTCTCTGACCTTGGGCAAATTGCATATTCTTTCGGGGCTTCTTTATCTCTCAAATGCTGATAATACTTGCTCGATTTTAGGCCTTTTTAAGGTCCTTGGATGAAAGCTGTTTTTATAAGCTTGTAGTATTATCAGGAAATGCCAGATTTAGAAGTTTTTATTAACTATGGTAGGCATGCGGATGCACACCCACCCCTGCCCAAAATTAAAAAAAAAAACAAAAAACCACCATTAGAGTTCAACTGCTGGGTTGCCATGGGCACAGTGTTCTTTTCATGATATTGTACAAAGCAGTTAACAGTCAGTAGTTACTGAAAGGCAGAAGTTGTGTTTTCACTATTCTTTTCAGGTCGACATTATTTATTTAGTGACTGCAGGCCTCATTATATTCCACTGGGTGGCTTTACAAGTGTCACCACCATGAACATCTGACATTGGTTCTTATAACATAAGAAAAAGAATCTGACAAAAATGTGGAATGCCACAAGGTAAATAAATGAACATGCTCTGAAAAAACAACATTAAAATTATAGAAGGAAGGAAAAATAATCAGTTTCCAGTGGATAGCTTGCAACAAATACAGAGGGCTCCCTTGGCTGTAACCAGGAACCCATTTATCATGACTTCTATAAAGTTTAACCAGATTGGTAAATATTTATGCTAGTAGAAACAACATCCTCTTTATTTCACCTCATTTACATTCTGTGAAAGCATTGGGCTTCACTTCATGGTGTTATTTGTTTATGATTCAAAAAAACAAAAACAAAATTATTATGAGTCCTGCTGCCTAATCCTTTGAGGCAAATGTTTCCAAAACATAGCAAACTATTTGTTCCTGATCTTTTCCCTCTCCCCTTTTTTCTTCTGCTGTTTGTTTACTTATGTGGAGCTAGAAAATATGTTAAGTACAAGGCAAGCTGAGTTGCTGACAAGCAATCAGGAAGCCCTGGTCTGAAACGCTTCTGTCACTGGGAATGTCCTGACATTCAGGCTGACTGAGCAATGGCTCCTCCCACGATCAAGGACTCAGTGGAAGGCTCACTATGCCACCAACTGTCCTCACTCATAGAAGCATAAATTGTTCTGGAACAGTTATGTTTTATGTGGATTTATTCATTAAATATTAAATAGCATTAAATATCTACTATAGGTTGGATACCATGATAGGCACTGAGAAATCCAAGATTAATAAAACATAGCTCATAATTCCTGGAGATTTATAATATAGTGGGATAAACAGACATCCAAACTACGTAATTTGAATACATCTCGGTCTTGCTAGTTTATAGGTAGAATTGAGTAACTTAAATTCCTCTAGTTCATAGTTCTACCTTATAACATAGATCCTGGTCCCTTTAAAATCTACCTCAGTTATTTATGGGAATTCCTGGAGGTGATTCACATCTTCAGGAACAGCCTGTACATCTTCTTCTTCGTCTATTCATTTTTGTCCTGGTGACTGCTGCTGGTGTTCTAAGCTAATAACATTCTCCCAGGCATCTAAAGACAGGAAATTGTCTAGAGCCACAGTTTTGGAAACCGGGTAGCTGGTGGCAGCATTAATCCAAAAGAGAGAAGTAGGAGGAAGAATGAATTTGGGGGGAAAGTTAAGAAGTGGATATCGTATGTTTTGAATTAAAGCTGGCTGTCAGACACCCAAGTGGAGATGACAAATGAGAAGTTAGAGTTACCATTCTGTTGCTCAGGAGAAAAATGTGTAAACTTAGGGGTCTATCAGTTGATAGTGGCTGTCAAAGCCATATTTGTTGTTGATACTGTCCTGAGAAAGTATTTAGACAATGGGGAAAAGAGGAATATGTTATACAGAAAGAGCGCAGACTTCTTGAAACTGTTTTGTGGCAGGGGAGAGACTGGAGAGAATATGAAGATAAAGGATACCTTAAAGTAAGGCACAGAGGGCACCCACAAAAGGGAATAAGGGCACAAACTTAGGAGATTTGTTGGCCAAAGACAGACTTCAATGACTTTCCAGTTTTGCTAATGACTACCCCTTCCATATAGAGGAGAAAAGTTTGAAAACTGAAACCTGGAGGAATTAGCTTCTAACCTTATACCTGCTATGACTAACATTTCTATTATTATTAATACATATTTCTTTATTTGGATCTCAGTTATATAAAATTGGATTAATCATAATTCTTGCTTCATGTCATACTATCGCTATTAGATCATTGCCTAGTACTTTTGTGTTTTATTTATTTATAATACCTAGGAACCGATGACCTAATCCAAAATCTAGAACATTACTGATAACTATATTCACCTATGTGTGATTGTAATTTTCTTGCTTTAAAAAAAATCACATATAGCTGTATACTTAAATAATATATTTTCCTTTTGCTTATTTTTAAACTTTTAAAAGGCCTCAAACTATATGTAGTCTCCAGGGACTTTTTTTACTCGATATTGTGTTGTTAAGATTCATACATAATGTTGCTCATAGTAATATATTTTACCGTGTAACATTTCTTTGTGTAAATGTATCATGATTGTTTTTTTATGAGTCATATTTGGCAATAGCCATTTGTGTTGCTTCAACATTTTTACTATTATGAACAGTGTCACTATGATCATCTTGTACATGGGCAAAGGTTTCTCTTGAGGATTGTATCAGCCATGAGAAATAGACTATGCTGTGATAATAAATTAACCCCTCTACATAGATGGCTTAACACAACAAAGGGTCATTTTTGGTGGGGGACTCACAGGGACCCAGGCTGACAGGGCCTGCACCATCACGTAGCTGTGTCTTCAGGAACGTGACTGCTCCCCCATCTCCTTGGCAGGGGAGGGTGGACACTACAGAACTGTACGGGCTTTTTGGTGCTTCATCTCAGAGGGACAGGCCATGTTTGTAATTGTTACTCTTACCTGTCAGCTTGACTGGGCCACGGGATGCCCAGATATTTGAGTAGGCATTATTTCTGGGTGTGACTGTGAGGGTGTTTTCAGAAGAGATTAGCATGTGAATTGATAAACTGGGTAAAGCAGATGGCCCAGGGTGGGTGGACGTCATCCAGTGCTGTGAGGGCCTGAATAGCACAAGAAGGTTGAGGAAGACTGAATGAACTCTGCCCGACTGCTGGAGCTGGGGCATCGATCTTCTCTTGTTCTCAGTGCTCCTGTTTCTCAAGCTTTCAGATCCAGACTAAAATCTACACCAGCAGCTCTCCCGCTTTCAGGCCTTAGAAATTACCACTGGCTTTCCTGGGCCTCCAGCTTTCAGATGGCAGATGGTAGGACTTAGCTTCTAGAATGGTGTGGATCAAAACTGATAATATCTAGAAAGATACACACACACACACACACACATATACACACATATATAAATATAAAAAGTTCTGTCCAGAAAGCATCCAGCCACGTCATATGAAAAATAGAGACATTTATTGAAGAAGATACAAGACACAAGAAACATTGCACCTAGGACAATGACGCCTCAGTCCCCTTCAAAGTAGGCGCCTTGGGACCTCACACAGTTCTCCCAGCATCTCTTCACCTAATCCGTCCACAGTCAACATTCTCAGGTGCTCAGCTTGTTGCAGGCCTTCCGGAACGTGGATCCCTTTCAACAGATTCTCGACCATCTTTGAAGCGTTTGTGCCACACTTTTAATCGTGCTGCTCTCGTTGCATCATCCCTGAAAGCCTTCTGAATCATCCGAACAGTGTCTGTGGAGGATTGTTCAAGCTGAAAGCAAACTTTGCTGCAGATTTGTTGCTCTATTCATTCGGTCATTTGGAATGCGACGTCCACACGGTACACATGCTCACTTAATGGCATCTGGCACCCCACTGACTAGTACAGTGACGTCATCATGGTTCACACACGTGCATGTCAGTCCACTTGCCTGGGCTGCCAGGTTACATTGATTTTGTGAAAACCATTCTGGTTATATTGACAATGGCTGGATACTTTCTGGACAGATCTCTCTCTCTCTCTCTATCACACACACACACACACACACACACACACACACACACGTGTACGTATCTCCTATTGGTTGTTTCTCTGGAAAACCCCAACTAACACAACTCCTATTGACACTTCCTTTACCTGAAGCAGCCAGGTGGCCGACCTAGCTCAGGGGAAGCTGAGACGTGTAGGGGAGCAGGTGGAATGTTTGAGGGTCACCCTGTCTCTGCTACTTAGGAGTGAAATTTTAGGCTTTACAAGATAATGCCAAATTGTTTTCTGAAGTACTGATGCAAATTTATACTTTTAGTAGCAGCGTAGAGGAGATGTAGTTTATCTTATAAAATATCTAACAAAGTTCTCCTCAAAGCATTTCTTCTGCCTTACCTTTATGCTTCCATGTGAAGTGAATGGAGGCATTCTTATGCTTATTTTGTAGATAGAATCAGTAATTGGTTTAAGCAAGTGAGTAGCAAAGTTCCGGTGTTCTTGTCTATCTGTCCTTCCTTTGCATCTGGTAATAGCACGTGATCTTTTGTCTCTTGGACGGCATTTCCCCATTGCATTTAGTTATGCTGAGTCTGCCACTGTGGTTTGATTCTCTCTCCTCCTTCTGACCACAGAAAGGGGTATGAGACACAGCCTCAGTGACTGGTTCAGTGGTCGGCCCGTGGCCCAAGTGAGGCAATCAGAACTAATGTAAAATTTTGTTTGTGCATATTCAGAAAGAGAGACATTCTCTTTTAACGAGACTGAAAATTGTAAGGCCCATGTGTACCTAGGGCTACCATGGGCTATGCCACCTTGAACACACTCTCTGAGGAATAAAGCCAACATCAAAAGTAAAGAAGGTCCAAGCACAGGAGGGAGACCCACAGAGTCTTGGCAACGTGGTTTGATCTCCTTGGTTTAGCCGTGTCTGAAGACCAAGCCCTGGACTTTTCAATTATATGAACTAATGCATTCCCTGTTTTATCTAAGCTCATTTTAGCTGGATGTCTGAGAGTCCTGATCAGCTACTCAGTGGCAGGGATAAGACCTGAACCCGGGTCTTTAATCTCGGTTGGATTCTCCACAAATCTTACCATGACTCCTTGGCTCTGCTGTGCTGTGCTTAATATTATCAGCTTCATTTTTTGCATTGAATTCTGGAGGTAAAGACTTAAGAACATTCCCTGGGGGGTGCGGTGGGAGTTAAGATTTTGAGAAACCATTTGGAAGGTTACATCAGGAGTAATGTGTCACAGTACAAATTCATATATTAGGCAATTTTGTCATTGTTCCCTAGTCTAGAAATTGATTCTTGAGTTCCCTGGTCCATGCACTATAAAAAGATACACATCCATCACCTAACACAGGAGGGTGAGATTTTATCTTTGTACTTACCTCAAAGTGACAAAGAGTTAATTAGACACATAAAACATTTTCTAACATAGACAGTTTTGAACTTGAAGTTTTGCTGCTGACAGAGAGAGGAATCCCAGAGGGTGCAGGGGGCTGAACACTAAATGAATCCAGAACCCTCTCCCATGTTTCAATAAGTGCCAAGTCAGCTCTGAGACTAATTAATCAAAACAAATTTACAATTAAACCCACAAAGAAGCGCTAATTGCGATGCCTGGCAGGGGGAAAATGTGCTGAAAAGGGAAACCTGCAGTGAGAAGGGAGAATGGTCTTGTCATTGGCCTGTCACGGGCATCGCTGCACCTTGCTCTCACTCAGGCAAACGTGCAGGTCCTCAAGGTGAGGCTGCAGCTGCAGTCTCCCCTGTGTATTGCAGGGCTCTGTGCCTGTCTTCAGGGGCCCGTTCCTTCCAGAAAAGCATGACCTTCCTAGAATCTGCCCCTTTCCTGCAGGTGTGCCAGCAGGGAACAAGGAGCACAGAGGCCCAAGGTTGCAGAGGAGCTCTGTCTTTTCCAATCGTGTCTAGTCGATAGGGCTTGTGTCCAGCCAAGAGCAGTTTCCTGTAAGCTACTTTATGGTTTTGCTTGTTTATATTACTGACCGTTCCTGTCTTTGAATACCTAGTTGTACAAACTAAGGCACATCCCTCTCACATGAGCTGACCCTGCTTCAGCTTCCAGAATAGGATGGACCTGAAATAGGCGTAAGTTCAACAGCTACCTTTGTTGTCACTGCTTCGGTATTGATATCTGATGATATTGAGCTATTCCATTGATCAATGTCTTCGGGGTTGTAGAACTCTTGCCTTGATTTGTAGTCCTGGTCTCTTGTTTTAGATCTTGGTTTCTTCCACCCTGTTCCTTCCGTTTCTTCCCATACCAGACTGGCTCCTGGATTCCTTGTTCCCAAACCTTGGCTGTTATTGCTGGATGACAACTGTCTGGCCAATTCCTAATGCTGGTCACTTTGTCACTCAACAGACATAGCCTGACTTATTAAGTGAGAGAATCTGGGTAGAGTCCCACCAAACCAATTTCTTCTTCCTTTTGAGGTCACAGGTATATTACATTTTCAAGCTTTTTCTACAGGGTAGTGGGCTCATGTGCCTGAGTTCTGGGCAGTGAAATGTGAGGGGAAATGATGAATGTCACTCTCAGGGCTGGCCCCTAAAATCTCCCTGGAAGTCCTCCTCATTGGCTTGCTCTTCCCTTAATTGCTGGTTGAATACGGAAGATTTAGTGAAGTATTTGGAGGCGCTGGAGGAAGTGGAAACACTAAATGAAAAGATCCTGGTGTTTGAATGATTGCGTAGGGCACAGCCCCTGCTGACTCACATTCAACCGTGGGTAACAAATAAGCACTTTTGGATCCAAGACACTGAGGGACTGAGGTTGTTTGATACGGCGGATAGCTTGTCTTGATAAATACATCTTACATTCATCCATTCATGTAACAGATACCTACTGATTACTTACAAAATACTAGATTCTCTGTTAGATCCTTGGGTACAACGGTAAAGAAAAAAATACAGACCTTGACTTCACTGCTCTTTTTTTTTTTTTTTTTTCTTTTGAGACAGAGTCTCACTCTGTTGCCCGGGCTAGAGTGAGTGCCGTGGCGTCAGCCTAGCTCACAGCAACCTCAAACTCCTGGGCTCAAGCGATCCTCCTGCCTCAGCCTCCCGAGTAGCTGGGACTACAGGCATGCGCCACCATGCCTGGCTAATTTTTTTTCTATATATATTTTTAGTTGGCCAGATCATTTCTTTCTATTTTTAGTAGAGACGGGGTCTCGCTCTTGCTCAGGCTGGTCTCGAACTCCTGAGCTCAAACGATCCGCCCTCCTCGGCCTCCCAAGTGCTAGGATTACAGGCGTGAGCCACCGCGCCCGGCCTTCACTGCTCTTATAATCTACCGGTGACTAATAAGGATGGGAATGGAAAGGTTGGTGGAAGGAGATGAGACCCAAAGAAGCATGATTAACACTTTCAAGGAGCTGATGTCCATAAAATTGGAGAAGAAAAATTTCCTAAAAATTTTCTGAGGTTGTCAGAATGACTTTGAATTGTCATTAAAATAGAGTAGCATGTGAGTTTGTAGGTAAAGGGTTGATAGTTTATGTGGAATAAAGGGTTCTTTTGGATAAAGATGAAACGACCTAGGAAAATGTACCATATATGGGAAAAGAACCAAAAGTTTACTGAATCCTTACTAGATACTAGCCAGTGTGCATATACTTCTGTTTAATTCTCCGTACATTATGCAGTGGGCATTATTTTCATTTTCTGTTGCAAAGACTGAGGCTCAGGGACATTTAGTTACTTGTCTGAGTAGGGGTAGGACTGGCATTCCAGCCTGTTGGGTCTCGGCACCATGCTATTTGGTTTTTGTGGGTGGAACTGCTATCGTAGCAGACGTGAGAAGAGCCCAGCAGCCTGCTCACGTGTTAGCCTTTGGTCTTGGGAATAAAAGCAAGTGCTGTGTCCCTCCCTCCCCCGGAGAGATACACACCCCATTAGTTTTTCATTTGCCAGAAGCATCGGTTTTTTAATATTTTCTCTTTCCTTTTATCTCAGGGGAATATCAATCTGTACAGATTTATTATTAATTCCCCGGTAACATGCTTAGCTGCTCAAAATTTTTTTACTGTTGCTTGTAAAAGAAGACCTGCCTGTTCTTGAAATTTCAGGGACTTCGATCACTCTGGGATGAAATATTACCTTGAGGGACATTATAAGGAGAAGAGGTGAGTGCAGGAAAAAGTAACTCCTTCTACCTCCCACCCATCTGCCTTTTCTTCGGAACAAGCAACAGCTACTTTAGCGGAGGCTGTTTTCCAGCACACTGATCCTACGGTGTTTCTCTGCAATCCTCCATGTCCAAGGAACATCAAACTTATACTTAAAATAACATTTCTAAAGGAAGGTAATCCTCTCGGCAGAGGATGTCTCTTCTTTTTCCTTTTTCAAATTTCTTTTCATCTCTCAGAGTCTCGTTTTTTAATTGACTGATCTGATAGGTAGGGTATCTTTCATACGTGACTACAGCAAAGCACATTTTGGACAGTTATTTTGAGCTATTGAGAAGTTTTAAATGAAAATTCAAAAATATTCACTTCTGCATATATTCATTTTTTTTTTATTCAACAAATATTGATCAGAGGCCCACTGTGTGTCAGAGCTGGGCTGGGGTTGGAATCTCTGCCTCTGAGGAACTTATACTGTAGTAGAACAATGAACCTTACGCAAATAAACACACTGGTAATTTTATAAAACCACATAATTATCTCATCAGCTAATAAAACTGCCTGAATTTAGTAAGGTACAAGCTTGAAATAGTTTTGTTTTTCTCCAGTCAGTGCCTTTCTTTATATCTGGTGACTCTCCCTTTCTCAATCCTTAATGACTTTTAGGAGAGATTCTATAACTTTGCAGTCACTGTAAGATATAAAAAATTTCAGTCCAGGCCAATTTAGCAGCCCATTCTCTGGTCTGATTCGTGGTTCATTTCCCTCCCCCAGACCTGGCCTGACTTTTGGTGAGAGGGACATGCACTGGGAAGGGCCGCATGGTCTTTTCCACTCCTTTTTCCGAACTCAGTCTGTGCCTTTGGGCCCCATGGGTAGTGTGTGGGGGTAGGGGCATGCTGGGGAGGGGGAAAATTACAGAAAAGGGGCGAAAGCTTTTTTAACCCAGCAGTGTTATGTGTAGTAGGAGGGGATAAAGTGGGGATGGTTAATGGGTACAAAATTATAGTCAGATAGTTAGATAGATAGAATGAATATTTGATAGCACAACAAAGTGACTATAATCAACAGTAAGTTAGGGTATACTTTAAAATAACTAAAAGAGTAGAATTGGAATGTTCCTAACACACAGAAATGATAAATGCCTGAGGTGATGGACACCCCAATTACCCTGATTTGATTAAAACATAGGCTATGCCTGTATCAAAATATCATATGTACCTTATAAATATATATAAGTATTATGTACCCATGATGATTAAAAATAAAAAAACTAAAAATAAATTTTAAAAATGTATTAATATGCACAGGGGACAATCACAGAGTGACTGCCCTACCACGTAATGGGGCACAGATGGCTATATACCCTTCTTCTTAGGGAAATGGCAGATGGCAAAATGCAGATGATTTGATTTTAAGGAGGTAGTAAATGATTTTTATGGGTTTTTGATGGTCTTGAAGAACATACGGTGGCCTGGGACAAAGTCTGTTAAGCCTACACAGCAGACCATGGTTTGTGACAAAAGCCTGTCAAGGAGGTGTGTTGACAGACCTCAGTCTTTCTCCCTGTGATATGAGTTCAGTGCATGAAAACTCAGGGAAGGGACCAGAGGTAATTGTTTTCCTCTTTGGTGGGTTTGAACTTTAGGCAGATAAAAAGGAACTTCAGAGAACAACTTCATCCTGTGCTTTGAGAGGGACAGAGTATTCTTGTGGGGTGGGGAAGGTTCAGAGAGACCTTGAGGCTTCTTCAGTTCAGCATGTCAAAGCCCCAACACCTCCTTCCTCAAAGTTCAGTAAATTCTTCCCTAAGATTTTTTTTTTTTCCTATTTGAGGACAGAAATTAAATCCTAGTTATTCTTACATCCCTCAAAAAACCTCTATAGACTCCTATAAATAGTTGACAGAGAACTTCCTCTTGAATGAAATTGAATGAACTGGATGGTCTCTTTGCCAAAGGAAACTAAGAGCCATTGCAAAACCGTCCCTTCTATCCATCTCTAAATTCATTTTTGCTTCCATTATTCTCCATTATTTCCTCTTACCTGGCTGCCGTTCCTCCTTATCATGTCCCACAACAAAGCAAACTCATCCAATGCTGTCCTATCTTCTAGCCTCTTTGTGGCTCTTGCTGTTCTCCTTCCCCCATGTGCTTGCCAGTGTAGGGGAGAAGAGACTTTCCCACCCCCTCTGAAGGTTTGAGTCTAAGTCTGCTGAAATCAATTGACAGTAGACAGATTAACAGGGAAAAAAGGTATAAACATTTATTAATGTGCATAGGGCCAGGAGCCCCGCACAAAGCAGAAGCCAGATGACTGAAGTTTTTATACCATCCTGAGGTTACAGAAATAACAATGGCTTGGGGCTTCCGGTGACATGGAGGTGGCATCACAGATTATTGGAAAACGAAGGCAGGAAGGCATGGCCAGCAAAGCCTGGCTCGTTATACAAATAAAAATCTCTCGGATAGTCTCAGAGCTGCCCTCAAAAAGACTAGATGGTAGGTAGCCTGCGGGAAAAGTTTCTCTGTCAGACCTTCAAAGCAACAGACTTTAGTCTCGTTTTCTTAGATTCAAATAAAGGGATGGCCTTAGAAGGAGCCTGTTTGCATTTGCTGTGTACCTCACTGTGCAGACTTTCTGCACAGATGCAAATGTTCCCCACAAGAGGAGAGCTCTCCAAAGCTGTTCCTGCGGTCTGCAGCCCCTCTGAATAGCCATTCCAGTATATGCCAAGGAAGTTTCTTTTGGGATGAAATAGACTGGTTTTCTTCACCAGGGTGTTGAGTTGTCTCTGTGTTGCTGATCAGTGGCTAATTTCCTTTTTATCGGGAATAAAGAAACCCTCAATTGCCTCCTGCAACACCACGGGCACAATCCCAACACGATCACATCACAATGAACAGGAGGCCCATTAATAAACATGCCACGCTGTGAAGAATCTCACTGATCCCTCTCCAGGTCATTAAATCCATACATGTTTGATGGGCAATAAAAGAGAAACGTGCGATGCTAATGGCAGCTGGAGGAGGCGGCTGCTCTCCGAGGCTGCTTTAACCACAAGAAAAGACAGGAAATGATCCATGTACGTTTTTAAAATATGTATATATTCTACTCATTATTACTAATTTCAAGTGCCTATGCGTATTTCCCAGGCAACCGGTTCATAAATAAAACTCAGGCTGAGATTTCAGCATTCGATTCTTTCGACTTCAAGTTTGATTAAACAGTGAGGAGGGCAGTGCTCTAACTGGAAAAGTTTCCCTGTGTGGGTGACTTGGAGGGCAGGTGCCAATCCAAACACATTTGTTTGTCACCTTTTATGACATATATAAAGGATGCTGCCCTGGGTTGGTAAGATATTAAGCAATGTCAGATTCTAATTCCCGAAACAAACCATCAAGCCAATAAAGATAAACTAGCTTTACACGTTTATCCTTTAAAGCTAAAATCAAAGTAATAATTTGCATCATAAGACAGGTCAAAATGACTTTAGATATTTTATTCCTATTTCTTACCTCACAGATAAAGTCGAACATAAACTATAGATTATAAAATAGGATGTCTAAATTCCCCAATGTTTAAAAATCAGCAAATTCTATCATAAACCTACAGTGGTGGCCAACATTGAACAAACATTCTGCGGTAAACCTTTGGCCATTGAACATTCAATGCTTTTGGTTTGAAGGGAAAAAAAAGATTTCTTTTCTCACCCATTACTAGAGTCATGGCTGAGAACCCTATAACAAAACACAGATTAACAAGAGAAAAGCATACAGGTTTATTTAATGTGTTTTATGTGACACAGAAGTATTCATGAGAAAACCCATAGAAACAGGGAAACTTGTGTATTTTTATTTCTGTTCTTTGATTTTATTAAGGAGATCCCTAAGGCTAGTTGTAATGCTCTTGTGTGTCCTCCTTTCAATTCGATCTTCCCACAGGTACAAACGGCATTTGTTTAGAATGAGAGCTCTTCAAAAACCCTTTCAAATACAAAAGTTTTTTGCAAATCAAAGGATCCATGTCTGGTCGTTGACAAGTAGGATCACCAGAAATGCACTTATTCCAAAAATGATTTAATCCAGTAAGTCTTTTCGTGGTAAGACCCAGAGGTAACTTTGCAGGCTTAGAATACATTTTTACCATGGATGAATGGGGATCCCTGGAGTGGGTGCAGAAGCGACTCCCATGATCCAAAGTCACTTCCAAAGGAAGCTTTAAGAGAACAAAGACCCTCATTGCCACAGGACACAGCCCCTATATTGGGGTTGAGACAAATTCCCCTGAGAGCCTGTATGGTTGGAAAAACACTTCTTGGGTTTTCTAGGCTTGAAAGTTGGCCACCAGCTGCAGATTTGCACAACCTGTGTTCCCAGCTGGTGGAGACCAGGGGAAAATCTGCTGCTGGTTACAAGCCAAGGTCTCAAGACACAAAATAAGACAGGAGGAGAATTTTTTCTGATTTTCCTGTTGCGACTAATGACACAAAAAGACAGAGACAAGAGGAAAAAAAGACTATCTCTGGGCGTGAAAGGATCAGAAATCAAGAGTACTTGAGCAAAACCACAAAAGTTGCTATGGCCAAAGAACTAGTTCATATACAGATGTCCTCCCCTGCTAATCTAAAGTTTGAAAAGAAGGGAAAAGAAGTTTTTGCTGTCCTCTCTTGACCTGGCACTACAGACAGAGATACAGGAGAGCTAACCTTGATAAGAATCCTCACCTTTCACTGGCTTTTTGTCAGCTGTCCCAGGGTCGCAGCTGCAGGCTTCAGAGAGTCAGATATCTCAGCTGTGCTTCATTAAGTGCCAGAAACTGCAGGGGAGGAAAGATTTCTTCCCTCATCCATTGCTAGGTTCACGGCCCAGGCATCTATAACAAAAGACAGATCAACAAAAGAAAAGCATAAAAATTTGTTTAATATACGTTTTACATGACACAGGACCCTTCAGAAATGAAGATCCAAAGATACAGTATGTTTTTATGCTTGGGTTTGATGAAGAGCAGTCATGGTAAATGTGATTGGACAAAGCGGGTAGAATCTAATGTTAATAAGCGAGGAAGAATTTAGCAAGGCTTGTTTTTTTCAAATTCTTCCCTGTCTTTGTAACTTCATAGATAGTTACATCCCTTTCCTCGGGGCATAGGGAGGTCACCTCTGAGATGAGGGTCTGATGACCTCCTTCAGGGGAAGTCTGCTAGATTTTATGGCTTGCTTCCGGGGAGTAAGAGGCAAGGGGAAGGTGAGATTGACCTTACTGCTGATTCGGCTGTTTTCTCATAGCCTGGGCTTGTTTAAAGCTGTCCTTTTGGAGCTGGCTTTCCAGATATTCAAAGGGAATTGTGTGTTGTGAGCTAAGTCTTTGCTCACCGCATCCATATCAGCACTGGGAGTGCCCCAAGCCCAGCAATGCTTTAACTCTTGCAGACTCCTACCGGTACGACCTTGGTGGACTTAGGTAAGACATGGGAGAATGCCCTGCATTACCGACCTGGGTTTCTCCCTCTCTTCCTTCACTCTCTGTGCTGGGCTGCTGGAGTTGAAGCAGGCGTGATGTGGGCACTCCTTTGGGACCACCAGTGCCCTGTATGAAAAATCAGAGCAAAAGAACACCCCCAAAAAGGAACACCAGATCTCTAGCAATGGATACCAACAAAAATGAAAATATTGACATGAAAGATAAAGAATTCCAAATATGATGGTGAACTAATACCTTTTTTAAAACCTCGATGGCACTGGAGACCATCCTTTTAAGTGAAATATTGCAAGAATGCAAAAACAAAACCCACAGGAACTCACTACTAAAGACTCCACCAAGTGACTCCCGGAATTAATAAGTAAATTCAGCAAAGTCTGAGGTTACAAAATCAATGTGTACAAAGCAGTAGCATTCCCATATACCAATAACAGTCAAGCTGAATCAAATCAAGGACTCAAGACCATTCACAATAGCTACAAAGAAAATAAAATACCTAGGAATATACTTAACCAAGGAAGTGAAAGAACTCTGCAAAGAGAACTATGAAACACTGAGGAAGGAAATTGCTGAGGACACAAACAAATGGAAAAACATATCATGTTCATGGATAGGTAGAATCAACATTATTAAAATGTCTATACTACCCAAAGTGATTTACAGATTCAATGTAATCCCCATCAAAATACCAACATCATACTTCATAGATATAGCAAAATAATTCTACCCTTCACTTAGAATCAGAATTGTGCTCAAATAGCCAAAGAAATCTTAAGCAAAATGACAAATCTGGAGGCATCACATTACCAGACTTCAAACTATATTAAAAGGCTCTAGTAACCAAAACAGCATGGTATTGGCACAAAAATGTGGACATAGATCAATGGAACAGAAGAGAGAATCCAGATATAAAGCCAACTCATCTTTGACAAAGCAGACAGCAATATACACTGGGGAAAAGAAGCCCCATTCAATAAATGGTGCCGGGAAAATTGGATAGCCACATGCAGAAAAAAGAAACAGGATTCATATCCCTCACCACTCCCAAAAATTAATTCAAGATGGATAAAAGACTTAAATGTAAAGCATGAAACCATAAGAATTCTAGAAGAAAATATTGGAAAAACTCTTCTAGATATCAGCCTAGGGAAAGAATTTATGAAGACCCAATGGCAATCGCAACAACAAAAATAAACAAAAAGGGACTTAATTAAATTAAAATGCTTTTCCAAAGCTAAGGAAATAATCAACAGAGCAAATAGACAACATACAGAATGGGAGAAAATATTTGCATTCTATACTTCCAATAAAGGACTAATAACCAGAATCTACAAAGAACTGAAGCAAATCAGCAGGTAAAAAACCAACCAGCCCATTAAAAAGTGGGCAAAAGACATCAGAAGCCTTTCAAAAGAAGATAGACAAATGGCCAATAAATATATGAAAAAATGCTCAACATCACTAATCATCAGGGAAATGCAAATTAAAACCACAATGAGATATCACCTTACCCCAGATAGAAGAGCTTTTATTAAAAAGTCCAAAAATAATAGTTGCTGTTATGTATGTAGAGAGAAAGGAATGCTTCCATACTATTGGTGGGACTTAAAATTAGTACAACCTCTGTGGAAAACAGTATGGAGATTCCTCAGAGAACTGAAAGTCAACCTACCATTTGATCCAGCAATCACACTATTGGGTATTTACCCAAAAGAAATGAAATAATTTTATCAAAAACATACCTGCATCACAATTCACAATTGCAAAGATGTGGAATCAACCCAAGTGCCCATCAATTCATGAGTGTATTAACAAAATGTGGTATATGTATACCATGGAATACTATGCAGCCACAAAGAAGGATGAATTAAGGCCTTTTACAACAATTTGGATGGAACTGGAGACCGTTATCCTAAGTGAAGTATGTAAAGAAAAACAAACACCACAGGTACTCACTATTAAATTGTAACTAACCAATGAGCACACATGTGCAAAGAGAGAAATAAAACTCAGTGGAAATGAAGCAGGGAGGAGGAGGTAGTGGGAGGAGGGGGTAGTGGGAGGAGGGGATGGGCAAAAACCTACCTAACAGGTACAATGAACACTATCTGGGTGATGGTCACATTTATAATCCTGACTCAAGCATAACAAAATCAATACATGTAACCAAAAACATTTGTATCCCTGTAATATTTTAAGATAAAATAATTAGAGTAAAAAGATGTGTATTTAGTCCAGCTATTGGATAATCCAACATTGACACTAAGTGAAACTTGAGTTCTCAGCATTGAGTACACACATAATAAAAATATAATAGGAGGGACTGTTGGGGTGGAAGAAAGATGCTACATTATTTGCCTCCAAAGCTAAAAGAGAAACCAAATGACTTGTGAATCTCTTGAATTCCTTTGTAGCACTTTGAAATCACATAATTAAAAAAAAATCAGTAAATCAGTAAGAGAAGTCTCTTACCTTCTAAGTCATTCACCAAACTGCCTTCTTCTTGACATAATGAATCCTAATTACTCAATGATCTTTCAAGAGGAGTATCTCTGGAAACTAAGCTCTCCTTGAGAAAGGCTTTCTCTGGCTTGATTTGCTGATACTCTTCGTTGAAATGCAGTTGTTCCTTTGGAATCAAAACTGCTGCAACTACAATGGATTTTTAATTAGTTAAAAATAATTTGGGGCTAAAATTGTTATACTTCTATACTTTTAAAGGTTACCTGACATAGATTTGTAAACATTTATCTGAACTTTATATTTATGCAATCTATTGTTATAAACATGAAGGTAGAAGCAGAACTGTGCCCAATCTCAGCCAAAGAAAAATTTGCTGTCAGCTTTTTTGTTGGATAACAAAATCCCTTGGCTAAAAATCTCCTCAATTTTAATTTAATTTCTTTTGCACCCACAGCACAGCCTCTCTTTGCTGGGTCAAGGATTTAGTGAGTTGTAATTGGAGTGTCTGAAGGATGCCACATTCTATGCTGGGACCACTTCTGGATTACCCCATTGCTAGACTGTGCATATGCTTAAAGAAATAGAGAAACAGAGATATAGAAAGATATTTGTAGAATTTAATATGTGCTGTTTCAAATAAGAGCCTTCTTCCATGTGGCAGACATGCACCAGGGGATCAATGTCACCTGGTACCCACTGCTCCTATAAGATGTGGTCCCAGTCTTATCATTGTAGATTTATGATTCTCTTCTGAGTCCCATGATTCTCACACATGTTCTTTGTTTTTTTCCCTCCAATCTATTTAAGTTATTGCATTAGTTATCATTATTTTAAGAGTCCTATCTATTTTTGGGTTCCAAGTGTTATCGTGCAAATTTGTGACTCTGAGGTCTTCATCACAGTCTTGTTTCAGCTTTCAATCTGTTGAGCAGTGAGCAGCTGCATTAACATTTAGAATACCTTCGCCAACATAATGGTCCAGCCGTTTGTGACACAAATGTAATCAAATCTATTAACGCCTTTATAGATCAAGTTTATTTCTTCTTTATGGAAAGCAGTTCAGGAGAAATGGTATAAAGGAACAAAGAGCTTGGCGTCTAGCGGGTATAGATGAGGGTATTTTCCCCTTCCAATTGCCTCACAAATCAAGAGGAGCAGTTTTTGTTTAGCAATAAACTCTTGAGCTGAAATTTGGCTGAATGTAATTTTCTTTGGGGTGAGATAAACATAGGTAGGGAAATTAGTTGTTTGGGGAGAAAAATGTATAAAAAGAAAGATTTTTTTCAGTACAATTTCTGGATGAAATCTCATGGGGGGCCCTGCTCTAATAATTGTTATTAAGATCCTGCGTCTTGTCTAAGATAATTCTGGAATCAGATTTAAAAAAAAACACACATTGGGAGGAAAGTTCTCTTATTTGCATTGCCATGTGTGAAGGGGTATTTTGTACATTATGAGCTTGTATTGAATCCAAGTTTGTGCTGACATTTACATAGAATGAGAGTAGAAAAAATAGGTATTCAGGCAGAAGAAGGGAAGTTGGGTGAGGGAATTCATTTAACACAATTCAGAGCGTTACAGTTCTATTATGTATAGAAGGGCTGGCTTTCCATGTCATAGCAACAAATTCCCACTAGAGGTCAGTAAAAGGCAAGAGAATGAGAAAGCTTTCTAGCCGGCTGCTTCCCCCACACCCAAGTGGTTTCATGGTTTTAGCACCGGCATTTTGAAAGGCTTTCTTTCAAATATGATTGGAAAGTGGTATTCAAGGTTTTATGGGATAGGGGAGCAAAATAAAGATCATCATCTCCAAAAACCGAAACTGTGGGAAAAAAATATTTGGAGAGGCTTCACAGTAGGAAACTTTTTTTTTTTGCAATTGTTTTCTGAGAGTGAAAGGGATGTTTACCTTCACTGGACTTTGGGGTTTGGGTTTTAACTGGTGTAATAGAGCCTACTGCGCACTTCCTCTGTCTTCCTGCAGTATTGGAAGATGACTCCCTCCTCTGGCTCCAACAGCACATTTTACTTTCGTCAGTGAGGTTTCTCCCATCGTTTGCTAATTTTTCATGTACACATCTTTATCTTGTACTAGTTTACAAGCTTCTTGATGACAGGAATCTGATTTCAGGCATGTAAAAATTCTCAATACTTAGATATTTTTTGACTAGAACATTGTAGATAGTCAAAAAAGTTTATGCAACATATATAAATGAATCATTCCGTAATATTTTCATTACAATCATGCATCGCTCAACAACAGAGATATGTTCTGAGAAAAACATCGTTAGGCGATTTACTTGTTGTTTGAACATCATAGAATATATTTATGTATTTATGAAAACCTAGTATAGTCTACTACACACTTAGGCTATGTGGTACAGCCTATTGCTCCTAGGCTGCAAGCCTATACAGCATGTTACCCTACTGAATACTGTATGTAGGCAACTGTAATACGATGGTAAATATTTGTGTATCTAAAAATAGAAAAAATACGCTAAAAATATGATATCATAGTCTCAGGGGCCCACCATAGTACATGCCATCTGCTGTTGAACCAAACATTGTTTGGGCTGCATGGCTGTTTTATTTACAAAGTACAGTAGTATTTGGGGCATGTGTCCTTTTCATTCTTTAGAGAATTTAAAATGGATAAACACTCATATGTCTTTTTCCTCTCATAAAATCAAACAGAATGATTACGTCTTAATTTTTTCTGTTTACCTTTTAATGTCAGGTCAAATTCAGAACAAAAAAGTAATGTCTTCCGATGTAAAATGCAGGAGAAAAAAGATCACTGTCCCTTTAACCACAACCAGTTTTCTTGCATAAAGTCAAGAAGGATTTCAGAGCTTTTGAAATTGATGGGTGTTAGTCTGGCAAGCGGTGAATTCTGGCCCTCAATTCTCAAGTTGTCAGACTATTTCACAGACCTGCTGCATGATAGAAGGCTATTGAATATTACTCAGACATTGACCGTTATGTTATTTTCTTCTGGCATGCCTTAAGCGCTTTTCCTTTAAGATGGGCTTCTGCAGTTTTCTCTGGCTTTGTGTATTTGGAAATCCTATAGAGGAAGCAAGAACCCAATCCGAAAACCAGAGCACTCTCAGCTTTGGCATCTACCTCTTTCATGGTAGGTGGCTCAATGTGGTGCCTTTGAACACATGGCCCCAGTGGGAGCCCTATTATCTGCTAAATATTTCTAGAAATGTTTATACAGAACATGGAGCACAGCAGGCTGCCCCACCCCTACCCTGACAGCTTAAGCCTTTGAAATGGCAAATGCATAGACCTCCTAAGCTCCTCCACGTGGCCCCCGCTGTTGACATTTTCAAAGTGAACGTATAAAATGATTCCATTGAAATAATACTTTTGAAGATATTACCGCCCAACTTTATATCAAGGCTCACAAATTAGCTCTAGGGTGACATTTGACTTAGGTAGAGAGTGTGAATTTAAAATGAAAATCTAACAGATTACATTCAAACAGATCCCATTGTGACATCCAGAACACATTGCCAAAGCCTCTCCTTGTTCAGTCGAGGCTGGTGTTTGACTTTCTGGTGTCATTTCCGGACGTGCAATCCTGACACCTGAGAGCTATGACACATGGCCCCTCAGAGGCCTTCTGGTAGAATAGCACCTTCACTTTAGAGGGAAGGAAATCAAGGTTCTTGGCGGATATTTGAAATCACTCCAGTGATGGGACATCTGAACATTTTTTGGGGGGCAACTTTTCCCCCACCAGATTAATTAGCTGATTCTAGGTGTGATAATAGAGAATGGTGTGAGTAGTGTCTGACTATATCACAAAATCACACCATCTCAGTGTCATGGAGGATAACAAGGGAGTTGTCCATTTGACATGCGGGTGGACACTACAGGCTGAGTCAAATAGCACTGTTGGTGATTAAAGCCATCCTCCCTCCCTAGAATTTCTTTTCCTCTTTAGTCTCAAAAAGAGGTGGATGTGGGAAAAAAGTGTGCTATGTGTATATATATGTAAAATCTGATTCCGGGTGGAGGTAAGTTGGGAGTGGTAGCCTGATGGGTAAAGATGGGCTCCTAGGCAAAGTCTCCTTCTTAAAGCTTCTTGCAAGATGTATCTAAATTGTAGTAGTGGGATGACTAGGCAAAATTAAAGTTCTTTAGTGATCATGGAAGAGAGGTTGCTTTATTTTTGATTTTTTTTAAAAGATACTTTTTTTTTAGAGCA
>CM052449.1:11578529-11614112 GCA_028533085.1 Varecia variegata | reverse complement strand
CAAAGGCACTTCTTAATTAAACAGTTCAGATACATATTCAATTCCTGGTTCAATGAAAGGAGGAGTAGAGAGAGCATAGATGGCATTTAGTGATAAATGTCATACCTTGGAAAGTAATAGGAGTCTGAACAGGGCCAAAATGGTGAGAGCAAAGAGTGTGGGAAGCTAGAGAGGGGAATGGGATTAGATCATGAAGGGCCTTTAAGCCATGTAAAAGAATTAGAATCTTAACTGAAGGCAATAGGAAGCCATTGGAAGGTTAAGAAGAAATTGCATGTTGAGGTTAGTGTTGGCAGGGAGAAAGAATTGTTCAGGAAGATGAAATTAAAAGGTTATTGTAATGATCTCTGTAAGAGATAATGATGGCTAACCCTCAATTGGCATTCAATATGTGACAGGTACTTTTCTAGGTACTTTATGTCTATAATAACTCATTTAAACCTATGATTATGTGGTAGATGCTATTTCTATCCGCATATTACAGAAGAAAAATGGAGGTATAGAGAGATTAAGAACTGTGTACAGAGTCAGACACTTAGTGGTGTAATAGAGCTTTGAACTCAGGCAATCTGACTTAATCACTGCAATGGACTGGCTGAACTAGGAGGGTCTTATTGGAGATGGAAGGAAGTAAACTGAGTCAAAAATAATTAGGAGATTCAGCACTTGGTGATTCATTGATTGTTAGGAAACTGGGTGAATATTTGTCTTATGCAGAGTACTAGAAAGAAGCAAGTTTTCATGGAGAGAGAGGCAAGAGCACTTTGCTCAATGGAGAATTTCTGGAGAGAGATCTGGGCTGGAGCTGCCCATCTGAGAGCCACAGGACAGGGAGAAACCAAGCAGGGGACAGTACAAAGTGATGAATGGGGAAAGGAGAGGGCCCAGGACACAATCCTGAGTTATCCTAACATAAGGACAGGTAAAGGGAGAGGAATCTACAGGGGCCTGTGGAGGAGTAGCCAAGGAAATGAGGACAGCATGTGTCACTGATGGTGAGGTAAGTGATTTCATGAGGGCAGATAAGCTAGATGATAAGGATTTAGCCTCAAGATGGTGGTGGGGCTAGAAGCCAGATGATATGCATGAGTAAAGATTAGATAAGCAAAGACAGTGAGTTTAAACAATACTGTGAAGAGGTTTGGCAATGAAAGAAAGAAGAGATAGAGTGGTAGATGGTGGAGGACATGGAGTTGATGAAGGATGACGTTGTAATATTAGGTATTCTTGGGATGTGTAAACACTGAGAGGAAGGAGTCAGGGAGAAGTTAAGGCAAAAGGAGAGAAAGGAATAAACAATTTAGCTGTTTCTGAGAGGTGGCTGGGGTCCAAAGCACAGGTGGAAGAGTTTCCTTAAATATTAATAATATCAAAAGCTTCCACACGACAGTGAAGCAAAATAACCCGTGTGGTTATACCTCCTTAAAACCTATAAGTCAATGATTTTGGAGAATCAATTATTTCCTCATTTGCCAGAAAAGCATATCAGAGCTTCCAGATGTATTAGTTAGAATAAAGCTAAACTGCTTCAAACAAATAGGTCTTAAAATAGCTTAAATGAGATAGATGTTTATTTCATCCCCTTGTAACACTGTAGGGCAACTAATTTGCTGGGCAGCTCAGCTCCACAAGGACAATCAGGAACTCAAGTTTTTTCTACCCTGTTTTTCTTCATCCTCTAAGATGTAGCCTTGTTTGTGGTGGGTCTCCACTGTGTCTTATTTGCTTTCTGAAGGAAGGAGGAAGAGAAATGGAGAAGGTACTCCTGCTGTCTTAAGATATTGGCCAGGAAAGACTATCCATATACAGCCAACTGATCTTTGACAAAGCAGACGGCAATGTATACTGGGGAAAAGAAGCCCCATTCAATAAATGATGCTTGGAAAACTGAATAGCCATATGTAGAAGAAAGAAACAGGATCCATATCTCTCACCACTCACAAAAATTAATTCAAGATCAATAAAGGACTTAAATGTAAGGCATGAAACCATAAGAATTCTAGAAGAAAATATTGGAAAAACTTCTAGATATCAGCCTAGGCAAAGAATTTATGAAGAAGACCCCAATGACAATCACAGCAACAACAAAAATAAAGAAATGGGACTTAATTAAATTAAAAATCTTCTGTACAGCCAAGGAAATAATTAACAGAGCAGACAGACAACTTACAGAATGGGAGAAAATATTCTGAAGCTATACATCTGATAAAGGACTAATAACCAGAATCTACAAAGAACTCAAGCAAATCAGCAAGAAAAAAATCAAACAATCCCATTAAAAATAGGCAAAAGACATGAACAGAAACTTTTCAAAAGAAGACAGAGAAATGGCCAATAAACATCTGAAAAAATGCTCAATGTCACTAATCATCAGGGAAATGCAAATTAAAACCACAATGAGATATCACCTTACCCCAGTCAGAATGGCCTTTATCAAAAAGTCCAAAAATAATAGATGCTGGTGTGGATGCAGAGAGAAAGGAACGTTTACACACTGTTGGTGGGATTGCAAATTAGCACAACCTCTATGGAAAACAGTATGGAGATTCTTCAAAGAACTAAAAGTCAACCTACCATTTGATCCAGCAATCCTACTACTGGGTATTTACCCAGAGGAAAAGAAGTCATTTTATCAAAAAGACACCTGCACTTGAATGTTTATTGCAGCACAATTCACAACTGCAAAGATGTGGAATCAACCCAAATGCCCATCAATTCATGAGTGGATCAACAAAATGTGGTATGCATATACCCTGACATACTACTCAGCAACAATTGGATGGAACTGGAGACAGTTATCCTGAGTGACGTATCTAAAGAATGGAAAAACAAATACCACATGTACTCACTACTAAATTGGAACAAATCGATGAGCACATATGTGCTTAGAGGGAAGTAAAATTCAATGGAAATCAACCAGGTGGTAGCAGGGAGAAAGGGATGGATGAAAACCTACCTAACAGGTACAATGAACAATATCTGGGTGACAGGCATTCTGATAATCATGACTCAAGCAATATAACAGCAATTCATGTAACCAAAATTATTTATACCCTGTAATACTTTGAAATAAAAAATAAAAATAAAAGCTTTAAAAAGAAAAAAAGACATTGACTAAGAAAGAGAATATCACTTTTCTTCGCCATGTCACCTGGCCACACCCACCTGCAAGAGAGGTAGTCTGTCTAGTCAGTAGGAAATGTGGTCTACCTAGCCAGCCACATGGTTTGCTAAAATTTTATTTTTATGTAAGAAAGTGGGAAGGATTTGGTGGACAGTTTACAGTCTTCTCACTCAGGAGGATGAGTTCAATTACACATTGAAAAATACATATTTTCCAGAATCAAAAATCTCTTTAATTCAAATAATTCCCAGGAGTTAGAAGGAAAGCTTTTTGATTGAGCTAATTCAAAATGAATATGTTTATGACTGAAAGCTCATAATCCTTTGGGAGGCATTTGCATTGCTAAGGAGACTGACTACAAAAGAGATTATTGTAATTTTTAATTTGAAAAACAAAATTTTTCCAAGAATATTGGCCTAATAACAAGAATGAGACAATTTAAGCCAGAGCTTTTTCAAAGAATTAGCTATTAGGTAGCTGTTAGGTAAAAAACATATTTTAGGGAAGAAAAATTTTCTCTGTATACTTTAAATACAACACCAGGTGTAAGTGTTGGCCTTTTCTGCACATGAGTCGAAGACTGGGTTTTGCCCTTTGCCCTAATTGAGGCTGCCTATTCCTATAGGTCAATTGTCGTTTATGATGTGAGAATGGGACAACAGCAAAGGCAGATGAAGATAAGAGTGTTTTTAAAAAGAAAACTGTGTCTTGATTACTGCATGAACAATCTTCCACTGTGAACTTTTCTTCTGATTTCATTATGGTAAATTGCAACATTACAATTTCTCTTTAATTGGAGGTCATTTATCTGATGTCTTCCATTAACCAGAGCAAAGCAGAGAAATTATGTAGGAAAACATCTAAACATTAAAGTAAATGTTACAAAGTTCATACATTGAAACTCATGAACTTGTCCTGCAGAATTTCTCAGACATCGTATTCACTTTTATTTCACACACAATTCACAGAGCCTTGATTATCTGGAGTAAAGCAGCAAATTAGATAGGAAGTAAGCTAGAGGTAGATATACTTAGAGTATAAGAAATGACACTTGAGAATGAGTCAGTAAAGAAAAACAACATAAAAACAAGTGTATTCCCACATCAGTGGGACTCGAGAGTGTTTTAGTGTTTCAGATGCAGCTCCATATTCTTAAATGATTTCTGAGGTCATCACTAATACAGATACAAGGATAGGAATTCATGGTCATGATGGTTTTAGAGAGGTATAACTAGGGTTGTTTTAGATGGAAGTAAGTAAAATTAAAACCCCTTAAAAGGGTATAAAATCAACAGCAATTCTTTCTCCCATCCAGAATAAATTTTTATCATAAGACCCAGAATATAATAAATTATAATAATACTATTTCTGTTAATATTATTTTTTGTGTCCTGGAAATAGTGGGTTCTTCAGGGAAGGAAAAATATATTTTTCTCTATTTCTCTGATATAGGGGAAGATAAGACAAACTTTTCAAATAGATAAAATTTGTCAATGTTACCCTTCTGTTTTCTTCTTTTGCCTCAATTTAATATATTTTTGACCTCCCAGGAATTCTCATCACAGACTCTGTTGCTGCCGTTCTGCCCTGAGTCTCCACTGTGGCACACCAACCCTCCCAGTCCTGCCCCGTGACCACCCTTAGCCGCCCGCTGAGTACTCCTGCCCAGAACAGGGCCTGGCACCTAGAAGCATTCAATATATTTGAATGAATGAGGAGATAAATGAATCAAAAAATGTTCTCGATGTCCCTAAATCATCTTCATATTTTCTCCAGAATCAAAACTCTTCCATTCAAATGCTTTCCAGGAGTTAAGAGGAAAGCAATCTGATTGAGTTAATTCAAAACCACTGTGTTCGTGATTGAAAGCTCATCAACCTTTTGGGAAGCATTTGCATTGCTAAGGAGAATGCTTGATACCCCAGATGAATGTCTTCTTTATATTAATAGAATTTTAGGCAAAGGAATAAGGTAAGACTATAAGCAAACAGGCCAGGTTAGCAAAAATACTGGGCAGAAGAGGGCTGGCTCAGGCAGATGACCCTTACCTGGGAATCTGATCTCCGGGTGAGTCACTAAAGCTTGCCTCTACCTTATCATAACTTCTTTCTATCCTCTCTTCCAAACCAATAGGTTCTCTATGAGCACATAAGTGTTTTCTCGATAGCTTTAATGTTCCAGCAAAGTACAGGGAAGGATGAGAGTGATGATAGTCATTTGTATAAATGGGCCATTACTAAGTCAGGGATTGCCTGTTGGAGAGATGGATTTGGATCTTTGTTACAGAGGAAGTTAGTTTTGGCAGAGCAGCTCAAGTTCACATGTAGAAACTTGAATGGCTTGTGTAGGAATGGTTTCCAGATCCAAGGTCAAGTTATAGATGAATCTCATGAATTTAAGGCAAGACTGTCTGGATGCACGGAAGAGAATGAGTGTGTGAGTGCGGGTGGGGTGGGGTGGGAGTGGGAAGGGGGAGGCTGGGAAAGGTAAAATTTGGAATGAGCAAGAAAGAACAAGGTTGCCCATGGCCATCCTCTGTCTCCGGAGAACGTGAGGCAGCCTTCCTTCCCTGCCATCCCCTCTCCCTCTTCTTCCCCTACCTTCCTCCCTCTCCGCCTCCATCTTTCCTGCCTGCCATATAAGATATTTATTGTTCACCATCTATATACCAGGCCTCTTTCCTACAGTTCTGTTGCATTTGGATATTAATTTTATTCTGAAACTGTACTTGATTGGTCAATAAGAACCCGATTCTTGATTTTCTGTAATTAACCAATGTCCAGTAGTCCGTGGCTGTTTGTACTCCTGGGATGTTTAAGAGTTAATTCCTTAATAATAATGAAACAGACAGTTCTCAGGTCTTTTATGCTTTATCAATTCCTTCTACTCAGCACATCAAAGAAATGAAATCTCTGGTGAAAATTCTTCTCAGTAGATTTCTCAATGAGAAGGATAAATTGAGAAAAGGAACCTCTGCAGTGCCAAACTAGGACTTGAAAAAGAATTTGACTAATTACCCATCAATTCATATGCATTTCTTTAATTTACTTCCAAATGGGGCTTAGGTGGATGCTTTTTTTTTTAAAATATATATTTTCTCAATTCTAGAGCAATTTTTAGGTTATAATAATGACTAACATTTATTGAGCTCTTAGGAGGGGTTAGGCATTGCAATAAGCATTTCACAATAACCCCTTGAGACAGGTACTGTTGTCTACACTTTACAGACAGGGAAACGAAGTCAGGAAAGGTCAAATAATTTGTCTATGGTCATGCAGGTTACAGGTAATGAAACCTGAGAAGCTCAGAGCCCCACCCAGGGCCATACACTATGCCTCATCTCTTATTCTAAGGATTCAGATAATTGGGCATTTAGAATACAGGTTACGTTCATGTCATTAGACTGAATTATATCTGTTTCTGTGTCTATCTCATTGATCATATCATGTGTACATTTTTAAAGATTTTGTTAAATTTGGACGTGAATGCAATTGATAAAAGGGCTAAAATCCATTTTGCCTTAAACTGAGATTTTTCTCCCATATTGGGAAGAAGAGACTGGTCAGAACTGTCCTGGTATTTTCTTCTCTCTTTCTATTGCTATTCTGAGAAAGAACGAGATGGGTTTCTGACCTCTTTTTCTTGCCTTCTACTTAAATAGTATCCTCTGACAGCCACATAGAGATTAGTCTGTGTAAGGAAAATCAAAGCTATTTCCTATTTGAAAAGGTTACTGGGGTAAATTATTTTTTCTCCTCTGAAGATCTTTTAAACAAACTAACTATATGCACACGCATACACATGCCCCTAACAAATGTTCATTTTGGAAAAATTAGAAACCACTGGAAAAATTTAAGGCCAGAATAGATTCTCTCACCCCTTCCTGAATGTGAAAGCACAGTGGATCATCTTTGTTCTCTTATGACCCTGATATTTTTATGTAGAGGTCACTGACCAATTCTGTGGACAATGCTCAGATCACAATACAAGACTTTAGTTTCTGTCCTAAGACCTTTGATTATATGGCAGAGCAATGTTCTTAGCTCTGCCTTTGACTTTTGAAAAACAGAAGTTTAGGTTTGCTGGGTTAGGACTGTACATTTTAAGAAACATACAAAGCACTATTCTCTCTACAGTTGATATTATTTCTTTGGAATAAGTTAAGACCTTTTAGAAGATGGTTAACCATTTGAAGTGACTGGAAAAATAGGAAGCAGTGTCCTTAATAAGGAACATAATGATATAACTTGCTTACTTGCTTAAAATAGTCTGATTTCTTCTTTGAATAGTATATATGATCCGCTCAGAGTTTCTCACCAATTTTTCTTTGTTATGGTAATAGGCAGATTAATAGAACTTCTTTCAGAAAAGAAGTTTCACATCTCAGTCTCCAGACCCATGAATATCATACCTTATGTGGCAAAGAAATTTTACTGATGTGATTAAGTTTAGGCTCTTGAGATGGGGAGACCATCCTGAACTATCTAGGTGGGCCTATGTAACCATGGGGGTCCGTATAAGTGAAAGAGGGAGGGAGAAGAGTGATGCTTAGAGTTACAGAGAGAGATCTGAAGATGCTACACCTCTGTATTTACAGATCGAGAAAGGGGCCATAAGCCAAGGAGTGCGGATGGCCTTTGAAGCTAGAAAAGGCAAGGACATGGATTTTCCCTGGGAGTCTTCAAAAAGAATCCAGTTCTGCTAACATCATGATTTTAGCCCATTAAGACCCATTTCAGATTTTTGACCTTTAAATCTGTAAAATAACAGTTGTTTTAAGCTATTAAGTTTGTGGTAATTTGTTACAGCAGCAATAGAAAACTAGTACTTACCATGGACTGTATCAGTGGCTACAGAAAAGGCATGAAACCTGTTACTTTGGAATCAGCGTAGGAACAAGATACCTGAAAGTAATCCAATGTGTGTGAATGATCTTGTTGGTGCTGAAATTAGAGATAATGTTAATTTGGAGGCTGCTGTACTTATTACTCTTGTATTTCTACATCTGCCTGTGATATCAAAAATCTGGCATTGGTAAATCACCTGGAAAAGGTGTTTATGTGACTACATCATAATCAGATACTGAAAGACAATCAAATGGGGAAGGGAGATGAAAAGAAAGAAACCATGTTGTAAATTTTAATGCAGGAGGATTAATTAAAACAAAAGTCAGTCATGTACCTTATAATTTAAGAAAAACTGTGGATGATCTATGTTCTAGATAAAAGTTTTCTGAGATCCCTAATTTTATAACCTAAATGTGAAGATTAAAAAGTAAAGTGCCCTGTGTTATCTGAGATAGCCTTACTCAGAGCTTTGTTTATTAGTGTTTCTATACATACCTTATAAATGTAACTAATCCTTATAATGATGTTTCTGAGGAACTGTGATGCATCAACATACTTCCTAATCATCAGTATGAGGTGAAATTAAAGCTTAGTGAATTTTATTGATAATTCAAATATTGGAAATCTACACGCGCCATATATATTAAGTGCTGTTGTGATATTCTAAGGGAACTGAAATCTTGGAATCACAAGCCCTGCATTCTAATGTTCTCTCTCAATATTTGTGTAGTTCTCATAGTCTTGTAGGACTTTTAGGGTGAAAAATTTAGTTATACTCTGTCTTAGTCTATTTGTGCTGCTATAACAGAATGCCACAGACTGCGTAATTGAAAAAGAACAGAAATTATTTTTTCACAGTTCTAGAGGCTGGGAAATCCAACATCAAGGCACCGGCAGGTTCAGGTGTCTGAAGAGAGTCTGGTCCTTGCTTCTAAGATGGGGCCACGAATTCTGCCTGTCCTCACGTGGCAGAAGAGCAAAAGAGAGCAAACCCACTTCCACAAGTCCTTTTTATAGGGACATTAATCCACTCATGAGGATGGAGCCCTCGTGAGCTTAGCACACACATTACCCACTAGGCCCAACACTGTTGCACTGGGGGTTAAGTTTCAACGTGAGTTTTGGATGGGACAAAAGCAGTAGGACCTTAGCACACTCCTTTTATCTGATAGGTAAGGAAAGCCTGTTTAAATCTGCTTTTCTATTTGTAAAATGGGATTATGCAATGTCATCTCTCTAATAACTTCAGGTGACTTAAAATGCCATATTGCATTTAAAATACTTTGCCAACTTAGTATGCTAGAAATGTAAGGTTTTTATTAATGTCTAGGATTCTTAATTACCTGAGAGGCACCATTTCTTGGCAATGCTGAATAATGGCCACATGAGAAATACCACCATCCTTTGACAGTCCACTGGTGCTGGCTTTTGGTAGGCAATGATGACAGTGAATCTCTTTTTCAGCCTCCATTTAGCCCAGTTTGCCTTTTATTGACAGGTTGCTAATTTCTCTTTTCTATCCAGAGTACGGGACCATATACTGTGACTAATGATACCTTTACCTCTTTCTTTTTCCTTTCCTCACTCCCATCAGTGGAGGGGATACCTGGCTCTGGAGTACGGTTCCATTTTAATTGTCTTGGGGCTGAGTTTTTTTTCCCCCCACAAGAAGTACAAATGAATGAGAAAAATATGGTTTCAATATCAGCATTTTGCTTCAAAGACAACGTTCAGTAATGAACTCTGTTTATTTTATTGAGGGATATCAGTATAACTTTGTTTCTGCTCTGTGCTCTGCATTCCAACTTGACATCTATTGTTTGTTACTTTTAATATTCTCATTAGCCTAACACTTTTGAATGAGTCATAGAGTTAAATTATTTCAGTATCTGCAAGTGAAGATAATATCTCGAAAGTTGCTATTCCAGCATATTCTGATGGCTTGAAGGCACTAATGCAGTTTCCAAAGGTGCCTATTTGGAAGAAGCTAAATGACCACAGACATCAGGCATAAGCAAGTATGTAATACAAAAACTATTTCTGGAAATGTGAATAATCAATAACAAAAATAACCCAGAAGCGTCAGTGTAATTCTCGAGAATGTTATATGGATCCTACTGCAGAAGGCTTAATGAATCACGATTTGGAGCACTGTGGAAAAGGTACTTCCTCCCGTGAGTTCTTCCTCTCCCTTTACTATTTTCGCTTCTCAGTGTCTTCCCTTTGCCTGCCCCTTAAATCATTTCTCCTGGGTCTGTCTTGACCTACTTTACTTTTATGCTTCAAGTCCTGCCTTCATCTTCTCCATTCTCATGGTATGACAGATTACTCTCTGTTTAGCCAATATCCATTCAACCCTCGTAGTAGCAGAACCCTGATTTCATACAGGGATTTAACGGGCTCAGCACAAACATTACATCTCCCAGTCTCTGTCGTATCTAGGTGGGCCATGTGTCAAAGATCTGGCTAAGGAATTGCAAACAGACCTGGTGTATGAGATTTCGGGGGAGGCTTCTAAGAGGTTCTGGAAAGTGCTCTCTCTTGCCATTCCTGCCATCTCTCAGGTTCCTGGAAGGCAGACATAGTGTGTAGAGCTTGAGGAGCCACCACAGACCAGCAGGGGACCTTAAGGATGGGAACTGTGCACTGAGGATGGTGGGCAGGAAGCTGGGAGCCTGACTCCCTGACTGCAGGTTGCAGCCACCACAAACAGCCCCGGACTCCCCTCTGCTGGATCTAGAGAAATGAATTTTTATTCAGTTAAAACCACTGTTATTTTGGGCTTTCTAGTATAACCAGGTAAACATAATCTTCATTGGTAAACATAAATTTTTGTGCTGATAACTATCACATCTTTTTCTCTAACCATGATCTTCCGAGCCTCTGACGCATCTGTTGAAATAATGAGTGGACATTTCCTTATCGATGTCCCGTAAGCTCCTCAAAATTATCTTCTCCCGACCGAACTCCTAACATCCTTCCACTTCCCTCCCTAACTTGTCCTTATTATGTTTGGGATTTCAGCACCACTCTTTTTATCCAAGGAGAGCTCACATGGTAATCCCAGATCTCTCCTCTTCCTCTCCCCATCATGTCTAATCACTCACCAAATCCTTCTATTATTTTCCTCATAAATATTTACCGAGTTTGTCTCCAACTCTCCACCCCTTTCACATAGCTCCAATTCAGTTTCTCATCATCTCCAGCCCATCATAGTTACTGAAGAAGTCTTTCTGCCTTCAATTCTTACCCTTCTCACAACTGGTTTTTATAATGCTGTCAAGGGAATGTATTTAAAAGGCAAATTGGATCACATCAATCTCCTGCTTAAAACCTTTCACCAGCTCCACAGCAACAGGCACCCGATTTCGGCACACAGGGTAGTGATCTGCTCCTACCCATCTCGTAATCTTCACCGCTGCTACTCTGCCCTGCATTTCATGCTCCACCGATACTGCAATTCACAGTTTCTATAACATGCATGGATTTTTGTGCCTCTATACCTTTACTCATTCCCTTTGCTTGGAATGCTCCTCTCTTCCTCTTTTCCTTTTCATAACTAATTTTCCTTTCCTATAATGTCTATTTTTCCTTGGTGCTGAGACAGAGACGGGGTGAGGGGGTGTCTGTTCTAAGAGAGGGAGCAAAGCTTACAAGAACACTCATTTCTTTGACACATACCACCTTCCCTTTTAGGGTAGGGGCAACTTTGAAACAAATCATATCTTTGTCTATTAGATATTAATTGAGCTTGTTGAAGTGTCATCCTAAATCACTACAACTGTTTATCAGTCTAAAGAGGAAGAAAATACATTGCTCCCCCAGTGCCAGCAGCTTCCCAGATCCTCAGGAAGCCCCTCAGAAGGCAGCAGGCCAGGTGTGGCTCCTCCAAGGAGGGAATTACTGAAAGGACGAATGACCCGGGCCAGGCTTGGCTGTTTCCTTGAAGAGGCAGAGAGGGAACTAACATTTCTTGAGCATCTACCCTATGGCACATTTTGCCCACCATTTTCTTACAGTTCTACAAACCCCTATTCATAAATACAGTTGGGGGTCCAGGCAGCTTTCTGCAGAAGCTTAGGTCGTATGTACTCTGCTGAAGGATCTGCTTGTATATTACAGGACATCATATAATAAATGTATTTATAAAAAATGAATTTATCAGCAAATCATAATGGACATTTTGACATTGTATAAACATGAACTTTTAAAATCTGAGAGACTAACACTAAGAGTCCGTTTTGCCTGGTTATTTTCAGTGGATCCAGCCATGTCCACTGTGAGTCATAAATTTCCTTTTTCCTGTGAAAGAGGCATTGCCACCCCATGGAGTCTCTGTGTCGGGTCTGCTCAGTCTCTTGCTCCTCTCCCTTCTCGCAGCTGGACCCGCAGCAGATGGGGCTATTGAATGCGGGGAAAGAGATGAAATTAACGCAGGTAATGAGCAGTAGTTTTACTGATGGTGGGATTTTAGTTCACTAGGGAAAATTCCAGACGCTCAAAACCTGCAATAAGATAAATCAAAACCTAGTTTTGGGAAATAAAAGGGGTAGAGCTGCAATTTAACATTTATCTAGAGCCAGCATTGTGCTGAACGTGGTGTGAGGTAGAGGGGCAGCTTGGGCATTGGCCTCTATTCCTAGTTTGTTGTCTAAGAAAAAAGCTGTTGGAAGTTGAAACCATATTTTAATTGGTTCATGTGGGCATTTAAAAAGTGCATTTAGTTAGGAGGATGCCACTTGTTCTTTAGAGGCTGAAGGTTTCTATTTATCTAGATCTACTCAGGAAGCAATGGGGTAGGCTCATGCCACCTGCTACTTAAATGTCATAAGTGAGCTAGATGCTGTTTTCATACTGAGAGGTGGAACCAGTGTTGTAATAATTCCTTCCTTCCTTCCTTCCTCCATTCCTCCCTCCTTCTTCCATTCCTCCCTCCTTCTCTTCTTTCTTTCCTTCCTTCCTTCTTTCCCCCCTTTCCTTCCTCCCTCTTTTCCTTCCTTCCTTCCTTCCTTCCTTCCTTCCTTCCTTCCTTCCTTCCTTCCTTCCTTCCTTCCTTCCTTCCTTCCTTCCTCTGCCTTCCACAGTATTTACTGAACATCTACTGTTATTCTCAACGTTAGAGATAGAGCAGTGAACAAAATAGACAAAAATCCCTGCACTCAGAATTCTAACTGAGGAGACAGACCTTACACATGACAAATATGAAAATATACAGTATATTAGACAGTGACAAACACCAAGAAGAAATCTAAACCAGGGAAGGGAGATAGGAATTGTGCATGTGGTTGTGGATTTCTGATAGCGTGGTCAGGAAGCCCAAACCAAGGAGATGGCATTTAAGTAAAGATCTGAAGTGAGGAAGCAAGCCATGCCAATTTCTGTATGAAGAGCATTTTAGGGAGAGTGAACAGAAGGGACAAAAGCCTCGAGATAGGAGTGTGTCTGATATCTTTGAGGATTAGTAGCAAGCAGGCCAGTGTAAGCAAGGCGAGTGTAGCATGAGATGAGCCCAGAGAAGGGCTGAGGGGGCCAGAGTGAGTAAGACTTTGAGGTCTATGGGAGAACTTTGGATTTGACTTTCAGGGAGATGGGAAGTCATTTGAGAGTTTTGAGCAGAGGGGTGACATGAGCTGCCTTCTATTTTAGAAGGATCACTCTGGCTGCTGTTTTGACAACAGATTGAAGATAGGAAGGGCAAAAGGAGCAGTTCTAGTTCAGAGGCTGTTATAAGAACCCAAGCATGATGTGCTGGTGGCATGGACCAAGGTGGCAATGGAGGAGTTGTGAGAATTAGTTGAATTCTGTATATATTTTGAAACTAGAGCTAATAAGATTTGCTAATGGATTGTGTGTATGATGTGAGAGAAAGCAAGCAGTTCAGGGTTGACCCCAAGGTTTTTGGCCTGATATTGAGATGGTGAAGATTGTGGGATGAGCAGATTTTGGTGCAAAGAGTGAAGAAGGTTCAGTTTTAGGTACGTAAACTTTGAGATGCCCATTAGACATACAAGTGGAGATGTCATGTAGACAGTTGGGTATGCCAGGCTGGTGTTCAGGGGAGGGCGTCTTGAATGGAGAAATAAATTTGGTAGTTATCAGCATATAGAGGATATTTATAGCCATGAGATCAGATGAAATCATAAGATGGAAAAGCAAAAATGTCCAAAAACTAAGTTGTCAGTTATTGCAAATTTGAAAGTTGGGGAAATGATGAGAAAGTAGCCACGGACTCTGAGGGAAAATATCCAGGAGGGAAAAGAGAAAGCAGGGGAGTGTGATGGTCCAGAAACCGGGTGAAGAAAGCATTTAAAGCAGAGGGGGTGACCAACAGTGTCAACTGCTGATGTGGAGGTCCTTGGTGGCCTTAACAAAAGCAGTACCAATGGCATAATGGGGGAGATACTTGGTTGGAGAGAAATGGAGAGAAAGGAAAGACAAGACTTTGAGTAGAGAGGACTCTTTCAAGAAGTTTTCCTGTACAGGGAAGAAGACCAGCCAGAGCCAAAAGCTGGATCAAGGAAGCTGGGTCAAGGGAGTTTCCTTTTCCTTCCCTTCCCTTCCTCCCTTTTTAAATTTTCATTCCTTCTAATTTTCTGATAAGATATTAAAGGAAAATAAGTTTAAAACCTCTAGAATTCTTATAGCTTCTAAATGTTAAAATAAAGAAAGCATTAAAAAAATAGAAGGTAAGGAAGATAGAAGGAAAGAAAGAAACAAACATGAAAGAAAAAGAAAGAGAAGGGTAGGGAGAAGGAAGTCTAGGACAGATAATATAGGATTTACTTGCATTGGGTTCAGTTCCAGTTCTATTTCATTGCTGTGTTACCTTGACATATTATTTAACATCTGTAGACCCTGGGAATCTCATCTATAAAATGGGAATAATTTTTTTTTTTTTTGCTTTTTTCCTCCAACATTCACCCCATGTAAAAGGGAATCATTTTTAGCCTAGGATTACTGTGGGAAAGTTCTCCATATGGCATAAAACACTATGAGAAATGATAAAAACTGCCTCAATGAGAGTGGAAAAGTAGTATTTAGAAAGTGAAGGGTAAATTGCAAAAAATATTAGCCTATGTTTTAAATTGAAAAAAAAAAAGTTACTATGTTCTATGTCAAGTTTAACCAGTAGAGGTTGTATTTTTTTGATTGAGAAAGAAGAAGTTCTATCTTTATGCAACTAGTATGTGCATAGCTCTATGCTATGAGCCTTTGTCCCTATATTCTAGGACCTTGAAATTGGGAAAACAAAACATAAATATGCAAAGATTTAAAATAAAAAGAAAATATAAAAGTTTTGTAATATGGAATTTGATAAGATAAAGTTTTTCTATTACCAATTTGCAAAATGCAATGCTGGCAAAAACATTATGCCAATTTCTTCCAAGGTTATATATCATCAGTGTAATATATTTAAGAAAATCATTAAATAGTCATTGACATTGTCTCATTTACCATGTGCTTAGGTAGAGAAAGTCAGTTGTTTTCTTAATTCTGGGATTCTAGCCGGAGATATGCAGCCCTGCCTCTGCCAGAAGAATGTCACACAGGTGCCCACGAGCAGTCATCTCATTGCCATCTGCTCTTGCTGGCCTCTGTAGATGACCACTGCTCCCAAGGCCCTGAGGTTGCTGTTTTCCATCATTGCTGTTAATCAGTGCCATTCATTGAGAATATTTATACCATGCTGACGGTTCCCTATCTCTAAGGTTTCAAAGCTCTACCCCTCAAGATTCTATTCATTCTTTATAACTAGAGATACTTTTGAGAGTAAAAGAGAATGCCGTTGATAATTGTGCTGGGACACCAGGTGGAAACTGCACTGTCTTGGGTGGACCTAATGTGCGATATTCCTACCTATAATCTTCATTACATCAAGTTGTGTTCCATGAAGAAGTGGATATGCTGTTCTTTTTTCCCTATTCTATGGATGCACCTGGGAATAAAAATGGAGTTAATTGTGGTCACATATCATTCAGAGTCCTTCAAGCAAACTACTACGTAAGCAGCTGTCTGAGCATCTCTTTATCAAGCTTAAACATGAGTTAATGGTGATCAGCTGGACACCATTCTGTTCTATTTTCTGCCTTTTCTACTGTTGCTGCATTCTTTCTCAGCAAAACACAGAAAGAGAAAGAGGCACACACACACACCCCTTGTCCCAGCCCTAAATCTCCAAATAATTCTCATGCCAGTGAAGTGCTAATGAAACTGTCACATGTGTTCATTCACAATTGCACTGGATTCGAATAGGACTCCCTGCTGGACCTCATAAAGCCTTGTTTGGATGATTGTATCTAATCATTGACTCAAGGGAAGGCCTGAGAAGATCACTGAGATTTTTCAGTGATTTTGCCAACTCTACACATAAGTTGGAGAGTGCATGACTGCTATGGTTTGAATGTTTGTATCCCACAAAATTCATACGTTGAAACTTAATCCCTATTGTGGTGGGAATTAAGAGGTGGGGTCTTTTGGGAAGTGATTAAGTCATGGGGTCTTTGCCCTCTTGAATGGGATTAATGTCTTTCTTTATAAAAGAGGCTCCAGAGAGCTGCCTGGCCTTCCCATCTCTTCTGCCATGTGAAGATACAGTGTTTATCCTTCCACCATGTGAGCACCAGCAACAAGGTACCATCCTGGAGGCAGAGAGCAGCCCTCACTGAATCTTGCACTTTCCAGCCTCCAGAAATTCAAGCAACAAACTTCTGTTCTTTATCAATTACCCAGTCTAAGGTATTTATTATAAAGCCCAAACGGACTGAGACAATGATAAAGCGATGCCGTATTATTGATGGCCTATATATTCTGCCACTGTTTGGGCTCTGGTTGAGTAGAATGACCACCTAGCTTACAGAACTCCAAAGGAGTGCAAAACTTCCCTAGCAAATTTGTACTTTTCAACAGGGAGAGGGAACAGTGACAGCCTTGGCACTGTCACGCTTCTTTCGCTTCTCTGCATTTGCCCTAGAGGAGCGCCAGACCCTCCTGAGGAGCTCATATTTGAGCTCATTTTATCTTTCAAAACTTCTCTGTTACGTTAATTTTCATTTCAATAGGTCCATGAGAAATTATGGCAGCTCTAATAACATGAACATTAAAAAAAAAAATCCCATAACATCAAGGTTGCATATTTCCTACTGATGAGTGGTTTTCTCTTGATTAAATTATGCATTTTTAATACAAGTCCTTCATTTCTCAATAGTAACACATGGCAGAGTCATCCCTTGGTGTAGACCAAATGCATTTATGGGTCCCCGTCTGGGCATATATGGAGCTGCTTTGAACTTCAGGCTGTGTGTATGAGTTCTAAAATGCATAATAAATGCTTTTGTTACGATTTCTCACATGATCTCTCTGAGGGGGAAAAGTAATCTTATCATTGTTAGGCTGGTGAAGGGAAAGGGAGACATAGAGAGTGGGTGGCTTGCTCAAGGTCACTAAGGGACTCACTGTCAAACTAGCCTAGTAGCTGCCTGATAGCGAAATAACAGACTAGGGTCTAAACCACAGACCTAAGGTTACCTCTGGGTGTGTTCTATTTCCAACTGTTTTAGTAACTATGTGGGCTGGCACAGTGGTACAATTTTATTATTCCTTAGTGTCAAACACCCAAACATACTGATGATTTGATACTGGCTTCTTTAGTACCTTCATCTCAGTAGCTTCTTTATGTTTCTTGTGATGCTCGGGGAAATCCGAGTCAGAGTTTCCATGTACTTATAGATATTTGGGAAACAATGGTACCTGAGAGCTTTTTCCCTCTGATTCTTTTGCTCTGGATTTCAGAATGCTATAAGCTTAGAATAAATATTGCACAAAAGAAAATATTTTCAGAGTAATTTAGGGCAAGTTGTTAGGTGCAGTTTTCTCTATCAGCACAGAGTTTCTTACCCTAACTGGAGATCCAGATCCTTTCACTGCTCTTAGGCTTTTTGCAAGAGTACAGCAATTTGGTAGACAATGGCCATAATGCATGCGATGATTCTGGAAGAAGTCTGGATCCAAGAAAGCCTCGTTTGTCATGTTGTGGCCCACGATTACCCAATGCTTGGTATCCTGAGATTTAATTGGAAGGCAGTAAATTTGGCTAAGAGGGAGACAGAACCCATGTGGGACTACAGGTGTGTGCCACCATGCCCAGCTAATTTTTTCTATTTTTAGTAGAGTTGGGGTCTCGCTCTTGCTCAGGCTGGTCTCGAACTCCTGAGCTCAAGCAATCCTCCCACCTTGGCCTCCCAGAACGCTAGGATTACTGGTGTTTAGCTACCATGCCCAGCCTCAATAAATATTTCTTGAGAGAATAAATATATCATAGATTTTTTATTTTTGTTAGAAGGTCAAAATTGAGGTTAAATTTGGAATCTGGGAAACTTAAAAAAGATCTCTACAAAAAAATAGTTATTATATCTTTTTGTATGTCTGTATTCACACAATTTATCAGTCCCTTTTTAGAGTAACTTTTACGTTTATCTTGGATAAAATTAGTGCTATAAAAAGGGTTATACCATCTAGATGAGGACTTCCTTTTTTTTCTTAGGAATAACCTCTCTTTAATTCAGTTACAATTTTAATATCCTTTACATCTGTGTTTTCTGTTTGTATAATTGCATATGATCACACTTGAAGCCATGATGTAACACCACCTGCATTTTTCTTTGAAATTCTTGGGGAAAGTTCATGTTACTGATTATTCTGACCTTCTTTGGGAAACATGTCCTTTTTGCTTCTGTGATGGGTTGTGTCCACTTAATGATAGATTGAAGTCCTACTCCCCTGCACCTACAAATGTGTCCTTATTTGAAAATAGGGTCTTTGAAGATGTAATTAGTTAAGATGAGGTTGCAGTAAATTAGGATAGGCCCTAATTTAATAGGACTGGTATCCTTATAAGGAGAGGAGAAGAGGAGAGACAGAGGTACACAGGTAGAACATCATGTGACGACAGAAGCAGAGATTGGAATGGTGAAGTTGTGAGCCATGGAATGCCAAGGTTTGATGGCCACTCCCAGAAGCCAGGCATAGGCAAGGGAGAATTCTACCCAGTGTGTCAGAGGTTAGCATGGCACTTCTGGAACCTTCACTTCAGGCTTCTAGCCTCCAGAACTGTGAGAGAATAAATTTCTGTTGTTTTAAGCCATCCATTTTATGACACTTCGTTGTGGCAGTCCTAGGAAACTAACACAGCCTCTTTCTAAATTTTTTCCTGCAATACATAGAATACATACTAGCACTCAAGTCCAGGCTTGCTAGCTAGCGTGCAAAAACAAAGCAACTTTGTGAGACAATGAAGGGTTGACTATACTTTCTTTTGAAAAGGGGCTGTGTCAATAGGCTGAGACAGAAATATTTGCAAAAAGGAGAAACAACAAAAACACCAGTGACCTTTTTTCACTTGTGAAACACCCTGAGGTCTGAGACTGCTCTAGTCAGGATAGCTCTGGATAAACTGAGGCTGTGAAGGAGGCAAGAATCCTTCTGCTAGACTAAAGAGAACTTACAGGTGACCAGGAGCACTAAGTGGTTGGATTTTTGCTGGCTTTGGCAAATTGACACTCATGTCTTGTGCTTACTCTTTTATGTGCCTTCCTGTATTATACAGGCTGGAAAGTTAAAAATACATTTCCAAGAATGCATTGCAGCTGGGGTTCTGAAAGCAAATTATGTCCTGACGGTAGCATGCACTCAGAGGAGATTTGGAAGCGAGTCAGCGGTTATATTCCTGGTGCAGCTTCAGCTGGCGAGCAAGGGCATGGAGTGCCAGCAGGCAGCTGCCGTGCCTGGTTCACAGTCTGGCTCAGAGTCTAGTCACTAGCTCTGTGGGTGTGAAGAGAGTTGTGGCGGTGTGGTAGCGATTTCTCTTTTCCGCACTGTGCTCCTAACTTCACAATTTCCGGTGGTGTCACCCTGACTCCTGATTCTTTAGCTTTTGTTAGAGTCTTTTAAACATCTGATTCCCTGTGTTCAATTCCAAATTGTTAAAAATATTGCATCTGTTTATTGGATTAAACTCTAACCGAAGAAGATTTGTATTGGTTATTTGACTTGGTTGTGTTTTAAAGTGGTGATATTTTTTTTTTATTTCAGCTTATTATGGGGGTATAAAAGTTCAGGTTATGTATGTTGCCCTTGCCCCCTCCCATTCCCCCGAGTCTGAGCTTCAAGCGTGCCCATTCCCCAGACAGTGCACACTGCACTCATCATGTAGGTATACACCCATTCCCTCCCGCACCCTCCACCTCTGTCTGACACCCAATTGGTGTTATTCCCAAATGTGCACTTAGGTGATGATCAGGGAAACCAATTTGCTGAGTACATGTGGTGCTTATTTTTCCATTCTTGGGGTACTTCGCTTAGTAGAATGGGTTCCAACTCTCTCCAGGAGAACAAAAGAGATTCTATATCACCATTATTTCTTATAGCTGAGTAATACGCCATGGTATACATATACCACATTTTACTAATCCATTCATGTATTGATGGGCATTTGGGTGGTGATATTTTTTATGCTACTGGAAAATTGGATCCTGGTAGTCAGTGGCACACAGGCAAAAGAGTTCCTTATATTGTCACGTGGCATCCCGAGGAATAAAGTATTGTGGAATGCGAGGCTTTGGCAGACTGAGGGGCTTCTATGAGAGACTCTTACTGTAGGAACGAGGAATACAAAGACTGTGGGATGATGTGGCTGTGATCTGGAAACTTCTGTAGCTCTTCTATAACCAAAACCCAATCTTATGAGTTGCTAAAGCACAACATAAGTTGAATTAACAGACTTACCAGGTCTTTTTTGGTCAAAGTTTGAACATTAACTGGGAAAGGCTGGGACCCGAAGAATCAGAATGGGGACATTTGGGTGGACTGAAATGAATCTGAGTAGATTGAACAACCAAACCCCTCTGAGTCTCCCCTGCCATCAGGGTCAGCCCCATCTTCCTGTCTTTGGGGACAGTCCTTATTAATTGGACAAGCATGGCTTCATGACTTCTCCCGAGGCAGTTACCTTGAAAGGACATGTCAGCTGTCCTTATGCTGCATGTCTACCACTCCTCAATTACCTTGATGGAAGTCAATCTCTGCATAGCCCGGGGCAAGTCTAAAGTCTGAGGCAGAGGAAATAGTTTACATATGAAAAGAATTGCTAAATATCAGCAGAAACCCGAAATACACGCATAAGAATGGATTCTAGGTGTGCTAGACCAGAGAGGAAGAAATATATCCTTGTAAAGAGATGATTTTAAGGACACTGACAAGAGATTCTGTATTCAGTGCCCTAGCTCAAGGAGATAGAAATTATTCCAACAATTTGCAAATAGTCATGAGCTGCTACTTCAGCGTTCAGATATAGATCACTAACTCCTCCTGTGGTATGAAGAAGGGGTGGAGTTTATTATGGACTGGATGTTTGTGTTCCCTCAGATTTCCTCCGCTGAAGCCCTAACCTTCTATGTGGCTATATTTGAAGATGGGGCCTCTAAGGAAGTAATTGAGGTTAACTGAGATCGTAATTGGACCTGAGCCAATAGGTTTAGTGTCCTTATAAGAAGAGAGTCCACTCTCTTTCTCCACAAGCACTCACCACGGAAGGGCCCTGTGAGGACATAGTAAGAAGACAGCCATCTACAAGCCAGGAAGAGAGGCCTCACCAGAAAATGACCATGCTGGCCCACTGATCTTGAAATTCTAGCCTCCAGACTGCGAGAAAACAAATTTCACTTGTTTAAGCCACTGAGTCTACGGTAGTTTGTAGAGCAGCCAGAGTCAACTAATATAGGGCCAAGCCTCACAAGTGCAGCAGTGTGATGGGGTGGGCCAGTGCTCTTAAATGGCAACTTAACATTTTACCTGATTTGATACTCTATAGCCATTGTCTGTGCAACTTCATAGGAGGCCATCCTATTAAAACTTCAGGGAATCAGCCTTGGGGAGGTTAGCTCTTAGTTTTTACTTGGTTGATTAACTAAGACCTGGAGTCAGTGCTGGTAAACACAAAATAAAGTTGACTTGCCAGCTAACCCATGGAAGAAGGAATGCAAAGATTTAGGATAATGAGAACATTGCAATGTGTTTTTTACACGTCACTTAGTTTCTTCCTCCTACTTGTATCTTCTCAAAGGGCTCAGAGGAAGTTCTATTCACAGTGGAAATTGAGAAATGCATTGGTACAGGTGCAGTGGCATTAGTACATGTATTAGTTTGCGAGGGTTGCCATAATAAAATACTACAGACTGGGTGGCTTAAACAACAGACATTTATTTTCTCACAGTTATGGAGGCCGGACGTCTAAGATCACAGTCTTTGGTTTGTTCTGAGGCCCCTCCCTTTGGCTTGCAGGTGGCTGCCTTCTGGCTATGTCCTCACATGGCCTTTCCTCTGTGGGCAGGCGTCCCCGGTGTCTCTTTGTGTGTCCAAACTTACTCTTCTTATGAGGCGCTAGTCAGATTGGAGTAGGACCAATTGGAATGGCCTCATTTGAACTCAGTCACCTGTTTAAAGGCCTTGTCTCCAAATGTAGTCACGTTCTGAGGTACTGGAATTTTGGGGGTGTACAATTCAGCCTGTAACAGTGGATATTAGGGATAAAGATGGAAGATGCTGTTATTGAAGTCTTTGATTTTAATGGATGTGATTGGATCCTAGAGAGTCAGAATTCTAGTGATGAATGCCAGAGGCAAGAAGAGCTTTTTTATCCTAATAGGGAACAGAGCAAGGATAATAATCAAAATGATTTGATCATGGTTTCCATGTTGAATCACACAGGTAGGCTATCAGGGTCCAATTTGACCTTTACAGCTAAAACAAATAAAATAAAATCTTTAGGTCTGGCGAATGGAAACTGGCTTGAGATACTATGTAGAGTCAAGGGCCTTTATTCAAAACCCAGATCTGAGAGAGTTTCCTCACCCACAGCCTCTTGACTCAAGAGGTAGTTGCATCTTTTTGAAAAAGTACTTGAAATGCTTGTTTAAGTGTGTTCTGTAAGTCATTTTCCTAGTCTTCCTCAAGTGATTTTCCATTTGCCATGACAGTAAAATACTGGACAAAAGAACAAAACTAGTTCTTCTGAGGATTATTGATCACTGATTATTGATCAGTGGCTTTAAAGTAATGATAATCCCTAGAGATCTAGAAAACCACTGTGGTCCTCAGGCCAGAGTGGGCTTTTTAAAGGATCAGGTGATGAATGGATTAAGGGCTATTTTGCTATTAAAAGCTAAGTAAAGATTATTGGAACCTCTCCTCCCTTTCAAAGGAGTAAATCAAAAGCAGCACTATGTTTAGGGGAGAGAAGAGTGGAGATTAGTGCCACCACCAATGATGGAATGAATATGGATTGGTTTTCAAGAATAATAGCACATTATTTTAAACTTAATCACATGGCAATTCAGATCGTTCTCTTTGCTAGAGCCAATGAACACAGTCTCTGGCACCTTGTATGCAGCTGTGATTCTGGTGAGTACTTTTTCTCTCTTTTCCTCCAAACAGGAAGCAGCAGAAGCAATTTGCTCTTAACCTGTCAAGAATAGGAGCACACATCTTACTCCAGGGCTAGGTCATCTCTCTGGCTTGCTCTCACAATTTACTCCATGGGGCATTTGATCATTTTATCACCCCATAGGGTGGAATATTGATCTACCATATTGATGATACTGAGCTGATAGAATCTGATGAGCAGAAAGTAGCTGGTATCCTAGATCAATGTTTCTCAAACAATCAAGGATGATGGACCATTTTTTAAAATAATTTCCAATCCATTCAGACCAATGATTTTGTAAATAATAATAATTAAAAAGGCATAAAAGTGCAAATCTAATTATTTTATTAGATTCTATCAAATTTCTGTAAACATTTCTAAGTACTTATTCTCAATTTCTGTACTCATTGAGGACCAGTAAGAAAGAGTTCGTAGACCAGCACCATATGTGGGCCACACTTTAATTAGTGGTACCCTACCTGCCTTTATAAGACCTGTTTGCCAGAGGATGGGAGAAAAAACTCTGTGAAAATTTAGGGATCTGCCACTTCAATGAAGTTTTTGGAATTCAGTGGTATAGAGCATGTTAAGATATCCCTATTCAAGCAAAAGACAAGTTGTTCCTTGTAATTCCTAACACACACATGTGCACACATGTACACACATATGCACAATACTTGATAGTTTTTTTATATTTTGGAGGCAACACATACCATATTTTGGTCCTCGGCTATGACCCAATAATTCCATTAGGTTTCCAATTTTGAGTGTGGTCCAAATCAAGAAACAGTTTTTCAGCTGCTCTAGGCTATAGGGGAATCGGTTCTCCCAGAATTTCTTCCACTTAACCTTATAACCTACTAATCTAAGCGTCCTAAATGACAGAAGAGGATTCTTTTTTTTTTTTTTTTTCTCAGACAGAGTCTTGCTCTGTCACCTGGGCTAGAGTGCCGTGGCGTCAGCCTAGCTCACAGCAACCTCAAACTCCTGGGCTCAAGTGATCCTCCTGCCTCAGCCTCCCAAGTAGCTCGGACACAGGCATGCACTACCACGCCTAGCTAACTTTTTTTATATTTAGTAGAGACAGGGTCTTGTTCTTGTTCAGGTTGGTCTTGAACTCCTGACCTCAAGTGAACCTCCCGCCTTGGCCTCCCAGAGTGCTAGGATTACAGGTGTGAGCTACCTCGTTCTGCCCAGAAGAGGATTCTGTATAGAGAATCACTGGCCATCTCCTAGAATTCTGAAGAAAGTCATGGCCTCTGAATCAGTAAGTGTTCTCCAGAGAAACAGAACTAGTAGGATGGATAGATAGTTTAATAGACGGATAAATTGAATTCAAGGAATTATTTTACATGATTATGGGAACTGGCAAGTCTGAAATGTTTAGGTCAGGCCAGCAGGCTGGAAACTCTTGGATGGGAGCTGATGCTGCTGACCTGAGGCAGAATTTCTTTTCTTCACACAAACCTCAGTTTTGTCCTAAAGCTCTTCAACTGATTGAACGAGGCCCACTCACGTTATTGAGGATGATTTCTTTTACTTAAAGTCAATTGATAACAAAGGTTAACCCCATCTACAAAACACCTCCACAATGGTGCCTGCATTAGTATTTGATTGAATAACTGGGTCCCATAGCCTAGCCAAGTTGACACATAAAACCAACCATCACGCTTTCTTTCGTAGATAACCATAGTTGTCCCTCTGTGTCTGTGGGTTCCTGTATGTGTGGATTCAACCAACTGTAGATACAAAATATTCAGGAAAAAAGATGAATGGTTGCATCTCTACTGAAAATGTACAGACCTTTCTTCTTTGTCATTATTCCCTAAATAATACAGTATAACAACTATTTACCTAGCATTTACATTGTGTTAGGTATTATAAATAATAAAGAGATGATTTTAAGTACACAGAAGATATGTGTAGGTAAATACTATGCAATTTTATATAAGAGACTTGAGCATCTGTGGATTCTGGTATTTGCCGAAGCTCCTGGAACCAATCCCCTGTGGTTACCGAGGGATGACTGTACTCTTGTTGTTCTAATCAGTTTCTGGCTTAGTACTGGGTCCTGATGGAGACTGAGTACCTTATCATAAGAGACAAGTCATTCTGTGACCTGAAATTCCCATTCTGAAATAGATTTTAACTAACTAAAGCCAAAATGAGCAGGTATTTTGCACTTAATAAATGTCCCAGAAACCTTGAACTCTGATGGTTTAGAGGTCTTGGTATGCACATAGGCTTTCTACCAGGGAACATAAGAAATGGTTCCATTTAACCTGAACATTGAGGTAGTCACTCACCTGGCCATTTTGGACTCTTATGCCACTGAACCAACAAGCAGAAAAATGATTACTGTGTTATCTAGGTGATTGATCCTGGCCACCGTGGGTTTATTGGGTGGCTGTTACAACATGAAAGCAAGGAGAAATATTTCTGGAACTCAGGGTATCCTCTGCAGTGTCTCTAATACTTCCCTGCCAAGTAGAACAGTTAATGAAAAGTTGTCACGTCCTAATACTGGCAGGGCCATTAATGACTGAGACATCTCAAGATTGAAGGTTCACATGTCCCCACCAAATATAAGGCACATAGTAGCGGAGATCTGACTGAGAGCAAACGGAAAATGGAATGTGTAGTTGAGGACGGAAGTGATAAATTCCAGTTATGCCTTATAATCATCAGTTTCACAAAAGAAAACTCTAGCCATGTATATAAATATTAATATATTAATAAACATCTTTCCTTCATCTCTCTCTTTTATTACTTTACATAAAGTATATTGGTGGTAGTTTAAATTTATAGTTTAGTCCTTAGGTGACAGGATATTAAAGTCAGACTGTGACTGAACTATACAACAGGAAGAAACATCACCCAGAGATAGAGATAAATCCAATGACTGAAAGTCTTTGGGTTCCTCTTTTGGGGAAAGGGTGAGTTTTGTGTTTCTCTGAGGGATATTCATATTATACTAGGTGGATAGATATTTCCACTATTGCTATTTGGAATTTTAATTTCATGTCAAATGGTATACGTGGGTGTTAAGAAACCAAAGAGAGGAACCAAGCTGGATATCATTCTCAACCTTTCTATCTAGCTACCAGGAGATGGGAAGCTTAAAACCACATTCCCCAGACTTGCTTGCTTCTGGGATTCTAGATGCAGGTAAGATTCTACTAATTAGGACTGTGGACTTGAGGCAGATGCTTTCTTTATGCCATTGTTTGTGCAAACAGGCAAGATTATGGAAACACAAGGCAGCAGGGCAGCCAGACTCAGGGTCTCTAGAGGCAGCAGGAGAGGCAGGAGGGCTGAACTCAGGTTCCAGGGCCTCGTCAGCACCGTCGTGAGTGTCTTGAGATAGTTGTATTAATAGAAGCAGCAGCTTCCTGATCCTGGATTGAAGCTCTAGCAGTAAGCTCTTGAATTCAATGGTTCTTATCCACATACTCCTCCAGTCCTAAAGATTTTGTGAATTTCTTATTTCTTGCATGAATTCTCCTTCTGCTTAAAATACCTAGGCTAGTTTCAGTTTTCAGTTGTGTACAGCAACCTGTGTATATGCAGGTTTTTCTGGATCTATGCTGCTGTCTACACCTTAAGCTTTCAGAAATACTGGAAAGCCTTTTAGCTCCTTGCCTTTCCCCTACTTTATTCTAGTAAAAAAAATAAATAAAACAGAAAGAATACCGAAAGAGGCTCAAACCAACTGCCTGTATTGTGTTTGATGATGCCATCATGAGACAGTTGTCTTTAGATTAAGGCTTCATCTCTTGTAGAAATTCAAGGGTATTAAGCCTGCGGTAGCAAGTTACAGAGGGAATAATAATGGCTATAAAACCTAACATTTACTGAATACTTAATCTATGCTAGTCATTACATCAAGCACATTACATGCATTAGTTAATAATCACAGCAATTTAATTAGGCAGGATCTTGAATTATTATCATTTTTTATAGGTGAAGAAATGGGAGCTAAAAGATACGGGATGACTTGCCTGAGATCACACAGCTAGTGGAGCAGTGCCGGGATTTTCGTATAGCGTCCAATTCCATAACCCTCAGGGCTGTGCTGCTTTAAAATCACAGGATGAGGGTTGCACTCTCCCCTCAAACATTTAATAAATTCCTCTCCCCCATTCTTTGCTAAGTCTCCAACTTGGACAGCAGACATTCTAATCCCCTTCCTGAGCTAAGTGTTAGAGTCCACTAGGCCAAAGTGGGTGAAAGCAGTGTGCGAGCAATAAGAGAAGTTATAATAGTATTAATATTGCTGATATCACACAACTAATGAGTTTCTCAGATTTTTCCCTCAAATACGCAGGATGAGTGGAGACATTTGAGGATACTGAGACACTTGGAAGAGGAGATGGATCTTAAAAGAGGAACAAGGTCTTCAAATGGAGAAGCTCAGGGCATTAAGGACTTCTTTTATGTACTTGACAGTTTTGCTTATAGATGTCCCAAATGTTTATGAAGATTAGTATAATTGGGTTTCTACTACACCTTCTCTTTTCTGTCTTCCTCTCTGTTCTCCACGGGGCAGCGGTTCAACTGATAACTTTGTATCTAACTCAGAATGAGCATTAACTCGAGTCAGGTTTTTGGTGGCACCAAGTGACTGTATCCTTTATAATCCTGACTACTCCAGCCCTTGTGGCATTTCTCCCCATTCTGTCCACACTCTATTATTCTGCTTTCTCATGTGGCTTCTGTTTTTCTTTTGTTCTCTCATTTACTGTTATGGGTTTTGGTAACTCCTTAGAGATAAATGTATTTTTAAGTTATTATTTTTGTTTATGAACAGACCTACTTCTACAACCCTTGTTGTAAATGCAACAGTGTTTAAAGTGATTTTTCGGTAATCTTCTTGATCTCTTGCACATAGAATGCTTTTAAGTGATTTTGAACCCTCAACGAGAGGACAGCTGTAGGCAGCTCTATTATAGTGTGTTCAGTGTTTACACATACTGGCATGTGCTCCTTTTGTGTGAAGCGTGGTATTTGTGTTTCTGGAATAGTTAATGTATCAAATTCATGGCTTTTGAAGTTGTACTGGAGAATGTCACAGTTCATAGGTTTGTGGGAAAAACAGAAGTTTCTGAAGCTTCAATCGTTCCACATGACAATCTGTGAGATACCAACGTTCAATTATGAAATGTTCCTGGCAGTTCTGTTCTGCAGTCCTATAACTGGTTTGCCAACTGAGATGCCATCATGAGATCTTCGTTGTTAAAACCCCCAACGGAAAAAACAACCTGTATGCCATCTCAAGCTGTGGGATTGGCACATAGATCCCTAATTTATATTTATTGTTTTAATGTAGCTGTAGTTTTCATTGATTCTTTAATGTAGTCCCTTAATTTAAATTGGATGAAGTAAAATTTTGTCAGAAACCAGTTCATTTCTGATTCCTTCTTGCCATGACAAAATGAAGCTAACAGGATAAAAGACTGTGTTTGACATTACTCAATTACTTGTGTCTGAATTTAGGAACATCATGCTTCTGGGTGTGTTATCCATTCACTTTACAGACAAGGTTATTTGAGAAACTAAAAGAATAAAATAAGGTTCTTCTTTAAGATTTTTCTTTCATATGTGGCCTAGTTTTATTTGAACCATGACCCACTGGACAGGTAGATCTTGACATTGGTCTGGAATCAGAACCATTTCTTATTTTGTAGGGGGAAAAAGGCTTATATTCTTCAATGGAAAAGGTCATTTGTTTCAGTTAGAAGTCCTGGGAGAATCACTTGATGAATGTAAGATATCCTTCAGCCTTTAAATGATCTTTACTTAAGTTTTTAATATTATAAAGAGAAAACCAGTTCAATTTTTATTGACTGGGCAGGCAAAATGGCAGCCAGGAATTGGCAAGGTGACCTGGAAGTAGGTGAACCCTCTCCTTACCCACATTTGGTGCTTCCCATTGCTTCCCTGGTGAATTCTAGTGTTCTTTTTTAGATAATCTGTTTGGATTGTTAGAATCTGCTTACTATTCTGCTTCCTCTCTGTGGAGGAAACACATACTACCTGTTTCTAATTGGCCATCTTGGTCCTATCTCCTGGCTAATGCTTTCCAAGCTTAGTGTCTGGATGTATGAACTAAAGACAGTAATAATACCCCCTCAAAGAGATATTACAATTAAGTAAGAAAATGTTTGGAATGTGCTTAACTCCTTTCTTGGTTCGTCTTATGTTGCTGTTAACAGAATACCTCAGACTGGGTAATTTATAAAGAAAATAAATTTATTTCTCACAGTTCTGGTGGCTGGAAAGTCTACTATCAGGGTACTGGCACCTGGTATAAGCCTTCTTTTTGTGATATCCCATGGCAGAGGAAGAAGGGCGAGAGAGCATGAGAGAGTAAGAAATCTAACTTGTAGCCTTAAGCCCTTTTTTATATATAACTGGCATTAGTATATTTATGAGGGTGGAGACCTCATGACCAAAACACCTCCCATTAGGCCCCACCTCACAGTACTATTACACTAGGGGTTGAGTTTCCAACACATGCTTTTGGGGGGATGCATTCAAACCATAGAACCAACTTACCTGAAAAATTGTCAGCCATTATTAGGATGAAAATACCTTTGGCTGTAAGACATAAGCTTTGATAAGTAGCTCTCTTATTTTAATGTTTTTCTACATGAAATGTAATGGTTGTTTACGTTTTCTCTTTATACCAATAGCTATGTAGGTGGATGTTTTACATTTTCATTTTGATTAGTTAAAATAAGTTATTAATTTCTTGCTTTCTCGCACCGTGACCAGCAACTGTGGCTTGAATAGCATTTGCTTTAGGAATTTGAAATGTCTCTATTATGGAGTAATATATTATCAGTTTTTTAAAAAAAAATTGTTGTTCCTAATACACTTAGAAAGGTATTTTCTTTTGTAGTCTACAGAATTTAGTCTATGGTTGTGGATTTAAAATTATTAATTGAATTATTCTAATTCTCAATAAGAAATGATACTTATCAGTTTATTGTTTTTTGCCTTAAAATTGATTTTGTCTGAAATTATCATTCTTACTTTTTCTTTTTCTTTGCATTTGTCTGTTATTTGTCTTCCTTTTTTTTGACTACTTGGTCTGTTAAATGTTAAGTTCTCCCATTGCAATTTTGTTTCTATCAATTTCTTTCCATATTTTTAATGGTTTGAATTTTGTTTGTTTGACATTTTGTAGTTTAGCACTTAAGGATTTATGACTGTTGTATCTTTGTTGTGGATTTTATCTTTTTATGAACATAAAATAACATCCAGCTTAGTCTAAAAATTATCATTTAGTTTATCTGAAAATGGATGATAGCTTTTTTTTTTGAGTTTATTTTATTGACTGCCAACTTTGATGAAAATACCTTGAAATACATTGTTCAGGCAAAGATGAGTTTATTATTAATACTAACTGCCATAAGGAAGAATACCACATTTAGGTGGATATTTAGGGAGTTTTGGGGTTTGGTTTAAGGCAAAGCTTTAAATGCAGGAATCTGAGAAGGACTGTGCAAAGTTTTTGATATTAGTTTAGGATTGGTGGACATAAAAAAAGAGTATTTCAAAGTGGGTCTTGATAAATGAACATTTATTTTATAATGAAGAAGTTTGCCCATTTTAGAAATCTGTTTTCCTGAGAAGGAGGCTATTTACCCTAATGCCTGAGGAGGAGTCAAGTTGAGCAGTTTATTGTTTGGATAAATGGATTTGTAAGGACTTCATAAAACAAATAGTAATGTTATTTGAAACTTTATTTTCCTGGGCAAGAATTTACTGGAATAGTAAAGTCATCTTAATGTAGACAGTCAGTGCTTGACCCTATTAAATCTGTGGTTTCAGGCAGTTTGTTTCCCATTTGAGAAATCTCTGCCTGTCTTTTAAAAACATTTTGATGCCATTTTATTTTAGGTAGGTCTCTTGGAAGCATAATATATATAAACATATTATGTCTCTTAATCTAATTTGAGAATCTTTGTATTTAACAGAGGAATTTAAGCTTTTTGTATCACACTCAAATATTCTATCTTAATTCTTTTCTCTTGTTTTGTATTTTGTTAGTCTCATAAAATGTGGCTGTTTCCTTTAGTTTTATCTTCTCCTGTAGTTGAAAGCTGTAGTGCTCACTAATGTTAGTACAATTTGAGGGTTGTAACCCAATAACCATTCTTCACTAAATATATGCTACCTTTCATAATCGCTTCTTACAATGATTATTTTTGACATTTGTATTCAAATTTTTATTCCAACTCACAAGAGTTTTTTAAATTTAACTTTGTTAAACTATTCTCAGGGTACATCATTTATATCTTAAAATCTAACTTTCCTCTTATTTAGCTTTTACTTTTGGTTAACCTTTGATATCTGCAGTATGTTGTAGAAGATATTTTCAAGAAGGGCACAGAAATGTTATATTTTTGAGCTCTTGTATATCTGAGGATGTCTTTCTGCTGTTTTCAAAAGTGAATGACATTTTTATCAGGCCTAATTAGTAGATCACAGTTCTATTTCCCTGGAAATTTTATGTGTATTGTTTTTTATTTTTCTGCTATGTAATTTTAGAGACATCAGTGTCCACCTGGTTTTAATTCCTTAGTGGTTAATATGTTTATTTTTTTTATGCCTTTACATAGATTTTTTTTCCCTTGATTATTTTAATTAAAAAAAAGTACCTGAATAGTTATAAAAATAGTTATAAAGAATCTCTTTTTATTATTTTCCTTAGTTTACCTTGTTTTTTAAATTATGTCTTATGTCTTGGTTGTTACTTTGATTCCAAATTTTTTGAAAATACCCATAATTTTGGGGCTGATTTTAATTCTCTGCCTTTACATCTAATGCATTTTCATTTTATTTCTTATCAGTTATGCTTTTTATATGTAAATATTTTTGTTCAGCTCTTATAATTTTGGTTTCCTTTGAAACATTCTTTTTATTTCAGAATATTATGGGGGTACAAACATTTTGGTTACGTATAATGCCTTTGCCTCATCCAAGCCAGGGCTACAAGCATGCCCTTCCTCTACACAGTGCGCTCCACATCCATTAGTTGTGAGTTTACCCACCCCTACCCCCCCACACCCTGACCAGCACCCAGTGAATATTACTACCTGTGAACACCTTAGTGTTGATCAGTTAGTACCAATTTGATGGCGAGTACATGTGGTGCTTGTTTTTCCATTTTTGTGATACCTCACTTCGAAGGATGGGCTCAAGCTCTGTCCAGGATAATACAAGAGGTGCTAGATCACCATTGTTTTTTGTAGTTGAGTAGTATCCATGGTATACATATACCACATTTTATTAATCCACTCATGTATTGATGGGCACTTGGGTTGTTTCCACATCTTTGCGATTGTGAATTGTGTTGCCATAAACATTCCTGTGTAGATGTCTTTATTATATAGTATGTTTTTTTTTTCCTTTGGATAGATGCCTAGTAGTGGGATTGCTGGATCAAATGGTATTTCTATTTTTGGCTCTTTGAGATATCTCCAGACTACTTTCCACAGGGATTGTACTAATTTGCAGTCCTACCAGCAGTGTAAGAGTGTTCCAATCTCTTCACATCCACGCCAACATTTGTTGTTTTGGGACTTTTTGATAAAGGCCATTGTCACTGGAGTTAGGTGATATCTCATTGTGGTTTTGATTTGCATTTCCCTAATGATTAGAGACATTGAGCAGTTTTTTATATGTTTGCAACCTACAGAATGGGGGAAAATATTTGCATTCTACACATCCAATAAAGAGCTGATAACAAGCATCTGTAGGAACTTAAGAAAATTAACAAGAAAAAATCAAACAACCTCATCAATAAATGGGGAAAGGACATGAACAGAAACTTTTCAAAAGAAGACAGAATAATGGCCAGCAAACATATGAAACATTTTTTGATATCCCTTTAAATCTTACTTTGCTGTCTTTGTATCTCATCTAACTGTCCTGTTTTATTGTTTATTTTTCTTAGACTCCCTGGCCTTATTGGGCATATTTTATTGCATTCTCCTAAAGATATCATAAAAGTTTTCCAAAATTTTCTTTTGGTTCCTCCATAAAACAGGTTTAGAGCTTTGCCCATTCTCTGAGTCTTCAGGATAATTTTCCATTTCTTTTAGATTTTGTTAATTTTCAAACCAGTTCCCACTCTCAATATTCAATTTCTTATGCAGAAAAAATATCCAGTCTTCAACATGCCAACTGTATGTGGTTATGTTGGCTTCACTATGTATTTGGGTGGCTGTTGAAAATGCTTCTCAGAGGAATGAATATTGGCCTCTTTCCAACTTCTGATCCTTGGTTTTATGAAACTTGAAAATGGTAGAGTTTCTCAGTGTTTCTGAACACAGGAATGATCAGAATCAAGTATAGAACTCTAAAAAATAGATATTTCTGGACTTTAAACCTGAAAATTATGTGCATGTGTGTATGTGTGTTTGGAGGAATGATAGGAAAACTTGTATTAATAAAAACAAATTTGAATACTGGCAAGTACTGCAATTATAGTACTATATTTTTTTCAACTCCTACCAACTTGTTTTATTTTTGGAGACTATTCCTTCTAGGCAGGGCTGGTTTCACAGGCAAGCAACCTGTGCATTTGCACCGGGCCTTATGCTCAGAGGGCCCCCATACTTGGCTTACTTTTCTATTGTTGCTGTCTTGAAATTCTTATTTTCTTCTTTGAACTTGTGCTTTATAAGTGTAGTCCAATGGGACTGTAAAATATGTGCACGAGCAGAGGAGATACATACATCATGCATGTCTGCCATTCCTCACAGCCCTGTTTATACATTGTGTTTTTGATGCCCCATGAGCATAGAGTTCTGGTGGATCCACAATACATGGGAGTTTTGAGTACCTCTGTAATTTACTGCATTGATTTCCTATTGCTGCCATAACAAATTATCACAAACTTAGTGGCTTAAACAACACAACTATATTTTCTTAAAGTTCTGGAAGTTAGAACGGGGCTAAAATCAAAGACTACATTTTTTCTGAAGGCTCTAGAGAGGAATCTGTTCCTTGCTTTTTCTAGCTTCTAGAGGCTGCCTTCTTTGGCTCATCACCTCATCCTCCCCCATCTTTAAAGCCAAGAGCATAGTGTTTTCCATTCTCTGTTTTTCTGTGTCCTTTGTTGTCACATTGCTTTCTCTGACTCTCTGATCTTTCTGCTTTCCTCTTATAAAAATTACAGTGAGCCTACCTGGATAATCCAGATAATCTCCCCATCTCAAGAGCCTTAATTTAATCACATCTGAAAAGTACCTTTTCCCATGAGAGATAATATATTCACAGGTTTTCTAGGAGCTAGAAAAGGAGGTGGACACCTTTGGGGGCCATTACTTAGCTTACCCCACCGAGGATGTCATCTTTTTCATTTGTACCAGAGCTTGCTTTAAACACAGAAAAACCTCAGTGGAGTTCTAAGAAACATGAATGACCAAGTCACCATATAATTTCTTATTCGAGGTACTTCCCTCTATTAGCCAACTACTTATGATGAAAACGATGCCGTAGAAGAAAAGGGAATGAAGACAATTTACAGTTCCTTTTACTTTCATTTCTTCCTTACTCATCAATAAGCTAAAGGTAGGATTATTGATAGAATGTGTGTGCATTAAGAATTGAAATAAAAATAGTGGCAGCATTTCCACTATTCTTCTGTAATAGAATATTTATGCATCTATGAAGTAAGAAATACATTGTGTAATTTTGGCAATTCTGCATATGAATTCAATACTCTTAGAATTGCATCTACAACTGATATTGCACAGTATAAAAATGAATAGTAAAATTCACAATAATAGTTATAAATTTTAATTTTCAACACTTAGAATGACATTAAATAGCAAATAACATAACAGATGAGAGAGAGAGATCATTGAAGAAAGGACAAAAATTATATTTTGGTACATTTAACAGTACTTTCCCCCCCCCGTTTTCTGAATAAATTTTTTGCTTGCACTGAGCCCTGCAAAATATGGGACCAACATTGATTCTGAGAACCAGAGAGCTACTGTTCATCCTCCTTATTTCAAATACACACACACACATACACACACATGCACACATGTGTATATCACACTGTCCCTTTTTATTTCCTCCTTTATCAGCAGGTTCCTAACTTTTTGGTTTCA
>CM052449.1:11528477-11578029 GCA_028533085.1 Varecia variegata | reverse complement strand
TTTTCTGAATAAATTTTTTGCTTGCACTGAGCCCTGCAAAATATGGGACCAACATTGATTCTGAGAACCAGAGAGCTACTGTTCATCCTCCTTATTTCAAATACACACACACACATACACACACATGCACACATGTGTATATCACACTGTCCCTTTTTATTTCCTCCTTTATCAGCAGGTTCCTAACTTTTTGGTTTCAGAACCCTCTCCCTTCTTTATCTTAAAAATTACCAAGGATGCCAATGAGCTTTTGTTCATGTAGGTCATATCTCTTATGCTCACCATAATTAGAAATAAAAATTTAAAAATGTTCATTTATTAATGCATTAAAAATAACATTGCTGGGCTACTACATGTCAATTTTTTTTAAAAAAATAAAATTTAACTATATTTTCCCAAGTAAAATAATTAGTAAAAAGAGTGGCTTTGCTTTACATTTCTGCAAATTTCTTGAAGGTCTGGCTGAATAAAAGACAGCTGGATTCTCATATCTGCTCCTGCATTTAATCCGTGGCAGTGTCACACGTCATGTTGGCTCTGGAAGACCCCACAGTATGCCCACGAGAGAATCACAGTGAAAGAATGCGAGTAACATCTCATATGATTATGACTATCCTTTTGACTATTTTCATAGGGGTTCTTGATCACATTTTGAGAGCTGCCACCTTATAACATGCTTTCTCTTGCCACAGGGTTTTATATATGCTCCTACCTCTGGGACAATTTTTTTTTCTCTTCTCCCAATTCTTCTTTCCTCAGCTTGAATATCACTTACCTACGGAAGCCTACTCAGACCTTCTCCAAAATGTCATATTCTGTTACTTCAGGCTTTCATAATGCTGGGTGTCTCCTGCTTAAATCATTTATTAGCGTTCTGCATATGTCTGTGTGATTATTCTTCTGTCTCTCTCACAAGACTAACAGTTTCAAGAGAGTAAGACTGTGTCTCTCCATTGCATCGCCAGTATATGTAGCATAGTGTCTGGTTCAGACTGGTATTCAGTAATTGCTGAATAAGTAAGTAGATTAATAATCTCAATAATATGGTAGTTATCATCTATCATAAATTTCAAGACATTACCAGTGTTAATCAATAGAACCACTGTTTTCTGTCAAGACCAAGACATAGGAAGTTATAGACATCTTTCTTTTTGCTTCACAACAAAATAAGAATGAAGTTGATCAAGTTAAAGCATGAAGGATTTGAGTTAAAAGAAAAAAATTTCGTGATATTTATTTTCTACTTTAAACTAAAATTTTGACATGACTATTAAGAGATAGCCAGTCATTCAGATTCTTTAGTGATCAAATATCAAGCATCTGGCTACCTCCAGATATATAGAAATTACCAGATAATAGGTCAACTATCACATTGACATCCAGGTGACTGGTGAATTAATTTAACATCTGCATCTTTCAGTGTTGATTAGAAACAATGTATTAGACACAAGAATCAGTAAGGGTATCTTGTTACGAAGCTTTCTATTAAAATGTTAGGGGGATAATTTTAGTGATTTTTAAATTCCTTAAAATCTTATGGGTATATAAAAATGTCATTTTTTTATACTCAAGAAAAGCTAAGATAGAAAAGCTTAGATACATGGTTAGTGAAATGCATAGATTCTTGAATTAAGGGTAAAATTTTGTATTGGTTTTAAGGAGTGATCATTTCTGGTTTCTTGATCTTTAGTGGAGTCTGTGGTTACTTTGATGGAAAGATCCAGGTCCCCTTCATTTCTATCCCTGTACCTAGTCCAGAGCTTGCACAGATGGGGGTGCATAGTATGAATTAATGAGTTGATACTTCCAGCAAACATCTTTTTCTCCACTTGACTCTCCAGTAACTCAGCTAGACTGAATTATTTGTTGTATAAGTAAGAGTCACCTGGGTAACCTTGGTTGTTTAACATTAGGTTTGCAAACTTATTTTATTTAATGTATAAGATTATATTGATAATCCTGTTCTCTTATTGTTTTCTATTAGAGATGGAGGGGAAAAAGTCATCCATGTGACTAAGTTGTCATTATTAATGTTGTCTATTGAAGATTTCAAGGACACTTTCATTTTTATGTTCCCCCAGTTATTATACAATCCAGCAGGCAATCATATCCTTTGCCTCCTCAGGTATGAAATGGCAGCTGCTGTAGAGACACAGCTTGGTCACTGTTCACACAGTGGAGCAGAAGTTAATCACCGTTTGAAAACAATTGGCTGACATTAGACCAGAGAGTTAATTAAAGGGAAACTGTTGAGAGAAGAATTATACTTGTTTTTAAAAAGTTTGTCTGTATAACTAACAGTGCACATCATTAGGAATAAGAACAGAAAGTTAGATTTCCTAAATTCTAATAAATTCTGTTTACTGAACTTTTAGATTGGCTTAATTTAAATTTACTTTGTTCCCTTCTGTTTTTAATGCACTCTGCTTGGAAAATGATATTAGACTGTTCAATGTCATCTGTCTTTTTTACAGTTCCAAGAGTACTTTTTTTTTTTCTTTAAAGTTTTAGCTTCTCACGCTTCCTTGGAATGAATTTTGCCTTTCTCCCAAGGCCTACTATCTAAAGACCCTGGATAAAAGACCCTATAAAATGTTTCCTGGGCTTTAAGTCTTTGTAATTCTAAATCCATTGACTAATTTAGTGCCATTGAGCTCTCAAACTTCAGAGGGACTTCTTTTCATTTAATGGTCTTGCTTTCATTGAGATAAAGACATCTATTTTTAAAGCACCTTTAATGCCAAATGAAATTGAAATTATTAATTGAATTGTTCTGTGTTTCCCTGTACAGAGGATTTTCTAATCCTATACCCCGTCATTTGTGTGTATAGGAAGAAACAAAAAGGAGGTTAGTGGGAATGATCTACATTTTGGAATTAATGTATTCTTTTTGGAAACATGGTAACCACAATTTCAAGGCCCAGCCTAGGAAGGAATAATACTTTAACAACAATATGTTTCCTGGGTGTGTAAAACCTCATATTTTCTTAAATGCTGTTATCTCATTTGATTTTAGAGAGAGGAGAATCTGATATGACATAGTGTAGCAGATCTTTGTCTTCAAAGACAAAGTTTTGTCTTTGCCCATATGCTTTCTTTCCTCACTAGAAGAGGAAGCACCAAGTGGTAAAATGTTATATATAGGAAAATTATGTGACATTGGTCCAGGTCAAGAGTGACAGGTGGATATTAACTTCCAGAGTTCAAATCTCAATACCATACTTTGTAGCCGAGCAGCTTGGAACGAGTTACTTAGTTCCTAGATGCCTTATTTTCCTCATGTCTAATATGATGCTAATCCCGTGGGCTTGTTGGACGCTGTGTATTTGTGACCAAAAGAGACTCAGAAGCTGGAGGATTGTGCGGGAATACCCTGCAGAACATACTAGTGTGCCTTCCATTCTTATTTCATGGAGGCTGCTTGCCGTAAGGGCTACACTACCCTGGGATTTGAAAGGGGTAACAGTCACATTATGTATCAAAACTTCTTGGGCTCTTGCAGAGTGTACTAAGCCTAGTTTGAGCTTCCCACAAAGAACTCTCCCTCCTTAGCTCTAGTGTTTCTGGGAGGCCTCTTATAAACGCTCATGGAGAACTGCTCAGCATTCCCTGAACACCACTGAGTCCTGGACGTGGCTGTCGGGCCCCATGTGCTTGCCAGGGGACCTTGCTGCTGCCGAACACTGCTGCCACCTCTCAGAATGCCACCTCTCAGAATGCTACCTCTCAGAATGCCACCTCTCAGAATGCCGTCTCTCACACACTGCCGATCCCCTCCTGGGCTCTGCTGCCCCATTTTGTAAGCACTGTGGTTTCTCCCTGTTCATGGCAGCTCCTTCTTTGTCACTCACCGAGCTGCCACTGCCCCAGGTTCACTGGAGGCTCTGAGCTACCAAAGCTACCGGCGATGCCTCTGTCCCCTCCTTGTGCTACATACACCATTGAGTATTTTCAAACCTCAATATCTTGCAGAGGTTTTAATGACACAGCTCAGGTCTTCTTGTTTCTTACGTGATAATCTGTCCCTTTATCTTCATAATGCCATGACGGCACCTAGACTTGAAGACTGTGCGTGGGGCTGTGCCAGGGCCAGACATATGACAAACACCAGAACTGTGCCCCATCACTTCTTGGGAGAAGGCTTTGCTGCTTAGCCTGATTTGTTCTCTTGACATTGTTTTCCTCTTGGCCTGAACTATCTCCCAGAAATTTTTTCAGTTTTGAGTGAAAATAGCTTTCTGGATAGCTCACCCTGCCCACCATTTCACCCTGCATGCTCAGACTCGTCTGAGATCTGGCCACCACTAGGCCTGTTTAAAGGATCAGCAAAATTTCAGAAAAAAGGAGGCTTACGTAGGATTTCCAGCTCTTTATTTTACCAAATACGGCATTAAAAGAAGTAGCCCAAAATACTCTCACTACTACTATTTATTATTTCCATTCTTTCATAAATGAAAGATATTTTAAAACTAAAAATTAAGAATAAGAGTGACATCATTTAAGGAAAAAATATTCTTTACCAAAAGCATACAATTGAAATGTCATACCTCCAGATGAAAAATTTCAGCAGTATCTAAACCTGACTACACATCATAATATACATATATTCACATAGTTTTTATACTTCCTAGAGATGTTAATTCAAGATTGGGGATCTGTATATGGGATTTAAAAAGCTCTCCAGGTGATTCTAATGTTGCCAGTCAGATTAGTAACTGGACTATTTTTTTCTTGTTTCTTTTCATTTTTTTTTTTTTTTCCCCCTGAAGTGGTGAGAAAATCAATTGCAGATCAGTAATGGTCTATAGACTCGCCCTTGGGACGTAGCTGGCTCAAATAAGATCTGGAACTCTAGCTATGTAAGATTTCCCTGAGCTGCCCATATGCTTTCTTTCCTCACTAGAAGAGGAAGCACCAAGTGGTAAAATGTTATATATAGGAAAATTATGTGACATTGGTCCAGGTCAAGCATGACAGGTGGATATTAACTGATGATGAGGCCCCATCCGTTGGCAGCGACTGCTGGAATGTCGTGCTGAACGTGATGTGGAGGAGACGAGTCCAAGCTCAGAAGCAATGAATGTGATTGATTAGCAATGTCTCTTGCAGAGTAGAAGAGGAGCGTACTGGCACAAGGGACGTGTACTTGCCACTTTAAGTCTGGCTCCTTGTAGATATACACATAATGATTGAGAAAATATTATTGGCAGTTTGAAGTGCTCCAGCTTTCTCTTCATTCCTTATAGTAAAATAATACTTTATTTGCAACTGTAGCAAAACGATGTTAAATCCTGTCATCTCAAAAGTCTTTGTGCATTAAGAAGTCATTTAATCTAGAGCGGAGTTACAGCTATTGCATTTGAATTGAGGCCATATTAGTGTATCACATCTGTGTGGCCAGTAAGATACCTAAAAGTTTATAGAATGAACATTTCATTGAATATTTGCTACATGCCCATGCTGGGCAGTGAGGTTAGGGAGAAAGTATGGAGAGAGTTATAACCTGCCTGGAACTTAATTTACTGGGGGAAGCAGCTATCTAAAAAAAAATGATAATTATAAAAATATATACAAGGCATTCCAGAAACAGAGAAGGAAAGGATTGACTCTAAATATTAAATGAAGAAGAAAGAGAAATAGTGTATTTCAGTTGAAAGAGTGCTAGAAATGAACAGAATAAGTTGTTTTAAAGAGAGTACTTGTAGAACGTGGATATGTTACTGAGTGTGGTCACTGAATCTTTGGTGTATATTGATTTTCACAGCATCAACTGAATGTGATATTTACATCTTTAAGACAACATATAACTTTTGAAATAGTATTTCATGCTACTTACTTTATGTTTTATTAACTTATATTTATCTAGAATCCTTCCCTTCAATAGATTGTAAGGTTGTCTATCTCAATAGGACAACTTATTAAAACAGGACTGCAGGAGAATGAGTAGAATGTCCAGATTTTAATCCTCAAACCCTGATGTGTTAGCCATGTGACCTTGGCAAGTTGATTTTTAAAAAATTCTCTCTAATTCCTCATTTGCAATAATGCAAATGCTTATTGCAATAACTTATTAATGAGTTTAATAAGACTAACTGCCACATGAGGTTGTTGTGAACATGAATGTGTGTAAAAGTGCTTAACACAGTGCCTGGAACTTAGTAAGTGCTCAAAAAATGTTAAACTATTACTAATATTGTTGTGTGTCCTAGAGCTCTAAATCTATACCTGGTTCGCAGCAGACACTCAGCATTTGTTGTTTATGCTTAGTTAAGGATTTTTCCTTTCCTTTCCTGATGTTCTTCTCGATCAGTCTGTCCATTCACCCATCCTTCCATCCTGGAATGTTTGCAATGTGCCTGACACCACTCAAGACTCATTCCCATTCCCTGAAAATTGCTCACAGTCTTGTCTTCTGGGTCTGCTGGCTTAACTCTTCAGTGATTCTTTCCAGCTCTCTTCCCAGTATATTTCAGAGTGAAGTCTGAAGGTTTACTAGAGTAGCTTAACCCTAACCACTTTGATTGTTAAAAAGGGGCGACAAAATGGCACATGCAATATTTACATAATGTGAGACTGAGTTCCTCTGAACGCGACAGTGAGCTCTGTCACACAATACTGTATGTCTTCTTTTTGATACTTAAGACAATTTCAAGAAACTTTGCTTTTTGTTTATCTCCATTCTTACAAGTAAGTTCTATGAGTGGATTTCCACTCTTGGAAAATAAAATACATAAAAGAATGGGTTGTTTTTTTCTTCATTGTATCTCTAACATCTTGCCAAGTGACTTCTACACAGTAAGTACTCTAAGTATTAATAAATAAGGAAAGAAGAAAATAAACAAATTGTGAAACTGACTTTATGATTGTCTTTTTGGGGGGAGGTTATGCTTATATTGAATTAATATGAATCAAAGTACTGGTTTGAACGCTTTGATTTTTTGGTTTCTTTAAGGCAACTTAAAGAAACGTGTGTATGTGTGCACGTGTGCGTTGCACATGTGTGTGTGTGTGTAAGTGATATACCCAGGGATCACTTTCCATCAAACAAATCGCTGGATTTCTGGAGACCAGTGTTATAATTGGTAATACGGCCAGGTCAAAAGCTCATTTTACAACTCTTAGTGTTTCTGGAATATAATCTTGAGTTAAGTGAAAGTATCACCCAAAGAATCAAGCTAAATCAATTTGATACTGTGTATTCCTGGAGTCCTACATCTTGCCCAGATTTATATGCCAATGATTCTAGCACATCTTACTCCTGTATGCTTTTAGTGCTGTTTGACTTCATCTATATTAATGTGCTAGATAAAAAATAAAGGAGAAAATAATAATAGGATATTATTCATCTCAACCATTGTAGCATCACTCTTTTTACCTAAATCTTGGGAGGAAAAATTCTTATGGGAAAGATATCTAAGCTTTTCAAATTATATCTATAAACTGAACAGGAGCCTCCAACAGCTTTTATCTCTGAGTCTGAGTAATAGCTCAGTTCATTGCTCCCTAAACACCAAGTTTTCCACTTTAGATGTAGGACATATGGTATTTCGGCTCGGTGTGCCATGGAGCTCAAGTGTGGCGCATTTACATTGGCAGCTCCTTGAGAAGAAAAAAATAGCATGGGGAGCACTGAATTTGTGCAGGAGAGGAGGTTGGTAATACAAATGTTGACGCTCTTAGCTTTCAGAAAGAAATAATTTCCCTGATTTTTATTAGAAAGAGGACACACAGCACAGCGATGTGTGGTAAATCAGCATCTCCGCCTCTTTACCAGCTTTTATGATCGGCATTAATGGTGGCAACTGTCACAGAGATTATGGCTGCTTTATTTCAAGGGAGTCTAAAATTCAGAGCATAGTACGAGTATTTTATAAACATATATTTTTAAAGTCAGCCGTTTGGGTTTGCAAGAATGACAAATTATTCCTAGGGGAGCTTAAACAGGGAGAGGGATGGAGTGGAGGAGGGAAGGAAGTGAGGAAAACAGTTTCATTTATTTGATGTAGAAATTCGGATGTTAGTGACAGCCCACATTTCTGTTAGCCATTTTGTTCTAGCCTAAGTGGTGCCAAAATTATGATATTGATCAGCTATCTTGGGATTGAAAAAGCCACATTCTGACCAGGGCCATGTGACTTTTACTTCCCATTACAATCAGTATGGGCCTCTGGAGTGTAGTTGGTCTAACTATGTTTGTGATTATTTTGTGAAAGATAAAATCCCCTATCTGTCACTTCCCAGACCTTCAAGCTCTTATGTGAGGTTTACAAAGTCATAGCAAGGAGATAATCTCCACCATCTTTCTTCTGGTGTATTCTGTATGTTTGATAAAGTAAACTAATGTATACGGCTATGGCCCAGAAGGTACCCAAAGCAAACTGTGTTCCTATTGAATAGCTACAGTATCATTAGCTAAAAAGGAAGCTTTCAGGTAGTTTCTGATTTACCAACAATTTATAGATGGACTCAGATGTAAAAAAAAGACATTGATATTTCTGTTCTTTTCTTATCTTGTCCCACCATTAGACCTGCAGCCACAGAAGCCATCCTGGTAAATGCACTGAGGTTTTAGAAAATTTGTGGATGCAGAAAGGGAGGAAAGAAAGAATTGCACAGAAGACCTGACCCTCAGCCCACATAGCTGTCTTTATAACAAACTCTCGATCTTTCAAACTTCTTTGGTTCCTTCACTCCCAAGTTGTCTGAATATTTCTTTTGTTCAATTGCTTGTTCATTTATTCATTTGTTAACAAACATTTATTTAGTATTTAATTTGTGCAAGGCACTCCACTAGGTTTTGGGTATTCATAGGTGAATGAGATAGAAACAGTTTCTGTCCCTAGATAGAAACGGAGTTCAGGCAGAGATGACACAATCAGATAGACAGGGAGCTAAATGCTAGGGGAACAGGTGGCAGGGGCACCTGACTTACCCAGAGAGATCAGGGAGGGCTTGCCAGGTACAGTAGCTTTTCCACTAATAACTAAAGGATGCATAGGAGTTAAATTTTACATAGGATGGTTTCATAAGATAATGTATATGAAATAACTTGTAAATTTATAAGCACTGTGTACAAATTATATTTAATTATTGGTCTTCTTGCAATCAATCAGGTAATCCTAAACTATCAGGTACCTTAACATATCTAAATATAGAGGGATATATATTGTGGTAACGGTTGCTATTGGAGTAGGAAGCATTTTACTTACAGCTCTGCTATTTTCTGCATCCCGGTAAAATATATCATTTTCTATAACCCTTTAAATACCTGACTTATTTAAATTTGGGGACTGGGTTAGCTAGGACTTTACCATTAAGAGAGGCTGGAAAAATAAACAGCTTCTATCCTGGAGTGAAGCCAGGAATATTAGCAGAGAGAGTTGTGACCACTGCTTGCGTGATCTATGGGTGGGTAATTTTAGTGTAACAGGGAGTCAGGAAACATGAGTTCTTGTTCTGATGTAACAATTAAATAAATAGGCAAATGGCTAAAGACAAGTCCCTTAATTTCATTTGGTCTAATCTTCCTCATCTGTGAAATGATGGTCTCTAAAAGCCTAAACAGTCTATGATAAACTTTCCAGTGCAGCTTCTTGCTAATATTGTCCCCAAATCATTTATTGGTGACTGCTCTTGATTTTCTATTAAGAATCCCGATAAAGCTTATGTCACTTGATGATTCCTTTATTCTACAGAGCATTTTTGCTTTAATGTTAATACAAAGGGAACAGATGCATGTTGTATGTACATTTAAGGATATTCAAGTGTACAGGTGCATCGGTGTGTACAGGGGTGGGTTGTCACATTGCTAAGTTACAAATGTCTTCAGAATAAAAAATGTCAACACACCATTTTGAACCCTTTACATATTTATTTGAACTCACTTCTTTTGCCCCAGGTGCAGGCAAGATCATTTTTAGAAGGGACTTCTGTGTAGCATATGTAGGAATATGTGTGAATCGAGGCCAAATTTAATGTGTTGTAATGTTGATGTATATCAATGACTAATATAATCACAAATATTTTACATAATGTAAAGCAATGATAGGTAAATGTCTATGGACATTTTAGCTAATGGATGAGGATGAGGATGGTCCAATGTTCTATTCCTACAATTCAGTTTTCTCCGTAATCTTAGACTATTGGCTTACTTTTTCATTTACTAAACTATCCCCACAGAAAGTAAACACCGATAAGCCTTAAAACAAAACAAAAGAATATGTAATGTGTATTCTAGTAACTACAGATAGCTCCACAAATTTTGAAACGATAACTTTTTTTTTTCTTAAGAGATGAGATCTTGCTATGTTGCCCAGGCTGGTCTCAAACTCCTGGGTCAAGTGATCCCCCCAAGTCACTGGGACTACAGGTGTGTGCCACTGTGCCTGGCTCTTGAAACAATAACTTTGACAATAGACTCTTCTTTGAAATTGTAGTGGGGACTTCACCCAATGACATTGTTCCCCACACCCCTACCTATGTGTCTACAGTCCTCCCTTTCAATTTAAAGGACAGTGGAGCACATCAAGGAACACATCAAGACAGAGACATGACAGATGAGTCAACACGAAGGAGATGTGTGTAACATTTTCCTGATGAAAGCTGATTTCTGAGCTTTATCTCTCCTGGCAAAGAGAATCAGACTGCTGGATGACATTTGTTTTTATTAAAGTTGAACAAACAGTATTCATAAATTGACGCACATGCTGTTGATGCATTTGTGTAAAACAAATACACAGTAAGTCAGAGAACAGGCTGTAAAAGCAAAAGCAAAAAAATCTGACATGGCTCTTACTTTCCTTTGGCAATCAAATAAGACGATGCCAACTGTCACCTCCCTGGATTTATGAAAATCCTGAGGGAGGGAAAGAAATCACATGTTTTCCCCTCTTCACTTACTTTTATGCTAGTACTGTTACAATTTTTCTTCTATTTTTTATTATTGATATTATTTCTATTACTTTTTATTATTGACAATGAATATATTGATAATGGAAATTATCAAAGGGGAAGCCTTTATCCTATGCCTGGTCAGTGGGGGTAGGTACAACCTTTGCAGGTTAGTAACTGGCCTACCGTCCAGTAGGACTCTGTTTATTCTTGCCCTTGTGTTTCTTAACAAAATATTCTTTTCTTCCTGTCTAAATTCTATCACTCCTAAAACATTTAACTCAGCTCCCATTTCCTTCGTGAAGTTTTTGTTGGCAACTCCAGCACACACTAATTTCTTACTTCATTTTATTTCTATAGTATCCAATCGCCTATATTTGTTTAAATGCTTTCCAATTTACAAACTATTTTTACCTATCTGCCCGTATTGAATCCTCAAACCCATAATTTGGTCAAAACAAGAATCGTTAGTCATCATTCCCACTTTACAGGAGAGAAGTCCAAAGGTGAGAAAATGAGTTATTTGCCTGGGGTCACCGGGGTCACAGGCAGCCACGTGCTGCCTAGGATAGGTCTAGAACTCAAATCTGTGTGTGATAGTTCCACACGGTGTTCTTGCCACTTAGCAGGGCTGCCTTCTCAGTGCATTTGTTGCCGTGTCATTTATTTAAATTACGCGCACCAAGGTGTTGGTTTGGGCTTCACACTTGTGGCTGTAGAAATTTTCTCTTCGCTGTCCAAAGGATGTGGTCAGGCCTGTGTGTTCTTCGACTCATGGTTCTGCTGATAGCGTTGGTGTTTCAGGCTTGGAAGGAAAATTTGTCGGTTGCCTGGAACATACCTTCATCCAGATTTTCTAAAGTACAGACAGTCTGCAGCAGGACCGGGTGAGAGAGAATTGGGTCCACATGTTGGGAGAGGCAGCAGTTCACTGAAGCTGGGGAGGAGAGACGCTTTGGGCATTTTAGCCAAGACTCGGGAAGGAATCTTCCAAGTTCCATTAACAGTGAGGACTAGCCTCCTTTCCTCCTTATTTTAGACATATGCAACAATTATATGATTCCAAAATCAAACTGTCTTATGAAGTATATTCAGAAAAATATCACTTCTATTCCCTGATCCCTCTTTTTTATTTCCTCTCTATCACTACGGGTGGCCATATTTTAAATGTCTTTGTTTTATTTTTATAAATATCAGTAAATAAACACTCAAAAGAAGCATAATATGCATACTCTTCTCAATTTTGCTCTTTTCATTTAATGCGCCGTGAAGATAATATCATATTCGTGTATAGGAATCTGTTTTGTTCTTGTTTTTATTGCAGAGTATTCTACTGTGTGATTGCATCATAGTTTAATCAGCTGGTTCCCTGCTGACAGATATGTTGGTTATTTATTATCTTTTGCTATTACAAATAATTTCACAATAAATAATCTGTTCACAAATCATTATTTTCCCCAGTGTATATTTGGGATAAATTCTTAGAGGTAGAAATGTCAAAAGGTAAATACATCTGCATTTTTTCTGTGTGTTGCCAAACTGTTGTCTCACTGGTTGTGGCAGCTTGCATTCCCACCAGAAATTTATGAGAGTTCCCATTACTGATATTCTCCCCAATACATTTTATTGTTGACCTTTTAAATTTTTCCAATTTGATAGATGAGCAGTATTTTCTTATTATAGTGTTACTTTAAATTTCTCTTACTAAGTGTTACTTTAAATTTCTCTTATTAAGTGAGGTTGACCATTGTTTTTCCTTTAAGGATTATTTAAAATTTATGTTCTGTGAACTACCTATTCATATCCTTTGCCTATGCTTCTATTGGATTACTGATATTTTTATCTGGGAGTTTTGGGAGCTCTTTTTATATTAATTCTGCTGGTCTTATTCCCCTCATGATATCAGTTATAAATAGTTTTTCCAAGTTTTTAATTTATATTTTGACTTTGCTTATAGTGTTTTTGCTATGCAGAATACTTTTAGGTTATTAGTCAGTTGTTCATTCTCTTTTCTTGAATTGCAACTGGATATTGAGATAGTTAGGAAGGTGTCCCTGCTGCCAGATTAAAAAGGCATTCGTCCTTGTCCTCTTGCAGTCTGTATGTTATTTTTTATTTCTGATCTTTTTGAAGTTTACCCTGGTGCATGATGTGAGGTGCAGATCCAATTTTATCTTCAGCCCAAAGTCTTTCCAGTTGTTATGAAACAAATTATTAAAAAGTTTACCAGGTAATTTTTAGTCACACTAGAAATTTACCAGGTATGGCTCCTCATCCTATAGTTTGAGGATATAGGTTAAAAGGATGTCAAAGCCTTTTTAGAAGAAAAATGAAACACTATGGAATGTATATACAAGCTTTCCAGATATGGAAAATAAATTTGTATACAAACATTTAAAAAAGTCAAGAATGATGTTTTTCGGACACACATTAATATATATTTATCTGGAGCTCAAATTCAACATCTTTCAAACCTTTTCTAACTCCCCCCCCTCAAACTTCTCATTCCGTGTTTGACAATTTAAGGTTTCCTAGAGAGTAACAGTCTCTCATTCTTCTGAAAGAAAAATGAATTATAAAAACTGGTTTGTCAAAATGTAAATCTTAGTTCTCTACATATTTCATCACAAATTTTTCAGTAAAAGAAGATTAAATACTAATGTAACAAACTTTTAATAAATATCTGGAAACTTTCCAAGGTGAAAAATCAGAACAAACATGTTTTTAACACATAGAGATTAAATACAGACATAATGTTGTAATCGCTGATTACACTCTCTCGTTATGTGGTTTAGAGAAAGCTACTTTCATCTGCCTGCTCTGAAAATCAGCATGACCAAAGGCAGAGTCAAAGAGAAAACATTTTGTCCAATTCCTGTGTTTTCTGAGGATAAAATTACTGTCCATATCAATACCCTCCAGCCACAAACCATCAGGAACACACCTGTAGTTGAATGATTTCGATTTATGCTCTGTGTAGTGACAGAATGAGGCAGACCGTGCACCTGACCATGGGCAACTGCGGGGCAGCTCAGTAAGAGTGTTAGAAAGAGCTTGTTATGGGATTTAGGTTTGTATTGGATGATTTCGGGGAACATTTAGCAAGGTGGGCTTTGTTCTGCATTGGATGCTGCCAGCAAGCGGGGATAATTCTATGATGGGCATCTTAATAAATCTAATGTAAAAGTAGGGAAAACCAGAAGAGCACTAAAGTTATAGCAGTATCCACTTATAGTACCCAACACAGAGATGCTTGATCATGTTTCTGGTTTGAACAATGTTTACACTGTTATCTGTATGTAGGCATGATGACAAAGTGGTCTTGTTTTCATCTTGATCTGTCATAGTCACAGAGAGCCTCGTCTGATGTCGGCGTTCTGTGGGAAAGTGTTTTTTTTTAGCAGGAGAGCTCCACGGCCCAGCTGTATCAAAACCGTTTCCAAGTGTCAGGGGCTGCTTTTTTCTTTTTGCACTCCAAATATTATAGTACTTTTCCTTTGTTTTTGTTCAGTTTGTACACACAAAAAAAATACCTGTATTTATCAGGGCAACAAAGTTCCAGCTACTATAGCAAGCAATTTCAAAATCTCAGTTGCTCAACATAATAATTGTTTCTCATGCACACAAAATCAAATGCGGATATTCCTTACTGGGACAATCTTTAGGCTTTATTCATCTAGTGTGCCACATGTGGTCATGCTCTATATTTGGCTTCCAAATTTTCCACAGGTGGGAAAGAGAAAGTAGAGAAATCACAGCAGATAATTAAATACCTTGTGCAGAAGTGATACACTTCACTTTCCTTATATGCCATTGGCTAGAATTAATCAAATGACCCTGCAGAGATGTGAGGGAGTATATTAGGGTTCTCCAGAGAAATGGGACTAACAGGATGTATATGTGTGTGTGTATATATTCTTATATATGTATGTATGTGTGTATAAATGTATACATATATATATGGAGAGATTTATTTCAAGGAATTGGCTCACAAAATTGGAAAGGTACCAACCCCAAATCTTTAGGGTGGGCCATTAGGCTGGAGATCCAAGGAACAGTCGCAGTTGAAGCTTGAAGGCCATACGTCTGGCAGAATTTCCTTTTGCCTGGGGGAGGTCAGTCTTTTGTTCTATTCAGGCCTTCAACTGATTGGATGAAGCCCACCCACATTATGGAAGGTAGTCTACTTTACTCGAAGCCCATGAATCTAAATGTTAATCTCATCCAAAAACACCTTTACAGAAATATTCAGAATATTACTAGACCAAAACCTTGGCATTATGGCCGAGCCAAATTAACACATAAAATTACCTATCATAGGAGAGCATGGGATTTTTGTTTAGGCTATTTCTGAAATCACTTCGTGTTGGCTATTTGGAACATGAGTCTTTGGTCACCAGCCAGCTTTCTTGCCAAACTCTTACTTTACAACATATATTGTTCAATAAGATGCATATTGTATAAGCACATGTTCATTCATATACGTCTAGCACTTACAGTTTTATAGTCTGCGTGACAGGTAGGATGGTGATTGTTAGTTCCATTTTACAGATAAAGAAAATAAAACTAAGATAGGTGATGTGTGGATGGTCACATGGCAAGGAAGTGAAAGACCCAAGACTAGAAGTTAGATCTTCCCTTCTCTTATCCACCACAGACATAAACATCATAGGACAAATTAAATTAAAAAGAGCATTGTTGAAATTGATAGGAAGAGGGAAAGATTTGGACTCAGGTCTTCATTCAGTGGTTGCAGCAGTGCCCAGACTCGCGAGGGAGAAAAAGCTTCCAGACTACCCAGTAGCCTGCTGATTACTGAAGGTGTGTGCGAGGGGAAGCAGGATCTCCCCTTACCTTTCACTGAGCTCCACGCCGCTTTGGGTTTGATCCTCACCAATCTACTCTCCTCTTTTTCTGTTTCCTTTTTCCTGTTCTGCTTCAGTAATTTCCCTCCATGAAGTCCCCGGCAGGCTCTGGCACCTCCTCCTCTGAACTACACCTGAGCTGTGGCTGGTCCTGCCTCTCCTGTATCTGGAACCTTCCCTCCCTCCAGGACACTCTGGCAAGTGATGTCTCTAGTCGGCCATCTTGCCCTCTCATGATAATTCGTTTTAATTTCTTTCAAGATGTCATATCCCTGGCATACAGGAGGGTAATGCACCTGAATCAAAAACATGCTAGCAGGAGAGGACTTGGTTCAAAATGACCCCCTAGGACATTTTGGGGAAAAGTATACTTATTAAGATGACAGAAATTAAAACAGCTTCTTCGAATTGTACCACCTTCCTTCCTTATATTCATCCTTTTTTTTTTTATCTTATTCATTACTTTATTTCCACAGCATCTAGCATAATGCTTTGACCAGATAACAGCTGTTCAAAAAGGTTTACAGAATAAACTTTTACATTTTAGCAGTATATAAATGACACATTTAGTCAAAATAATATTTCTATTACAAAGCATACAACATTTTTTGGAAACCTTTATATTTAGCACTACTTGGTATGCTAGCAAATCTTGTAGCTAGATATCTTATGTTTAGAATTATATAGCTCCTTTTAATTAAAGATTACAATTTATAATGGGGTCATATTTAGACATTCCATAAAGAAAAAATATAGAATAGTATCTTAAATGTAAGGTGTTTCTAAAGAACGTTATATCATTATAAAATCTAAAGATATTTGGTGAGCATTTGTCATCCTTTGAAGCTTTAATATACCTGAAAATAGAAAAAAACCTAATCCGAAATAAATATTAAGAAAATTTTAAAAAATGAATTTCTTTGGATGTTAAAAGTGAGTAGATATTATTAATATAAATTATGGTAATGGTTGAATATTTAACAAGTTATTTCAAAGCACATATTTATTACTTATTTTAAGACACAATTAATATTACTGGGTACAGGCCAATATATCCATCCTTTACTAGCAAGGCCAAGGAGCAGGTAATTGACAACCAGTTTCTGTGACTTTAGTAAGGAACATGGTTTGAACGATCAACCCTGCTCTTTCTGGTATCTGGACTGACATTCAGTTTGTGGGAGGGAGGGAGACAGGAAACCACGGGGCTGACTAGAAAAGGGAAGCGGATGCCAGCACTGCAGGGCTGCAGAGGAAGTCAGGCCCGTTGGAAGGTTGTGCGTGTGTGAACTATGATACAGCAAAAAACTCCCCAAATTGTTCTCTCTCTCCCCAGTCTTTTCTGTTGATTCATGTTTGTCCTGTATTTATATCTGCTGTTAAGAATGACACAGAAACAATGGGTACTTAGGATAAAAAAAGCTTTGCATTATTTTCTTGGTTGTCAAGTTTCACTGATTCAGAACAACTGGTGATTTCTCTCTCCATAGCTTTAATTATGTCTGCTGTCAGAGACATAAGCCACAGGAAGGGACAGGACGGCAACTTTATTTTAAGCTGGATTGAGTATCACTAAATCTCCCAATTCCTATCAGCTCTAGAATTACAGTTCTTTTCTCTAAGAAATACTATATACTTAAAGTTTTTAAGAAAGTATTTCTTTTGAATTAAAGGAACTATTTTAACCTTAGAACATTAGTCAGAGTGGGGACAGAACTATAATAATTAGGTAGCATTTTAGAAAAATACACAAAGAAGATTCACTATTATGATATAAAGTCCATGAATTAAAAACTGTTGAGCATGTGCAAGAAGTAAAATATGTGTTAAATGTTTTATTCATACATAATGTGAAGTAGACTTTAAGCAACTTCCCTTTAATACTCACAAGGTAATCATTTCTTTGTGCATGGAAATCTCACTGTAATTCAAAGGATTTGCTCAAATAGTAGTGTGTGATAAAGATATTTTCAAAATGCCTGATTTCTTTTTCTGATGTAAAGTTAAGATGAATGTCATATTTTCTGTTCAACATTTTATTGCTTATCAAGTAAAGAACTTAATAATATGATGGTTAGATTTAGATGGCTTTTCTAAGAAGTTAATTCATTTTTCTCTATATCGGATTATGTCAGCCAATTGATCAGATATAAACTTAAACATTGATGAATTCTGAAAAAATTCTATGATCCAATTAAATGCCAGCTGGTATGAATTATGCATTCAATTTGACTTCATAACATTTTTTCCCATTTGATAGTTTCATTGATGTATAAAAGATTTTCATTCATTTTTTCATCACTTAATGGAATGGTTAATTTTATATATCAACCTGGCTGGGCCAGCAGATGCCCAGGTATCTGATTAGACATTGTTTCTGGGTGTGTCTGTGTTTCTGGAAGGGATTAGCATTTGAATTGGTAGAATGAGTAAAGCAGATGGCCATTCCCAATGTCGGCAGGCATCATCCGATCTACTGGGGGCCTGAATAGAACAAAGGCAGAGAAAGGCTTGATTTATTCTCTCTTTGCCTGATTCCTGACTGCATGAGCTGGAACACTGATTTTCTCTTACCCTTGGTACTCCTGGTTCTCAACCTTCAGACTCAGCCTAGAATCTATACCATGCCCCTTCAGCTTTTAGGCCTTTGAACTACATTACTGGCTTTTCTGGGTTTCCAGCTGAAATATAGTAGATCATGGGACTTCTTAGCCTCCATAATTTCATAAGCCAGTATCTTATAATAAATATCTATCTCCTATTACTGCTGTTTCTCTGAAGAACACTGACTAATACACCTAATAAGAGGACTTATCACTGCTTTACCCACCACTCATTCCTGAAGAGGTACCACTTGACATTGTTCAAAGGGAATATTACATAGCAGGATTCAATATCATATAACACAACACAAAATCATTGTAGGATTTAGTTTGTAAAACGTAAATCCTATTTTGTTAAGGCAAAGCCCATGTTCAAGAGGAGCAAGAAGCCAGTGTAGCTTGAATAGAATAAGTGGTTGGGGTTAGATTTTGCAAGGCATTTAGGTCATGATTAGGGGTTTGAAATTTCTTCTGAATAAGCTGAGAAGAGGGAAGACATTGGTAGGTTTTGAGTGAGGGAATGAAATGATCTGATATTTTTTGTTAAATGTTCACTGCGGATACTGTGTGCAAAATTGCCCAAAGTGAAGCAAAAGTAAAAGCAAAGATAAACACTACGAGGCTCCTGAAATAACCTGAAAGTTGTGGAGAAGGCTGTGTGGAGAGACTTACTGGATTTGGGATATCTTTTAAAAGCAGAACTCTCAGGATTTCCTAATGGGTTAGATACGGGGTGGAAAGTCCAGAGAAGAAGCAAGATGATTCTGAGGTTTTGGGATTGAGCAAAATAGATGAAGCATGGAACTAATTATTGATAAACTGGGACTAAAAATTTAATTGACTTACAATTATTCAAACAAGCAAAATATAACATTGTTCATTTATTACTATTAGTTTTAAAAGTCAGGTAGATGTATATAATGTATTGTCAGCTAATTATCCTGCATTGCCATTAAAAGTCTATCATTGAAAGTTTCATGATAAAAAGATTGAGCTCTAAGAGACTACTATGCTTTCTTACAACACCTCTGTTGGTGACACAGTTAGGGCAGACTCCTGAGTAGATGGGTAATAACACTGACTTAGGTGACATTATAGTCTCCATATATGTCCTCCACTGGCTTTATATTCTCCTTTCTGGGACACTTACATAATCAGTCAGGTAGGTTTCAAAAAGGATTCTGTTCTCAGGATTGAGAAAGGGGCCAAAATTACAAAAAAAAAAAAAAAAAAAAAAGGGTTCTGTTAGCATTTTATTATTCTTTCTTTGGAAGATGTAACCTAAGAGAAGACAGCTTCCTATTGCATCTCAGTATTCCCAATCTGAAACTGAGCTTTACCAAAGGTGAAGATGTAATTAGAGGTAGCACAGGGTCCTTCCTGTCCTGTATTCTTAGACATATCTTTTATTCAAAGAACTAAAATACAAGGTGATAAGTTCTGATGTTTAATTACAAATGTAGTGGGGTTCTGAATCCCTAAACTGGTTCATTTTCATTTCTGTCTTCCAATTTTACTTTTCAGTGGAAGAAAGGTGACATGATATGGCTGGTGCTGTGTGTTCTTTTCTAAGCTTTCCCCAGATAAGGAAGAAAGTGAATAGCTCCTCTGATCCTATGTGGTGATAAAGATGATACACACTGTCTTGTAGTCTAAACATTAATGTGCAGAACTGTAATCACATCTGGCTGGTGGGCAGATCAGTTGTCTTTGTCTTCAATCTCTCCTGTTGTATTTCTGTGAAGCGCTGTCACAATGAGTGATAGAGGGGTTGAAGCTGTAAATTCAGGAGAATGATTCAGTTATACAAGCAGAAATGGATCTTTCTTGTAGAGAAATCCTTATGTGTAAGTAGAATAGAAAACTACCCACATGTAGGGATTTTAGAGTATAAAGGAAGAAAGCCTGACTGCATTTCCAAATCTCTTTCTTACTCCCTTGAGGATGCCAAGAATCATACAGGTAAGACTGTAGTCTTTAACTCAAAACTTAGTAAAGATGCAGATAACTGGAATGCATGCCATGTTAAGATGGGAATAGCTATGAGGAAGGTTTTAAGATAATGGAAGGACAAAAACCCATCAGATACTTGCAGCTGGAAAAATGGAATTGTTACTAGAATAGGGGAAAAGTGCGTAGAAGAAAAAATTGCCTTCATCACAATGTTGTCTTGGATTGACCCTATATTTTGTTTTATCTAAATGACAGTTTTCCCTGTAAGTTAGCTGTGCATATGTTTCTGTGTTTTTTATGTCATTGTTTTCTTTAAACTACATAATATAATCAACATAAAATTATTAGAAAATTTATCCACATTTTAAATTTACTCTTTTACCAGTAATTTATCTGTTCCTGGAATATTTTCTATTAAGAAGGAGTCCTACTAAAGATAGTTAAGTGGAATATCTTACTAACATTTGACAAAATTGCTGCCTGGCCAGATCTGGCTGTCTTTGCAAGCCTCGTGGAGATTGACACAATAGAACAAAGAAGCAGGATCACAGAATCACAGGTATTTTAGAAAGCAAATTAAGTTTATTGAATTTCTTCTTCAGACTCATTTCAACACAGAGACAGCTTGAACTGATGCGACCAGTTGGTTGGGAGATATATGTTTTATTTTCAAGTGTACATTTTCCATGTCTACATTTAACCTCTTTCACCTTATTTGAAAAACAGAAAAAAATTCTGCTACTTCTCAACTCAGGTGATGTTGTAATAATCAAGCAAATTTTTAAAAGTTTATGCAAAATGAGACAAACGTCTAAAGTCATTGACGCTACAAAAAAAAAAAAAAAAAAGAAAAAAGAGTCCAGATATAAATCCTTCCATTTATGGCCAATTGATTTTTGACAGGGGTGTCAAGACAATTCAATGGAGAAAAGAATAATCCTTAAGCAAATAGTGCTAGGAAACTGGATATCCACATGCAGAAGAATGAAGTTGCACCCCCTACCTCACACCATACACAAAATATCACAAATGGATTGTAGACCCAAATGCAAGAACTAAAGTTATAAAACTCTTAGAAGAAAACATGTAAGAGTAATCTTCATGACCTTGGGTTAGACAATGGTTTCTTAAATAGAGCACTAAAAGGACAAGGAACAAAAGAAAAAACAAACAGATAAATTGGACCACATCAAAATTTAAAACTTTTGTGCTGAAAATGATGCCATCAAGAAAATGAAAAGACAACCTATAGAATGGGATAAAATATTTGCAAGTCATACTTGATAAGGGACTCATAACAAGTATACTATATATAGAACCCTTTAACCCAATAATAAAAAGAACCAATAACCTAATTTAAAAATGGGCATAGTGTCTGCATAGACATTTCTCTAAAGAAGATATACAAATGTCCATTAAATACTTGATACAGTGCTCAACATCATTAGTTATTAGAGAAATGCCCATCAAAACTTGAATGAGATAAAGCTTTGTATTCAATAAATGGCTACAATAAAAAAGACAGTCAATAACAAGTATTGGTGAAAATGTGAAGAAATTAAAACCCTCATATGTTGCTGATGGTAATTTAAGATAATAGTGCTGTCACTTTGGAAAACAGTTTGGCTTTTCCTCAAAGTGTTAAGCACAGATCACCACAGGACCCAGCAATTCCATTTTTAAGTATCCACTAAGAGAAATAAAACATATGTCCATACAAAAAAGCCTATACATGAACATTCATAGCAGCATTATTCATAATAGCCAAAAAGTGGAAGTAGTCCAAATGTTCATTCATTGATGAATGGAGAAATAAAATGTGGTATAACCAAACAATGGAATATTATTTAGCAAAGAAAAGAAATGAAGTATTTATGTACGTTACAAAATAACTAAAACTTGAAAATTTCCTAGAGGTGGTCACAAAAGATCACATATTGTATGATTCCATTTATATGAAATGTCTAGAATAGGCAAATCTATAGATGTTGAAAGTAGATTATTGGTTGCATAAGGCTCAGACTGGGGATGGAGAGGTGAAGAGGAATGAAGAATGGCTGCAAATGAGTTTGGTGTTTGTTTTTATGAGGGACAAAAATTTTCTAGATGTGGTGATAATTGCATAACCCTATGAATATGTAAAAACATTGAATTGTGTACTTTAAATGGGTGAATTATATTGTTTGTTAGTTATATCTCAAGAAAACTTTTAAAATAAGTAAAAATGTTAGCATTTTAAAATGTTTATTTGAAACACTTAAGCTTTTAATATTGATACACTTTGTGAGAATTATATTAATATTTATCTTATCCACAAGGGGAAAAGTCAAAATTTTTTTTGAAAACAAATTTCTGTCTCCATGCAATAATTTTAAGTGACTAAACTATTTAACTTAAAGAAGTTAATTTAAAACCTAACAGATTCTTTCTTTCAGCACATTTTATAGTTTAATGTGGATGAGAAAGTAAGCCTCTGATAAATATATGGCGGAAAAAAAGACAACTACTTTTATTGTATAGGATTTTTTAAAAGGCATCTACATCTGTGCTACTTAGTAGAAAACAGATTTTGTTACCTATGACATTTTAGTGAACAGACTTATTAAGCTGTTTTTTGAGGAAATGAGTAATTTTCATGCAATAAGCAGCTTTATAATTTTTCAAGGTTGCATTTTCAGAAAAGTTCAATTGACCAAACAGTTAAAAATGAAAATATAAATTATAACTGATATAGTATGATGTTTGCTGTTATTGAAATATGTTGAGTTTACAAAGTTAATTCCATTAAATCTTACCTCTCATTTCTATTCCATTAATAACTGTATGCCCATATTTCTGCGTCAGCCACTATAGCCAAGTGAAAGTGTTTTGAGTATAAACTCAACAAGTAAGTTCTTTCCCAAGGAAGACCAACTGAAGATTTGAAGAGAATGTATATGATCTAGTTGATTACATTTAAAAGAAAAATCTAGCACTTAAAATGCTAGATATTAACAATGAGAAAAAATATCATTTGAAGAAAGATGATCAGAAATAAAATATGTTCAGTCAGCAAATGGCTTTTAATAATCACTGCTTAACTCAGTCTAACTCCAATATCTCCTCAGTCTCATTAGAATTACACTGAAATTTCATTACATTATACATTATTCAAGTGATGGATACCCTAAAAGTCCTAACTTCACCACTGTGCAATCTATCCATGTAACAAAATTACACTTGTAACCCATAAATTGATACCAAAAAAAAAAAAAAAAAGAATTCACACTAAAATTTCAGCTATTGAAAAGAAGTTTTAATTTTAGTGCTGCTTGCCTGATTTTGCTCTGTCCAGTTGGTCAAGGTAGACTTTATCTCTTTCTTGAGAAAGCTTTCCAGATATTCAAAGGGAAGTGAGTGTTGTGATCTAAGTCTTTGGTCACTACAGCTGTATCAGCACTGGGAGTACCCCACGCCCAGTAACGCTGCAGCTTTTGCAGACTCCTGGTGATATTGCCTTGGTAGACTGGAGTAGGGTATGGGAGATGCTTGGATTACCACGCTGAGTCTCTCACTGTCTACTATTCTCTCAAAGGAATTTGACATTTGCTTTGAGTTTCTTTGTATGACTTGGTCCTGTTCCCTAGAAAAAATGCATTTTCTCCTTTTTCCAATGACACTAGGGAAGTTCCATTTCTTGAACTCATAAACAGTGAGATATTTTGGCAAATGTCTCATTTTTGCTTTTATTATTATTTTTAACTGTCACATAATAATTGTACATATTTGTCATATTTGTGGGATGCAATGTGATATTTCAATCCATGTATACAATATGCAATGATCAAATCACACTGTAGGGTAACTGTAATTGGCAAGTGTTACTTTGAGAGGTTAGATACATCAAATAAAAAGACTTAAGTCATGTGGGATGACTAAATGTTATACTAAGGAATCAGATTATAGGATGTTACGCTGTTTAATCCATTTAACCTCAATTGTAAACTTTTTGGTTTGAATGAAATACATGTTATGAAAAGTTTACACTTTAAGAAAAGTAATGTGACAGTTATATGGGTCATATGATCATGATATTGTCATCTAAGTCCTTGAGAGCCAACATTGCCCTGCAATTCCAAAGATAATTGTATATGGCCTACCCCATACTTAGTTTAGTACCTCAGAATTTCTAAAGTGATTTTCAACTTGACAATGTGCCATTTGGAGACTGCCACATTGTTAAGTGTTAAAATATAGAGTATGTGAAAATCAAATGGCTTCTAAACTGTACAAATTTTCAATATGCCCTGATCAAAAATAATTTCATTGTTTTAAAAGCCATTAGAATAATGGAGGCAAATGACTTATGACATTCATTTTTTTTTTCTATATCCACTTTAATTCACTACTCTGTAACCCACACTAGTCACTTTAAAGATTTAACACATTAAAGAGACATACCGATTGGGAAGAATATAATGGTTAGCAGTGAACAATGAAGCTGAGAAGGATTAATAAAGTACTTCATGGAAATATGGAAATGTTTTCTGCCCAAGAGACTGAAGTCTGTGCATCCAGCAAGTTTCCTAAATTACAAGAGAAAAATTAGTGTAAATCAATTGAAGAGATGGAAGTTGTTCAGTTGTTTTTCTTGGATTTGAAATCAACTCAATATGACTGCCAAATGGAAACAATTAGAATTGACATCTGGTATCTTGCCCTCTGATACCATATCAAATTGATGAGGGGCTCTTAGAGGAGGGTCAGATAGCATATAATGGATAAACTTTAACCTAAGTATCACAAGGCATTTAAGAACTAGAATACTTGGAATTCAATTCCAGTTCAGTCCCTGACCAATTAGGCGAACTGTTGGATCTTCATATATTTCACCAGGGAACCAAGTGGTAATAGCTACAGCCTTTCCATCCACACACTCTGTGCTTCTACTCCACATGAAACACACAGAGCGGGACTTTCTGCTAGCCAGAGTGCTTTGAAAACATTTCTTTTCTTTTTTTTTTTTTTTTTTGAGACAGAGTCTCACTTTGTTGCCCGGGCTAGAGTGAGTGCCCTGGCATCAGCCTAGCTCAAAGCGACCTCAAACTCCTGGGCTTAAGCGATCCTCCTGCCTCAGCCTCCCGAGTAGATGGGACTACAGGCATGCGCCACCACGCCTGGCTATTTTTTTCTATATATATTTTAGTTGGCCAGATAATTTGTTTCTATTTTTAGTAGAGACGGGATCTCACTCTTGCTCAGGCTGGTCTCGAACTCCTGACCTCGAGCCATCCACCCGTCTTGGCCTCCCAGAGTGCTAGGATGATTACAGGCGTGAGCCACCGTGCCCGGCCTGAAAACATTTCTAATAGTTTTTCTTTCTTTTCCTTTTCTTCCTTACCTTTCTCTTCTGTCTCCTTTTATCCTCTTTCTTCGTTTCTGATACAAATATTTATCTTAGCAAGTACTCTGTGCTATACATTATGCTAGCCTATGGCTACTGCATTTGTTTCTGAAGAAAAAAATATCTCATTGAACACTTATGACACCAGTCACTTTTACTTACAAGGATTTTATAAGGTAGGTGTCAATCCCATTTCTCTCTCACGCACCCAGAAAGAGAGAGAGAGAGGGAGAAACAGAATTAAAGGCAGAGCCATGCTGTTTTTACTATGCAATCCTGTGTGTGTGTGATTTATGGGATAGTATTATAATGAGAGATTGTTTCTCAGTCTGCAAGGTAAAGGAATTTATGTAGGGTTGGCTTCATATTTGGTACTTAAAAAAAATGAGAAAGGATATCATTAATCATCCTATCTTTATTTGAATAGTCATTAAAGATGCTATTTGAAGTGCCTGCCACAGCTCCTAGGTGCACAGTGGGCCAGGTGACTATACTTAAACACAATCTCCGTGGCTTTTGTCAATACACCATGCTGCTCTGACAGCTGCTGCTGCACCCGGTCAAATGTGTGGTGCTTCATCATTATTTTTGATGCCAGGGGGGTTTTGCTATGATGTGCAGCACATTTGTCCAGGCAAGCTTGTTTATTCCTCATAATCTTGTGTTTCTACTTTAGGTTCGTTATACCTTAGTTTGAGAAGCTTCTTGTGTTATTTATAGTAGATTCAGAACTCCTAAATAGAAAATTAAAAAATATACATATTGTTTCAGATTCAGTCTGGGATACAGTGATGGGACCCTATTTGCTTCTTAACAAAGGCTACTATTTCTTTAAAAAAATTTTTTATCATGTTACCACCGGAAAGTGTTCTGCCCCAGAAACAAAATTTAGAAAGTGTTGTTTACATTGTGTTTTAATGAAAATGTTAAGTTCTATGAATAATTTCCATATGTCCTGAGTTCATTCTTGTATTAAAACTTAGTTAGACTTATAGGCAGTTCATAGTACTGTATGCAACTCTGCAAAACCGTGCATAATGAATTGCGCACCATGTGCTCACTTTTGTGCACCTGGCCATATTCCTAGATGAGTGGCTTCCTGCTTTTGGATACTGTCCTTTGCCCGCTGACTTGGAAAATGGAAGAAATGGAAAAGAGCTGGGAGTTTCTTCTCGGCACCAGTTGTCTGTGAGGTCCTGTCCTTCTCCACTGTTCTCTGGTCCTGCTTGAAGATCCCCTAGGATGTACAAGTTTAGAAGGGATGTGGTGCTGCTTTTACTGATTTCTCATGTGGTGGAAGTGAGCCAGGGAAGAGGACTGGTTTTTGTGCAGCGTAGTCCATGGCTTTGAGAATCTGCCAACAAACTATTCGTGAATAAGAATAACAGTGATTATAACAGCATTTATTTATTTATTTATTCATGTTTATTGTATCTATGTGCTTTGCATAGTACTTCAATGCATGTGCATATGTAAACCTTATGACAATGGTAGTGTCATGATCTTCATTTGCAGAAGAAGAAATATAGGCACTTGCAGTTTAAATGACTTGACCACAGGCATCATGTAGTAAGTGGCTGCCCAGAGGTCTGAACAGAGGCAGTCTGGAAAAATGTCAGCAGGACACTGCATTCTTCAGAGGCACCTAGTGTCCCTCCTCTACTCCTTATTTCCTGCTTCCAGTTTACTAGCTCTACCTCCAACTTGCCTTCCATTGTTCTGCTGGTCTGAGTTCATTTTGTGAGCTGGTACCTGATCTGCTGGCTTCTTTCATAGTGTGTTTTTCTTCTGCCCCTTCCTTCCTTTTTGTGTAGTATCACGTTTCTAGGTCTAGCCTTGGGAGGAGGGCCACCGCTAACCCATTTAGTACCTTTGCTTGAGTTAGGAAAGATTCCCTTCCTTAAGACAATTTTCCTTATATTACTATACAACCTGAGTAACCCTGTGTGGCAGTGTGCTGGATGTGCACACACACACACACACACACACACACACTCTTGTCCGCTCACAGCCCTGTAGCTGCACTGTACAAGCCACTAGCAGTGTATGTGTGCACAACTTCATGGACCAATGTTTATGGTGGATGGTTTCTTTTCCTCTTTTCAGGGCTCATCTGGAAGCCTCAGGATCTCCACTCCTGCTTTCTCATACTCAAGTAAGTCAGCAAAAGCCCAAGACGTGTGGATGGTGTTGGCTATCATTAGTGCACGACCTGAATGCCTGTGCGTCAAGACTTTGCCCAGCTTTCACCTTGAGAAACTTTCGCTATATGCAGCCTAGTAAGATAAAGCCTGTAGTCTTGTGGTTCTCTGGGCTTAAATCTCACATATTCTTAAAATAAATTTTTTTTACCATCAATGTAATTGTCGGTAATGATTCAACTTATAGAATAGCTACAATACATACATCACATCATTTAACTTTCAAAACAACCCTGTGGCATAGGTGTTATCCTCATTTTACAAATGAGAAAATTGAGACCTAGAGAGGTGTCATGAACCCTCCAAAAGTACGTAGCTTGTGAATAGCAGAGCACTGACTGGGACCCAAATGAGTTTGACACCAAAGTCTATGCTTTAAAAAACTATACCAAACCACCTCCCAATAGGATTATAATAGTTATGTATACAAATTATTGCCTAACCTCCACTTAAAATGCTGTTTGCAAACATTCTTATGAGGTCTTTTTGTTTTCTTGCGGTTTTTGCCAATCTAAGAGATGAGACAACCTGTTCTTCCATTTCCCCAAACAACTCAATAAAACTACAAGATTAAGGCGATCTATAAATATATATTGATGCATTATCAAATAGAAATTATTTCAACTATCATGCTTTGACTATTATCCTGTCATTTGATACAACAAAGCATTTATGCTTCACTAATAAACTAAAACATCTTATTGGATGGAAAATCTTTAAACTTTTGTATTTTTCTCATGACAGAATATCACTGCTCCTGAATAACAAGTGTTAACTGTACTATGACCTAACAACAATCCCTTTCTCTAATTTACCTTGTTCCCACATTTAGGAACCTTTTCATGTACCTCACTGCCCTGCACGTCACCCTGGATCACTGCAGCTCACATTTTACACATATACGCAAACTACACATTGTTTTTATTATACTTGTTGGAGTTGATAAATCTCTCAGACTCATGTTCCCGCCACCCTTTTATCTCCTATGCACCCATTCTGGTTGTTTTCCACTAACCCAAATATGGAGTTAATTACCCCATCAATAAACTCCCAAAACACTCATGTCTGAAACTAAAACCCACTTTAAACCCAGAAGTGCATTTACAATCCAATTTTTTTAGATAATAATAAGGAAAAACGAACCCAATTTAATACAATTGGTATTTACCGAGTACTATTTATAAAGTAGCGGATGAGAATGGGTACTGAGTGTGGTACCTGAGGAAGAAATAAATGAGCAGGAGGCTGAGGCCAGGTGAGGATGTGCTGACATCTGTGGTTAAGCTTTGTAGGGAGACATAAATCCTGGAGGTAATCAGATGTTCCTGGAAGCAGGAGTGTGGCTTGGATTATGTGATTAATGAAATCAAGGGATTCTAGTCTATGTTGTTAGGACTGAGAAAATTAGAACGTACCCTATGCAAAATAGTCACTAAATGTGGAATTTTAAAGGGCTGTGCGAGTGGGCTGTCTGAGAAAGGGAGATGATGCAGGGAGCACAGCAAACTGAGCCGTGCATTTCCGTCCCTTTGTCAGGTGTGGGTGCTGTGTTTGGTCGCAGGAGGAGTCACCTGATGTGGAGGACATGGATTCTGGAGAAGTAGTCCTGTCAGACAATACAGCCTGAAAAACCAAATGGAGGTCTCCATTAAGCAACTCTGATTTTATATTTCCAAAAAGGATGCTTTTATTATTAATGTATTTTTCTAGGTATCTCTGTGAGTCATGCAAAGAAATGTTTTTCAGAACTAATTAACCCAGGATAACATGAATAAGAAGTTTTACGTCTATAAACTTGGGAGGTGGAAGTGGAAGACCCATTTATCCATTCTTACTACAGGGAAAATTGTATAAAGGTGTGATCTCTATTTTGATTAAGGTGATTGACAATTATTATCACCTGTGAAACTGATGCACTCCATCCATAGTTTACAACTAAAAATATTTGCCAATCTAAGAAATTTATACTATAATATGGACTCAAAACAAGCGTTATTTTTTAATGCATTCTGCTCCAGTTATATCATAGATTTTTCCCTCTTTAATGGATATGGAAAACTTTGATATTGCATCTTAATTTCAGTATTGACATTATGAAGTCAATAACTATCAGTTTGACCACACTTTGTCCTAAATGTCTTAGAAAATACAGTACTGTAATTTATAAGAGTTTTCTAAGGGTGACTGCAGGCTCTCTGCAGAAAAAGAGCAGAGAAACTCTCTTTGAGAATTCCATTGAGAAGTTGCTACAAAGGAAGAAACAAACATTCCCCTCATCGATTAGCAAAGACCAATTCCGTTATAAATATACATGCATGTTGACCTTTTAGTTTGTTTTCCAGAATACAAATTCAGTGGACCCCCCACACAGTTACACATGCTGTGAAGGTATTTTGGGACACTAGAACACAAATGGGGACATCAATCTACCCATTTCATTTTGGAGTCCCTGTATGGTGCCCTATTGCTGACTTGTCTGTGGTACTGGAAGAGAGTTCATGCCAGTCAGCAGGCGTGGGGTTTAAAGATTTCTGCATACTGGAGCTCTGCAAGCTTAAATGAAGAGAAGGTTAGAGTCTTGGATAAATAAAACAAACACTGAATGGCTTATAAAGTCTCTCTTTTTTGACTTGAAAAGCAAATATGCCTGCATTGTTAGACCATGTGTATACAGACTTGCATACTATAGCTGCTAAGCTAAGAAAACAATAACAAAAACAAAACTCCAGGTTTTTATACAGAAAGGAAAGACTAATTTTCATTTGTATGATTTTGAGGGGCCTCGCTTAAATATGGTGCTGCCAATCAAAACACAAATTAGGAGATTGAATAACACAGCACTTCCATTTAGGCAGGTATTTTCAGATTCCTTGTACTAAATTTTAGTCTGTGTGTTCAGCAGGTGCAGCCTAATTATTGCTTCCATTTACTGACATGCCAGAGTTAGACACTGCGCTGTTGTCTTTATACTTTGTATATATTACATATAATTCTCATCACAATCCTGAGAAGATCTTATTTTTCCAATTTTTGCAGAGCCTAGAGAAGTTAATATAAATTCCAGGTTCAAATTTTGATTCTCTACATACTCTCAGTGTAATCTTGAGGGTGTTTCTTAATGTATATCATTAGGTTCATGACTGAGGTCCATCAAACAAAAGACAGAGTAACAAGAGAAAAGCACACGAATTTATTTAATGTAAGTTTTATATGACTCAGGAGCCTTCAGAAATGAAGACCCAAAGAAACAGGGAAACCTGTGTATTTATATGCTGTCTGAAGAAGTTGATGTTATGGAGAAGTATTATTGGATAAAAGGGGTATGATCCAATGGTAGTAAACTGGGGGGATCTTAGCACAGCCTGTTTGTTCAGCTTCTTCTCTGTGTCTCAGTGTCTTCAGAGATAAGGATGTTGTTTGCCTCTGAGCATAGGGTGGGCACCTCTCACATGAGGGTCTTGTGGAGTTAGATTTTATGGCCTACTCCAGGGAAAAAAGGGGTGAGGGGAAGGTGAGAGCGACCTTCCTGCTTTTGCTATTTTCTCAAATGCCAAGGTGCCATATTTTGGGGTTGTGTGTACCGAACCTTATCACTAACCTCTCTGGGTCTTAATTTATCCATCTATAAAATGTAGACAAAAGTATCTATTTCATAGGTTAATTGTGGAGGTTAAATGAGTTAATCGTGGAGGTTAAATGAGTTAATCGTGGAGGTTAAATGAGTTAATTATATAAAACCATTAAAATAGTGCTTGACACATACTAAGCCTTACACAGTTTGTTATTATTATTATAACAACACTATAACTGAGTGTTTTCTATTTCCTAAACATCTAAGAACTCTAAAATTTTTAAAATTGCTTTGCTTTAGGCACCTGAGATAGCAGAGAAGAGAACAAAACTACAAATCCTCGCTGTCATGGAGCTTCCATCTGAAGAGGGATGGGCAGTTGATAAAGAAGGATCCAGGTTGGAATTTCTGGTTTTAAATATGATGGTCGGGAGAAAGCTTTCTGAGAAGACAATACCTAGACAAAGACTACGCATGAGGACGTGAAGAAGTAAGTCATGGGGATGTCTGGAGGAAGAACGTTCCAGAACAGGAGGGCACCAAGTGCGAACGCTCGGATGTGGGGGCGCATCTGGCAGGTCTGAGGGCAGCAGGATGGCCAACAGCACAAGGGAGTGAGTCTGGAGGAGATGAGGTAAGAGAGTTAACTGGGCTTTGGAGGCTGTTATAACAACATTGCCTCTTAGACTGAGTGAGACATAGCAGTTTTGAGTGGAAGAGTGATACGATTTGACTGGTGAGTTTTCCTAGGATCCCTGTTGCTGCAGTGTTGAGATTTCACAGATAAAAGCAGGGAGATCTCGACATGATGTAACGGTGACCCGGGCCAGAATGGTAGCAGTGTAGGTAGTGAGATGCGGTCGGACTCTGGATATGTGTTGAAGGTACAGTTGGTAGGGTTTGCTGTTGAATAGGATGGGATGCAAGTGTGTGTGTGTGTGAGAAAGAGAGGAGTCAAGGGTGACTCCAAGATTTTTGGCCTTAACGAATGGAAGAATGAAGCTGTTCTTCACCAAGAAAGGCTATTATTGTAGAAGGTTTGAGGGGCAGGATCAGTTTGGGAGTTCAGTTGTGGCATACTTTTAGAGATGGCTTTTCGATACACATGTGGAGATATTGAGTGACAGTTTGAAGTTGGGAAGCCAGGTCTCAACTGGAGATTAGATTTGGGAGTCATCAGCATAGAGGCAGGATTTAAAGCTTTGAAACTGGATGAGATTACTAAAGAAGTGTGTGTGTGGAGAGGAAACAGATGAAGTCCAGGGACTGAGCCTGGAGTGTCTTCATCACATAGACTGAAAGAAGTACTGGTGGGTTATGAGAAAGTCAGCTGAGTGTGGAGCTTTAGAAGTCACATGAAGCAGGAGTAAACGATCAAATGTGTCAAATGCTGCTGCTAGATTAAGTAGGATGAGGGTTGAGAATCAACTTTTGGATTTAGTAATGATGGAGTCATGTTGACAATGATAAGAGCAAGAGGAGGTTCAGTGGAGTGGTGGAGGCAAAATAAAAAGGTTCTAGAAAAAGTAATCTTGATAATGCTAGAGAAAGGAGAAATCAAGGAACCAATGTTCTCCAACAGGCAAGAGACGTTATCTATTGTAAAGTAGAGGTGCTAATCTTAGCCAAGAACATGGACAGTGAATAGTAATGAGAGAGAAGGAAGAGAAAATAGGTGGATATGTAGGTATGTATAGTAGCAAAACCTGTGAAAATCATCTTACATTGTTTCATTTTTCTTAGAAAAAATGAAAAGAAAGATCAGGGAAGGATGACCACAGAGTCCTGGGTTCCCTGTGATGAAGACATAAGCAGTGATAAAAGGCATGAAGCAATTTGTCCTGATGGTCCGAAGGCTGGTGGTGGCTAGTCAGTGTTGAGGCAGGAGGAAGGGATGGTAGTTTTACCTGGGGCTGCAAAGTTTCAACGTTTTCACTTGACACCAGGCAGGCCGTGGAGGTGCAGAGGACAGAGGGTTAGACTGACTCCTAGCATCTGAATATCTTTCTGGACTATGAAGATGAAAAGCTGCCTCCTGCAGAAGGCAGAGGGCAGAGGGCTTCTTTGCACACTCAGGTGTCTCTGCACAAGACTTCCTCTTGGCCCATTGCCCCACAGTTCCTCAATAGTTGGTCAAAGGCAAGATGTAAAAATCTAAAGGCAAAAGCTATAGATCTGAATAAACTATAAGAGGATTTAAATAGTAAAGTAATGCTGCAATTGTGGTATCGAGTAGTCAGAAGATACAGGGACCAAGGGCTGATGAAGTGTGAAGATCCAGAGAGCTTCTGTTTTGGATTAGTTTCTCATTTGTACTTATTTGATTCATAGCATGGGGTCAGTCCTTTTCTGTTTCGATTAAATTTGTTTCCATCATTTAAAGATTATCTAAATAGGACAGATGATTTTGAGGACTTAGGGAAATTATCTATTAATAAAGGACTGCAAGTTACCCACTGAAAGCAGAAATATTGGATTTCACAAGGTAAAGCAGTATTCAACCAATTAATTATTTAAATGTAACTACAAAATAATCAGACTGATTTTCTTATGATGAGCCAGTGTCATTATTTTACAGTCAGAAATCTCATATTGTATATTCATTTTATAAGACAGCAAAGCTTAAAAATTTAAAGTGAATCTCGATATGGAAGTGAAAATAACATTTGATTTTTAAACTGGGGTACATCACTAATAGTCCCAGAGAAGAAGTACTTTAAATAATAATAGTTAGTAGTTGTTACATGTACACTGTATGCCAGATAATACTGTCTTCTTTATTCTTTAAAATAATTTTAAGATGTAGGCATTATTAATCCTACTTTATAGATAAGAAAACTTAAGATCAGACAAGTTAGTAACTTGCCCAAACTCAAACAGCTATGAAATGGTTCTTCAGGGACTTAAATCCAAGTCTGCCTGCTTTCAGAGTCTGTGCTAGTAACCACTACACTATGGCATCATTTCAACTCCTTCTACCTTGAACTTCTCCCTCTAGACAAATGAGTTGGGACAGCTTTATGAGTAAGCAGAGTAGATGATTACTTATTCACAAAAGATTGACTCTACTTCCCCTCATTTCATCATTATAATTTCAGTCTTTTGGGTCATGGTGTTTCAGTCTTTGAGAATCCATTTATGTTTAAAATGCTGTTACTTGTGGTAAGGGTCATTCATTCGGGCATTATCAGCTGACATCTTTATTATTAGGCAAGTACATTACATTAATTACCAGACAGTTTGACGGCCCCAAGAGTGAAAATATTTACCCAGGATAAGAGGTTGGAGGGAATTCATGGGCAAATCTGCCAAGAGGAAGGAAATGAAGACTGGGAGGGAGGTTGTAGGCCAGAAGTTTTACCTACTTCACAATTTGACTGAGTCTCCTTTTTCAGATCAGGGTAGAGAATTTTACAGCTGAAACGGCCCTTATAGATCAAGCACTTCAATACCCTCATTTTGTAGGTTAGAACACCTAGCCCCAAGATCACACAGCAGGATGGAGGTAGAGGTAGGATTACAATTCACAGATCAGAGCCCTTCCTATTACGAGACCGCCATTCTAGGTTGTTGTTAAATCATAGCCTTTGAATCGTAATCCATTCACCCTCTTTCCCTATTTTGAAGTCTGAACCATGAACCTCTTTTTCCTCTCTTTCCTCATTTCCTTTAAGATTTCTTTGACATAAGACACACTGAACTGCTATTTAGTTCCTATCCTTCCCTACCCCTTTGTGAGGCCCCAAATCCAAGGCCATTAATCTATAAATTTTACCTTAAGAACCCCCCTAAAGAGAATAAATCACTGTCACACTTACAGGTCTAGAAAAAAAAGATGCAAGGCTAAATTGCATCATCTTGCTTGAAACAATTCCAGTTGTCTGTATTAGGGATCCTGTCAGCAGTAAGAAAATGCATAAATGGCAATTTCAGAAATGCTCAGAGGTAATTAACTCACAATCGGCCAACTGAAATTCACTCTCTTACAATAAGAACTCAAAATCTTCTTTGTTCTCATTTTCTGGCAAGATTTTGATTTGAGAGTGTGAATAGAAAACAATGAGTAGGCAGCAGTGGGTGCTAAATATACAGAGAATTAGCTTCTCTTTTAGAAACTATCTACGGAAACCTATGAAATCTTTTAACCAAGTAGTTTTAACCATCCATGACCAAACAGAATCCTCAACAGTCCAGATTCTCATACATGATTCTGTTAATTACCAAACTTAATGTATTGTACAAATTCTACCAAGCAAATAATAAAGTTGACTCCATAACCAACCACCATTCATCTAATCAAGTTTCTAAGTCCTGCTTTGTCTACTGTGGATACTAAGCAAGACAGAAATGAATAGATTTAATGTCCTTTGAGGTTGTGTGGAATTTGAAACTATTGATGGGAATTTACCTATGAGTTAGTCAATAGGTCATTTGTCTGGGGAAGTTGTAGCCAGACAGATATTGAACTTTGCATCTACATCTGGTCCTCACCTTTGAGTCTAGCTTAAAATCAGACTGACCAAACTGAAAAGAGAGTCTAGTGTCTCATTGCCATTTTATGTAGGTGGCTAGCCTGTGCAGAAAAAGGGAAGGGTGAGTTGGAGCGTGGACTACAGGATTTTTAAATATGCTTGCAATTTAATCTAATCTCATTCCTGAAGGTATTTTTGGGTGTAGAGGACAGAGAACAAAGCAAGGCCCTAATACCAGTTCAACCTAGGTGGTGACAGAAAATTTGCCCAGTTAGATTCTGGAATGTCTCTTTTGCTAAACTGAATTAAATTACGGTCAAAATTAATTTGATAAAAATGCAAAATTTATTTTAACACTTATTAGAACAAAAGGAGAGCAAGCCCTTGAATCAGTAGGTATTAGTATATTTCTCAGCTTATAAAAAATAACAAACACATCAAACAGCCTGGAGACTATAATGTTTCTTTCCAGTTCATTCTACCTTTTTAGTCTGTATCTTGAATCTATTACTAAATGAGAAAATGAATCTGACTCTCTAGTAGAGTTTACTACTCACATACAGTGGTATGTCTAAAACAAACTAATCTATGTAACAAGAGGTGGTAGTGTCAGAATCTTGCTGGCTTAGATTTATGATGGTGGTCACTATTTTTTAATTTTACCTAGTTTTTTGCTATATATCTTTATACCCACAATAAAAATGATTTCATACTTATAAAATGTTTCCAGTTATACTCGTTATTCTTGTCCATTAGAGAGTAGGAAACATAAGTACACTAAGTTGAGTCATTTAACTCCATAGAACAGTCATGCGGGTGTTTAGACATATATTTTTGGTATTAGAATTGTTTCTTTAAATATTAATTATGTTTTAATTACTGTGCTGAGAGTAAATAAACTTTTATTTGATTAAAATCCACTTAGCTTCTTCTAAGACTTCTTTCTGTATAAAATTGACAAATTTATTTAAGAAATTTTGACCAGCTTTTGGGCCAGGCGTGGTGGCTCACGCCTCTAATCCTAGCACTCTGGGAGGCCGAGGCGAGTGGATCGCTCAAGGTGAGGAGTTCGAGACCAGCCTGAGCAAGAGCGAGACCCCGTCTCTACTAAAAATAGAAAGAAATTATCTGGCCAACTACCATGCCCGTGCATGCCTGTAGTCCCAACTACTCGGGAGGCTGAGGCAGTAGGATCGCTTAAGCCCAGGAGTTTGAGGTTGCTGTGAGCTAGGCTGACGCCACGGCACTCACTCTAGCCCGGGCAACAAAGCGAGACTCTGTCTCAAGAAAAAAAAAAAAAAAAAAAAGAAAGAAATTTTGACCAGCTTTTGAATCTCTAGGGTATTCTTCTGGTATAAAATAATAATTAAAAATAAAAAGAAGAAAGAATAAATGATAAATTATTGGGGATAAATTTTTAAAAAGCCCTTAACTCTGATATTTTTAATCTGTCCATAAACATGATTTCATCTTGCTAGACTGAAATAAACTCATTTAGAATAGGAGGACAATTGTTAATACTCAATTAGAACTTGTGAAAGATTTCTGTAATTTTTTCTGGAGATGGGATGTAATTGATTTAGCAATGGGGAGGTGGTGGCAAAGCAAGAAAGTAATCCTTTGTTCAAAATGAATTTTTAAAAATTGTCAGGGTTGGTTTTTGAGAGAAAGAGAGAGAGAGATGTCCTGGTGAGAAAAGTTTCTAAAACAGAAGGGACAGGGACCCTTAGGTCTCCCCCACAATTCAATCCCTTCCAGCATGTCTATGGTACAGACCTGAGAGAGAAGAAAAGGAAAGAGTAGTAGCTTAAGTGAAGCAGTAGCCAGACATACAGACTCCATTTTCTTACCTTACCGAGGGCCTGCATAGCTCTGATGAAACGTTTAAGGCTGTCCCGGATTTTGGCACCAAATGTCAGGTTTGATTTTATGAGAGGGCTGTCCTGGTTCTTTGGCTCCTTGCTTAGAAGAATCACAAGCAGGGCTGTTCTGATCACGTGAACACAGACATAAGCAACTCACACAAGCAGCTTTATTACAGGAAACAGGAAGTTTTACAAAGTGAAAGTGCATCCCAGGGGAGGGACAGGTCTATCTCAGGAGAAACCCTGAGTTTAGCAAGATTTCCCCTTTTATGTTGGTTCCCTAATTCTGTGTTAAGCTGGGGGTGGAATAACAATATTTTGAGAAGGGAGTGGAAAGTTCCTAGAATTGGTACACTCCTACTTTCCGTCCTTGTATGGCTGCCTTCAGAATTGCCTTGGCACGAGGGGGTGTGATTTTTAATATGTTAATGTATGTTAATGGAGAAAAGGTTACCTTTGATCATAGGCTCTTAACTTCTGCACATGCTCCTGGTTGGGAGACATTCCTAACCTCAAGTTCCTGCTGTTGTGGTTTCTTTCCCCTGTTTCTATTGGTCCCGACCCTCGGCCCTTGACCACTTCCCTTCACTGCCTGCCCTGCCACCTGCATGCCCTAAGCCCTACCTAACAAAAATAAAATCATTATCACCATTAAGTCTGCTCTCCCAGGTGGGAGTGAGAGAGGGTAACACTTAGGAGTTGTGTACATGCAGCCATCAGTGTCCACAGACCTACAACCCACTGTTTGATGAGGACTGACATCTACTACTTAAATACTGAGTGGTCTTTCCATTTTGGCTGTATTCATTAGAGCTTGTTATACACCACAGAAATTAGGGGGGAAAGTCATTCCTACGGAGAAACTGACAACCTTGCTTTCTTAGTCTATCAGGTCGCCTTACAGGTGGGGAGGTATCGCTGCTGATGGTGGCAACATGAGGGCAGTCAGCAGAGACACCAGGGAGTCAGTCTGCCTGTTGAAAATAGTTTTTATTCTATATTTGTGTGAGCAGGAATGGGTTTTCTGCTGAGAAACCCTCCATGTCATACCGATGGAAACAGACTCAATGGCTTAGATAATGTAGGATCTATGTGTTTTTGTGCAAGTGAAGAAAGGAACCTATATCATTATGTCTTATTGAGGAGAAAGGGAAAAGGTAATCATATTTCTATAAAAGTAAATATGGAGGAGACCAGAAAATTTTGGAACTAAGCAGTATGTAAGTTAAACATAAGTTAATAGACATATAGGGAGAGAATATTAATAATATACATTAAAGGATGGATTTTTGATCTTCCACATTTGCTATAAACCAGGAACTTAATTTTAATTACATATAGTTTTTTTAATTTTTGCCTTTCTCTCCTCCCTCTTTTCCTCTCTCCTTCCTTCCTTCCTCTTCCTTCCTTCCTTCCTTCCTTTCTTTCTTTCTTTCTTTCTTTCTTTCTTTCTTTCTTTCTTTCTTTCTTTCAAGGTAAGTATAAGAAAAACATTGGGACACTAGTTGTCAAGAGAATATAGGTAAGAGAGCGAGTATAAACTTTTTCCTCCCATTTTATTTGACAGAAAAGAATAAAAGGTAGTAAAGGAAGGTAATAATTATTGACCCTAAATATTAACTTTGTTCTCCTGGGTAAGCACATAATTAGGTTGTTCTTTAAAATGCATATTATGTAGTTGGCAGCAGACTCTGGCTCTGATCAGATAACTCCTTATGTAGGCAGCTTTTAAAATGCACATGATGTACCAAAGGAACTTTTCTGGTCTATTGGGTAAATATGTATTAAAGTAATTTTTAAAATACTTATGCACTCAATAGCCTGGAAGTGGTCAATGGCTTAATGAATAGTCATGCATTTTTAAATGTGTATTATTATTTATATACTGAGCCAAGTGAGAAAGTCTTTTAAAAATGGCATATTCCTGTTGCCTGTGTAATTTTGCAGTAAAATCTTAAAAGTATTTCAGGAGAACAGGAGCCAATTTTAAAATTACATTATCGCATCATCCCTTCACCTCATTTTTCCTGCTTGCTCTTCCTCTTATGAGATGTATTTTAATAGGCTCATTTTATGGCCTCCCTGCTGGCCTAATTTCATTTTCATAGATTAAAGCTGATTTACATTCTAATTGTGATTTTAGTGTAGAATTTATCCTGTGTTGATTCATAGTGCCTGGCACATAGTAGGCACTCAGTCAATATCTATTGAGTGGGACATTTTTATGTGTTGTATTATTCTTGCAAGCAAGCATTGGTCTCTTGCCTACTGTATGCTAAGCACAGTGCAGGGATCAGTCGGAGGCTTCTCTCTAGCTCAAAGGTGAGACTCTGCAGGTCATGAACAGATCCAGGCTCCACTTCCAGCTTTATCACTTATCAGCTGCCTCTCCTTTGACAAATTAGATCTCCCTCTCTCTCTGCATTAGTTTCTTCATCTCCAAAAGAGGGACAAAAACTCCAATCTTGCAGAGTTTTCACAGGGACCTGTTGAACCTTCATACGAGCAGTGCATTTTCTCTCTCAACCTGAATTCCCACCCAGAAACACAGGCAGTATTCATTTCTAGGCAGTGGAGGTTTCCAAACTCCACGGTGCCCTAATCACAAATATTGAGAAGAAAATTTAAATAATCCAACAAACTGGTATCATCCCCTGGTGTCAGGAGCACAGTTTTCTCAATAATTTCTGAAGTCCCATTTCCAAAGCAGGACCTGCTCCGGGCACTGACCTCTGTCTCTCACAGTAGTATGGGGACCCTGGAACCTCATGTGCTCACCTTGCCCTTCCCTCCCTGGGTGGCTCCACCCCAAAGCTGGGGTTTTTCCTTCTCTGGCTTCCACATCCTGGGGGCAGGAAAAAAAGTCAGACCTCGAGGTCCCTATTGAATTTCAGAAAATTCTACATATAAACAAAGAACCCTCTGAAAAGTCAGATTTTCGAAGCGCAAACAGGGGTAATGATATCTGCTGCAGCACGACACAGTAAATAGGGTTTTGAGAATAAGCATTATTAACATGCTCACTGAGCTGCCTCAAATCCTGTTTGGAGGGAGGCGCGGTATAAATAAACAAACATGTGCCTTGGATCTTTACTGTCTGAGCTTTAGTGAGCTACTTCAATCTTGGAAAGGCATTAAAATTGCTGGCACATAATTGGATTTGTTTTGCTGTTAGGGTGCAGATCTCTAACTTTTTCCATGTATACCATATTCACGAAGCAGAAGCAGTCTTATTCGGATGGAAATGCTCTCAGTGATGTGACTCTTGGGGTCACCTGAAGGGTAGACAGGGGAACCAAGGGATGCAGACTCTTGTCTTCCCAGTTATTCTCACTGCATGCCTGATTTTTTGGTTTTATTTTGTTCTGTTTTGTTTTTTAGCAGATGTTGGGTAAATGAACATGCTAGTAGTTGAAGTGCTCCTCGATACTGTGTTGGCACAGGGTGTCTTCTGTCACTAAGTAGTTCATACTTTACATTGTCCATGGTCTTGGACTAGACTTGTTCAATGGCCTTATTTGAAATGGAAATTTTATCTGTTACTTACTTTTACTTATTGGAAAATTATTTTGATATATTTAGTCCGGTATGCTGTTTTAAAATATGTTGCATCTAGCTATACATGACTTTTTTATTAAAATAAGAAAGTATTACTTTTTAAACCATCAGCAGTAGAAAGCAGTTTTCCCTTCCCAGTAAAAATAGACAGAGAATTAGACATTTTTCCGAAAGGCTATTTAAAGGAAAAATCAGTACTATCTGAAAAAAAGGTGATGATGCATTGGATATAAACATTTGGAGACAAAGTTGGGTTCCCTCAAAACTTTGGGGCACATCTAAGCCTTGGGACAAAGAAAGCAAACAGAGGCCTGAGGGGGAATTGTAGATTTAAGGCCAGTTGATGGGTAGGTTTAAAGGGAAAGAGTGATTATAAATTTAGAAGGAAGCCTAAAGTTTTAGCTCTGATACAGGGAGCCCAATTTAATTAGTGGAAATACAGTTCAGTTTGGGGACAGTGAGGAGGACACAGCCTGCCCTGTTTGTTAATAGAACAGCTTATCTCTGTCAGGGTAGCTGAGAGAATACATATCAGAGAAATTAGGTGAAAAATGCATCCCCGCAGCCACAGACACTGATGTAATGGACACTTTTCTCAGTGTAACGTCTGAGGCTCTTGCTTCAGGATAAGAAAGGGGCTTTCACAGAGCGCTCATTGAAGTGCATGAGTTGAGGTGGTAAGAAAGTGTTAACATGCACAGCATGGATGTGTTTAAAATGGGGGCTTAAAGAAAGGAACCTAAGAGAAGGTGCAGAAAAGATTGTTTTACAAGGAAGGCGGTGCATGCCAGAGGCAAGGATATTATATGATAAGTGTGGATGACCTAGATGCACTCAAAATCTATAATCTCAGATAAGAAAGGTGGTTCTGGAATCAAGACCAAGAGGTCACAGATAGCCCTAGGAGATCAAGATTCTTAAGATAAATGTGAACAAAATAGCAAAAATGTGGAGACGTGTCTGACAGTGGAATACTGATAGCCATACTTTAACACAACTTGCCGGAGTCTTTAGAGAAAAGCAAACACTGAATGTACAATTGGTTGGGAATAAATCACGCCCTGAACACCCTCCGTGGACGTTTCTGGAATCAGTATCTCTCCTGCCCTTTCTATTCATTTAGAGCATCTTATTCATCAGGCAGTGCTGGCCCCTCTGGCTTCTGCCCGGCTGGGGAGGGATCAGGTTGCCATCTTAGATTTGATTTACTCCTTCCCTTCCAATCCATGTGGTTATTACCAAAAACAAAATTAAGAATTTCTACAAGTTGTCACTTAAATAAGAGATTTACTTATTTATTTTAACCAAAGGAAGGAATTGTATTAACAGGAACATTGTCTTCTGTATTGTCTTCAGTGGACTGCCAGGCATGTTTGAGCCACCCCTCCCCTCTCAGTGCCATGGGCCTAGGACCACAGAAATGCCCCAAGACAGAAATAAGAGGCCTGGCTTGCTGGGGAAGGGACTGCCACATTACTTGTCCTTGGTCCAGCCCCTCCAACCAGACTTGTTTCTTTTGTTTTTCCTTCAAGACTTTAGTTGTTAGAGCAGTTTTAGGTTCTCAGAAAAATCGAGAGGAAGGTACAAAGTAATCCCCTATATCCCCTGTCCCCACACATGCACAGCCTCCTCCATCATCAACATACCTCATCAGAAAGGTACAGCTGTCATGACTGATGACTCACGCTGACACTTCCTAATCACCCAAAGTCCATAGTTTATATTAGGGTTCACTCTTGGTGTGGTACATTCTATGGGTTTAAATGTCTAATGACATGTATCCAACATTATAGTATCACACAGAGTATTTCCATTGCCCTAAAAATCTGTGCTTTACCTATCATCCCCCTTCTCCCCTAATCCATGGCAACCACTGTTTCTTTTACTGTCTCCATAGTTTTGTCTTTTCCAGAATGTCATATAGTTGGAGTCTACAGCATGTAGTATTTTCAGATTTGCCTTAGTAATATGTATTTAAGGTTTGTTCAGGTCTTTCATGGCTTCATAGCTCATTTCTGTTTAGCACTCAATAATATCCCATTGTCTGAATGTAACACAGATTATCTACTTACCTATCTGTCTTGTTTTTATAGTACTTATAGTTTTGTAGGACTGGAAGACTCACAATGAAATGCCCTGTGGTCTACTTATTCTTTGGTAACTTTGAGAATGTAAAACAAAATCTTCTCTAATAACTAGGAAACTAGTCATCTCCAGGGCTCAAATCAAGGAGCCAATGGGCTGCAGTCTCATCTGAGACTTGACTGGGGAAAGATTTGCTTCTAAGCTCACAGTGGTTGTTGGCAGCCTTCAGTTCCTTGTGGGTTGTTGGCCTCAGTTTCTTGCTGACTGCTGGTTATGAGTGGCCCTCAGTTTCTTGCCATGTGGGCCTCCTACATGGCTTCTCACTTCCTCAAAACCAGCAAGGAAGAAGGAATCATCTCACAAGATGAGGATTATGTTATTTAATGTAATCATGTACTTGTAATCACATATATCCCATCACCTTTGCTGTATTCAGTTAGTTAAAAGTCATAGGTCCCACTCACATTCAAGAGGAGGGGAATTATCAAAGGTGTAAATAACAGAAGGCAGGAATCATAGGGCAGTCTTAGAGTCTGTCTACCACACCTATTATGTAATATCTTTTTAATACCTCAAGTTTTAATAGCTAAAAAGTGAGTGAAGGGTTTTCATTTATTCATTCAACAAACATTTCATATGCCAGGCACTATCCTTAGGTACAGTTCTTGCCTTTAGTAACAGATATTATGAATCATTACAATAAAATATAGTGAACACTGTAGGAAGCATGGTGGGAGCATAGGCATGCCTGATATAGAAGGGTTGGTTTTCATCATTAAATTCGGGCAAGATTCTAGGAGAGAGAGATTATTAAAAGATACTTTGGTATATTCTGAGTGGAAAATAGCATTTACCCCAAACATCCAAGGTTAGTGGGACCAAGTGAGGCCACACTGGCCTCTTTGCTTTTTTTCACAGAAAGGTTTGTTATGGTAATATGGTAGGCTTATAATATTTGGACCAAAATGTTTGGAAAGAGGTTCTTGTGTTCATCTGAAAATAGTGGAGAAAATGGACTGGAATCTAGCACAACTAAAAGAATTAACTACTGGTGGAAGAAACATTCTCAGAAGGTACTAATCGAATTGCTCAATTAATGAACCCACGTGAGCCTGGAGGGCGATCCCTATTGTTGATGACAGAGCTCCGTCCCTTTTGTGCTCCTCTTGGGGACTTTCACTGATGATGTGAATAAAGATAGGGGTGGCACAGAAGCAGAGAGAAACAATGACTGCAAATAATGAGCGAATCAAAATAAAAACTGGTGATAAGTGGTACCAATAAATCAATTTTAATGGGATAGATGTTTCTAGCGATCAATAGAACATCCTTCTCTTAGGGCCTAAAGTTAGCAGCAAGTATAAATTTGAGAAAAATGGCTTGTTAATTTAGGAATTTTAGGTTATTCATGTTAAATGCAGCCTATTTGTGTGATATGGATGCCACAGGGGTGAGTAAACTCACAACTAATGGAGACGGAGTGCACTGTATGGGCGAAGGGCACACTTGTAGCCCTGGCTTGGGTGAGGCAAAGGCATTACATGTAACTAAAATGTTTGTACCCCCATAATATTCTGAAATAACAAAAAAATGAGCAGAATTAGATGTATAGTATAATACAATTTGGGTAAGTTTGCATTTACTCAAACTCAAAGTTAGGTATGGGTGCTTAGAGTGGAGAAGGGAACAGGATGGGATATTGGGGTTGTGAAGGTAGGGAATGAAAACATAAAAAAAAAGTGAGGACATTCATTGATCATTGAAAACAACATGCCACAAACTAATATTTTATAAATCTGAAAAAAGAAAGAAAAAACTCTTACAGAACCTACTGTCTATAAGAATTTTGCAGACTCTAGAGCCTCATTTTATAAAGTCATTTTTTCTTTTCCATAACCTCTGCAACTACAAAAGTAGCCACAATTACAAAACTATCTTGAATCAAGAAAATAGAAGACTTGCATCCTAGGGATGGTCTTGGTGGACTTTACCTTGGAGAAAGGATATGCAGATCAAGGGTTTAGAAAACTTTCACATTAGATAGAATAAGAACAAGGAACAAAATTCAGACAGAGACAATAATATTACAGGCCCAAGTTACAATAACTGGACTGAATCCAGGAACTTTTAAAAATTGATATAAAGTCAAATCTGAATGACTGGGGCATGATAGGTGCAGATGGAAGTGTTTGGGTGGTGAATAAAGAGATTGAAAATCAGGGAAGCTACAGGCTGGATTATGGAGGGGAGAGTTGGTAAGTGTTGGAGGGAGAGAGAAATGTCTGTATAGATCACATGGGGTGAATAGAGAGGGTGGTAGGAGAAATATAAGGAATATATAGAAAAAGAAAACCTATTTTTGTAAACCCAAATTGAAGCCAATTTGAGTCAAACCTCTTTTCCTTATATCTGGCTTATTGATTTAGGAAATTCCAATAAGGTAGTTACTTCTAAGAAATCTGCTTTTGAACTTTGTAACCCCCAAATACAGGATGACTTATTTAAAGGATCATTGCATTCTCTTGACAAAAATTCTGTCCTGGACCAAAGTTTTGACAGGCTCTTCTGAGTCATCTTGTCAATTAGTCCTCATCTTTAGGCCCTGTCTTTGGTCTGCCGAGTCCAGTCTTAGCAAGAATCCTGTACGTCAGTTTACCAAGAATCCCCCATCGTTGATATCTGATCACCTTGGCCTGGCTTCAGTAAGAACCTCCTAAGTCAGTTTAGCAATAATCTCCCTTAGCTTGATGTCTATTCTTAGTAATTTTCCATTCACTAACCCTCCTCATTCTGCTCATTATCCAGCTATCTTCATTGTATTTGCAGTTGAGCCCAATCTCTCTCCCTTTTTGGGATAGTCTTGACACTTATTGCAATAGTCCTGAATAAAGTCTTCCTTACACTTTTGACAAGTGTCAGAATAGTTTTTTTCTTCTATACCTCGAAACAAGAATCTTTAATGATAAGTAGTAATCTTGGGAAGTAAAGGTAGGGTGGTTTGGGATTGTAGAGGATGCTGTTGACTGTATGCAAGAGATCTAATGAGCTCCCAGGAAATTCTCCTTTTAAAGGGGTGTCAGTATTAGATGTATACTGTGACTATAGGTCACATCAAACACAGGTTCAATTGTATATGCTCTAACCTCTGGAGGAAGACATACAGGCACAATGATTACTGATGAAAAATGTTGTTTATTCATTCCCTCTGTATCGGGTCCATACACTATCAATATTTCATTTTTGATTACAGTGATTTTCATCTCTATATTTACAATGATAGTGGCTTCTGAAGAGGAAGCAGCTTTTGAAGACATTATGAAGAAGCCCTGCCTCTTCAGTTATCTCCAGAGACATCCTTTGACCTTTCCCATAGTGCTGTGACATGTTGACAAGGCATCTGAAAACAAAAGGATGACAGTAAAAGATTCTGCCTCTTGTCATCCTCTTTGTTTCAGAATGCTTTGCCTCTCTGGGAGTTCCCTCTTCTTGAGCTCTACTGGTGGAGCGAAGGAATTTGGCTCTCTGCAAAGGCTGCCCACCTTCTGGTCAGATGTAAGTGCCTGTTTGTATCACCACCCCCTCTGGAGGTGAAGAGGAAAGTAAACATTTCTGCCCACTGAGTCGGGTTTATGTGATTGATGCTGGGACTTCCAATTTCCAGGACAAATGATGCATTAGTAGAAATGGGCACACAGGAAACCTCAGTGCCAATGAGTTAAGTGCCCATAGCTGTTTTCAGTGAACAGTTTGCTGATCTCAATTGTAGGCAATTAACAGTGATTAGCAAGTGCGTGCTTGGTGGGTGGCACAATGAGATTGTTCTTATTGATGAGACAAACTCACAAACAACCCAGAGAGATATTGCCGTGATAATGCAACCAAAAAGCTCAATCACTGTGCAAGAGCGTCTGACCAAAGGAGGACTCTTGTGAGTGCTTTAATTTCTCCTCTTAAACCTCTCATTAACTCCAAACAATCTAGTAATATGTGGGGAGGGCCAGATACTTATTTAGAATCAGATACTCTTTATCCATCTTGAGTTAGAGAAATTAGAATGAGAAGAAAATGAATTCCTATAAACTTGTGCAACCCTGAGAAGCACAGCTATTTCTAACTTATTTTGGTATTTTTCTCCTGACCTAGCAAAGTGCCTTGAACCTAGGGGATTTCAGTAAGTGTTGGTGGGAGTGAATTGGAATCAGGTCTCCTCTCTGCTACTGATGATCATGTTTGCCTTTTCTTGTGTTTTCCATTATTTTATATTTTGGTGTCTTTTTTTAGCTACCTATTCTTTTCCTTCCCTCTTAAAAAAGATCATTATGACTATATTTGAGATGTGTTTTTTGTTTTAGATATATTTAAGAGATAGTAAAAATTAATTATAAATTTTTACTTCCCCATTAACTTTTATTATAATTTTATAGAAGTATTTCCACCAAAATATTTGGGCTCAAAGGCATGGTAATGAACAACTAATATCCATTTCAAAGAACTTTCTGCTACTGGCAATACACAATTGTGGGCAATTATTCTTCTATATAGCAAGAAAATAATCAAGTGGACAATTAATTAACATGCTCTTTAAACACCCACATAGTAAATCATGTTATGCAATTTCCATTACCTTGGGAGTTCTTGCTGACTTTATGAGACTTGCATGTCTAACCACATGAGCTATATCAGGTATTCAGAAAAATTCACAAACTGCGAGAACCTCATAGAGATATTGTTTAACAAATGCAGGCTATTTCATTCCATTATCAGGTGCACAATGCTTTGTGAAGGAAAGGGCCACTTCTATGTGTTTAATATAAGAAATTCCTAGTGCCTAGCACAGTGTTTGACATGTAGTAGACATGAAAAGAAAGAAGAAATAAATTAATTGCACAATGCATAAATAAAACAGGGATGTTTCATGAAGACTTCAATATACCCATTCTTATTATTCCTTTCTAGAAATTAAGCAATCCCTACTTTGAAGTCTCATGTCTGTATATCGCCACATAGTAGAAAACAATAGACTATGCCACTAAATCGTTGGAGATCATGATTTAATAAGGAGTACTTTATTGTTTAAAGGATACTATTGCACAATGTGGTATTTGAGTAGGTGACGATACAACTTACAAGTAAACCCTGTATCTCAATATCTAGGGCCAAGGAGAGAAAGTGACCTTAACTGAAGCAAGCAAGAATCAATGCCTAATGGATGGAACTAATTATAACCTGAGTCTCTTTACAGTTCAGGTCAGATTATCCTTACTTTGATGAAACACAATCTCACCTTTGTTTTAGCTCTATTCTCACCAAGCAGTCATTTGATTATTTTTGATCCAGGAAAGGTATCCGTGGAGGGAATGCATTTTTCTGTTTGAAAAATATTCTTATTGTAAATGTAAATCTTGGCATTATGCTTTAAACATTAGCCAGTTTTGAATGTGCTCAGCGTTAACCCATGAACCAGTTTTCTAGACATAAAATCTTCCCTGACTGAAGTGATTAAAATACAGAGGTTTTCTTTTTTTGTATGTACAAAATTGAGGAATAAACCCACCAAGACACATTACCTTATTGTTCTGTCCCAACATTATCCAAATGGACTATCCTCCCTTTTAAAAATTGTCCATCATAACCATACCCAGTAACTCCTGAACGTCACTTACTGTAACTCGTTCAGGCCTACGCTGTGTCAAAGTCCAGGTTTGTCCCAACTTCCACAAAGCTATGATTTTGAATAATCTCAGGCCAAATTAATGAGGATTAATTGTGTGTCATCCTTGATGTTCTTTTGACCTTTTCATATGAATGAATCACTTTAGCCCTCAGCACTTCTGACTGCTTTTTATAGAAGTCCACAAATATCTAGTAATGAGGTGCTTGAAGTTGAACAAAGGGTGTTCCAGGACTCCTCTTATTGTTGACAATTAGCATCTCTCATCATTATCACCATAATAACATTTAAATGTAAGTAGACCAAAGATTTCTTTTTATGTGCTTTAGAGATGCTTATTTAATTAGTAGACTAAATAATAATGGTCAATGATAATAAATTCACTTCTTCAGTTGCCCCTAACAAATTTTATGTCAAGAAGTGATGATGAAACTA
>CM052449.1:11511511-11527977 GCA_028533085.1 Varecia variegata | reverse complement strand
ATAAAGAGGTTAAGCTACTTGCCCAAGGTCACACAACTAATGAGTGGTCAGTAGGACTAGAATCCAGGTGTCATATTCAGCTAGGGCTGTCTCCGTTATATGTCAGTGTCTCTTCTGAGGTAGACCTTCTTAAAAATGATGAAATGTTTCTGGGTGATCCATTCACTCTTTGATCTACTGAACATGGCCATTGAAAGAGATTATTTGATTTGGACTAGGCCTGGGCAATGTTGTCAATATACAAAGTCAGCCATTGATACTCTCCCTTCTTTCTGTTTTTCAACCTCTCTTTGTTCTCTCATCAAACCCAAACTCCTAATGTCCTCATAATATAACCAGAATGGTTAGGATCTCCTACTTCTGGGGCAATGAACTCACCTTTTAATCATCTTGCTCACTTAAAATGCATCTGTCTTTTGTTTCATTCTTTCTGGAAGTTCTTAACAGTTTGGAACAGAGGGTGGTTAACAATTAATTTGTATTAACTTTAGCTAATATTTCAATCAGCCAATTTGTTGCTTTGCTTCATAATAATGCTTAGACATTTTTAATCATTTCAGGTCTTGAGGTGTAAGTCAGTGGAAATGTTTTGATCACTCCGCCCCTGCTTAGGTTTGGTCTCCTTTCTCCCCTGCATGTAGCCCTTCTCATTGCATTTACTGAATTCTGGCCAAGTGCTAGTTTTTGTTCAAGCTCTGTTCAAGGAGCTTTGTACACATTTGTTTCTAACCCTCTCACTATCCTGCAAGTTAGCTCTGACTGGCTGGTACTTATCTGTGTTCAAAGCCCAGGTTTTCCTCCTATGTCAGGTTGCTCAATGAATTTTCCAAGTAGCAGCTGCTCCAAGATCTTCTCAGCCTGCTTGTTTTCACTCAAAAGGCAACAACCCAGCTGTCAATTCTCGCTACCATTTTCTAGCACCATAGTCAGAGCTGCCAAGTCGTCATGTGGCCTAATCTACTACTCTTGAAGCTTTTTTCCTTATGGGCAATATCCTTTGACATGGAGAAAAAAAGTCTTCCAACCCTCAAAATTACTGCCTCCAGTGTTCATTATGCTCCAGTCCCACTGCTGCTGAATAGATTTAGTCCACTTTTAGCCAAGTTCATCTGTGTTGTTGCTGCTCGACTGGTAATATTGGCCACCCACTGAGGTCTCATCAGTGGTTTTGCTTTTACTCCAGGTTTACCACTGAAGCTCCCTGTCCATCCTCTTTTCCTTTTGCCTTCATTTCATTGGTGTGAATATATGTAGACCTGCTTTATGGTTATAATTCTACCAATCCAGTCAAGAATAGATTGACACCTAGAAGAACAAACTTGTTCTAATTCAGAAGTAGCTGGATATTGTCCCAGATATGTTTTCTTTAACTCGCAAGGTACATTATTTATTAAAACATAAGTCAACACTAAAGATAGGTGAATTCACATAACATTACAGATTTTTTACTCCTCTTGAAAAGTTGGTATAGTTGGCCACATTGGGCTCACATTTCCATATGGTAACGTTCAATGGGAATTCAGTATTACTTGTATCCTCTCTTTGACTTATCAAAGCTCCCATTACTCATACACTATATGCATTGTACAGTCTACTTCATCCATTTTTATTTGTGTGACTTCTGTAGACATTGGAGATTATACCCTTTTTTTCTAGACCTTTATATAGTAAAAAGAATATTTCAAAGTTTTATAGACAATTACTCAAATTCTGGTTGCACTCTTTATTACCAGGAGCCTTGGATGTTATTTTACTTTTTAACTCAATTACAATCCTGAATACAATGCCTGGTATGTAGAAAGTATTTATTACTAGCAAGTGGCATTATTACCTCTACTGTTACTATTACTACAACTACTGTTACTACTACCGTCACCATCGCAACTACTATTGGGGTCACATTCTCTAGATTCTTAACAGAAGTGCTGTGCTGGTAATTCTCCATTCTCGGGGGAGAGGGGAGCACCTAGTTTACTGACTCTTGCCAGGCTCAGCAGAACTGCTGGCCTGATTGTCCTCTGACTAGCAGTTAATCTCCCGCACTGACCTGTAAACACCTGTCCTCAAAGATAAAGGTAGCACTTGTCATGTTCCATCCAAGTTCTCTCATGTGATCATAGGGCTCTTGTGCACATTAGAATTCTCAGCTCTGAGCAGCTGGTCAGGACCTCTCTGGACTCTCTGAGGTCAACACATATTCAGGCTGAAGAAATCCTTTGCTCACTCCCATTCCCACAGAGCATATTGCACCTGTGGGAAGAACTGATTTGACTCTACCTCTTCAAAGACAACCCTTGAAGCTATCGTTTATAACTATAGTTTCTCAGTTTTACAACAGGGCTAAGATGGTCTTTATGCTTGGGGTGGACCATGTGCTGGATGCTGCTGCCCCTTCAGGACTGAAGGACTTTTCCTCTAGCTGCTGCCTGAGAGATCACACTGGGAGTGGTCTTCAGCTGAAGAGAGCTGCCTTGTGCAAATGATGTGCCCTTCCCAGGGCAACTTATATCCAATGTGTGGTGTTTATTGGGGTGTAAACATCTCACTCCCTTTCCCCAGCTGGGGACATCTCTGAAAAACCATCCCAGCTCCAGAGCTCTGTGGTTTCAACCGACAACTTTGTTAAGAATGTGCTGCAGCCCAATCTCTCCCTCTGCCCAGTCCTGCTTGCTTTCCTTCCCCTCCAGGTAATAATATCTACTGCACTCTCCAGCAAAGTTCCTGTAGGATAATCACAGTCTATCCTGGGAAACTAAGCAGCGGCAACTGTTTACCCTTAAGAGTCTTAAGTGAATGTGAGAGTTAATGTTGATTTTGCACTTTCTAAGTATGCATGTCATCTAGAGAGTTCAATAGACATTTCTCCATTTAAATAATTCCATGGTGATTATAGGAAGAGGACAATACAGTAATTAATATATATTATAATATTATATATAATATTACATATACAAACAGTATTAATATATATATAGTGACTCAAACCAGAGCTATGGATAAGATAGGAAGATAGGATCTAAATAAATGAGATTCTAATATATATTCTTCACAGAACATCTACATATATTTATAAAATATTCAAAGTTTATTTTGTTCTGTATTTATTGAGAAAGCTCTATTATTATAATGAAAAAGAAGTAGTAGCTCTAAACAGAACCTGAACTCTTCATGTGTATATCTGATTCTTTTCTTAAAACTTTCAGGGAAATCTGCCCAGGGTATTGTTGTTCGTTAACATTCGAGTTGAATGTGGATTCCAGAAAATGCATTGACAATAGCTGTTTTTCACTTACTGGTATCTTTTATTGTCAACTTGAAAGAATTGCTTCTTGCTTGAAAAATTTGAACTTTCTTCATCCAAAATAGACTCTAAATATGGTTAATGGGTTTTAGTTTTAGTTCCTTAATAAAAAATAGAGAGTATTAGATATAATAATGTTTTCCTAAATAGAAGGTAATGAGCAACTTGGTAGATTTAGTTAGCAAAATTTCATTAGTGGGGTATTAGTTTTGTAAGAAGGGAATACTCCACTTATTTGAATAACATCAGGGTTATATTTCCTGGAAATGTGGGCTTTATTATACATGGCATTATTTGAAATAATTATCTATACAAACAATGTTGCAAATGTGAATTAAGTTCCAAGAGAAACTCACTTTTATTATATCATAAAATAAAATGATACAATTTTACTTTTTCATTTGCTGTGATAATTACCTCACACTTGCTCCCTCTTCAAACCTCAAATTCCATCTCCTCCCCCTTCACTCAGAAGAGAACTACTCCATCTTCCCCCAGTGAATTTTCAAAACTTATCTGCATGTGAACTTATACCTTGAATTTACTACCATTGGATTCAATGAATTCTCTCTGCTATTGCATATGGCCAAACCCTCTGCTTAGGCACAGGATTCCAGCCACTCTTGCCTACTCAAGGTCTTTGTGATTGCAGTTATTTGTGCCTTCATCAGTACATCAGCTGGATAAGATAGGAAGATAGGATCTAAATAAATGAGATTCGAATATATATTCTTCACAGAACATCTACATATATTTATAAAATATTCAAAGTTTATTTTGTTCTGTATTTATTGAGAAAGCTCTATTATTATAATGAAAAAGAAGCTAGCTATTATCTTTCATCTTAAGAAATCCTCCCTTGACCCATTGTTCTTCAGCTGCTGCTGCATTTCTCTGATCTGATTAAGAGCAGAACTATTTGAAAAAATCATGTGTACTGGCTTTCTCCACTTGCTTATCTCCAATTCTTTCTTTAACCCATTCCAATTAGTCTTTTATCAACATCACTTCACTAAAAGTTCACTAAAAATGGCCATTAGCCTCCATCATGTCCTGTCCAGTGATCCATTCACTATCCTCTTCCTACTTAAGCTCTCAGTGGAATATAACACGGTTGGACATGTTCTTCAATTGAATACATAGAACCACACTCACCTGTGTTTTCTTCTCTCTACAGCTCTGCTAGCCTTTCCTCAATCTCTTTGGTGATTTTTCCTCCTGATACCAGTCTCTAAATGTGCAGTGCTGCAGTCCACCTGTTGGCTTCTTCTTTTCCTAGACTCTCTCCCAGGTGACCTCATTCAGTTTCATAGCTTTAAATACCGTGTCTCTGCTGATGACTTCCACATTATATGTTCACCCTGCCCCTTTCCATTGGCCTTGTGAACATTGAGCCTTTACCTGGATGTCAGATAGACAGCTCAAACTTTATATGTTAAATTGAACTCTTAAATTTTTGTCTCATCCCTTCTCTTCTCCCTGTCTAATTAATCTCAGCAAGTGGTACCAACATTTATGTAGTTGCTGAAGCCAAAACTTAGGAGTAAGCTTTCATTCCTCTCTCTCTTTTTTCTTTTTACTTTCAACACCTATTCTATCAAGTCCTGTTGGCTCTACCTTCTAAATACATACTGAGTCCTACCACCTGTCACCATTTCCATTATTATTAAACTAGGGTTATCACCTCCCACTTAGACTTTTCCTAGAGCCTCCAAATAAAGATGCTTTCACTTTTGCTCTCACATAGCAGCTGAAGTGATTTTCTTTTAAATATAAATTAGATCAAGTAATTTCATTTTTCAAAACCATCCTATGTCTTTACATTATATTCAGAATAATCTCTAAATTCTTGACTGCTTCTGTGAAGTCTGGTATGCCCTGACCCCTTGTCTGTCTCTCCTTGTTTCTACCATTCTCCCACTTGCTCATTCTGTTTTAGTTATACTGGTCATCTGTTCCTTGAACCTTACAAGCTGATTCTTCCTTCGTGACATGTGCACTCCACTTGGAATATTTCCTCTTCCAGATCTTCACTCATTGACATCATGCAGGTCTATGCTATAGAGAATGAATTGGGTCTCCCCTGAAATTTATATGTTGAAACCCTAACGTACGATGTTGTGGTATTTGGAGAAGGTGGTTTTGGGAGATAATTAGATTTAGATGAGGTCGTAAGAGTTGGGCCCTCATGATGGGATTAGTGTCCTCATAAGAAGAAATATCAGAATGTTTTCTCTCTGTCTCTCTCCTTATCATCTGAGAACACAGAAGGCAACTGTCTGCAAGCCAGGAAGGAAACCCTCACCAGAAACAGATCATCCTGGCAACGTGATCTTGGACTTCCAGCCTCCAGAATGGTGAGAAAATAAATTTCTGTTGTTTAAATCACCCAGTCTGTGGTATGTTGTTATTGACAGTCTGAGCTGATTTAGACAGCCTCTGTTCTCTTTCTCTTATAGGTCTTTCTTGACCACTGTATTTAAGAGTCTTCCTTGTCCCACCTTTATTCTCTACATCCATATCCTGCTTTATTTTTAGTGCCAACTTTCTGAACATATGTTATGTATTCTATTGTTTCCTTTTACTCTCTGTTCCCCACTAGGGTGGAAGTTCTATGAGAGCTGGGATTCTCCGTTGTTCACCGCTGTCTCTCGTGTATCTAAAACAGTGCTGGCCACATGGTGGGCTCTCCATAAATACTTACTGAATGAACATAAGGCCAAAACAAAAAGTGCTAAAATAAGATTTGCATGTGAACAAAGCGAGGTGAGTGGGATTGAGGCAGATCTGGAAACAGAGAGGTCTAATTTCTACAAGGTGCTACTTAAAAGGCAACAGGCATAAGTGAAGAAGAAAAGAGGAGGGAGGACATTCACAGGAAGAAGGAGAATTGAGACTTTATATGTCATGTTTAGATGAGTTTTGCATCCTCATGAAGAAATGAGATGATGGAGTACGTGTGTTGGAGAGGTGAGAGAGAGTGCGTTGTTAGGACCCTAATCTGCAGTGACTCACCTGAGCATTCCTCTTAGATGGAACAGTGAGGGCCTTTCATAAAGGAACTAAGTTGAATAGATAAATATATTTTTCTTAGTAAGGATCCTGTTTATGTAACATTTAAAAAATGCACAGGACCAGAATCCATATCAATGTCAATTAAAGAAGCTTGTAATGATTTGGTTCTGATATTTCTCTTGGGTCCATTGTTAGCACTCAGGAGTCTATTAAAACTGAAGCCTCTTATAACTGAAGGGTCCACTTGTGAACATGAAGACCCTACTGTGGAGAGCTGACCATGTTCCAGGGCTGCACAATTAGTTCATGGAGATTTTTAAAATCATACAAAATCCTATCATGTTAGTTTTGAATTTTACCAAAAAACCCTCAAGATAGATCAGTGGTTTTGGAGCATAAATATGATATGTAAATAATGAGTGATTGATTACAGGATTTGTTCAATTTTTAATATTTCTGTGTGAATTATACCAACAATATTTAGTAGGGTTCTATATAGTGGTTCTAAAACTATGCAAAAGGAAATCATCATAGTTCTCATTAAAATCTACATTTAAGTGATCTTCTAAAATTCATTGTGTTTGTGAAATTCATATACTTTACAGTATTTCATTAGTAAAATGCAAAATGTTTTGCAGTTTGCATTTGAAATTATTTGCATATGGCATGTTGATAAAATAAGCATGCACACCAAATCTTCAATGTCCTGTGTTGAGTTTAGATATGTAACTCCCTTTGTCTGCCATTCAAACATTTTTGCCTTTGGTTTTCAAAGACCATTTCTGGAAAAAGCCTTCCACTGATGGTAGTTTAAAACAAAACAAAACATAAATATTTCTCATTCACTTTCTTAGGTCTTCTTTCTCCTTTCTATATCTGTGGTTCTTTTTAATGCATTTACTGTAGTGACTTTTAAAAATTATTTATTTTATTTCAATATATTAAGGGGGTACAAATGTTTTTGTTACATGGATACCTTGTATAATGCTTAAGACAGGGCTCTTGGTGTGCCCATCACCAGAGCCTGGGTTGGGTTCATTGTACCCAACAGGTAAGTTTTTATTACCCTCCCTCCTGCCCTCCCTGCTTCTTGGTTTCCAATGACCTTTATATCTCTTTGTGTCTGTGTGTACCCATCATTTAGCTCCCACTTATTAGTGAGAACATATAGTGTTTGATTTTCTATCTCTGAGACACTCACTCAGGAATGGAAAATCCTAAGTTACATTTTCCAGATACTAGGGAGAGTAGGTGGCATGAGGAGCTTCAGTGGTGTTCTAATGGCCATGGAGGTAGAGTTTGGGATAAGTGTAATCATCTTTGTTTTCCTAAGGCCACATTCATTAGAATAAAACCTCTACTTTAGAAGGAAGAAAGTAAGCACAAAATAGGTTATTGAATTGAACTCCTTTTCTTGGATTTAGTTATGTCTTTTTGAGATTATATATCACTTATCTGTCAATTAAAATTATTAGGGGCTCAGAAGTGATACTCAGGTAGCACCCCAAATAGTTCCAAAGAATTATCTTAAATAAAGGCATTTTAAAGAATGAGTTGCCTATCTGGAGAGATGACTGTATAATAGAAAGAGATTCACTTGTAAGAGTTTTATAATTTGAATTCTGGCTTGGCCAGTTAGTATCAGCATGGCATCAGGCAAATGAGTTTATTGTTATGAACCTGTTTCCTTGTCTGTAAAATGAGGATAACATCTATCTCTCTTATTCATTTATTCAACCAATATTTGTTTAATGTTCACTTATAAGAAGAACAAGTTTGTTGTGACACTTAAAGAACTCAGGGGCATGAAAGTGCCTAACAATGCCTTGAGCATAAGAAGTGATATATATTTGCATGGTGTTGGAATACAAGAATGATCAACATTTAACTAATAATTATCATACACAGGCTCTTATTATATGATTGAAATGTGCCCAGAGTGCACAGTCCAGGGAACCCAGGAGTTCTGAGTACCAAAACTGAAAATATTCTTTTAAAACATGAATCGGCTACTGTCCCTTTGCTAGATACTGTATTTTCTGTTGCAAAAATATGTCTATTTTCTTTTCATTCCATCTTTGCTTTACAGTCTCTTTTTCAGGAGCCCCACACAAAGTTAAAATCTTGTCTGTCTGGCTTTTGGACTATGAACAAAATCCTATTTCTGAACTTCAACCCACTTTTGCTTATTTTATGGTATTGTTATAGAGACATACTGGCTGCAAAAAGGTAAAAATATCCCCATTGCTGCAAAAAGAAAAAGGTGAAATATCCTTATGGCTGCAAATAGAAAGAACAAGCATACAGTTCCAGGAAAATATGCATAGGCTTTTTGTAGTTTGGAATTGGTCAAATCTCAATTATTTCAAAGGCTGTCAGTTTCGTGGTGAATGGTTCAGTTGATTAGCTCTGATGGTTCTTTACTAAATGTTCATTTGACCCTATAAGGACAAGGAAAGGTTGATTCATAGAAGGAAGGCCACAGTACATTCTGAATCTGATTTTCTGAGCTACATCCATGTGATCCTTTTTCCTTAAGGTGAGACTTTTAAAAATCTAAGGATCACTTTTCCTTAAGGTGAGACTTTTAAAAATCTAAAGATCAAACAACATCTGCCAGATTGTTTTATTTATGATAATGTATTAGTAGTATGGAAAAAAATAATTATTTTATTCCAATTAGTTTTAAAGGGTTAAAATCTTGAGGCTTCAACAATAAACAGGAAACAAGTTATAAAATGTATAGGTTTATTTGTGGTCTATACATTGATTTGGAGTAGTACTTAAAAGGCTTCCTTAATTATTGCTCCATTTCTTCCTTTTAATTCTGTCAGAACTTGGTCCAAAACCATAGTCAACATATGTGGCTAAAAAGGGATTTAAAGGTCATCTGAGGATATAATACATTCACATAGGTCATTATGTTGTTCGGCTAATGCTCCCTGAGCAATGCCATGCAATTACCAAATGGTAATATTTCACAGTTACGTATGTAGTTTTTTTTTTTTTAACCAGAAATGTTAAAATGGCGACAATTGCTATTTTAATGACAGCATTGCATTGAGAGATGAGAGGTCTTGGCTATATTATTTTCTCCAGAGTAGCTTACTTAGTGATCCCGGGCTAGTCACTTTTGCCCTGTTTTCCTCATTTGTAAACTAGGGATAATGACACATGCCTCCTTTCTAAGCATGTGATGAGTATTAATTAGATAAATATCAGCAGAGCCCTCTGAGCTTCTTAGGGTTGAGGTGTTGATCCATTCAAGGTATTATTATCATTATAATTATCATGCTATTTCACTTGGATCATAAATAATGCTTATAGCTGTTTAAGAGGAAAGAGATTTTGTTGGCCTGCCAAATCCTACCCCACAACCTCTCTAAGTAGTAGGGCAGGACCACGTAAGTCCCTTGACAGAAGACATATAGAGGATTAAACTGGTACTTCATTTGATCATAGCCAAAAGATTTGTGTTAATGAGCTTAATAGTATTTACTTGGTGGGTGTCCAGAACAGCTGTCCTTTTTTGTTGCAGGTGCCAGAACCAAAGCCAAAGCAAGTCTGGATTTAGCAAATCCAATTACTTCTTAGGATTTGCTCCCTTCCAAGACAGCACTTATCATAATCACTCGTGGATAGTAGACACCCTGTTAAGTTGATACTAGATACCCATAGCCAGATTCAGAGATCCATTTTCTTTCTCAAAAACACTACTTTAACTGTATGTCATAAGCCTTATCAGACATGTTTTACATTTAGAGTGAGAGTTTGCCTTTGATAAAGATAACACCAAACAACTAATTCCAGATTGTCTTAATCTGATAACATCCCTGTAAGAATTGCATTTTAATTGTTTTGGAGCTTAAAAAGATATTTCTTGATTAATTTTTTTCTTGTCTGTAGGAGTAAAAAGAGAATTCAAAGGACATCCTGATTAAAAATGAAAATGGATCATCACACAAGTAGCTTATTATGAGATGTAAAACCCCATGAAAAATGAATATAATCTTTCTGAAACAGGGTAAACTGTGTGTATGTTTTAATAATCCAGAACACCTGGATATTTCACATCCAAATAGAAGGCAGAGATGTGAGGTGAAAGTGACCTTGTAATAAGGAAGAATTCACGTATGGAGGCAGGATGCTTGAGTGAGCAGACTAGCGACTAAAATTAGAAAACCCTTCCAATCAGTGTGAGGTAGTGAGAGCATATATTGGCGGAATGACTGAAATGACATTGACAACCAATAGCTTTCAGACTGCTCACACATAAGCATGCCTCCTAGGGTACCTTTCTTAAAGATGCTTATCTTTTTATTTTTATTTTTATGCAGGGAAGGGGAGCAGAGAAAAATGTGTATTTGGTTTGGGAGTGTGTGAATTCCATTTTATGCTTTGTTTTAGTTAGTTTACATTTTCTGTCATTAGCCATTTACTGTCTTTTTCTAGGTGAAACAGCCTTGCTTTAGTGGGTTAGCTAGACAAATGCTTCATCCATAAAGAATAATTTGGTGTTCTTAGATAAAAGTCCCTCTGTCCCTTTGAAGCATAGAGATGATATTTCAGTAACTGGCTTGGTTAATTGTAGATTTCACAAGTTGACATATTTTTTGGTACATTAGAAGACATTCTGTATCTAGCTCTTAATCTTCTAAAACTTTAAAGTTTTAAAATTTTTCATTTAAAATAATACTGCTTTCCTGGGCAGTTTGACTCTTGAATTTCCTTTTTTATTTTGCTTTTCCTTGCCCTGGCCTCCAACTTTATAATTTTGCATAGTTACAGAGACCATAGATCCCAAGCTCTCAGGGACTGTCCCAATTTCTCCCTGCAGTTTCACAAATCACTAAAATGAATATCCTAAAGATCTAAATAAAGTTTGCTATACTTCCTATCCCATCAGAAACCTGTACAAAATTTTTGAGTCAGGTACATTTTGGTCCTTTATAAGAAAAATGTGGTTTGTATACCTATGTAAGGCATGAGTATGAAAACGTTAATAAATCTATACATTTGTACGTCATGAATGCGTTACTTTAGTCAGTATGTTTTCACCAACGTAAGAAAATTTTATGTGCTGTTAATGACTCAATTCTCTGTAAATATTTATTGAATGTCTATTTTATGTAAGGTTTCTTTCATTTCTGGGTGACAGAAATGGTTTGAAGTTCCTAGAATAAAGAGATTAAGATGTGAGCTGAATAATCCATGTCTTAACATAGTCATCTTAAAAAGGATGTTTTCTAAAAGTTTCAACAAGAAAATTTTGAAGATCAAATGCCATTAAGTTTATATTCCATCTATTTTTACATGGTAAGAGCTATTTTAAAGCCTCGTATTCAGCATTTACCTGTAAGTATTTGTATGCAGTATCTAGTAATAATCATATTTCTTGCTCTTTATTTGACTAGGGATTAAAAATCTGACATCTAGAGAAAGAAAACTATTTATCTGATCAAGTCTGAATATACAAAAGCCTGAGCCTGGGGTCTTGAGAACATACCTAACACCTCACACCTGGCCTGTGTTCCCACTACTAGCTTCTGAGAAAGCCACCTGAAGGCCCAAAACTTGCCCCCCCCCTGAGGAAACACTAACAAAGCTGCCAGTGCAAGCTTCTGTGGGGCCTAAAATCAGGCAGATTCATACCACTGCTTCCACCACTGGGGCCAAAACACTGGTTTGGCTGGCATTCAAGTCTCTAGCAAAATTTCATCACTGCCTTCAATAGCTGTTCCCTAAGCCACCAAGAAAATCAAATCACAGATACCACTGACTGTATGTACTGCCTAATAAATCATACAAAAATTGTACCACTGCAGGCACCCAAAATCAAAGCCAAAGTGTTCTACTCAACCAAAAACATATATACAACTTCAGAAAAAAAATTCTCCGTTTTGAAAGCAATTTCAAAAAATCAGAGTAAGCAGCTGCTACATCAGATATACAGATATCAACAGAAAGACAGAAGAAACATGAAAAACAAGGAAATATGGCACCACCAAAGGACCACAGCAATTGTTGAGCAAGGTATCCCAATCAAAAAGAATTCCTCATAGTGCCAGATAAAGAATTCTAAATATTGATTCTAAAGCTCAATGAGATGTAAGAGGAATCTGAAAACAAAGAAATCAGAAAATCAATTCAGGATATGAATGAGAAATTTTGATATCATTTAAATGAAAAAAGAAGTCTCAGACTGGGAAAACCCTTTCTAGATGGAATTTTCTGAGAGAATGTAGGAGAGGGTAGAGAGCAGTCATCATTTGGGGTACAGGGACCTCCTTTGTCTTACTTAGGTATGCCCCTAACTTCAGACTTTGTTTGGCAAACAGTATGTTATTTTAGGAATCCAGGTAAACGGAGGACACACTGCTAACAGATTAAAAACTTTGCCAACTTAAACTTATGTCTTTAATAAACTTTTGTTAACCTGCTTTCATATGCCAATTATTTTCTTTTTTGGAGGGAAGTTGTGAAGACTACTTCCAAAACAATCAATATGTTCTATCCATTTGATTGCAGCTTTTGACATTTTATTTTAATGCTTGGCAGCTGAGATGGGCAAATCAATATTGTGTTTTTCCACATAGATTCTACTGTCCTAACCGTGGCTGACCTGACAGGTTAGGTACCAAGAATAAGAAAAGATTTGCAAGGGCTGCGTGTAGTGGCTCATGCCTATAATCTTAGCACTTTGGGAGGCCAAGGTGGGAGGATCGCTTGAGGTCAGGAGTTTGAGACCAGCCCGAGCAAAAGCAAGACATCGTCTCTACTAAAAATAGAAATATTAGCCCGGCACTGTGGCCCACACCTGTAGTCACAGCTACTTGGGAGGTTGAGGCAGAAGGATTGCTTGAGCCCAGTAATTTGAAGTTGTAGTGAGCTGTGATGATGCCAGTTCCCCTCTATCCAGGGTGACAGAGCAAGACTCTATCTTAAAAAAAAAAAAAAAAGATTTGCAAGGATATCTCTCTCTCTGGTATATATATGGTATATGTGGTATCTCTCTATATAAATAAATATATATATGTGTGTATACATACACACACACACACACACACACATGGATTTCTACCAGGATATCTATCTTTCAGTTGAGAAGAGAGCAAGAGAGAGCATGCTAGCTATTGGATAAGCCCGATTCCTATCTATGAAATTGTCTTCAGTGCACTAAGGAGGGATTTCTTTTTTTACTACATATTATACTGCAATCCTTCCTGATTGATTTATTTCTAAAATTGACCTTACCATATTCTCTGTTCCTTCCATCTCCCCTGACCTGAAAATATATATTCACATTTTCCTCAATATGTCTGGCACTTTGATAGCAGTTGAAAAAAACCTAGCAGCACGTTGGTGATGGTAGAAAATAGATTTAATTACTGGAGAAGTGTTTTTGGGTGATGTAAGTTCTGCCCAGGATTGCATATTATTTTCTTACTGCCTTAAAAATGAATTGCCAAGAAAACAAGACCATCTATTTAAGAAAACACATTTATTATAATTTTACTCTTAACTATCTTTTATGTTCTTTTGGGTTAGACATTCAACATTCAACTCTAATTGGAGAAATCCAAAGTGATTAGTATAGTTGTATGATTCCCAGTTTAAAAATTAATTCCCTTTTGTATGGACTCTATCTCTTGGACAAACTGTCTTTATTAAGTAATAATTAACTTGTAGCCACTATATTTTTAATATCAGTAAAATATCAAACTGCCTATCTGAGCTTCTGATCAATATTAGTAGTTGAAATCACTAACAGTTTAATTCATTGATTGTCTTTAACACGTCAGGCACTGAGGATGTCAAGGTGAATAAGGCGTAGTCCTGGCCTTCAAGGAGTTTAGAGTTTAGTGGGAAAAATACGCATTAACATCCATTGATTACGTATGATATAATCCTAAAGCAAAACAAAACAAAATAAAACATTAAGTTTTATGCTGTCCTATTACCTTTTATTACATAAATTTATGATTTTCACTACACTTTTTGAAATTAGGTCAAGGATCTTCATCTCTACTTCTGAGTGGGTTATTACTAGCTCCAGCTCTGATAGGGAAAGGCATTGACAGTGTTAGAATTAGAACTCAGAATAATAATTTCATTAAAAAAGGCTTTTGCCATTTAAATAGTTCTTGTATGTACCTGAATTAGTGTTAAAGTAGGTTTGCATTATGGGAAAAATCCTGGCAAAAGTGTATTGTCTGTTTTTTCTAGTAGCTTACGAAGTGGTAATACAGTAGAAAATGTTAGATTTGCTCCTAATCTGTCAAATGCACCCAAACCACAAGAGGGAAAAATAAGTGTAGGAATTCTAGAAGCAATTTCTTTTATGCATGTTGGTTGGCATTTTTGACCTGGGCACAGCCTTAAGGGATATTATTCTCTAGTGAGCAAAGAGGCAGGATGAACAGTGAAAATCTTGGATTTATTATTCCCAAGTAGAATATAACTCTGTGCATCCTAGGCTCTGATTTCTTCTACTGACTGATACCAGAAGTTTAGGAGGAAGAGGCATATTGTGTCTGACTCCAAGGTCTCTATTAATATACATGATTTGTCTCTCTCACACACACAAACACACATAAACACACAAACTTAAATACACACACATTTATACATAAAGCCTCCAGTGATTTGGACAGTGCTGTTTTTGAAGGAGGTAGGCTCTGGTTCCTAAATCTTGCAGTAATTACTTTATTTCTTGAAGCATGAGATTTGATTACCCATTTGTTATTATGCATACTGCATAATAGTTTTTACTGTCACTTTATGCAGCTCTTCTTGATAAAAAGAGTCTCACAATCTAGCTCAGGAAGACCAATGTTTTTCATAGGTATAGCAGGTTAGTTGCCACTCTGCCAGAAATATGTAGAGTTTTAGGAAGTTTTAGGAAGGTAGTACTGTTTTCTAAAGGGAATCTCTTACAATGAAGAAAAAGTTTGACGGTTTCAAAAGGTGTGTGAATTTGAAAATGAGGCAGGGTAGGTACTAAATTGAACACCACGTGATAAAATGTAGTTCCTGTAACTTAATTCAAGATTGGGTCCCAAATAATGAAAGGGAAACATAGACTATTCATTTTTTTACATATGATTTAATAATCACCGCTAGTGTCTTGGGTCAAAATCTTTTACCATTATGAGAACTTCCTGTAAAAATCTGTTGTATTCCAAGAATATGATGTATAATAAAAATGGACCACAAAACAAGGGGAAGGGACAGTTTAGTTTAGTGTATGGTATAGGAAAAAATCTGGCTTCCTAAATGGAGAAAGATAAAGATGATCCCTGTTTAACAATCCATAGTAGACTTGATGCATTAAAAGCCTTACTGTGAAAGATTAAATACTACTAATAGAGGAAAAATTAGTGAGTATTTTGTAATGTAGGGGAAGAGAAGGACTTGAAAATGAGATTCCCAAAGTATAAATTCTAAGATGATAAATGAACATATCTGGTTACATTAACATTAACTATTTTTGCTCAATAAAGGATGTCATAGACAAAATAAGTGTTAGATAACTGCTTGGGAGGCAATGTTTGCATTTTGCAAAGTCAAGAAGGGATCAGTTTCTAGAATATAAAGTGAATTTTTTAAAAACCAATAAGAAGAATATTGGAAATCAAAAGGAAAGATAGGCAAATGATAGGAATTGGTAATTTAGATCAAGGGAAACCTGATTTGCCAACGAGCATATAAGGTACATGGTAATTTAAGAAATGGAACGGAACTTAACATTGAGATACAATTTTGCATATATTAGATTGATCATAGTTAGAAAGGAGCTTACTACCAAGGTTGGACAGGATGTGGAGAAACTATAACTTATATGCTCTGTTAGTGAGAATAAATGGTACAATTTATTTTTCTAGAAAGCAGGCAGCCAGTCCTTAGTGAAAATAAAAATATGAATCTTCGCCCCCATGGATATTGCCAGAAATTTTTTTCACAAGATCACTAAGGAAATGTGTTTTGGGGCTTTTGTCAGGGCATTATTTGTGGTAGTAGAGGGATGAAGGCAGAAAGTGAGTAAGGAAATTGTGGTGGCTGCGTAGTAAGGAACATTACACAACAATTAGGAACAGTGAACTAGATGAACATACAGGTCTCAGACATGGTATTGACAAAGCAAAGATAA
>CM052449.1:11388783-11511411 GCA_028533085.1 Varecia variegata | reverse complement strand
ACTGTCTTATAAACAGGCAAGTCATCTCTGTTCTCTGATGTTCATATTTCACAGCTATAAAATAATGATACTGCTGATCCTCCAAGATTTTAAGGCCTGTTAAATGAGCTCTAACATGTAATAATGCTTTGTAAATTGTGAGATGCTTTTCCAGGGTTGACTAATTTCATTTTCTTGCTAGCAAGTTTAGTTACACAGAGAAGCTCTATGTCTTTTTCTATAAAACCAAGTTGGAAATTGAAAACTGAACCTCCCTGTTACCTCATATGGTTCTTGATTCATCTTGGAGCAAGTATCAATCATCCTTTGTTGTCCTGTTAGGGACAGCTTAGTGTAGCAGCTTAGAGCTGGCCTCAGGAGTCAAACTGTCTGGATTAGAACTGAGTTTCTATTTACTCTGAGCCACCTGGAGCAAGCAAAGGATTTAAACTCTTTATAGCTTATTTTTCTCATTTGTAAGGTGAGGATAGTTATACCTACCTCAAGACAGGGTTGGAAGGATTAAATAAGCAAAGTTAATATAAAGAGCTTAGAATTGTCCCTTTCATATAGTTAGTGCTCAGCACATGTCAGTTATTATTATAATTAGGCTAAATCTCAGGGACTGACTTTGGACACTCTCTTCACTAATGCTTTTTGCTATAAATAATTCAAACTGTTTCCAAGAAATGCCAAGGGAAACCAAAAATGACAAGGTTGATAAGGGGAAGGGTGTCCAGATATCTTCTAAAATATTTACAGCATCTAGGGCAAATACATGTTACTTACCAAAATGACTAATATTCACACATTTTTGAATTTGGATTCTGGCCTATGCATCCCTTTCCAACAGTAGAAAACATTTAGTCTAGTGATCGCTTTCTCTTTTTCATTTCTATCTTTCTTGACTCTAGTTCTAGAGATGATACAGATCCACAACCAGATCATAGTCCCCCCTCAGCTATTTCATCTTTCATCATCTTTAATATTAATATTTCTTTGACATTTTATTTGACATTTAATTATTCTTTTAATTAAAAATAACATTCATTAGTCTGCTCTTATTTTAAGAGTAATGTGTTTATGGTAGGAAATCTGGAAAATACTGAAAAGGATAAATAATAAAATTGAAATCAATCATATTCCTGCCCTCTAAGGAATGATGACATTTGACATTTTAAAATAACTATGTTAAGGTTAACTTTGCTTGAATTTGACACAAGGAAAAAAGATACTAAAATGGGAATACTAAACTTTAGTTAATTTTAAAAACACATATTATTCATTGATACGATGATTTCTCCAAAGTTAAAATAAAAGATTAAGAAAAAATTAAAAGAGTTTGGATAATGTTTTATTGTTGTGGTTGTTATTGTGACTTTGGAGCTTCAAATTTCTTGGAGTAAACTTTCCAGATAGTAAAACTTACAGTACCATCTTTCGTTTCATACTACCTTTCATTAATAAAAAAAACAAGTTTAAAATTCAAGCTTACCTTAAGGATTATTCTCTAAGAAAAATTAATATGAAAAGATAGAACTGTAAGAAAAATGTATGTAAATGACAAATGACTTCTAGAAAACACATAGGGAACTTTGAATTCAGAGTACTAGTCTTATTTGTCTCTCTGAATTACATGACTAAATGTTTTGGTTTTTATTATTTCAATAAGTGTTATTTCTTTTATGTTCTAACCAATTGCTCAAAAACATACTGTTATTTTTTTATTTTTATTTCTTTCTAGTTTTTCATTTTTTCTTGTTGATAAGAGGAATGTCTTCTCATTAAAAGCATGTTATAATTTAACTTATATATTCTTACTCACATGACTTGCATAGTAATATGACTATAATTTGAAAACTTTTTTCACAATTTTATCAGATTTCCTATTTTAATTTGAATCAATGCTTTTTTGTTAACTGATAGCACAGCTTTTATGCAGAGATTTTTTTTTTATTTTTAAATTGAATACTATAGGTGCTATGGACTGAATTGTGTCCTTCCTAAATTCATATGTTGAAGCCCTGACCTGAAATATGACTGTATTTGGAGATAGAGTCTTTAGGAGGTAATTAAGATTAAGTGGGGTCGTAAGGGGGCCCCCTAATCTGGAAGGCTTGGTGTCCTTATAAGAAGAGATACCAGAGATCTTTCTCTCTCTATCTCTCCAAGCACAAACAAAGATTGTGAAGAGCACACAGTGAGATGGTGGCCATCTACAAGCCAAAAAGAGAGCTCTTATCAGAAACTGAACATAATGGCACTCTAATCTCAGATTTCTAGCTTCCAGACTGTGAGAAAATGAATTTCTGTTGTTTAAGCCACCTAGTCTATGGTATTTTGTTATGCCAGCCACCAGACTAATATATTAGGTAATTTCACTATTTCTTGGATCCTATGTTTGTCTCTTGGGTTGAGTTTTTGTTTTACTGGAGTGTGTCCAGGAGTAAATTTTTTTAGGAGGCTACATAAATGGTGAACTTTCTGGGTCTTTGAATATCTGATAATGTTGTTATTTGGAACTAAGCTATAGTGTACTATAATTATTAATTTTTGTTTTTCTTTATTTATAGGTCAAATTTTTTTACATTTTAAAATTCCAGAAATTGGGATGTATATTTTATTCAAAATTATAAAACCACATAAATTGCTAATCAGTAGATAGAGGAGTAAGTTATGATTTATAGCTAAGTTAATGTAGACCATAGTTATGTATTGAAGGTATTTATTTATTTGATGATCCGTTCAGTTACTGTTATGTTACAGAGTCATCACACATTTGTATTAAATTTATATCAAAAAATTATGGCTTAAAGTCATTGAGCTTCTTCATTAGCCCTTGAACTGTCTAATTGGAGCTACTTGGATAGTTCTAGTTAAATGAGATAATAAAATGCTAACTGTTAGCTGGGTCTTCTCTTACTTGCAGCTAAAGGAAAACTAAATGATACATCATGGATTTAGCCATCTATTTTCAAACTAAGTTCTTCTTGAACCATCACAATGAAAGTGTCAACTATTGGCAGTTATGTTATTATAGTGACCCAGTTGTCTTTCTAACTCATGATTTCAATCTTGGTCTAAACACACTTAAAATTATCTGTATAATGTTCACTGGTAACCTTGAGATCTAGTAATCTCAAGGTTTCTTATTGGGTTAAACCTGTGGTTTTAATGTTTCTTAATTAAATTGCCCATTATAATTAATTAAACAGCTTCTTTTGAAAATCAACCCATGAGTCTTGCTAGATTGTTGTTATGATTAGAGGAATAATCCTTCATCTTATACAAATTAACCACAGTGATGTATCCTATTCTTTAAAAATTCTATCATATGTTCTGAGATTTGGCACACAGCAGGCAATCTTATAGGTTTAGAATTACTTTTTATTCAATACTTCAGAAAATTTTACATAATATCCCATTTTAAAAAGCAGAATTATGAACTCCTCTTTTATAAATGTATGAGTATATATGTTAAAGTTGGTGTGTGTATGTTAATGCATATTTATATTAGGAAATAACTGGTCTTCTATCAACTTTAGTTATTTATAGACTTTGTTTCATGCCTTTCTTGAAGGCTAAGCTGCAGTTCAGATCTCCATCCATCTTCCATACAGAAGAATGGGATTACTAGTTCAGATTTCCACTGACACAATTATTAATTACCCACAATTTTCTTCCACCTTCTGTACTTGTTGACTATGTGTGAAGTTTCTCCATAATTCTATTGGAAAGTATGGCTCTTAGTGTCTTTAGATCTTTGTGTCTTTGGCCAGCAGCTTTCTGTGCTCTTGTTTCTCCGTCTATCTCAAGCCAGATGCTCTGTCTCACTCTGTTCCAGAAAGTCCTCATAATTTTTTGTTTGCATAATCTATTTTCTAAAACCATATGGATTAATTTTTTTATACATTTTCTGTCATTCCAATGAGATGTTTGGAGGGAGAGCAAACAAACACATTTTTTCTTTTTTTCATCTTGAACTAGATGTCCCTCTTTCTTATAGGGTCCCCTCCATTTAGTTAAGTAACAAATCTAGTGCCCCCACCAACCTATCATGTTTTTTTTTATTGTACCTCAGAACAAACAACCTCAGAATTGCTATCTTTGAGGCCATCGGTTTTCCTATCACTTTTGGGTCACGTTAGCGCAAAAAAAAAAGTATTTACTGCTCACAAATTACCACAGTTCTCACCTCTGAAATAATAGAGGATTTATTTGTTTCTTGTTTTATACCTTTTATAAAAAAAATTATTTCACCTAAAGAAAGTACCTTATGCTCATTCTATTCTACTAGACTCTATATGTACTAAATAGATTCTTCAGAAAAAAAAAAAAAAACACCTTTCCTTTTTAATTTGGGTCATAGAATACTGAGATAAGTCAAGTCAAATATAGGAAAGGCAGCAAATAAACATCCCTTTAAACATGAAAAAATACTGACTTAGATTAATAAAACATTTTAAGAACATCATGTTGAATCACCTCCTTTTATGGATAAGGTGGTTAAAAAATTTTAAATTTTTATTCTAATATTAATCTAATATTAATAGAAATCCTTTCAGAGATTGTGAGAAAACCAATGTTAAATACACAAACCCTTAGGGCCACGGGAATAGAGTTTTCTAAGGGAAGTGCAGCAACACTGATGACTTACGGCTGACCGCAATAATGCTGTTACTGTCATGAGCCACTCTGGAAAATCCCAGGAGACTAAAGCTGCCCTATCCACATCAATCATTACTGGAGTATTGAATGGGTGGCTAATGATGTTGTTGGCCTGTGGTTATATTCATGTCTCTTTCTAGGAGAACAATAATCTTCACAGTTCTTCTTAGGCCCTGGGCAGGGCAGACAATGAGAATAAAATTTTCTATTTTCTGTTCAAAGGCTGGAAAGGCTGCCCCAGAGGCTGCCCATGCTGAAAGCTGAATCTACTGTTCATTCTCAAGTGATGCTCACCTATTTACCAATAAATCCAGTTTCCAAATTCCTTGTGGAAAGTTAAAAATCAATGTCATATGTTACTAGATTCATTCCAATTTTGTATCATTTAACAATTAGATGATTAATTGAGCAATAACAGCAGTCTCCCCTTATCTGCGGCTTCACTTTTCATGGTTTCAGTTATCTGCAGTCAACCATGGTCCAAAAATATTACATGGAAAATTCCAGAAACAATTCATAAGTTTTTAATTATGCTCTGTTTTGAGTAGTGTGATGAAATCTCACACTATCACATTCTGTCCTGCTTGGGCTGTGAATCGTCTCTTTGTCCAGAGAATTCACGTTGTATACACTCCCACCTTGTTGGTCCTTTAGTAGCCTCTGGTTATCAGAATAGCTGTTGGTGTTGCAGCTCTTATGTTTAAATATTTCTTATTTTGCTGACTAATGGCCCAGAAGCACAAGAGTAGTGATGGTGGTATGTTGTCATAATTGTGCTATTTTATTATCACTTATCGTTAATCTCTTCTGTGCCTAATTTATAAATGAAACTTTATCAGAGGTATGTGTAGGAAAAAACATAGTACAAATACGGTTTGGTACTATCCACTGTTTGAGGATAGGTCTTAAAATGTATCCCCAGCAGATAAGGGGGCTACTGTATTACTAATACTGATTATGTAATTATTACTGCCCACATAAAGTCACCACAGTGACCTCAAAGCTGTGGATTATGATACAAAAGCAGTGGTGTTGTCTGACTTAGATAAGACCCTGCCAGTCCAGACCCTGTGCTAGAAGACTGCCAAGTGACAATAGGTTCAGTATGAGAGAGGCATCACAGTGAGGTCAAACCATTTGCATTAGAGGTAAAAAAAAAAAAATCATCTAGTGTAGGCAACATGTTATTTCCATGATGTATAGCCTTTCTTTACTTTTACAGTGGCCTACTTCTATCTTTTGTCTCCGTACAACATCATATTCCCATACTTTTCACATCATTCAAGTATGTCCACTTCTGCATTTAATATTGCTTATTTTTTGTTGTTGTTGTTGTTTAAGTAGAATATTGCTGTGAGTTTATTCTTCTGATCCTAGCCTTAGTATTTATCTAAATGGCTCAGCACTTTGGGTATCTTAGCTTCTCATTTTCAGTCCATTTATTAACTGTGTGATATTGGGCAAGTCATTGAAACTCCCTGAGCCTGAGTTCTTTGCATGTGTGACACTGTTTTGGATATTTTACAAATATGATTAAAAGGCATCTTTTCTTCCCTTCCTATCTAAGCCAAGGCGGATTCTAGCACAATCTCTTATGCATAAGACACATTGTGAGTTGATGAGACTAACTAAATTAAGACATGGTTTTTGCCCTCGATAAAAGAATACTTGCTATAAATCTTTAAATTTTTTTTGTCTTTTATAAGGATATGATTGTTATAAATCTAAGTCAGATGTCACTTGAGTTGCTACAGCCTGGATTTTCTAGAAGACAGTGATGATTCGAATTCTCCAATTCTGTGGTCTATGGAAATCCAGAGCTTCCATCAATATTTCTGTTTATTCCCTGTGTATGGGAGGTTGATGAAAGACTTAAGTATACTGGCATTCTCTGCTTGTTAGTTTCTTCCACTTATTTTTTCACTGTCTTGTGGTGTATCACTCCAATGTGAATCCAACTCCTTAATTGATTTTCAGTGCCAAAATATCACTCAAACAAGCATTCATGAATGTAATAGACTTTATTTCTTCTTTAAAATTATAAAAATCTTATCATCAATATCATTTTCTGTTCACATATACTTTCTATGTGTATCCACCTTCTGTGTTTTTCTTTTTATAACCATGCATATCATAAAATGCAAAATAATACATAATATATATTTTGTGCTTGTAATATGTATCATATACATGTTTTATATTTCTTAAAGCATTTATACCGTGGCATTTTGATGAGCTGATCATTCTACTTTTGATTTTTCTTTCAGAAAACTTTTTCTAAGATCTACCCATGTTGATATACATAATTGTAGCATTCAGTCGTACCTAATATAACATTTTATTTATCTTTTTACCTAGATGGGTATTTAAAGATGCTTTTAATTCTTTGCTTTTACAAACAATGCTACAGTGAACATGTTTGTACCTCTTTCTTTGTATTCATGTGTGAAAGTTTCTCTGGGAGTTTAAAGTCAAGAGAGGAATAGGGAATAGGGTATGTATACATGTACTTAGTTTCATTAGAGTCTACCAAATTGTACCCGAAAATGACTTCACTAATACTAAACCCATAATCCCTTTCAATATTTCATGTTGTCTAAGTTATATTACAAGTAACATTTGTTTAAAGTATATATGTTATATATATATGGATCTGTTTCTAGATCTGGCTTCCTTTTTTATTGTTAGAACACAGACTTAATTACTGTAGCCATATAAAATATCTTAATATCTGGGTGAATTAATCTTCATTATTTACTCTCCTCTTTCAGAATTCTCATAGTTATTTTTAAAATTTTATTATTCCATATTAAATTTTGTGTGTTTTTTGAGATAGGGTCTCACTCTGTCACCCAGGCTAGAGTGCAGTGGCATCATCATAGCTCACTGAAACCTCAAACTCCTGGGCTCAAGTGATCCTCCTGCCTCAGCCTTCTGAGTAGCTAGGACTACAGGCATGTACCACCATGCCCACCTAATTTTTGTATTGTTTTTTTTTTTTTTTTTTGGAGAGACAGGGTCTCGCTCTTGCTCAAGCTGTCCGTATTAAATTTAAAATTTAACAATTAGGACTGCCACATTGCAGAAGTCCAAAAAGAACCACAGAAGCTGGAGGTTATTATGTGCTCTTTGGATGGTTGGTAAACTACCTGAAAAAACTCGGTGATGACTTCTTTTGGAGAGAAGTTTTCATATGTGATCCTATTATTTCTAACGGTTATTGATCTGTTCCAGTATTCTATTTCTTACTGGCCAATTTTGGCAATCAGAAGATTCATTTATAATTAAAAAAAATCTCTGCTATGTAAGCAGTGATTTTCCCTTTTTTATTCTGAATTTTGCTTGTTCATGTAATTTTTTCTTTTTCTTGATAAATCTTACTCATGAATTGCCTTTATTAGTTGTATTTTAAAAAGAGTTTTCATTTTGTTTATTCTTTCTCTTAATCCTTTTTCTATATCATTGATTTCTGGTCTTTATTATTGCCTTTATTTAGTATGCTATTTTTTCCAGTATAAGATTCTCATCTTTATTCTTTATGGAATTTTTTACTTTGAAATATATTATATCTAGTACATGTTGCTTGACATATATTTTCAATCCCTTTGTTTCCATCTTTTTTTGCAACTATTTTTTTTTTTTTTTGCTTTTTTTGGTGTTTCTAGCATAACATATTGTTGATTTATTTAGGAAAAATTCATTTTTAGACGCCATATCTAATAAATGGTAAGTTTAACTCAATTTATTTGTTGTGGTTAATGTAAGTCAGGGCTTTTTGTTAATACTTTATTTTGCATTTATACTTACCATGCTTGCTTTCTTTCTTTGCTTTGTCACTTTTGATTGAAGATAAAATTTTGTTTGTTCAAATTTTATTTATTTTCTGGCTCCTTGGTTGGAACGAATGCATTCTATTTTTATTCATCTACTTATTGCCATTAACTAAATAAGATCCATAGTTGTACTTACTTTTGCTATCAGTATAAGGTAGAAATCACAGCTTACTTTCATTTTTAATTCCATTTAATTTTTCCCTAATGACCCCACTACTCCCTCCTTTTGTTCTGGTTCTGGTGGCTTGAGGGTTAAGTGCAGATGAGAGGACCTGTGGCAAGTGCCTTAATTTGCATCCTAGAGTGGACAGTTTAATTAACTTTAGTGAAGTTATTTTGTAGGATGAGCTTAGAGGAATGGCTGACAGTTCATAGTCCACACACTGTTGTCACTAGCCTGTTTTTTCCCTCCCTTTTTCTATCCCCCTTTCCATTTCTCACTTTCTCAGTTCCATATGTTCACCAGATGCTCCAAAGACTTATCTTCCTACTGTGCAGAGAGGCACCCTCCCACGGATGAACCATTAGTTCAGATAATGATACTCAGTCTCTAGGGAAATACCCTTTATTCTTATCACAAGGCAATGAATTTTTCCTAAAAAAAAAATTTCTCTGTAAGTGGATCAATAGTGCCACCTGAGAAAATAATGGAATATTCTCATTTTTATTTTTATGTGTGTTAATAATAAGGAGAAGAACAGTCAGAGAATAAAGTCCATTTAGATAGTTGCATCATGAGTCCATGGAAATTTGGAAGGAGCTTACAAACAAATCGATGATAACTTTTAGGATTTTTTTTTAACAGGGAATTCTATATACAATTTGGTTCAACGAAAATGTATTCTAAAGAAGAAGAGATGATGTGTATCTAGGTTGTACTATTAATGCCTCAGTAAAGAAAAGACACTTTAAGACACAGTTTCCTTTTCTCTGGCAGATTGCAATAAGCGATTTTGGGAAATTGCGGTTTAAACAGAAGGGAGCAACAATGGGTCTCTTATTGATGCTTGTGACACTCCAGTCAGTAACTTATACTCTATTTCTGCATAATAGGACTTGATGGCTCCTGCTAACTTGACTCTCAAGTTTTCCAGGCTTTAACTGATAATAGGAAATGGTAGAATAATCATGTGTGGGTAAAGTGCTTTGAGATCTTTAAATAATAAAAGGTGCTCACTGTGTAAATTTAGACCCTTACTTGAGAGAGACACACACACACACACACATTTTGGTAGTAGACTTATCCATCTTTTTCTTTATTATAATCTTTTTTCAGAACGATCAGGGTCCTTTTGTAGATTGCTTCTATCTTTATGGAATTCTGGCTTTTAGCTATCACCTGGGCAACTTTTGGGAACAAAATGATCACAAAAGCAACATGTAGTCACTTCTTTGTTGTGTGGTTTTTTTTTCACCCTGTAGCCTTTTATCTTTACACATTCTTTTTTGGCTGACATTTCTGCATTCCTCGCCCCATGTCTAGTTGCAATAAGGCTATTATGAAATGGATAGCTGTGGAGATGACAGGAATACAGACAATTCAAGTTTTTCATTCCTTTGTAGCTGTAGTTTTAATAGTTCTCTAAATCTGTATTTATGTTCTCATCAAAACCTTTTTAAAAGAAAGCAGATAGTAGTCTTTCTTCCTATCTCATTCCCCAAATATTTTCCATGATTCCTATTTTTACAATTTTAATAAGTCTCTTTATTGTAAAGATGAGATAAAGAGAAATAGATTCACTTATATTCAACGAACTAACTAACTTTTAGTACATGCTCAAAGGCCTCAGAATTCCCTTTTCTAGAAGTCAAGGCAATTGCACTCCCAGGCTTCTTTTTTCTAACTCAGTGAGCAGCAGCCTATGGGACAAGTATTCAAAAGGCTTTTTTTCTGATGGGTAGTTTTGTCATTTTCAAATTGTGTGTATCTTGCTGGATAGTTGGAAATGGGGATTGAAGCAGAATTTTTAAATGGGAATGTCTCCCTGGAAAGTCAATGCTGATCACATGAGAATTACTTTTGATGGGTAATAGATTTACTTTTTAAAACAATTCACATAACTTTAGTTTTGTTCAGAATTTGTATCAAAAAATATTATAGCACAAAGGTACTTTAAGATAATTGAAAATGAATTTCCATGAGTAGATGGTAAGTCCATTTTATTCCTTCCTCAGTGTCCTGTATTTCATCTTTGCGGGAAGTACTTGCAAATTGTTCGGAAGTGACATACATATACAGCAGAGTCACAATTATGCAGCATGTATTCAGTGGTTATGTTATCATTGTGCCAAACTATCTAGGTCTACAGTGAAAGTTCAGTTCACCAGTTAGCTGCTGGTCAACTTTTGCCATAAATATTTAGAAACATAAGACTTGAACTAATGCACATGTCAAGTTTACATTATGTGTTTATTCAGGTAGAATAAATATCTAGATAGCTGAATATTTCCCGGGAATACAGTTGACATGTTTTTACCTGATTATCCCATTCTGCCTTCCCTAGCCCTTGAAGTGTCTGACGTTTTTGGCCTGTAGACTTAGTGATGCCAATTCCTAAGTCACCTCTTCACCACTGATGGCAGTCAGTACTGTAGGAACCCCATGGCCCACTACAGGCAGGGACTCTTATTTATCAGGCTGTCCTACGCCTGGTGTTCACAGTGTAAGAGGCTTATGCTGGGCCCCTGTGATCCCTGAGAGTCAGGCTTTTGGAAACTCCATTGTATCTCCCCAATTCATGTGACTAGGTTTCTGGGTTGATTTCCTAATTTTGTCTTCAGTTCTCCCGCTGATACTGCATTCCTCTAGGTGAGACCTCTGACATTGTATAGATATCACTTGCTACCATTTTTCCCTTTTCCATGGAGACTGCGTCCTATTATCACTGTCTCCAGACTCTTAAACAAGATACCTTTAAGAATTACCTGGCTATCTCTGAGTATTGCTATTTCTTGAAAATCTCCTGTTGTTTCTCACCCGCTATATTGGATGCCCTATATTCTAGATCGCTGCTGATATTGAACTCAAATTCACTATTTAATTCAGACACTCTAAATGGGACCTCCTTTGAAATCTAGTCCTCTATGAATATCTATTATTCTGTGTTGGCACCATTCATTTATAGCTTCCTTCCCTTTATCTACCATCTTGCTGCTGAGATTCCAGTATGTTGTAGAGCTAAATCCACTTGAGTTAGAGCTTTATTATTTAATTCCTGATTCTCAAACTGTTCCCAGAAATGATTTAGGAATGCATAAAAGGTATGGCAATGAAGACAGATGCAATTAATGTGTGTTCCATCAGCCTCAGGTCTGACTTCAGTATCTCTTTAGTTCTTTGGTAATTGGGGATCTGAAGCAGACATACCAAGTTAAACAGTTCTACAGTTGCACTCTGTGCAGTGAAAAGCATTGTTGCCAACCATGCTAACTTCTAAATGGAAAATGGATGCTTGTATGATAATAAAGTAGAACATATCATACTCATTTTAAGGCCATACCTACTTTCTCTTCTCTGAATATTGCATGCTGTCTCTCATTTCCATGCCTTTGCAATTAAAATTTCCTCTGACTGGAACACCTTTTTTTAACTTCTTCACAAGACTCACTATTCTTCCTTGTGCAGTTTAACCATTAGTACAAGTCTACAGAAGGTGTTCCCCTTGGTGTTTTCAAAGATCTTGTTTTTGCTGCTATACTATTAATAGTACTTACCACTCTGAATCATAATTTTCTCCAAAATAGACTCTGAACTCAGGGAGGACCACTTTGTTTCTCCCTCACCTAACATATAGAAGATACTCAATAAATGTTTACTGAATGCAAGAACAGAACTTCTCCTGATGTGGTGGAGTTGGGGTTTAGATGATTCAACACAAGATATTTCTTTCACTCTTATTTAGTTCAAGAACTGTTTAAAAATATCACACCCTAAGGGATTTAATATATAGTATTCTTTAACAAAAACTTATTAATAAAGAAATAAATGAATTGGAAATATTCTTTTGACAGTATTATTTCAGGAATTTCAGGTATCATTTTACTTCATTTTACTTTGAATTTTTTGGGTCATCCTATTCGCATCCACACTTAAATGCTTTCATAAAGTTTTTATAGAAACGGGACCCTTGAGGTAAAATTATCAAATCCCAGCAAGCTATTATTATTGTGCAGATGTTTGCTTCTTTTCCTAAATTTACAAGTGGATTATAAGCTGACATTCTATGCGTACATAGAAATAGGATATATGCCACAGTTGCCAAGAAAGAAGGACAGATTGTTTGATGCATGGTGTAGGGACAAGCTTCTTACTAAATGCAGAAAAATAAAGCTAAATTCCAATCTAGCATAAATATAGCCTTTCAGTTCAATTAAAGATTTAAATGTAGAAGTGAAAATTATGATGATTTCTAAACATTATTTTGTACCATTTTTTGTTTTATTCTTGAATAAATACCATATATATTTTTTATTATGGATTTTGTAGTAAGCCTTAATATTTGGTAAAATGATTTACCTCTGTATTTTTGATTTTTTAAGTTGACTTAATTATTCAACAGTGTTCATCCTTCCATATACATTTGAGAATAGATTTGTCAAGTTCTTTAAAAGATCTGGCTGTAATATTGATCAAAATTGCATTGAATATGTGGATTAATCTGAGATAATTGGCCTAATAAATGTCAAGTCATCCTATCCCTGATCATGCTATATATCTCTAGCTTAAATCTTTATTTAAGCTTTTAAAATGCTGAAAAAGGCAATCTAATTTTATATGCTTTAATAGAATTTTAAGAGATTTAAAAGATTTTTAGATCTTAGAGTATTTATAGTTTTTGCTACTATTATGAATGATATCTCAGATTACACAAGATTTTTCCAGCTAGTTATTGCTGGTAAAGAGGAGCAATATTCATTTTCTAAGTTAAACTTGCACCTTGCAATATTGCTAAGCATTCATTTTAGTGTTAATAGTTTATATGTTAATGCAATTTAGTATCATCCTAATGCACTTTAGCTTGTGCAAATAATGAAAGTTTAATTTCTCCTCTTCCAATCCTTAAAACTCTTATACTCTTTTGATGTATTAAGGAATTAGACAAGCCCTCCAATATTATGCTAATTGGTAATGGTGGTTGGGCATATGGTGTTTTCTTTATCTTAATGGGAAGGCATCTAAATTTTTATATTAATAATATAAATTGTTCTGATATGAAAACCAAAGATATCACAAGAAAATAAAACTATAGATCAATATCTCTTATGCATATTGATGCAAAAATCCTCAAGAAAATTCTAGCCAACTGAATCTGGGAACACATAAAAATAACTACACATCAAGATTAATGCAAAGTTGGTTTAACATCTGAATGTAATATGCTATATCATTAGATAAAAAAATTAAAAACTCACATGATCATTTCAGTAGATGCAGAAAAAAACCTTTGACAAAATTTAACACCATTTTATGAGAAGAACAAACTAAGACTATAAGGGAACTTCCTCAACCTGATAAAGGCCATCTATGAAAAACCCACAGACAATGTCATACTGAATGGTAAAGGACTCAATGCTTTCTCTCTAAGATCAGGAACAGCACAAAGATGTATGTTCCTGCCACTTCTATTCAAAACTCCACTGGAGGTTTCAGCCAGGACACTTTTAGGCAAGAAAATAAAATGAAAGGCACCCAGATTGGAAAGGAAGAAGTAAAAGTACCTGTATTAACAGATGATATAATCACATATATATATGTATAGGTATATATATAAAAGAAATCCACTAAAAAACTTTTAGAACTAATAGATGAGTTCAGCAAGGTTACATGATACAAGATCAATATATAAAAATCAATGTATTTCTATACACTAGCAATGAATAATCTAAAATGAAATTAATAAATTTCATTTACAATAGCACCAAAAAGAATTAAATATTTAAGAATAAATTTAAAAGAAGAAATTCAATATTTGTAATCCAAAAATGACAAACTGTTGAAAGAAACTAAAGAAAATCTAAGTAAATGGAAAGACACCTTATGTTCAAGAATTGGAAGCCTTAATGATGTTAAGATAGGCCAGGCGTGGTGGCTCACGCCTGTAATCCTAGCACTCTGGGAGGCCGAGGCGGGAGGATCGTTTGAGCTCAGGAGTTCGAGACCAGCCTGAGCAAGAGTGAGACTCCATCTCGACTAAAAAAATAGAAAGAACTTAGCTGGACAACTAAAAATATATAGAAAAAAATAGCCGGGCATGGTGGCCCGTGCCTGTAGTCCCAGCTACTCAGGAGGCTGAGGCAGAAGGATTGCTTGAGCCCAGGAGTTTGAGGTTGCTGTGAGGTAGGCTGATGCCACGGCACTCTAGCCTGGGCAACAGAACGAGATTCTGTCTCAAAAAAAGATGTGTGCTATATTTCAGTCTTAATTTTGCATTTTTTGTGAGTCACCTCTTTACGTATTTTGCTTTTTTGTAATGTGCTAATATTTATAGTTGTATGCTGCATAGTTTTGGATGAATTTAGGTACCCCAGATTTACTGGAAGGAAGTCCCTCCCATCTTATTAAAAGATGTTATTAAAAGGTGTTCACTGTTATTTAATATAACTCATGCTTTCTGGGATTTTGGATTTTTAAAATCCTCATTCCAGTGATTTTTCTAAGTTTTTTAACCTATGTTCAAGAATTAGTGTTCATTTGCCTCCATTTATTTAACCATTTAACCAAGATGTAAGATAAAAGAGCAGAACAGAGCTGGCGATGAGGCTCTGAATGGGACACATGTGATCTGGAGACCCTGCTTTCCTGCTTCCTAGGCTTGGTTTGTCGAGATGAGCTACTGGAAAGAAGAAATAAGAGTGTGATTTTGCTTCAGATTAAAAATTTCTGATAGCGAAAGTTAATTGCCCTGCTTTATAAGGGAATAAATCCAGGTGTAGGAAAGACTATTATACTTCTCTTTGAGACTAAGTACGTTAAAATAGTTTCAAATATCTGGATTTAATTTGATATGATTTGCTTTTATTATATTTATATGAGAGATATATTTAAATAAAATGTGCTTCCTCTATTTTTCCTTCACGATTTTGAATAGAGCTGCTAAGTTCTTTCACTCATCTACTCAACATGCATTTATTAAATGTTTACTGTAAGTACTTGAAAGTCAGAATTCACTGCAGAAAATTTAATGTCAATCTTTTGGAGACATCAAATGGATATGGTCTTTTCCATTTAGTATAGTAAAATTCATCATCCTATACAACATGAAAAGTTGATGCCCATGGCAGAACAGTTACTTGGCATTGTTTTTTTTTTCCCCCTCCTAGAGGTAACCACAGGTTTGAGCTGTTTCATCCGAACTCCCAGGAATGGGAATTTCCCTGACTAGGTATGAGGTGAAATTCATGGCCAGGGAATAGAACAAAGGCAGTTGCTCCATGAGAACTTTTTAAATACTGTATTCTAACCAACTGAGCTGAACAATTTCAGACGTTGAAAATAACATGTTCTTTGCTTAGAAAAGGAGCAAGCTCAACAGATTTAAAATATTTCAAGATTCCACAGATTTCAACAATTAAGTATTTCAAGGTCAACCAAGAAAAAACAGTATTTGTCTTGATGTGGTTTAATCTGGGTCTGCACTTCAGAGGTGATTTTATGTTTTAAATTTGGGGGTTTTGATCTGTTTTCCTTTCTCAAAACAAACATGCTACGAGTTTAAAATGAACCATCATCATTGCTAGTAAACATGCACTCGGGCCTGACCTGCCTGTACAGATAAAGTCCATTCTCCACAGCGATCAGAAGCAGCAATGTCTGAGCATGGAAGGTGACTAGCTGCATTTGCAGACTGTACAATCTAATTCCTCCTTCTGCACATGTTTATTAAGCTGAAAGAGGATCCTTTGCAAAGCTAATTCAATAGTAGTGTCTCCTCTCCTGAAAGGCTGGAGGATGATCTCACTATCACATGAGTCCATTAGCTTCCCCTGCAGCAAAACCCACCATCTGGCCATCTGGCCTGGACTGTGCTGATTGGACTGGGGGCTCTTCTAGCACCCTAACTCCTTTGGTGGTGAGTGTGAGAGGTAGAAGCTGGGACGGGGCAGCTGGACAGCATAAGACTGCCATTATCTCCTGGGGAGCCAGGTGAACTCTAAGTGCTGTCTGATAGCAGGACCTGCCTGGCATTGATTGTTGATTGTCCAGCATTAGTCACAGATGACTTGTTCATTTATGATCAACATGACATGGTGGAACGATAGAAACAAACAAATAAACAAACTCTTCTTTATAACCCTGTAATCTTTGACTCTTGATCCTATCATTAGACAGCTGATCTAGGAAAGTTGCTGAAGCATTGCTTTTATTAGCAATGGATGAAACATTTTCGAAATAACCACCAGCCTAAGCCTGGAATCAAATCTAAGTTTGCTCCATGATGGTTCTCTTATGTCAGTTCTGATGGCACTCCCTGTTTTAGATTCTCTTGGCATTACAGATTTAGAATTGTGACTGAATCATCGGGAATAGAGGGCAAAATTGAGTATTATGCTGCCTTTGTTGAATCCCACTCTGGGTTAATTGCTGCTAATTATGCAGCTGCTTTTTTGGTGCAGTTCTCTTGAGTTCTACATCTCAACACAGGGGAAGGAAGACAGAGGGAGGCTCCAAAGTAAGACTCCAACAGAGCATCTGATCAGAGCCTATATGTAAGAGTGAGAAATTGTTCATTTTTTTGCTTTTATTTTGTAGTTTTTTAAGATCCTGGCCCAATAACAGAACAGAAGCAGTTAGCAAAAGCAACAACATTCAGTTGTCGGCATCTGAGAGTGGTTGGTACAATCACTGTTGGGTGGAATGTTTAAGTATTATCCTTGAAACAAATGGAAAAGTGACCCTAATCGCTGAAGATATGAAATAAAAGGATAGTGAGGATGAAAAAGTCCTCCTTTGCTGGTCCTGACTGGTGTTAAAAAGGCCACATGGACAAATCAGGGAGACAATAGCATGTGTTCAGCCGTTTAGGTTTTGTGGTAGTTTAGCTCACTTTGACAGAAGCGGTAAGTCTTACTTGTTTGGCAAAATAACAAGTGTTCCCATTATTTTGGGTTGCATATTTGATTGTGTGACTTTGCATATCGAGTGCATAAAAATAAAGGACCAAAATTAGTGAATCTACTGTAATTGAATCAGTGTTCAGGGTAATGGACCTAAAAGGCAATGTGGATTTTTAATGCACTAATTTACAACAAGAGGAGGAGAAAAGGATGTGTAGGTAGGGACATAAACATGCCTATATTTAGATGGGGAGGGGAGGTTTAATTGGCTCAGTCCCTCCAATTTCTTTCTCTCCCCACTCTAACTGTAATCCAACATGGCCCCAGGTTCTAGATTTAGCCAGTTCACATGATGGAAGCCTGTGATGAGAAGGAACCACTTGAGTTTCTTTTTCCCCTGAACCCATGCCAAGTTATCCAGTCATGCAAAAGTTTATCCAATTGACAACATTCACTTATATCCTTCTGTTTGCAATTTCAAGATGGGTAAAGGCCAGTCACAAGCAAGGAAAGCCAGCATCGCTTGTGGTGTAGATGGAACACACATGAATGACAGAATTGAAGGACATTCACAGACAGATATTTGACCAACTGGAGTGAGGTGCAGTGAGTGGTTCCAACTGAGTACCTAAGAGTGAAGGAATGTGACATAGAAGAGACTTGTGAATGCTGCATAGACAGTCAAGGACAGTTGTGGGGAAGGAAGGAATTTTAAAGGAGATTTCATAGGAAGGTTGGTGATTCTAAGTAGGGAAAAATGTTTTCCTATAAATGTATAAATAAGCATACATTGAGTGACAACTATTTGCTAAATGTTATGAGTTTTTCTATTCACCAACTCCTTTAATCTTTGCAATAGTCCTTTCATATAAAGATTATTAGCCTCATTTGACAGAGGAGGAAATTGAGACTCAGATTTTCAGTGACTAGGTCAAACAGAGAGGGATGGATATTGGAGCCCAAGTTTTGGTCCTTGTAGACCTTCCACTTCCATTGCCCCACAGTGGCCTGTCCTGGTAGCAGCCACACAGAGGCAGTGCCAACACTGGCATGTGGAAGGCTGAGGCCTTTTTCCTGACCCCAGGACACCAGGTGCCGTCCACAGCCCTTGCTGTCATCTCTACTATTGCCTGTCCGTAGAGAGCCATAAAAAGATGTTCTCATACCCATGAGTTCCCCATTGATAGAACGTGGTAAGTGGATTCACGCTCTGTAGTTCTCTTTACAGCAAGCAGCTCGTTTTCCTCTCAGCTTTCACCTTCAACGCCCTGCACAGCATGTCCCTGGCAGCTCTGCTCCTCAGCTGTCAGAGGGGCAGAACAAAGCAAGACTGTGATGCAACACTCATATTAGGTAAATCTTTCCCCAGCTAGTACTTTCTGTCCTGGGATTATTCTGTGAACACAGATTTTGCTAGTAAGCGATTGATCCGAACATCTGGGGCCTCATGCACCCACATTAGCTCCTTCTAATTGCTATAATGTGGTTCCATTCTGATTTCTTGCAAGCAGTGCAATCTTCATGCACAAACTATTGATTAATTACACATTTAAAGCATTTGAGAATATTGGCCGAGTGCATTTGTGGTTTCCTAGGATTTGCTCCTTTAATTTTTTTGGTCTGAACTTTTCCTTGTTCTTCCACCTCCCCCCATCTCTTGCCATGACTGTTAGTCTCTAAAGCATTTATAAATAGAAAATCAGGATCGCGCTTTATCATTTATCTGTTATCTCCCTTTGGGATTTGGGAGAGTGGTGGTGTGAACAATGACTCATAAGAACGTTATTTTTTCTTCTGTACTGAATAGTCTCACTGAAACAGATTTGGATGTGAGGACAGTGCTTATAAATACCCAGGCCGGTAGGGTTAGCAGATTGTTTACATGTAGGCATGCGTGTGTGCCTTGTTACTGCAGGGCTGCACATTCCTCCAGGAGAGGTTCTGCTGTTATTATGTGTTATGAAATTTCAAATAAAGGAAGAACAACAGCTGTAATGGGCCCAACCCAATGATGGCAAAAGGTGAATAAAATTACTCCCTCTGGGAAGTAAAATGCTCATTTAGTGGAGGGAAATTATCATTTCCAAGTAGAACATTTGGCTTCCTGAGAGTGAAAGTGTCAGCACAGCTTGATAATAACACCTCAGGCTGTAATAGTACCCTTTCCCCTCTGAGAGCTGGGCTCTTTTCACCTAAATTTATCTTTACAACATCCTTGCAAAGTGGGTAGGCTCAGCTGTTATTGGCCATCTTTATGGAATCCAAGAGGCTGAAAAATTCAACGATTTGTCCTTGGAAGCTCAGAAATCAATCTAGATCAGGGTTTCTCAACTTTGGTGCTATTGATATTTTTGACCTAGCAATTCTTTGCTGTGGGGGCTGTAGGATTTTAGCAGCATCCCTGGTCTCTATCTGCCAGATGTCAGTAGCGCCCCCCAGCTGTGACAACCAAAAAGGTCTGTAGACATTGTCAAATGTCCGCTGGGAGGCAAAATCACCTTCAGTTGAGAACCATTGATCTGTATTGGTCAGCCTGAACAATCTCCTATAGCTTTTAGGAAACCTGTAGAAAAATTTGAAATAATCAAAATTTGCCTTTGACATGCATATTTTCTCCTGTCTGTAATAAGAGTACTTACGTAGGATTCATCATTACGAAGGTTTTACGGTAGCATCCCCATATCCACAGTTTTGCTTTCCACGGTTTCAGTTACCTGTGATCACCCATGGTCTGAAAATATTAAATAAAAAATTCCAGAAATAAACAATTCATATGTTTTAAATTGTCTGCCATTCTGAGTAGTATGATGAAATCACACTGCTGTCCCACTCTGTCCCTCCTGGGACGTGCATCATTTCTTTTTCCAGCATATCTACGCTGTCTGAGCTCCCCACCCATTAGCCACTTAGTAGCCCTCTTGGTTATCACATCCACTGTCATGGTATCACAGTGCTTGCATTCAATTAACCCTTATTTTACTTAAGGTTAAAAGTTCAGGAGTAGTGATGCAACTCAAATATGCCAAAGAGAGCTGTAAATGCTTCCTTTAAGTGAAAAGGTGAAAGTTCTCAACTGAATAAGAGAAGAAAAAAAATCATTTGCTGAGATTGCTAAGATCTATGATAAGAATGAATCTTCTATCTGTTAAACTGTGAAGAAGGAAAAAAAAATTTGTGTATAGTAGTTAGGGTTCAGTAATATCAGTTTCAGGCATCCATTGGAGATCTTAGAACCTATCTCCTCAAATAAGGGGGGACTACTGTATATATATTAATTTATTTAATTCTCATAGCAATTCTATTTTAATCTCATTTTACACATAAGAAAACAGACCCACTTGCTCAAATTTATACAACTAGGAAGCAGGGCTGTCTTCATGGGCATGCCACTTAAGCAGCTGTAGAGGGTCCTATGTTTAGAAGGGCCCCATGCTCGGTTTAATGCTCTATTGTCACTGCATTGAAATTCTTAATCATTTTTGAACAAAGGTCCCACATTTTCCGTTTGCTTTGGGCTCCACAAATTATGTAGTTAATCCTGCTAGGAAATGAAAGAGCCAGGATTTGAGTCCAATGAGTCTAAAGACTATATGCTTAACCTTTTCACCATACTGCCTGTCATTCTTTTACTTGCTCATTCACTCATTTATTTATTTGGTAAATTAGACTGTGAGTTTATTATGGACAGGCAGTAGGCTTGGCAATGAGGGAACAATAGAGACACAACAGATGCTGTCCCTTCTCTTGTGAAGCTAGCAGTCTCAGGAGGAATGCAGACCAATGAACAGGCATTTACAATTCAGCATAGTATATGTTATGATAGGAAAGGCCCGGTCGCTATGGGAGCCTATAGGAGGGCACTTAACATGGGGGATCAGGAAGATTTACAAGCCAAGGCATAAGGGCTGAATAAGAGTTACACAATCAAAAAATGGAGAACAGGTATAATCTAAGGCATGGAACTTAAAAGTGAGCCCAGCCATGTGTTGACCATAGCTCAACTCTTTATTATCATGTAATGGGAATAGTAACAATAACAATAGTAACCTAGGCACTATTTCAAGCTCTTTAAAAAAAATTAACTCATTTAATTCTCATAAATACCCTTTCAGAAAATGCAAGTTATACAGAATCTCAGGTTAATAATGTATATGTATAACTCTACATGTATATATCTATTTATCTGTGCATATCTCTTTATTAATTAAAAATCTTTCTATTCTTGGTCTGTGATTGTAAGGGAGGTACATTAGGCTAATTTATTATATATTACCGTATTTTCCATGGAAAATGCTAATCTGTAGGTTAGAGAAAACTTGATAGAAAGCTTTACTCCCTAAAATAAGAGTAAATAAATAAGCTTTGACTGAGGATGTAAGGTCCTCACTGTCAGATAGAAAATATAAACTATAGCAAGTGGACTTCATCATGTATTTTGACTTCTCAGAGGCCTCTTCTTACGCCCTGTGTTCTGACTATATTTGAGATATTTAAAATAATAGGTTCAATGACCTGTGAATATGTGCATTATTAGTGTCAATTATTTTCACAACACTTTCCTGGCTTTTTTTCTGTGATTTTTCCGGGAGTTCAAGTTCCCAAATATATTTCCTTTTGTTCTCTTATTAGATTGTCACGCACAGTAGACAGTCATTGGCTTTATTTGTTCTAGTCCTAGACTCATCTAGCAAACTGAGGAATGTCCTATATTTTTCCTGGCATTGTTTGAGATGTTCTGTATATGGTTTCTCTTTTATGTGTGTCTTTTTTCCTCTGAAATCCAATTTTAAAATATTGCAAGTTGAAAAGAATCATTATGGAAATGATGTTTATCCTTTAGCACAAAATTCGACTGCCATTTTCTAATTAAAACAGGCTTCTAGAAAGTTCTCTGATGCCTTCAGCTCATTGGCTCTTGTGAGCTTCTTTTGTAACATCTGAATAAAATCTGAGATTGACTAACTAACCATTTTAAGATTTGGTTACAAGGCCAAATGAAGTATTTGTTTCTACCCTCAGACAGTCCTGCTGTCTTTAAGAAAGAGCGTTATATTTTCCAATCCACAACAGTAATATGAAGGTTAATGGCTTTTTAAATCCATGCTAACAAAGGGATTCACCAAAACTGAGTGGGTATTTACTTAGGATAGGCAATGTTTCCATTCCATATCTTAAAAGAAAAAGTCAATAATATGACATAGCCAGTTTTCAACCCAAATTAAAGTGTCTTTTAGATGGTCCAAAAGTGTTCCATCATTACATGGCAGTGTGTTTCAAAGAATGGTCCACTTACCACCTGTGCAAGAGTCATATGAGGGACTTATTACAAACCCAGGTTCTTAGGCTCTACCCTGTCCTACTGAACCAGTATTGGGGATTGTCGCTTTGTAATTTATTTGCACTTTTAACAAACTCTTCAGGAGATTCTTATGCACACTGATATTTGAGAAGAGTATTATGGAGAACAGAAAAAAAGAGGAGATAAAACTTCTTAATTTGTTAACAGATAGAGATTTAATAACTATACGCTGCTTGCACTGTTTCTTAGCGTTTAATTTAGAGTTAGCAACTAATGCGCTACTCGTATGTTAGAGTTTTTAGTTTAGTGGCTCATAATCACTAAGCCCAAACAACTTCATGGTCATCCATCCTTGACCTAATTTCATGATTTAACAAGTAGGGTTGGAATATTGGCTACTCTGCAAAATTCAGCGATAATTAAGAATATTTACAGTTTGGTTTGCTTCATTAAAATGTATTTACATTTGTTGTTTAGAGTTAAAAAGGAAGTCTGAGGTCTGAGTGTTCAGCAAACCAATTCCATGAGGTAAGAAAGTACTGGTCCTCTTGCAAAACAGTGAAAAGTTTGCTGTTCATGTTATAACAGGTTGCATCTCAAAATGTGGCCCATGGGCCAGTAACATTAATACTACGTAGAAGCTTTCTAGAAATGTAGAATGTCAGGTTCCACTCTCAATTTACTGAGTTAGAATCTACAGTTTAACAAGACATCCAGGTGATTCGTATATGCACATTAAGTTTGAGGACTATTCCGAGAAACTCCTAGTTCTTGGAAAGTGTAGCTTAAATATAGGCTCAGAACTGCATGTTTACACAGGGCTTGAAGATTTCTCTTGTGATTAAAAAAAAAAAAAAAGTAAAAAGTACAGTTACCAGAAATGGATGGTCCTTGCAACAACTAAGGGGCAAACAGTGAGCCCTTGAATGATAAGATGATTGGTGCTTAAGGACTGCAGCAATTGCTGTCTAAACTAGAAAAGTATCTGAGCAAAATTGACAGTGGTCCCATAGAATCCTGAGGACAGTCACTTGAATGATTATTAACTCTTAAAGAGAACTTTGTTTTTTCTGCAGTAAAATCGTTCTATACAGAAGATACTGTACATTAAATATGAAAGAATCACAGATGGTAAGAACATCTGTGTGGTTAGAAAGTTGGTAGAGGGGATAGAATAAATGCATAATGGAATCATTGCATTTATGTCAATAAATAAGAGCTATAATGTTTTTATAACTTATTTTTTGTGTGGTATAATAAAGAGAGGACTTTTGGACACAGAAAATAAATCCAAATAGTTGTAATCTATAGTATGTAATGAGAAAGAGTAATGTGCTCTAGGATATTTGTATCACCAAAGAAAAACATTACTATTAACATTCAGATCTAAGAACAAATCAAGTGTCAAAGAGTTCCCCCAAGGAAAGCAGGAGAACCCCTTGTAATTATTCAAATATGAACTGGAAAATTCATATTTGAATATCTGGGGGTGAAGTAAATGTGTCCTAATATGGAAATTTTATTCCATTTCTAAACATCTCAGGTTGAATGAACTGAGCAATGCTATTATTGGTGACTTTGCAGTCAAATTACCTGGATTGGACTTCGACTGAAACACTGATTTATTTGCTCTCTCTTGTGGCAGAAATGCCTATATGAGGAATGGAATATGAGTTTATAAGTCAGGCTGTAATCACTAAGCCCCAACAACTTCATGGTCATCTATTCTAGACCTAATTTCATGACTTAACAAGTAGGGTTGGAATATTGGCTACTATGCAAAATTCAGCAATAAATATTTAAGCATGTTACATTTGATTGCATTTACAGATAATTTTGCCACTTAATGAATCCTTTTTCTTAAGAGTAGACCACTTTAATAGAGCAATTAAGATAGACAATACTTTAAAACAGCAAGAAGCCCTTAGCCTGATCATTTATAGGTACAATGTAAATTAAAAACAAAAGAAAAAATGATTAGAATCCATTTAACTAACCACTGTCATGTTTGGGGGTGAAGGATTGACCTTGGAAGAATTGATATAATGACCCTGCAAAGTACAATAGTCATCAGATAGCAGCAGATTATAGTCCTATAAATGCTGTTCAATATATACTCACTCATATAGGCATTTAGCACTACAACACAAATATTCTGACATTATAGATGCTTGTTCATATCCTGTGACTTGATCACAGCTAGAGGGGATAATTTTAAATATATATAATAGAATGGAGAAGAAAGAGATAATCTCCCTGCTCCCTCTGCTCATTACATACCTTGAGTAAACAAAATTCATCTTTTCAGAATATATATTTAATGATATAGTAAGTAATGCACTACCAAAATGGCAAAATAGATGGATGAGGAAGAGCATCAGTCATCCCTGGGAGATACTTTAGACCAGCAAAATGACTTCCTGTGCTCCTCCATGTGATGAGATGAGACCTTTTCTAATCCCATGGAATGTTTTCTCTATTTCCTCTCTTACACTTTTCCTTTTGTCCATTAGGGAAAAACCAAAGCAAAACAACACAAAACCACCAAACAAAGAAACAGAAAACCGAAACCTTCTGAAATAAATACTCTTTCCTGGGACATGAGATGAATAAGAGTTGGCATTTTTTGTTGTCACTTTGGGTACAGAGGTCAAAGGTTATTATCTAACAGGCATACAAATGGGATCAATCTCTCCATCAAAGATCCTGTCAGATGCACCTGAGCCTCCCTGGGGTTTGTGCAGAGTGGTTCATGGTCAAAGGCAGGAATGGATATCGGCACTCCAGGGGAAACTATATTTTTCTGTCGATAGACGGAAGATTGCAGTGTCCTAGACAGGTAATCAGTTATCAAGCACCACAATCAGTTCAGATTTAAACATTAAACAGGTGGGGCAGGAGACAAGTAAAATTTATCATGTTTACTAGGTTTGCCAACAACAACCAAAAACTCCATCCTTTTTAATCGATTCTAATCGCTGCTTCTTGTTACCAGTTTTTGAAAGAAAATTCCCTCCCCCTGGGAAATGCTGGATGAATTCTCGAAGAGTCAAAAGTCTACATTTCTGTAATTTACAAGCATATTTTTAAAAAATTCTCCCATTTTCCTCTTACCTTTGGTTAACTGAATGTGTGCATGAGTCAGTTCATATGATGCCCAGCTTCTATAGACCAGTTTGGTGACTGGTGGGAAAAAGAAAAGGAAAAGCCGAAAGCAAACTTTCTTCTAAGATTAAACACTATGTGGTTTGCTAAGACCTTTTCCTATCCCACCGTGAAAAGTAAAGAATGGCTTTACTTTTCTCTCCCTGATTAGAGGGCTTTACTGGATTTGTGGCAAATAAATTGACAAGCGAGGGCACTGATGACAAGAGAGCGATAATTGATGGTGGCAGGTGGGGGCTTGGTGTACTGGCATGTCCTGTGGAGGGTGAGCCAAGGACATCTATCAATCAAATTGGTGACAGCAGCCAGGGAGACTTAATTGGAGATTCATTGAACCTTTAATGATGTGACAGAGAAAAATAAGGACGCCTAAAAGGCTCCTGGGCTATTTCTTTTCCTTCGTTCCAACAATTGTCATAGAAAGAGTGGAAAAGCAGACCTGGCTCCAGGGTTGAACATTCATTGTTTCCATCAAAGTTAATCACATTGTTTTAGGAATCAGAGTAGTGAAAGTATTTACCATTAGTCCTACATGGAATGAAATCTATACCTGCAGATTTAGAGATTTCACTGTCCCTTGGCTTTAGGATAATCAGAGATTCTCAGCAAGTGCTTGGATGCCATGTGCTTAACGCTAAGTTTCAACAAGGGTTTAGGTATTGTCTGCCAGAGCGTGGGTTCCAAGCACCAGGAGGAAAGAAGTCCTTTTCTGATTTAATAAATTTTCTCCTCATTCTTCTAAAGAGTTCTCTGTACCATACAGATGTCATTCTTTTCTTTTTTTTTTTTTTTTTGTGGCTAGAGGTTCAAAATATTTTTCTTTCTCATTTGGGAAAGGAAAGACCCCTATAGAGGTATTTGCCCTTTGGGCACAGGGGATATTTCTCTTAATGTTAGTAGAATAGGCAAAACCCCAACAGTTTCAAGGCACCATGTATGGATATAATGTATGAAAAGATAAATAAGATGGTCTCTGCCATCTAAGATCTTATATTTTCATATTTTTGAGTTTATACATTTTTTCTTCATTCTAAATCATAATGTTGTACACCTACTATGCAGAGTGCTTTGTTCAGCTAAGTCCAAGATCAACAGGGCCTGGTTATTTCTTTGAAGAAAGTGACAGTCTAGTGAGGAAAGACAGACATATAAATCAAATATTCCATTGTAATAAAATGTAGAAAAGTTTTACATATTTTCTAGGTAAAAATAATGAGGATCATAAAGATGCTGTCTGGGGCAGGGGGTAGGCTGCAGGTATCAGGCCATTTAACCATCATTTTTTGTCTCTTGAAAATCACTGCATTCACTAGAACACTGCTGCAAACAGAGGGGGAAGGAAGTAAAGATCCCGGACTTGCTATGGCAGAGATTTTATACTTAACAACATCCACATTTAGCCAAATTTGGGTAAACTTACAGATAGCAGAGAGGGATTATCCACCTCTTCTGCCCCTTCCTCACAATTTTAAATTTAGCATCTTGCCATAAATTTTTTTCTTTACAAGTAAGCTAATACAAACATGACCAATGGAGAAATAGGAATTAATTTTTCAAAGTTTCTAGAATGTCAGCATCTTGTTCCACTAAGGCACAATTCACCTTTCCCTGTGCAAAGGCTCCAGTTCGACATTTATTCTCTCACTTCAAGAACGGTGACTGCTTGAAGGTCTTTTCGGTGGCTGAACTGCAAGTGGGCTGCACACTGTCTACTCAATTGTCTTCCTCCATGTTAGTCCTCTCAGAGAGAGTTGTATCTATTTCCCTACCTATTCATAGGTGCCTTTAAAAGTCAACTCACAGAGGCAAAAAGCATATTAATCAGGAAACCCTGTCGCTGCAGAGTATGTAGATTCTCTCACCATTATTGAGAACAGCTGCCACTAGCCAAGTGTATTCTACACCTTCCAGAAAAAAGTCATTAAAAATAATTTGAAGCAAGTAGTATAGTAGAAGAAAAACAAGTTAATTAGAAGATTTGGAGGATACCTTTTGAAATGGAAGACTCTAGATTAAAATTTTGTACCATATTTCATTGTGATAGTTTCATTGAAAATTTTGATGTAGGAAGAATTCTGTCACCCCTATTGCTTTTTCAAGTTGAGCAAGTCTTATATTAATAATTAACTTTCCTAGATCCCAGAAAGATACTATTCCCAGGTTGGAAATTTATCTGAGGAACACAAGTTGTTCATAAACTATTAGCAGGGACAAGAGCCACCTGAAGATCTTTTTAGAAACAAAAACATGGAAGTCAAGGTTAGAAAGATTCTATATAAGTATTTTGGTCAAATCATCAATATGATAGCTGAATCTCTCTTAGAACATTTTCATCAAGTGGTCATTCCTTCCAAGCTTGTGTATGTGTGGCAAGGCAAATTCTACTTCTTAAGGCAGTCCATTCCATCTTTCAGGGACTCTGTTGAATACTTTTCTTTATGTTGGGCAGAAAGCAATCTCCTTGTAGCATCCCGTCTCTGGACTGGATTTACCTATTGTCTTTGGATATTTAGATTTAGCAGGACAATTCCACATGAGGGTTCTCCAACTATTTGGAGATAGTAAGTAAACATTACTCTTTCCCTTAATCATCTTTCCTGTGTTATGACTTCAAGTCCCTTCATCATTGAAACTGCTTTATTCTGTGCTTACCTGATATTCAGATACGCACACTCCTCTTTATGCTAAGTCTTTTTACTTTCACTTTATATTTTAGGGTTGGTGAACTATGGCTTGTAGGGCAACTATAGCCCTAGTATGGCCATATTTTATAACCAATAAATTTAGAATGGATTTTACATTTTTAAGTGGTTGGGAAAAAAACTGAAAAAAGAATAATATTTCATGATGTGAAATTACATGAAATTCAAATTTTTATACATAAAATCTTGTTGGAATAGGGCTACATTCATTCATTTATATACTGTTTATGGCTGCTTTTGTGCTATAATGTCAAAATTGAGTAGTTACAACAGAGACAATATACTATGCAAAACCCAAAATATCTATTTTACTATCTGGCCCTTTACAGAAAAAAATTTGCCAACTCTGCTATAACTGATGAAAGGAAGGCTTCACATTTTTTTGAAGTAATTTCATCAAAACACCTTAGGTTAATTAAAGTAATAATTTCTTTGTTACTGATTTCGTTTGTATCCCAAGTAATCCTGTAATGGATTCTCAACTAAATATAGAGAGAAAAGTTGGAAATAAGAGAAAAAAGATGATTTTTTAACAAACTTATAAATCTTAGGATTTACAAGTTTTTTGTGTTGTGTGTATGTGTGCCCAATAAGAAGAGTATAGATTGGCAGAAAGAAAAGTGACCAGAGACTGTAATAAATAAAATAGTGATGGAATGGACAAATGTAAACACTTAGAATCCATAACTATTCACTAAGATTTAATGGTTAGGTGTTCCAAGAACACCTAGGCAGGCTTTTGGTCCCATCCTGGATTTATGTTTTCCCATTTCTGAGCTTCAGTGATATGGCTGCATGATACGGTATTGACAATGACGTTTGAGAGGAACATTTGGAGATGCTTAGAAATAAATGGCTCCTGTGTTCATGAAATGGTACCTGGAATTAAATAAGATAATACATTTGAAATGCTTGGCCAAAACCCTGGTAGAAAGTCAATGAACAATAGCTAACATGATTGTTGTTAGAAATCATGGTTGAAATAGCTATACTTTATCGGAGATGTCCTACGAATCTACACACTTTGGAGAAGTCTTTCAGATCTTCAAATGTCTTATTCCATGTTGTCTTGGGCTAGATGATGAGGATTCAAGATGATTAACGTAAAGGAGAAATTATTTATTTCATTGGGAAATGCTGATTAAATATAACTTCCCCCCTCTTTTTTTTTTCCAAGAGATACGCTCTCACTCTGTCACCCAGGCTGCAGTGCAGTGATGCAATAACAGCTCACTGCAACCTTGAACTCCTGAGCTCAAGAGGTTACTCTCCCAACTCAGCCTCCCAAGCAGTTGGGACTACAGGTTCACAAAGTTAATTTTTAAACATTTTTTGTAGAGATGGGGTGTTGCTATGTTGCCCAGGCTGGTCTCAAATTCCTGGGCTCAAGACATCCCCCTGCCTTTGCCTCTCACTACTAGAAGGTAGATATAAACGTATTCTCTCTTTCTGCATTTGCTTTCTGGAGCCAGGAAGAATTAAAAAAAGGAGATTCCTTTCCTCTTATTTTGGGGTTCATACAGAAAGCAAGAGTTGGAAGGGGCCCTTATTATTATCAGACACAGTTACTTTAGGGATGAGGGGACTAAAACCCAGATAATTGGCGTTATCTGTCCAAAGCAGAACCAGAGTTAGCACTGGGCCCTGGATTTTTCAATTATGCCACAATGGCCTTGTCTTCCACATTCAAATATTGGAAAATTTACTTCTCATGAAGAGTGAATCTGATTTATCTTTCTAGTTTCCCTCCAAAGGCATTTCTTAATTTCCATGGATAAGTCATTTTAAAACCTCTAAGCCTCAGGTAATTTGCATTGCAAATTATTTCATATCATAACATCTATTTCAGAGCTTTTCCTGAGATGTAAAGTCCTTGGTGATAAAAAGCCTGACTCTGGAGTGATGATAGAAAAGGGCTTATTTGTATTGGGAATGCACACTCAGATGCTAAGGGTTGCCAGACAAGTAATGACTGTTTATAAACTAGTAAAGGAGCAGGAGATGAAGGACAGTAGGAGCAGTGGAGAATGTGTTCAACTAGGAAAGAAATAGCTACAAAAATAATAAATAGGTAAGGGGGCAGCTGTTACTTAGACCCATCTGATGGTTACCATGGACCTGTGATTTTGAATGTGCTAAATCCTGTGATAATTCAAAGCTGGAAGTCCAGACTTTTAAATGTGAAAATGTTCTGATTTCCTTATTGCTGTGTAGGCTTTAGGAAGCATCTTTTGCAATAAAAATATGAGAGTTTTGTATGCAATTTGGGTTGTTGTAGGGTTTACAGTTTAATATTTTATGATTTTTCTTCTTCTTGTTTTCATCCTGGGAATAAGGGCATGCCATGATTAGCCTGTAGATTCAGTGTGGCTTTGTGGCTCAAACATTAGATTGCATGAAACGTCTCTGCTTTTGTTTTCTGCTTGAAAAACTGACACTTGTTATGGTTACTCTCACTGTGTGAGCCATCCCCTGTTGACTTCTGGACAATCACTATAAATCTCTATTATTCTGTTGTTATTGTCTTGTTATACTAGCGCTGTTGAGGTATCTTCTCAAGGGAAGTGAGCCCAGGTGTGCACATACAGAACAAGGAATGCTCTCCTTTAAACACATAAATAGCTATTTTATTTGGCACAACACTCATAAATGTTAGTGTAGCCAAAGGAATCTTGAACAGTTATTTGCATTGCAAATATTTCAAAAAAATGGAGCAAAGGTATCAGAGCTCAATCTGCTAGCCATTTGAGTTTCATTAGTTCATAGAGTAATTCATCTTTTATTTTTTCCCCGGTAATAAGAATTGAAAGAGTTGAAATGCAGTGCCTTACAATCGGGCTCCAAGGCACAAGAATTTCTCATAAAAAAGAATGTATTCTTGTTCCCCCATGAAATTCAGTTATATAGACCTCCTTTTATGGGTATTCTTTCCTTATGGCCCTGTTAGGAGCAAATATGCAGGGTAAAGCTCTGTTGTGCTGTACGTTCATTGTTGTGGTATACAAACCAAAGGAAGACTGGAACAGTGCTTTCTCAGTTATTTGGGCATGATGAGTTGAGGTTTCCAAAAGCAAATTTACCCCAACTTCCTTGATTGCATGTATGATTAGTGTACCATTGATTCTGGTACTTGCCCATTCATGATGTGGCAAAAAATATACAAAGACTGAAGTGCAGATAGGAGATTATATTTTGGAGTCACCAATGGAATTTGGGAAAAGTTTAATAAAAGCTGGAAGCTTAATGTCACATTTCTTGTAATTGACAGAAAGCTAAATCTATATTTCTAAGAGTAGAGTAAGAAAAAAAGCAGAGACTTTTGGGACATTAATTTTCTATTTATATATGTACTTATTTATTTTTTAGCTAATGAATCAGTATTTGGTTAATGGGATCCTTTGGTGAATTTCCGACTAACTTACTATTTTCTAAGTTTACTAAAACATGAAAATGGAAGTAAGAATTACCCATATGCTTAAAATTTGGGGGAAGAAGATATAATAAACTGAAATACTCCCTCTTCACCTCTACACTACTATCTCTAGACACTTTTACATGAATATAAGTAAAATGTATATCTGAACATACAAATATTTTTGTTATTTTTTATTTTATGAAAAATGAGATCATACTATTTAAATTATTCCTATTTTAATTTAAAAATGTAAACTGAACACTGTTCTAAATATATATATATGTATCTGATTAATGATAACATTTTATTTTTTAATAAAAAATAAAGTGAGGAACTATGACTCAGGCAGCTTGGTGACAGGTACTGATATGTATCCTCCTCAAACCCCAAGTTAAAAGAAATGATAAAAGTCAGTAAACCTCTGATCACTAATCCTCTGATTTTGTGTGAGCTGCCAAGGCAAAGGAACATTGGGTCCTCTTCCATAGGGAACAAAGAGAGCCCTCTGGGAACATTTTGCTCTCACAAAGGCTTGGCAAGGGAAGATGGAAGAGTGCAGAAGCAGACACATTAGCAATCATAGTGGTAGGATGACTGTAGTTGTGAGAGTTCTGAAGTAAATGTAAAAAGGGTGATGCTACAGAGAGCGAAGGGAGGATATTTTTAAATTTTTTGGAAAGGAAAGGACCATTGGAAAGAGGTATGCTTATGCTGACGCTTGATTGACAAGGAGCCAAACACGAGGACTGCAGATCATTCTATGGAAAGACTAAAGCAAGGGCAAATTCTAATATGGAGCAAATATGCTAGAGACATTATTAGCAAATAGTATATTACAACGTATGATTAGAATCATGGCATGTAGGGTTATTCCAGAAATGCAAGAATTTTACTAGGAATTTTTTTAATGTAATTCATTGTAGTAATAATTACTTAAAAGCATCCAGAAGGAAAATAATCTGATGATAAACAAAAGAACAACAACTTAAATGACAGGTGAGTTTTTAATAACAGCCATGGAAGTCAGACGATATAGCCAAAATATGGGGAAAAAAAGAATCTGTTAATGTAGGATTCTATAGTGAACAAAATATTTTTAGGAACAACAATGAAATACTTTTTCAGGTGAACAAAAATTGAAATTTTACTAACAATAGAACTAATGATGAGTAATCAGATAGCAAGACTATCGGAAAAATCTAAAAAATCACTGACTCTGTGCAGCCATAACAATACTGTTTAATTTGTGAAGGTAAAAAACTCAAGACAGAAATAAAATCTTACCCAACAATATCATATAAGCTAGGAAAAAGTGTAGTTATTGGAATTAAGCATTATAAGGTCATTGTATTATTCAGAAGTAAAATAAACATATTCAGGTTAGAACTGGTGAGGTTAAATAAGCATGCCAAATTTCTGGGGAAACAACTAAATAAAATTAGTGTACTTAAGAAATGAGTAGAGGAAAAAAAATCAAATGGGGATTGGTGAGACCAAGTTAATCCAAAAGAGGAAAGAAAGAGAGAAAAAAGAACAAATAAAGAATATAAAGTATTAATAAGATTGTAGAAATGAATCCAAATTTACAATCAAGATGAATGGAATAAACTCTTTACCTAAAGATAGATGATCAGATTGAATTAAAAAGCAACATGCGATTATATTTGGTTTATAGTATTTAAATCTAAAACACAATGCTTTAAAAATATGTCAGAACATTGCATTCAATTTTTCAGAACCCTGAGATGCCTCTCTAAATCACACAGAGTTAATGCCAACACTTTGCATGGCTTACGAGGCCTTATATATATGATTTGATCTATCAACTCCAAATTCCTTGCTCACTCTGCTCCAACACATTAGCTTTTTTGCTGTTTCTGGAGCTCATCAGACACAGGCCAGCCTAAACTTTTGCTCTAGCTGTTTCTTCTGCTTAGAATATCCTACCCTCAGATTTCTGCTTGGCTAACTCTCTCATCTTCATTGAGTCTCTACTCAAATTTTACATTCTCACTGATGCCTTCCCAGACCACCTTATTTATTCCTGCAACTTACTCTCTTACCTTTATTTCCCACTTTCTTACTCTGCTTTAATAATTATTGGAGCTCATCAACTTCTAACATGTCATGTAATTTAACTTTTAAAATTGATTGTTTATTGTTTGTTTCTCTCCCTTAGAATGTAAACTCCAAGAATGAAGGAGCCTTTCTGTTTCATCACTGATGGATAGAATAGTGCCTGGCACATAGTAGGCACTTGTTAGATATTTACTGAAGGAATAAATGAATGCTATTTGTACCCCTAGTTTATAGCACAACATCTGACACTAGTGAACCTCAATAAATCTTTAAGTAAAATAACAAATTAATAAGTATATGGCAAATAGAAATGTTTCAATTTCTGTGCTTTGTTTTCATAGTCTAGAGGCTACCGAACAGGTGAAGGTACCAGGAGGAAAAGGGAAGGAGAAGGAGGTATATGAGCCTGTCTCTCTGTCCACCAGCTGAGATGGCTGAACTGCAGGTCCCTGGTCTCTCAGCACTAACAAAGAATTCTCTCATCTCTTTTCTCAAGGGTGATCACTGAAGCAGGATCTACACTAGACAGTTTCAAAATCAACAGGTGCATGATCATTGACAGTTTGAAAAACTATAGCCCTAAATCATGATGCAAGAACTTTCCGTTTGCTGGGACTAACAGGAAATTTCAACATGCAAAATTAGCCTTGCAGTCTGACTTGTGCTTGTAGCATTTGCCTTCTGCTATGGACTGAATTATGTCCCCACCTCCAATGCAAATTCATATGTTGTAGCCCTAACCCCTGGTGACGGTATTTGAAGATAGGGCCTGTGAGGAGGTGATAAAGGTTAAATGAGGTCACAAGGGTGGGGTTCTAATATGATAGGATGAGTGACCTTATGAAAAGGACACTAGAGAGCACTCAGCCACACTCCCTCCCCACCCCCCTCTCTTTCTTCCCACCAAGTGAGGTCCCAGAGAGAAGATAGCTATCTGTAAGCCAGGAAGAGAGTCCTCACCAAGGACAGAATCGGTTGACAACCCTGATCTTAAACTTCCTAGGCTCTAGAACTGTGAGAACATATATTTATGCTATTTAAGACACTCAGCCAGGAAGTGTTAAGCCAGGAAGGAGAGCCCTCCCCAAGAGTGGAATTGGCTGTAGTATTTTGTTATGGAAGCCCAAAGCGGATTAACACACCTTCCTAGACACCAGTCTTAATCCCCTGTATATATTGAAAAGGAAACTCTGTAAGAATATACTGTCTAATCTATATTTCCAAGCAATTTAGTTTTTTTCCTAATGACATGTTCAATATAGAAATGAATGACTTTCCCTCTGTAGTTTTGACATCACATTGGGAAGTACTATTACTAAGATTTTGCATGTCATTTTCAAAAAGGATAGTAACAAAAAAAAGGATTTCTCCCTTTATAATATAGCAGTATCCCAGAAATCAGAGTTTTCAAGTGCAATTGATAAAACAAAAAAACCCCAGACTCATGTGTGGTGATAGGAAATTGAATAGAAGAAGTAATGGGGATAGGGAATTTTTTAGTTCTTAAAGATATTCAATAATGTAATAGTCTAGAGAATTTTGTAGCAGAATTTTACTAAGCATTTCACCAAAAACATGGAAAGGCACTTTAAAAAATGCTTTAGACATTTTTAACTCTAAGTTTATCCTATGCTCCTTAGAAAAGATCATTTACTTATAAAATAAAATTTATACTTTTTGGATTTTTAAACAATTACTACTCTGGGGAAAAATTATTTTAGGAATGGGGTTTTATATTTACATTCCAGTCACATTATCTAAATATTTCCAAACAAATTCATGCTGAAACCAGGGATACATTAAGAATATGTGAAAAAAAGTTTTATAGGAAATAGCTTTACAAAGTTATTTGTATTTTTGCTAATTAAAAGAAAGAAGAAACAGTTTATATTCTTCGTGATTCTTCAAGTTGTTTTCAACAGAATTCCTAGATGCTGCATCAGGCTGTGCCTGCCAAACCTTCCTTCTAGTTACATATGCCAAGGAGAATTGTTCTTGATCAATTTGTTGGTTTGTTTGCTTCTTTCAACTGTATTGTGTTTAGTCAGTGCCACATAGAGAGTCATAGAAGTTTGTGTGATCCTCACATACTTTATAGATTGAGTCTATCTTAATTAAATTGGTGAAGTGTGTAAAGATTAAAGCTTTTGGATTCACTCTTTCAAGTATTTCTGCTGTGTACTGAATTGTGGCCCTAGCCCTAAATTCATATGTTGTAGCCCTAACCCTTGATGTGACTATATTTGGAGACAAGGTCTATAAGAAGGTAATTAAGATTAAATGAGATCTTAACAATGGGGACCCGATATGAAATAATTAGTGTTTTTATAAGAAGAGATATCAGAGAGCTCACTGTCTTTCTTTCCACCATGTGAGGGCACAAGAGATCGCCCATCTGCAAGCCAGGAAGGAGAGCCCTCCCCAAGAGTGGAATTGGCTGGCACCTTGAACTTTGATATTCTAAGCTCTAGAACTTTGATAAAATAAAGTTTTCTTGTTTAAGCCACCCGGTCTATGGCAATCCAAGCAGACTAATACAATTCCCCTGTCCCTTTTGCCATCTTTTAAATGGGATACATTTTGTTCTGGGGCCATATCTGTAGAATAAAATTTACAAATAAAACCAAGATACAAAGCAAAGATACATGAACAACTCAGATTCTGAGATATGTTGGTTCCCTTCTAAAACTAAAAGTTATAATTAACCCAGGAGTAATTTCTTTAAGTAAAAATGAACCAAAGCAAAGGAAAATCCATGCTCTCTAAACTGGAGAGATAAAACTAGCATTTTTCCACAGGTGAAAAAGCTCTCAATGCAAAGGTCATACATATTTAGTATAAGCAGTATATTTGTTTCAAACATACTTCTCAGCACTCTGTCTAATTAAAAGCTAATCAGACACTCAGTGGGAATACAAAAATATAAAAGCATATTAAGAGTTTTTGATATATTTAACCCTGGCTGATTTATATCTGAAAAAATTATTGTTCTGTAAGAAAATGTATGTGTTTCTTGAGGACATATGAGCAAACAGAGTGTGAGAGTGCGGTAGTTTGTTGCAGAAATGGCCTCAGTAATTCACCTCTTTACATGCACACTCTTACTCTGGGATTGACAATGCACTTGCTTTGATCTATAAGACGATAGCAGACGTGACAAAAACTGACTTGAAAAGCACCTGTTTATTGGGCTTTTCCTCTCTTGCTGTTCTTGGGACTCTTGTGACAGTGGGACAACCTGCTAGATGAGGAGATACGTGAAGCCAAATCATCTCTGTGGCTTCCACTGGCATCAAACCAACCACTAGACATCAAAGAAGCCATCCTATACCATCTTGCTCCAGCTGGGCTGGCGCGGACCAGAAATTCATCCAGCTAACCTATAAAATTATGAGAAATAATAAATGTTTATTATTTAAGTCAGTAATTTTGGATATGGCTTGTTATGCTAATTGATACAAAGGGATAGAGAAAGAAATCAAAATAGAATCCAAATAAAAATGAAACATCATAAAGCCATTGTAGATATCCGTTTATACTTCCTGAATCCAGTGTAGTCCTAGTAATTCAATATATCATGGATGCCCAAGATGAAGAAAAGAAAAAAAGTCGAAAACTTTTAAGTTCTAAACAAGTCCTAACTGAGGGAAAATTACTGTATATATTTAAAGGTAATAATATCTACCCTTTCTGAAATGTCTCCTATGCCTCAGAGACTGCTTGTTTCTTTACAGATTTCCTATCCTTTACCTTCATGAGTGCTTTGCAAGGGAGGTATTTGTAAAGTTCTCTGACAGATGTAAATCTGAGGCTCAGAGAAGTTTAGAAACTTGCCTTAGGTTCCCCAGCTGCTGAGTGAAGGAGCTGAAAGGTCCTTCTGACTGCAGTCTTGTGACAACACACTGTCTGAACCAGGTCTGTGAATGGGAAGAAGCTAAGGAATTCAGGCATGATTTTACAGACAATATCTATTTTAGGCATGTTTATGCTTTCATACAATGTCTATGACAGCTTTGTTAGTGACAAAGAAAAAAATCATCAATTAAAAAATGGGAAGTCTCTATTTTGATGCAAAAGATTTTTAACTGGTTTGAAGAACTCTCCAAAATTGAGTATCAGAATTGTTTTTCTTATTGGCAACTATTGATCTCTGTGCCACTCTGTCTCATTAACACTTTTATTGCCTTGTCAATCAAAGCCCCACCCGCACCAACCAGGGACTGAAAGGATTTGCCATTATTAACAAGGCTGTCTGGTGCCCAGGAGCAATGAAATCCTGCTGAAAGTGTAAGGATAAGTCAGCAGGGATTTAGATAGCATTCTAGATGCAGAAAGCAATTCGGAAGTTTAAAAAACAGGCATATTCAAAAATCATTTAAACAAACAAATTTTCTCACTTTGAATGTTTAGGATCTTAGTTTTAAAAAGTCATTTTTCAAACGAGTAAGGATAAAAGCTTGTGTTATTTTAAACTGTTTTGGGGCTGATTTTATTGTACAAGTTTGCTGAATCATACGGGTCTCAGGGCAAAAGTAATATGTAGGCAATAAATGTTTCTTATGTGCATAGCTAATTTAATCATTTCCTCTAATAGTGGTATATTAGAGCAAACAGATTAGCAGTTAATTGGTATCCAGCAAAGAACTATTCTGGCCCTTATTTGCTATTTTTTTTTTCCATTAGTGATCCTAGTCGATACCAATACACAATCTTAGACTCCAATGCTTGCCATTACCTTATAAAAGTGCTGCATTTAGAATGTCATTATTTGCTAGGTGTTCATCAAATTACACATAAATTCACCCCTTTGGAACTTCTCTCATTTGCCTCATATTCAGCCGTCAATAATTTCATGGTGATTACTTTCCCAGTATATAGATATTTTCAAATGTGTAAGCAGCTAATTTTGTTTTGTGTGTCTTACATTAGCTTAACAAGTATTTATGGAACAGATAACCTATACAAAATACCAAGCTAGGCCAGTTAGAGGATACCCAGATGAAGATAAGTTGACTTTGCTAAGGTAATTACACAAGTAACATAATACAAAATAGATATGCTAAATGCTGTAAGAATGGTATGCACAAAACACCGCAGGAATCTAACAGAGTGGCAAGTCCCAAGTGCTTGAAGGATCAGGCAAAGTGCTTGGATCTTAATGCCTGAATGGGATTGGTCATGAGGAGATTGTGGCAAAAAGAAATACAAATGAACATAGGTGTCTTAGTCTACAGGCTGCTGTAAGAAAATACCATAAACTGAGTAGCTTATAAACAACAGAAATGTATTTCTGGATGCTAGGAAATCTGAGATCAAGGCAGATTCTGTGACTGGTGAGGACTTACTTTCTGGCTCATATGTGGAGCCTTCTTGCTGTCTGCACATGGCGGAGGGGACTAGCTAGCTCTATGAGTCTCTTTTATAAGGGCGCTAATAGAGCCATCATGACCTAATCACCTCCCAAAGGCCCCACTTCCTGATGCCGTTACCTTGGGGGTTAAGTCTTGAAATATGAATTGTAGGGGAGACACAAACACTCAGACTATAACAACAGGATAAATGGAGGTAAAGTTTGAAAAAGACAAATCCTGGTACACTGGAGGAGAACATACATGTAGGAATGCGAGATTCATAAATTTAAAGTTAATTTTGTAGATAATGAGAAACTGCTAAAGATTTTGGATCAGAAAACAGCATAATTGGAGATGTGCTTTAGGAAAATTAACCTGACAATAGTATATTTCAACAAGTTTCAAAGCTGAAATAATATATAGAACATTTTTAAAGAAACTACTCTAATTGTCTTGGATTTCTAGCACAGATACAAATTATTGTTAATACTACAGGAATATTTGAAACTGTAAATTCAGTAAAAATTCCTATGATTATAAATCATATAACTATAAAACAAAAACAAATAAATACCTAAGGAAATTTAAAGAAAAAACTGAGATAATTCAAATTAGTGACATTAAATTGTATGATATAAATGACCTGGCTGTTCTCAAGGTGAATATGGCCCTGACTACCACAGGGCAAGTTCTGCTGAACTCAGCCTACCCATATTCTTCTGTGCAGTGCACTCACTCCCTTTTCTCACCACATTTCTTTTATTCAGGATATTGAAATGTTTTTGTTTATACAACGTGTTTGGCTCTCCTTAGTCAGACAACCCCAGTAATTCCAGCACCAACACACATGCCTATCAGGGGACTCAATCATCAGAGTCTGTCAGATAATCCAGAGTTTATCCTTTAAAAACATAATTTAAAAATGGTAGTGAATTTGTCCACCTTTGAGAATATTTCCGCAATCCCCTGTTTTGTTGTTAAACAGGGCTTGTTTGAGAAGCAGTAGTAGATAGAATAGTTTGGAGGCAGAGGGAAACAATATCAGGGTGAACAGTTGGAAGGATCTTACAGCGGAGAATCTCAACAGACTCAGCCAGAATAATTAAAATATTAATGGAAAGCAATTACTGACTATGAGAAATTAATGTGAAAGAATCAACAGGAACTTGCAGCCGATTGCATGTGAAGATATTGGAATAAAATGTAACTTAGAAATTTCCAAATGGAGTTTCAGAGAGAGTGTTGATACCATTTATCAGAAATAATGAATTAAGAAAATTGAATCAGGTGGTTTATGTAAATCCACACAAGCACATAGCAGAATCACTGTCTTTATCAGGCACACCTTAGGTGTTTCCCCATACTCTTTTGGCCTCGCCTATCCCCAGGACCCTCGGCTATTGCTCCCCTTCAACCACTGCCATGGGTGGCCTGCGCCATGTTCATTTGCTTGGCTCAACTGTTTGAGGCCGACCAGCCGTACTGTGGAGCGTGCGATTGTGCTCCTGGAGAGGTTGCTAAAGGATAGGATGCAACTCAGAGCTTGAGGAGTTAGGTTCTAGAAGGGCAACTTTGAACAGTGGACGACAGCAGATGGGCAGGACATGTGGTGATTAATACCTTCTTTCTTCCTTCTTCCACTGGACTGATCTGAGGCACACTTTTTTTTCTTACGGATCTGTAAAGATATTCCGAATAGGTCTACTCATGGCTCCTTGAAGCAGTGGCCAACACAATAATGTGTCACCTCTCATTGCTTGCTGTTCTTCAAGCCTAACTTCACTTCCCCTCAATCTTGTTGCCCTGGAATTTTACCTCCCAAATTAAGCACTGGTGCTTAGTCCTTGCTGCTATTTCTGGTTTCTGGAGAGCTTTTAACAAAGACACATTAAAAGCTTTTAGCTTTTGGTCTCTGTTTTTGTCAGAATTATTCCTCATGGGCTACTTTATTGGTTGGTAAACATTCTGATGTCAAAAAAGTAACAAAAGTTAGAGTAGATAAGCACATTTGCTTAAAATTTTACACTTAATTTACAAATAGATAAAAATTACCTGAATATCTTAAAGCTCAATTTTATTAGGTATATTTATATTAAATTTAAATTTTTTATTCATCTTTACTATTATCTAAATAATTATAAAGCAAATTTAGATAAATTGATTTGTAGTACCTAGAAATTTCATTAGTTGCTAAGAAATGTTCCAAGTATGTAATCTTTTCCTTTCTTGAGATTTATAGTTTAATAAAAGAAAAGAATCCTGGAGTCAAAAGACATGGATAAGACAAGTTCTATCACTTATCAATTGTGTGACATTGATTTGCAGTGTAATCCTGTGTAAATGAGCATAATAATATTGCCTATCTTAATGTGTAATAGTAAAAATACCATATTATGGACGCATCATATCTAACATTACTCTATAAATAATTTTATTTACAGAACTATCATTTCTGTAAGTGGCCTAGGTTTACTTTGTCACCTCTCAGTCCCAGACTGTCACATATGCTGTTTTCTCTTAATCAGAAACCCTTTCCTCTTCTTTACCTACCTAAAGTTCAGAATGAGACTACAATCTGAAATTTGACCATAATATCCAAATATGATGTTGATTTCCAAGCCATCTGCAGTAAGTTGCTGAGCCTGTTTGCATTTTTATTTCCTCAAGTACAGAATGCAAATGGGAATGTTTTGCCTTTTCCTAGTCTACAATGTTCTTTGAAAAGAATAAAACAGTCTCCAAAAAAAGCCGTTTTCTGAACACTTGGAGGGGTATGTCATTAATAAAATTATTGTAATTTTTCTGTTTTTTGCAACTCTAACAAAACAACAAACATGAGGAAATGAAAGAATACAGTTACCTGATAAACACTATACCCAAAAAGTGAGATAAAAAAGCTGCAAAAAATTAGAAATTTTTTTATCTTTAATGTAGCTAAAACTCATTTGTATTATTTCTTTTCTTTAAATCACATGACTGATTTTAACAAAAGGATGATCATCCATCTAGTTTAGGAAAAAACCCTATTTAACAAGTTTTTAGCCCCCAAGGGCAAATTACCATATGGATGTGATTTGACTAATATGTTAACTGGAATGGATATATTTTTGTAAAATAGATATGTCATTATTAAGTGAATATTTCTTGCATGACAATCTTTAAGAGTTCTTAAAAAATACTGCTGTAAAAATGAAGGAAGGGGGAGTTGGGATTTGAAATTTAGCAAATGACTAAATTGGCTAGTATTTGATTCATTTTAGTTTGAGTAAACACACGTTTTAATGTTTTTACTTTTAGAAATGTTCTCTCATGTCATTTCTCCCTTCCCCCCAAGAAGTGTGTTAGGGTCAGGGAATTTATACTGTGTCTAAACACGTATTTAAAATAGGAAGTATATGGCAAAATTTCCAACTATAAATATCCACCTACCAGGTGGCAGTTTAGCAGTGAATTAGAGCAGCGACTGTGGAGGCAGGCTGGCCATTGTGTGAGTCCCAGAACGACTCCTTCTTGGCTCCTGGCCTGAACATAGCTGCTTAACCTCTTTAATCCTAAGGGCATCTCATTTATTAAAGGATAACAATGGTCTCTGTAACAGAACTGCTTCGAGAATTATAATAATTTGGTTGAAGTATGTAGAGGGCTTAGCGCAATTCTGGGCACTAGTGTAGAGACATATTATATAGCCTGAGGCAAAAGGAAAAATCAGTATACTTTCATTAGCTATAGATTATAAAGAGTTTGTAATGATAATGATGGTAATGTTATATTTTGTTCATGGATTTTTTTGCATTAGTTTTGATTTTTGAAAATATTACATTAAAGTTTTACTGTGGCTCTTGATTATATAGTTTTTGGCACTCCCTTAAATTTTGTGCTAGAGGTGAGTGCCTCACTCACCTTACCATAGTCCCTGCTTGGCTGGCGATATAGTAAGCACTCAATAAATGTTAGGTAATGTTAATATTAGGTCAGGCAGTCCTAATGGAAAACACAGTCCCTTTTTCTTCTTTGGGATTGTCATGTCTGGGTGTGATACCTGAACCTGCTGCCACCATTTTCCTCTTAGTCTGAGGATGAAGCCAACATGCAAAGAAAGGCAATTCTAAGAAAACTATAGAGGAGAGGAGCTAATGTTAAAGAGAGGTGTGATGTGAGATGCATTTTTTATTGTCCAAACCAATTTTCATCAGGATTTCTATTAATTCTATCCAAGAGCATCTTAAGTGATATTACGATACTCAGATTCCTTATTAATCAATCATAGATGTGGTGATACCACATGGGAATACTGAAGAAAAACAGTTCTTGGGAAAAGATGTCACAAATATGTATGTATGTATATATAAGTATTTGCGTATATTTCAAGAAACAATGGTACTTACCTTCCGGTGTAATGTTACTTTTTCCTATACAAAATATCTGATCAAATGACTGTGATTTAAGGCTTGTAAATTATTTTAATTAATCCAAGAGTTTCTCTACGAAGCATTTCATCCACAGCCAACTTAAGGATAATTTGTGATTTTGCATGATACTTGTGGAGTGTGAGCACTTCAGAGGTCTACTGTCATCAAAACTTCCATTGAAGATTCTGAAGATCTCTGTGTGACATCTGTAGTGCAATTACTTAGCCATATGTATACAACCACTTAGTCCTAAGTACAGCAAAGTGAGAACTTCGGTAAGGGGGTTGCTGCCGTGGTCTCTGAGAGAGGTGATAAAAGCTTGATATAGAGCTGTGGATGTGACATTAGAAAGGATGGATAGATTTTCAGAGGAGGACTGTAAAGTTTCTGAAATATGATTGGTAAATGGAAATAGACAAAGGAGGCAGAAGAGCCTAATTTGATGCCAAGTGTTTGAAACCCTCAACAAGTCGCTTCTTAACACACTGTCAAACAAAACTAATCAGGCGCACCAGGCATGTAAAATTGGTTTGAGAACACTTTGTTTGATGTGATGTTTGAGCTCTTCTTTGATTTTGTTTCCTGGATAGTAAAAAATGAAATCATTTTTATTTAGCATGTAAGTTAATTTGTGCAATGCTTGGATCCAGATGGAAAAACAATGGGCCCCCTTTAATCTACCATTAACCTGGCAAATATCTCTAAAAATGTGTTGATCATTTCTAACAGTTGGGCTTTCTTAATGGCTTTAATGACTTGGATATGGTTTGATGGTCTCCTTGAAATCATGGATAAAAATGGTATTTTTATAGAAATCATACTGTACTTTTAAATAAGTTACAGGGACGTCAACTAATGATTAGTATAATTCTTAAGACTAATATATATTGTCAGTTTGTACAACAAAGTTTATTTTTGTGGTAATACGATAGAAAACATCTTATTTTGGCATGCTGTAAGTTCTTTTATCCTCCATTTTTGCATCTAAGTCCATTTCTGAGAAGTATTAAAAGCAGTGAAATGGAAACCCAGTAGACATAGATTAGACATCACTCTATTCTTTTTTCCCCAATTTTTTAGATTGTGGTAAAATACCCATAACACAAATTTTACCATCTCAATCATTTTTAAGTGTACAGTTCAGTTGTATTGATATTAGATAAATTCATAGTGTTGGTCAACCATCACTACCATATATCTCCAGGACTCTTTTCATTTTATAAAACTCTCACCATCCCCTGGCAACCTCTATTCGACTTTCTATCTCTAATTTTGACTAATGTAAATACCTCATATAAGTGGAATCACATAGCATTTGTTTTTTTGTGACTGGCTTATTTACTTAACCATAGTATCTTCAAGGTTTATCTATGTTGTAGCAGATGTCAATATTTCCTTCTATTTTAGGACTGAATAATATTCCATTGTATGTATATGTCACATTTTGCTTGCCCATTCATCTACCAATAGACACTTGGGTTGCTTCCTCATTTTAGTTGGTGTGAATAATGCTGTTATAAATATGGATGTTAAAGTATCTCTTTAAGACTGCTTTCAATTCTTTTGGGTATATACCCAGAAGTGGAATTGCTGGAGCATATGGTAATTCTATTTTTAATTTTTTTGAGGAACCTCAATACTGTTTTCCACAGTACCATTTTACATCCCTACCAACAGTGAACAAGGACTTATATTTTTCCACATCCTCACCAACACTTATTTTCTGTTTTTTTTTTTTTTTTTTTGTAGTAGCTATGTCAATGGGTATGAGGTGGTATATGCATGTTTAAATCTATATTTGTGCTAAAACTCATGCTTTCTTGCTGCTTCAGGGACTTTGCTTTATCAGTAATTCCCTTGTTTTCATATATCTTCAACACTATACCTTCTGTCTTTTTTGCATCAGTATATACATATGTTTTGGTATTGTCAACATTTACAAATTTCGTTCATGAACCTTTGCTTCCGCTATTTAATTTTTTCTTTTCCTTAACATCCACTCTTTTCATTTATAGAACAAGTATTCATTCAGCAGGTTATGAGACTAGCATGTCCTAGATGGTAGGAATACAATAGTCAATGAAACATAAAAATCCCTGCTATGATGAAGCTAATGTTATAGTGTGTGGAGAGATATGACAAACTAAAAAATCAGTGAAATAGCATGTTGCCTGATAGGTGCTATGGAAATATAGAAAAGCTGGGAAGGGGCATAGAGCGAGATCAAAGGATGGGAGAGGAGTTTGCAATTTTTTTATTGCTCAGGGAAGACCTCACTGCAAGAAGGCTATTTGGGCAAAGACCTGAAGGAAAAGAAGGAACAAGTTACAGAGATATCTGAAGGGAACAGTATTTCGGGCAGCAGGTTCAGCATCCACAGAGTCTCTGGGACAAGACTACATTTCACGTATTTGAGAAATATAAGGGGGCCACTGTGACTGGAGCTGAGTGAGGGAAGTGGACGGTTGTAAAATTGAAAGCCAAAGAGATGGTTATAGGGGATGGAGTATATAGGGCCTTGTGATTCTTGAAAAAATGTTGAGTGAAAGGAAAGGTATTGGTGGGTTTTAATTAGAGAAGTGATATTTTAACTAGAATGTACTTGCTTCTGTGTGGCATGTAGACTCTAGAGAGGGAAGAGTGTAAGCAGAACAGCCAATTAGGAAGCTATATTCACTTTCCAGAAAAGAGAAAGTGATGGCTTAGATTAGGATGGTAACATTGCAAGGGATGACCAGCAGTGAGAGAGGGACACATGTCCACCGTAGAGCTGACACATCATTTCTTCACGGATTTAATATGGAGGGATGCAAGTGTCATGTTATGGAAAATAGTTGTTTACATATGCTAAATTCTTTTCTCACCTCTTAATCATTCTTCAGTTTGCTGCATTCTGGGTTTTGGGTCTATTTTGTTTTTTGTTTGCCCCTTCACTCCCTCTGAAACTGCTTTAAAGAAAATTATGAAAACTAGTAGTTGCTCCTCACTCAATCTTGATCTTATATGACCACTCTGTACCATTGCCATTCTCCTTTGTTTTTCAAATTCTCTTCTCTCTTGACCCCTTTGTGGGGGGAAGGGGTCTCAATTTCTCTTGGTATGATGATCTCTACTGGTACGATTTCTTTTTCAGGCGACTAAATAGGCTTCACTTTTTCAGGTGTTTGTTCAAATATTGTTCTTTCAGTGAGGCCTTCCCTGAGCAACTGATATAAAATTGCAAACTCCTTCTTCGCTGTAATTCTCTATATCTAAGAGATTAGTAAAGTTACATTTCTCACTTTCATCATTAATCACTGCTCAGGGGTTTAACTTCACAAAATCATTCAATGATGTTGGGAGCATTGTGTCTGTATCATATAGAGATGATGCTGTCTGTATCCCTGCAATTTTGGGAATTTCTTAGATTACTATTGTCATTATTTTTTACTCTTATAATATTATAATTGTAATATTAATATAATATATTAAATATATTACATATATGGCCTTTTCACAATGAAACCCTCAAGTAAAGTATCTTAAGTAAGTTATGTTTAATGCTAATAATGGTCCAAGAGTAGATGGTAAACAGTGAGGCTCTATCATGTCTCAGAAATTAAATAGCCGTCTTTAATATAAATATTAGCTTTACATTACACAGGCGGCAGAGAGTTTCTTATTAATTAAAGAACTGTTGCTTGTGCAAAATATTCACCTTCTCTGAGTCATAGTTTCAACTTTAACAGCTTTAAGACTGTTTACTGCCCAGGATTATTATACAAATTAAATGCATAGTTAAGGAAAGTCTAGTTTGACGAAGAGTTAAGTTCCTCCATGGTTCACACACTGTTCTAGGGGACAGAGATGAAGTGATGGTTGGGACAGTCCCTGCACTCAAGTAGAATGTAATCTGGTTGAGGTGACAAACCTGAAAATTATTACTAAACATTTTATAATTACTCTGTTAAAAGTTGATCAAGCCAGAGGAGGGATGAGTGAGTCAGAATCTTCCTTAGAGGAGGTGATACTTTCGTTGAGTCCTGAATTCAAGTTGGTATTTTGACAAGACTTATTAAGGAATCCAAATTAAGAGAATATCATGTTCCAAAGCATGTAGACAGGAAACAACATGTTTCATTCATGTAGTAAGAAACTCAGTATTGAAATCAAGAGAGCATTTAAAGAACTTGCACGACTGAGAATAAAGATTTAGGTAGTGGTTTGTGCAACAAAGTAATCTGAACTGAAAGTCGGGTTTACTATGAAGGGGCAGGGATTAATGGGATTATATCAATAATTTTAAAAGGTCACTTGAGGAGTAGTGAAGAGAATGAATTAGATGGCAGCTGAGCTACAGAACAGGGAGAATTCTAGTGATGTAAATCAAGAAAAAAACAATGAAATCTGAATTAAACAGCAGTGATAAAAATGACATAAATTTGATGCATATGTAGGAGGTAGAATAGACTGACCTTGGTGACCAACTGAATGTGGTAGGTGGAAGCCTAAAGGGTTTAGGTTTTAGACTCTGGGTAGATGACACCATTCACTAAAAACTAGGAAATAAAAAGGGAGAAATCAGAGTCCAAGCTAAAGTTGGGTTCTTTTTTCAACATGTTGCATTTGAAGTATCATGGAGCATCCAGTGGTTTGGGATAAAAATGAAATTCTTTAAATGACCCTCAAGACTGCATGGCCCTATCTCTCCCTTTCATTCCAGGCTCATTCATGTGACGGTGCCCCTCCGCTGCTTTCTGCTGGGACAAAACAGGTCTTCCTTCCATTTCTTGTTCACCATCATAGAGTCTTTGTACATGATATTCCCACAGCCTGGATCACCCTTCCTTCCCTTCATTGCTTAGTTTACTCCTATTCATATTTTATAGCTCAGTTTCAGATTCAATTCCTTGGGGAAGCCTTCCGTGACCTTCTTACCAAGATCAAACTTTGATAACACTCTTAGAGTTCTTCAAGACTGTATCCATTGTGGAAGAGGTAGATACTGAAAGAAAGACAAATGGATGTTGAGTTGCCAAAATACAACAGACTTCTTTATATCTTTATCTTATTCACCACTGTGCATTTAGGCTGGATTTCAAGAATCCCTGGTTTGAACCATATTATTGTTGATGGCAATAGAAATTCAAAGGAAGACACTGGATCTGAGAAATATCCCAAGGGAAACAATGATAGGATTTGACAGCTGAAAGGATCTGGATATTATATCCAGATTTTTCTTTTTGGGTGACTAGAAGAATGATAGTAGTATTGACAGAAATAGGGAAATCAGGAAAGTGAGTTGATTTTTCAGGAAGGATGATTAAAAATAAATGTGAACGTTGAGAAAATTATAAAGGACACCATGATAGCTGTGAGATTGATATATCCCAGCAACTGCACTTCATTAAAATTTAATAACAGCTTTGTAGTTGTTAATGATTCCTTTCTTCAGTGAGGTATATGACTGATTGACAAGGAAGGTCTTGCTATGAAATCAGTGGCTGCTTGTAACTTCTAATTTCTTTTTTGATTTCAGAACTACTGTAGAAAATATTAGTTGAAAGAAGTAATTTTTGGTAACAATTTTGTTTTCTTTCATAATTGACAGTATTAATTAACCTATTAGGCAGGTTATACTGATGTAACTTATTAGGACACATTAGTTTTATTATACTGTGATGTGCTTAGCCGACATGACCTCTTGCTCTACTCTTCCAAACATCTGTTCTTCAGAGTTCACCCATAATGTCACTACCTAATTAGACTCTAGCAGCATGAAAGTTTTTTGTTAAATATAAAGTGGTTATGATAAACTCTGACACTGGAAAACTAGAGACTTGACTTAAAGGAAAGGAAAGGTTATCTACACGTTTAAGTCTTTCATTAGTAAGTAGACGATGGTACTTTTTGACCAAGACTGTTTTGTTAAAAGATTAAAGATTATTCACACAATTAATTTTTTTAAAGAGAAAAATGATATAGAAAGGCCAGAGGCAGAGCTATGAGCCAGGTTCATTCCAGCCATCAAAGTAGCTGCTCAACCAAATAGCCTTAAAATTACAAAAACAAAAACAAAAACTGTAGCTGTAGGTACTTGTTTACTCATATGTGAGGCATGTGAGTGTATGCATTTAAGTATACATGTGCAAAAACGTCTTTTGTATAAGAGTATAGGTGGGGAAAAGTATCATAATAACACAAGACAGGCACAAATACCTAGAAAGAAAATATGTAAATTATTAGTAAAAATTGCCTTAGAAAGCTCACACAACTTTGCCACCAATAACCCAGAAAGTGAAGGGATCTCCAAGATCTATTGATCTGCCATTGGGTTGGTTCTGATGCTTCCATATGTAGGAATGACTATTTCAAAGGCTTCATTAACATTATATCCATACATAATGTTAACTTTTACTAAGTTTCTTCACATTTTGGAAAATGGTTCATTACACAAGCACTGAGAGATAACAGAGTCATGATCATACTGACTCTCATTTACTAAAATTTATCAGCCAGTATTTGGAGTAACATATTTTACAGTTTTTATAGTGTATATCAGTGTTTAAAATTCATTGGTATTTGGTGGCTAAAATTAAGTTGGTATTGGAAAATGATTCCAAAAAAATTACTGTAAATCAGATTACCAAACTCTGATCCCCAAATATATATTCATTCATTCAATAAATATGTGTCAGTACCTATTGGAGAATAAAACAAATTGAATAGACTTTTGGTCTCTGTCTTTTTTGGTTTAAAATAATAATTTTTACTAGGAGTTTATGTTGTAAACCCTAAGGAATTGTGCTTTTCTTGTATATCATGTTATTTTTTTTCCCCCTTCAATATTAGGCATCCCAGACCTAATGGTAGCTAGAACAAAGCTTAGAATTTGTACAATCTAATCGAGAATAAATTGATGTACTACTTAATATTTATAGTCAGAATCATTTTTATTAATAAATAGAAAGTTGTTATTGTTTATTCATTAAGTTTTCCATGAATTTTCCACATACACAGACTTTTATATTGACACATTTTTGTTCAACATTAAAAATATCTAGAAATGTGTTTGAATTTTTTCAGAAGCTATCATATTATATTTTGAAACATATCAAAATCATTTGTGATTCCTTTAGCTGTATTACAGACTGTTGAATGAGTATAAATAGACACTTACAAGATACGCAGTAATGTTTACCTTAGAAATAAATTTAGCTTTTTACCCTAAATTCTGGTAATTGTTACAAAAATAAATCACAGGAATATTTGCCTAAATTATTTCCAGTTTGCATTAATAGTAGATTTAGAAGTGAGCAGGGTAAATGAATAGCAAGGTTATTCAGGGGGCTCAACAGTTAAATGTCTCATAAAAAGGATTCTTTCCTACACATGTTCTTACTCACTGCACATTGCACACAGATGATTCTAATAACCGTTGCTCAAATCACCTGATGCCTCAATTACCCTGGCTTCAATGAGCACATTCCAAACGCCAGAGCACCCATATACCTACTCAGATAATAGGCTGCCAATTAAGTTATCTTTCTCTGGAAACTTATTATGGCAGCTCAGTGAATATAATATCATTAGTGCCCTTATATCATCATAGGCTGGGCAGTTGCTGACACTGCATGAATATAACTGCTAAGCTATCAAAGAAGCTGCTCAACCACAATAGCCTTGAAATTACAAAAAAAAAATTTATAGCTATGTGTGCTTGTTTACATAGATATGAAACATGTAAGTGTGAGTATATGCATTTATGCATATGCGTGAAATAATCTTTTGTATAAAAATATAGGTGAGGAAAATTACTGTAATACACAAGGAAAGCACAAATACCTAGAAAAAAGATATGTAAATTGTTAATAAAAATTGCCTTAGAAAGCTCATGCAACTTTGTCATCTATAAAATGGTATCAGTTGTAGCTGTGGTCAGTATTACTATAACATGCATGGAGTACTTCCAGACTGAATTATGCCACATAAAAATATTCTATCAGTTAAGCTGTTTTTCTAGTTTTACTCCACAGAGGTACTGAGAACAAAGTCAAGATTTTAAGTCGAAACTGTAAGAAAATTCTAAAAGAATTTTGAGAAGGACTAAACCCTCACTATTTATAATTGGATGTACATACATATTTTAGAAAGTTGAGCATTAGGCTATACAAAAATTACAAATGTTATTTACTGACATTTCAGTGTAAATTGGAGTCATTCATCTTATGAATTCATTTATTTAATTCATCCATATTAAGGAGCTGGTGAAAGTCATGAGGAGAATAATTTGTTTATACCACTCCTCAGAGTGGCAGTGAAGAGCGTGATAACAGATTCAATCAGATGTGGTCAGAGTCCTGTTTTTGCCACTCATTTATTATCCTTGGGCAAATTCCTTGACCACTCTCAGCAACAATTTCGTTTACAAAGTAGGCATCAAAATAAGTACTTGCCTCATAGATTTATTGTGAGGATTAAATAATGCAGTGAATATAAAGTGTTTAGTACAGTGTCTGGAAAATAATAGATAATAAATGATAATCTTTATTTCAATTTTTATTGATATTTTAAATTATTCTTAAATTGTACACATTCTATTTATGCTTTTTAGTGGCTTTTATATAAAACTGGCCTTGTTACAATTTGGTCTTTACTTTTATGTATGTTAACGTTTCCCTGAAGTAAGGTATTTATCAATTGTATTAATAAGGATTGCAGCCCACAAAATGTCTGCTGTTTCACCATTTTATTTTGTTTGTGGTTTGATTTGTTTATTTTTTGAAGCTTCAGCTCTTTCCTTTAAAGTAAGCTTCCTAGCTGGTGGCCTATATGTTCAGTTCTTTGTTCTCTGCTGTGTTACAACAAAAGGAAAGGTACTTAGAATACCTTTTGGAGGGAATGAGTAGCTTCCTGAGGATTTCATGTAGAAAACTGTCACCCTGCTAGTCTCCCACGCCCCGCAGAAGTATAGACTTCATAAAATTTCCAGGTTAAACCATTTACTCTACTCTCTTGGCTACAGCACTTCAATGCATCCTTGCCCCTTAAGAGATTTGCAACAAGCCTAGTTAACTATTTCATATCCAATATTGTGCAGGCTATACTGCAACTTTTCTCCTGTAATTTATATTCTGTGTAATAGTAAGATATTTTAAATGTATTCACCCACAACAACAACAAAAACCCTACACAATAGAAAAAAATTTAACAGAAAAGCAATTCTAAAAATGAGCACAAATTCTTAAAAGCTAACAGTAATTTTATATTATTGTTTCCTTGGACTACTAAACTATACTCAAAGTTTTGAAGTATTACATTTTGGCAGACTATGCTGGCCCTACTTAAGATAAAGATGTTTTCTAAAACATTATACTGAGTATACTTAGACAAGGTTTCGTAATGTAGACATACAGTGTTGTAAAATCATTTGTCAAATCTCTTTATCATATGGCTTAAAACATGGCACAATCCTGCCAAGGCAGAAATCCCTTTCATTATGGACTGCAAAGGTGATACTGCAGTGCTAAATTGTGAACCACCCCTATCTGTAGAAGAGTATTCTCTCTGCTTATTAAAGACACTACTAAGTGGCCCTAATGCCAATTAGCATGGCTTAAACTAAAATATGGCTAGAAAAATAATGACTGACACACTGGTTTCCACAAAACTATCAAATTAGAAGCATGGTGTGAGATTCATTATTCTGTAAAAAGAGTGTCTTAACAAAGCTGTATGTGGAAATCAAACACCCATCAGAAGAATCAGGGGAAATGTGTTGTGGGGAATCAGAAGAAGCTGTTTCCTCATCAGATTTGGCTTTCATTGCTTGCACTGGAGAACTCTCATAATGCGAGTCGTGTGGAACATGGAGAGACAAAACCAAAAACATAGATCCCACTGGGCAGTTCCTCTTTATAACCATTTCATCAGTAACAATTTAGAACTCCATTCCTTTCAGCATTCAGCTGTCTGAACGTTATAGGGCATGGCAGTACTATTCATTCATGGGACTGGTGGAAACCTAGTTTATCTAATCTTGATTTATGCCCTTAAATTTGTAAAAGACTGGCCTTCCCTCTGCTGAATGCCCTCACTCTTCTTTCAGTGCTCATGCATGAAAGTCTGAGCTCTGCCTAAATCCCCCCTGTGGCCATGCAGTGTTTGGAAACATCTGACTGTTATTTTAAAAAATAGTGGGATACCAAAATAATAGAGAAGTTTCCTAAAAGCAATATTGACTGTTGATAGTAAAGGGAAAGATAATGTTTTCTGAAGTCAACTTCATTTCAGAGAACTTCTCTTGATATTTGACCTACATTTTCGGGTGATATGGACCAGTGATACTGGAATTCATTCCAACTTCATAAAATTTGAAGGGGAAGTATTGGAAGTCACCTAAAAGCACAACAGGCAAGCGCAGAAGAGCCAAATCTCAACTTTGTAGCTAATATACTGGATCATTAAAAAGTATCCAATTGAATCTACTCCCATGGAAGGTTTTTTGAGTGTCAGTATCAGTCAGGAGGACACTGGTCTGATAGGAGCTTGCTGTACAATTTTGAAGAAGAAAGGCCGGCACGCTGTCTATTGAATGAGTCCTTGGATAGAGACCTTAATTTTGGGTGTTATAGGAGTTCCAAAAGGAGAAAAAAAAAATTTTTTTTTGAGTTGGGACATTTTAAAATATAATTATAAAAAGTCAAAAAAAGGAGATTCGAAATAGGACAAATGACAAATGCTTACTTGTATGCGTACACACACCACCTAAATCCTGTATGTCTAGCTACTCAGGGGTCAACCAACTTCAGAAGCCTCTGCCAGAAACACTGGAGTCATTCATCTGCCACATCTAATAAGACCTGAAGTTCTCTTGATTCTATTCCTTCAATGCTTCTAAAATCCATTTCTACTTCTCTCTAATCTCACCAAAGCTGCTTTAGAGTGGGGCAACCACTGTCCACCACCTGGGTGACTGTAATGATCTGACTCCTGCCAGCTAGCAGCATTCCCTCTGACTCCTTTGGCACCTGCAGCTAAAGGGGCTTCCTAAAGTGCATGTTTGATCATTTTTTGCTGAGAGCCCACAGAATAAAATCTAATGTTTTAGCATTCCAGGCCAGCCCCTCCATTGTTTGGCCTCCACCTACCTCAGAGATTCATGTTCCCCACTCTATGGCCCCGCCATTTTTCACCGGTCCATGATCCATCCTGCCCTGGGCTCCAGGCTTTTCGTGGGAGAACCTTTTCCCTCCTTCGCTAGGAGTCCTCCCTCAGTTATCAAATGCAGCGTCTTTTCCCTGGGGCACTCTCACTGGCCACCCCATACACTCACACATGCATTCACAAGACCAGAAGCAGTTTTTTCCTACTCTGAACACGGAAGCCATGGCTGAGGGTCTCACAGTTTGTACTCATCCCCGAGTCTCCCTTCTGACTTAGCTTTTTTGTTCCCTGTGGCTGTGGCCCCAGGCAAACCCTTCTCCTAAGTCTTCATATCCACCTCTTCAAAGTAGGTTACATAGTTATCTTCCAATTACAGAAATCCTCACTGAAGACAGAGCTGCTATTTAGGCATGACAAGGACCTAAATATTATAGAATATGAATCATTTCCTCCTTAGCTGTTCCATAAGGATTGGTATTCTAGAATAGTCTCCAAAATTAAATTGAAAGAAATAGGTAAGGAGAAAATGGAATTTTCTGTATAGTTTGCCAGGTTCCCAGAGCTGATCTCATTTCTGAAATGTCTACCTTAGCGCCGTGTTTGTCAGATTCTTCCAGCTCCCAATCCAGTGTTGGACAGGGCAGTGCCTTTGAAGGAGTAAGCATTAGCGTTTGTGAAGAAAGGCACGGAGAAGAGGGTGCTTCTTGACTTTTTCCCCAAGAACAACCTAATTACATCTCTTATTTAATTTTCTGTAATTTGAAATGTAAATTGGAGGGAGCTAGCAGATTTTACAAGGCAATGTCCTTGTTTCGTGATATAATGATGAACCATGCTGAAATAATGGGAGGTTTCACTTCATTACACCACTGTTTGTCATTTTTAACATTCTGTAGGAAATGTATGGTGCATATAGCATTTAGAAGAATTCACAGCATCATTATCTGACTTCTAAAGACTCTGAAGCAATTGTGTGGTAGCCTTAAGTGTGAACTCATTGATTGAATTTTATTTTTATTGAGAATCAATGAACTTTTGATATTTTATTAGCTATCTAACACTGTCAAGAAAAATGTTTTCATTCATCACCAATTATTTATATTTAATTGTATTCATTAGCGTAATAAACAGTAGTCAGTTGTGCACAACAAATATCATTTTTTCAGGTATAATGCTAATAAAAGCTAGGTGTGCACTCTTATGGTAGTTTATAATCCATAATGGACCATGCCCAATATGATTATGAAGTTATATTACTTAATGGTTCTATTAAACAGGTTGTTTTAAATTGAAAATGTAATTTATATTCATGGTAAAAAATTCAAGCAGTTAATGCTGATACAATGAGAGTAATTTTTCTTTGCTCTTTAGATGCCTCCAACACTGAATTCTCTAGTTGGAGGGATGGCTGTGGGTCGAAGGCAACTGCTATTTACAGTACTTATGAGATAAAAAATAGTGCAAAACCTCACTAACTCACACTAACTGAAAGGAAGGTCACTGTGCCCTGATGTAAAATCTGACTTATAGTATATTTCAAAAGAAATATAGCTTTGCTACTTCGGGCTATAATGAGTAACTGCTGACTGAGAAAGGAAAGGGTGGAGCAGAACACTTATTTAAAAATATCCATTTGTGCTTTTTAAACAGGTTTTACCCATATTAATTCTTTTAACATGAAGTTTCTGATACTCCGGTGCTTTAAAAATAGTTTTCTGCCCTTCATAGTTACCTATGCTAAGTATTCGCCATGTTTACACTATTCTTTGCTTATCAAATTTCATTTTACAGGAAGTACAAAAGTAAATTCTAGCTTAACAGCCTGATTTGCATTCATGCTCGTTCATATATCACACTTTCAAATCACTGAACTTATATAGATGCCTTGAGGTGTTTTTGTTGAGGACTGCATATATTACTTGTGAAAATACTTGTGGAAGCAAGAAGACCTCATTTGTAATTCTTTTTAAAGATTATAAGGCATTTTTGAGTACATTATCTTATTTTCTCCTGACGACTCCCTCAGAGGTGCATATGGCAAGCATGAGAAAGCTCATCTATAAACTGGGACAATTGTTTTTCTCAGGAGATGTTATTGGTCAATTATGGCTTAGAACATTGATAGAGAGAGATGACCCTTGATAGAGAATGTATGAGAACAGAAAGAGGAAGATGTAAGAAATACAGAAAGCAGTCTATAAAATTAAATAGCCACTCATTAATAAAAACTTTCAACAGACTAGGAATAAAAGAAAATTTCCTCAACGTGCTACAGAACATCTGTGAAAAACCTATAGTGAAGGTCATTATTAATGTTGAACACTGAATACTTCCTCTCTACAATTGAGAACAAAACAAAAATGTCTGCTTTCACCACTTCTATTTAGCAGTATAGTAGATGTCTTAGCCAATATAATAATGTAAGGAAAATAAAACACAAACAGATTTAATAAGAAATAAACCTTTTTATTCACCAAGAATATGTATGAATATATAGAAAATCCTAAGGACTCTAAAAAAGCTAAGAAGTAAATATAGACTATTTATAGGATAGGAAATCAGTATACAAAAATCAATTTTTTTTTTACTATATGTATACAGCAAACAATTGGAAAGTGAATTAAAAAAAACAAGGGTATCAAAACATTAAATATTGGGAGATAAACTTTAAAAAATATTAAACACTGAAAATTACAATATATTGAGAGAAATTAAAGATTTAAGTAAAGGAAAGATATATTATGGTTGTGAATTGGAAGATTCAATATTTTTAAGATGGCAATTATTCCTACACCGATATATATATATATATAAATAAATAAATACATCTCTCAGTGGGAGAACATATACACACACAAAACAATCCCAGGTAAACTCTCAGTGGACTTTTTTTTTTTGGTATCAGTTAACAAGTAGTTTTTAATATTTAGCAGGAAATACAAAAGGCTAGGATAGCTCAAACAATTTTTAAAAAGAAGAAAAAATTTAGAGAATGTATACTACTTGATTTCAAGACTTACTATAAACCTCAGAAATGAAGTCAGTGTGGTATCAGTATAAGAATAGACATAGACCAATAGCCTGAACGGAGTGTCTATAAATATATACAGACATACATTTGATCAAATGATAATTAACCAGAGTGCCAAGGAAACTCGATAGAAAAAAAATAGTCATTAAGGCAAATGATAATGAAAAAGCTAGATAGCTGTATAGAAAAAGCAAACCATTTCTCTAACTTCAAACCTTCCACAAAAATGAACTTGAAGTGAATTATAGACTTAAGGGGAAAGAAGAGGACAAGTGGGTGGGTGACTGGAATCTGGTAGGACATACGCTTCAGCAAGAGGGAAGGAGGAGCAGATGGGGTCCACACCTAGCACTGGGAGAATTTGCAATTCTAAACAAAGGTAAGCGTCTTCTTAAAATATTCACATTTTAGGAATCAATCTTCAACTCCATTTTAAAGCTCCATTTCTGAATGTAAGAATTTGATACAGTTATTTATGTAAATTCGCAGGCAAAAAAAAACCCAACTAAATTCGGTTTAAAAAAATAGGCTTTCATCTGCCTTATTCAGATTTATAGGGTAATTTGACTTTAACTTACAAAATTCTTTTCCTTTATACCTGGGTCAAAAGTAGGAGGTGCTGAAAATTTCACATCTGACAAAGTGATTGATCTTTTCAGCAAAGCTTTACTGATTATATTCATGTATGCATGCCCTGCCCCGCTCTGTGTCTGGAAGCATCACAGCCTCCTGATTCTCCCATCCAAAAGCATTTCCAAAATCTCCTTAACAGCTTAACAGCCCTCTTTGCTTTGGGGACTGGTGGAGAAGACATTACAAGCATTTTGGGGAAAGTGTGGCTGTGATTTATTTTCTAGGGAATAAGTAGTATTGCACACATCATGATAAAAATGGATGAGCATGAAATGATTTATTCCCTAAAAGAATATGGGGATGTTTTACAAGTGCAGTGTAATTGTTAAGATTTGTCCCTGGCCCAGTCTAATGTTGATAGGGACACAGCCAGCATCTGTCTGAAACATTTTCCCCAGGGCTTATTGAATGGCAAATATAATTCCTGGGGGAAAGGTTGATGTTCACAGCCTCTGAAGTACTTACAGCTGGAAGTCAGGATAAAAGCTTACTTGATGGCTCTGACAGCTTGGCGGATGTATTCAAGCTACACCTTTTGAGTTCTTCTGTTTTCATAATATTAATTGCAATTTCCCAATTCTTGTTAATTTCACTTGCATTTGTAGTGTATTTTTTAACCATTCCTGTTGAAAGACTCTGGTGAGGTCCCTGTATTTACATTTGAGGAATTAGTGGCAGGGAGTAAAAGTGACCTTTCCAAGCTCTCATATTAATGTGGTGACAGAAGAGCTTTATACTCTTAACTCTTATTTTTTTTTAGTTGCAAATATTTATTCACTTATTAAAATGCTTTCTGTTAAGTCCAGTGTACTTTAAAACTGGAGAAATTCAAAAATATGTACTTAAAATGTTGCCTCAACAACAAAGCAGCAGTTTTGTCACTAATATATTCTACCTTAAACCTAAGTAGAACAATGTCTAAGGTTTTCACTAACACACAATAAATGGAAAGTATAACTAAATCTCTCTGCTCAAATTATACTAAGTCAGTGAGGCCTTACATTAATGAATCCATCCATTCTTTCATTTATTCAGCATCTATTTACTGTGCTCTTATCTGTACTAAGTTAACTACTTTGGTAGGTGCTGAGAGGGTACTAAAAATTATATATAACATAATGCCAGGCTAAGAAGTAAAGCTAAAATCATAAAATTACAGAATTGTAGAGTTGGAAAAGACTTTAAAATTTTTAAACCAAGACTCAGATATTCATAAGGGCTTACCAAAGATGACGCAACCCCTGTACACCTGATAGGCTGCAATATGTCTTTTCCCAATACTGCATTATAAAAGCAGTTCAATGAATAGCAGTGACATAAGAAGCAATTCTCTTCCAAGTGTCAAAATATGTGAAACAATAACAAATGTTATAGGAGGTGAGAGCTACGCAGTAAAGTCCTCACTTAATGTGGTAGGTTCTTGAAACTTGAGACTTTAAGCAAAATGACATACAGCAGGTCCTTGAATAACGTCATTTTGTTCAACATTGTTTCTTGTAAAGTTGATGAGAAAAAAAACAATTGGTTCTGTTATATGCCATTTTGCTCAAAGTTGCAGTTTCCAAGAACCTATTGATGACAATATGTGAGGACAAACTGCCTGTAAGTGGTCCTTATATATGAGAGTTCCATGAAAAAAGTAGATTTTTAGCTGGTCCCAGGAAAGGTTTAAGATGACTTTCATATGCAAGGAAAAAAATGAATGAAATTTTATTAAAAGGGATGTCAGAAGCAAAGTTCTCTGGAATTAGGAATGTGGTTAATGTATACTTGGGCCAGCAGGGTGCCTGACTGAATTAGAGATTAAATTGCTTTCTAGAAATAAGAGGAGATGGCAAAATAAAAAGTTAGGAAACATAGCAAAGTACTAATATTTCCATGGCTTTAAGGAGTTAATGTGGTTGTAGAATACTAAAATAAACAGAAAGGAGCTTAGTCACCTGAGAAATTAAGGTCAGCATTGAGTAAAAGGTTTGTTGTCTACTCAGTGAGGAACTTGGAAGACCAACTAAATTTTATTTCTGTGAGAGTTAGAAAAATTACTCCAACTTGCCTTACTTTATCATTTCCCATCCCACCTCACCAAAATTGATTCCTGTAAATTACCAGAACATGTTCACCATGGTTTGAACAAATATTAATAATGATTACCATTTATTGAACATCTACTGTGTGCTCATGCCCTCTGATACAAATTAAAATAAATTGTTCTCATATTTGGAGAAAACGGTGTCTTGTTAGGATAGATGTATGCTTCTCTGTTTTTTAGTTAGAAAGGAAAGTTATCCATCATTTGTGCCTAGAGAAGAAGTGGGGTGCACATTTTGTACCAGCATCTTGAGAGTAACTCACCTTGGAAATTGACTCATATTTGGGCTTTGAAGCTGTCATTTCCCATATGAGAAGATAATTATTATAGGGCCAGAACTGACAAGTGGTGTTTTGATGTAAACAATGAGCAAACTGACAGATCAATAAATGCTGAGCAAGGCATGCTTCATCTCAGATTATATTGACTTACTGCAAAAATAATGGAGCGACAAAATGAAAATGTGTTATGCTTTATCTGAGTTATGGTCATGGCAATATATAAGGTAATAGATTAACTCGGATAAGACTTGCTGCAAAAGAAGCATCAAGAACAACTATGAGAAAATCAATCTGAAAACACCTTCATGAAATCAAGTCCCTGAGAAACAATCAGCACACTTTACTAAAGAAAAATACCTTTCACACTTGCCTGTAATAGAGGACCAGGTTGACCAAGAAATATGTTTTTATTTTACCTAAAAATCTGACCTTCAAAAGAGGTTATTTCAGTAATGTCACTACTCCAAGGCATCAGGTCAATGTTCTAGGAGGTTCAAAATTTAAAAACTTTAGTGCTTTTTGACAGGGTCTTGGGGGGAAAAGAAAACTATGACAGTGATATGCACCTTCAGGCAGTATAGAGAGTAGACAGCCTCTGGCTGTTAACTCTTTCATTTCCATCTCAGGCTTTGAGTCAAGATCATATTTTTCTCAGGGCAGTTTTAACCAACGAGTAATTAAGAGTGATATAAAGGACAGGCTATTTCCGCCCCAACATGGAACTGCTCCGACAGGTAATTTTTGCACCACAACTCCTCAATGACTGGCAGAGATTTTGTCAGACCTCCTGCCCCGTTCTATTTTTCCTCTTTTCCTTTCACAAGTGGTGTTTGTAAACCTTTTGTACTCTTACCTTTGTCTCAGGGTCTGCTTCCTAGAGAATTCAGTTGACATGGTGGTACTGTAAGTGGTCCATTAGACAATGTGTAAGATGGAATTTGGGGCCTGGATTGCTTACCATCTGCTTGGCAATGAAGACGGTATTCCAAGTGGCATCCCTGGTCCAAGGACCCTATTTCTGGCACAAGGTGGTGGCCCAAGTTCTAAGGCTTTCATTGCTAATGACTTTAGAGAATTTTACAAGAAAAGAGACATACTGGGAGAGCACAAAATGCTGATGAACAAACTCGAGTTATATTAACAATTATTGTAACAACTGTCAAGGTCAGAATAATAGCTCAGAGGGCTTGACCTGCAGAGAGCCGAATATCTTTAACTTCATTTTATGAAGGAGTATCAGATGTTTATCTTAGAAGAGAATATCCTGAGAAAAACACAAGTGCCTTCAACTGTTTGAAAGACTGATACTGTGGCCAATGGATGAATAACAGAAGGAAGCAGATATTAACTCAGTGCAGAAAAACCTTCCATGTAGAGCTGTCTTCACATGGCATGAAGCTTCCTGCCACTGGGCGTGTTCAAGCAAAGGAGGGGCACACACATCAGAATGTTTTGGAAGAGATTCAACTTTGGGAGGAAGTTTATGTAGATTAAATTATGACTTACTATTCTAAGTTTAAAGAATTGGAATTAGGATCTGACACTCCATGAAGGCCTCTTCTCCAGAGTAGGTATTATATGTATAGAGAATTCAAAACAAAAGAAAAGGGGTCAAGATATGGAAGATATGATATATGGAAAATGTAGGATGGATACAAAATAAATAAAAAGATAATAGTAAAAGTGCTAGAAGTATAAGATTGTAAAAATCTCTTTCTCTAGAGAACTTAAAATGCAGACCATTCTTACTTAATGATGGTTCAACTTAACAATTTTTTGACTTTATGATAATACAAAAGTGATATGCATTCAGTAGAAACCATACTTTGAGTACCCATATAACCACTATGTTTTTCACTTTTAGAACAATATTCAATAACTTACATAAGATATTCAGTGCTTTATTATAAAATAGACTTTGGGTTAGATGATTTTGCCCAACTGTAGGCTAATGGAAGCATTTGAGCATGTTTAAAGTAGGCTAGGCTAATCTATGATGTTTGGTAGTTTAGATGTATTAAGTTCATTTTCAGCTTACAATATTTTCAACTTATGTTGGAGTTATTGGGACGTAACCTTGTTGTAAGATGAGGAGCATCTGTATATATAAAGTCCTTATCTGTTATCTGAGATGACAGAATTATATTGCCTATTCTTAGGAGGATAGCATAGCAGCCATGAATAAATTTTTGAGGGTCTTTTAATGTCCTGCCTGGTCCCACGATTTGATTCTTTGAGTTTGTGCTGTCTTTGGAAGAATATAAAGTTTATCAAGGAAATTTCTATTTTAAATTAGGGTAAAATTGTTAGAACTATAGTGAGTAAGTTTATCATATTTAGTTTTGGTTTTTTTATGTGACTAGTGTAAGGTTTTTGGATGATCGGCACCAGAGAAAGAAAGACGAGCAGAATTAAAAGGGGTAAGTAATGAGGCTTTATTTGAGCGCTCCCGGATGAGGGTAATGGGTCCCAGTAGAGAGGCCCGGGCGAGGTTCCTGGGGCCCGAGAAGTCACACCGCCCAGAAGTTTTGAGTGGGTTTATATATGTTTTTTAGGGCTGGGGGGTGGGGGTTTCTTTGGCGGAAACATTTATGGCGGGGAGAGTAAGTAATTTTCCATTGCAGTTTTAGGGCAGGTGTTGAGAAATAGGAGGGGCTGGTGGTATGGGTGGAATCTAGGAACCGTGATGGACTCCAGGAGCTGAAACCCTTGTCATGGTAACCATATTCTTTTAACTCAGCTGGGCCTAGCAGGCATTGTTCTTGGCAGGTCTTGTGGGCTTTTTCTTTTTTTTCATTAGGGAGGGGAGGGGTGCCCGCCACCAGCCTTACAACAAGGAGAATATTCTTTTGTAGATCATATGTGCATATGAAGAACAGCTATGGCATGGTAAAAAATTATAGTGATATTTTATGTGAAAAAACAAAAATGAAGATAAATCTATATTGTGTTCAAAGTTTCACAAAATAAAATTATGGCTTTAAGAGTGCTTTAGTGTTTTAAGGGTAATTTCAAAGTCTTAAAAACCCAAAGAATAGTGGTCAAAATAATTCACAACAGTTTGTCATTTGTTAAATTTTATTTTCATGTTTATATGAAAATTTCAATTTATATTTATACTTTATGTAGATGCTTATAAGTAGATTAAATACAACTTAGATATAAATGACTGACTTTCAGAAATTGTATGACAGAATGAGTAGGCAACATGAATTTACAATGCACTCTGCTTTAGATTATAAAGTTAGAGAAAAAAATAAAAGGTATGAGCCTTTCAGTTGTGAAAATTGATAGGTAGGAAAATGAATTAAGTTCAATTCAACAAACATTTGTTGAGTTTTAACAATTTGCTCTGCATTATGAACTATATGCTGCCAGGAATCACAAGTCTAGCAGTTGGTAATTTAGTTTGGAAAACAGACTCACCTTTATAAGGAAAGATAAAATGGTGTAATAGAAATAACATGGGCTTTAGAGTCTAATTTTGCTTAAAAAGATGTTGAAATTCAGAGTAAGCATGACTTATTTCCACTCAGGCAAACTATGTTTTTTGCACTTGGCCAAGTAGATTTAACATTTCTAATAATTTTGAGGAATTACCAAATTTTTTTTCATGTTTGGTTTGGATCACTTGTCCAAGTACAGAAAATTATATACAACCACAGTTTGGTGGAATTACAAAAGTGGATTAATTAACACACCTACCTGTATCTGAAAGGCATATATTCAAAACAGAAAAAAATAAATGGATCCTAATGAATACGTGAGGTCAAAATTTCAACATTAATTGACTCAAAAAATAGCAGAGGAGGGTATAGGCATGTATTATACTTTTCCCTTTGTAACCCACTCTCACTTTTATTCCTATGGATGGTTCATTACATCTCTTAATTGAATAGTTCTTCTTCTCTGAATCACTAACCTCCATTTTTACTCTACCTCTACCCAGCACCAGTATGAATCTAGTCATTATAATGCAACCCCACCTCTAAAGTGTAGACTTTGCCTCTCCTCCTCTGTCCACACTCTTTCTCTATCTTCCCTCTTCTTAATCTGCGTACCTCAGACTGGGATCATTCACTTTCTTCATGTTCAATGCTAAATTATTTTAATTAGCCAAATATATAATTAGATTTTTTTCTGGCATTGGTAACAGCTCATTTTAAATTGTGAGACTATTTCATTTGAGCATATATTTTCTGAAAAGACACCCATATTGGATCATGCATTCAATGGTACATAGTGAAAGTATTAACTTGTAAGAATGAAGCTACTAATTTCATCCATGTCAACTTGACTGGAGGCTCCTGGATTGTAAATAACATTTTCATACGTTGATTCATGGAACTAACTAAAAACAAATCTTAGTCAATATATCATATGGTTTTTAAGGTCATTATAAATGTCTTCTCAGTGCTTATCAATCTTGGGCTCCGAGAGACAATGTTAGAGTTGAGCTTTTCTCTAGTAGATAAGGAAGTAAATTTATAAAGCACATCCAGTGTTCTACAGATGAGGCCTTCTTTTGAATAAGCAACAGTTAGTGGATGTCTTAGTCTGTTTTGGTTATTCCTGAGAGTTGGTCGTCATAAAAAAGAGAGGTTTGTTTAGCTTATGATTCTGGAGACTCTTAAGTCCAAGAAGCATAGTGCCAGCAAATGCTCGGCTTCTGGAGAGGGCCGAGTGCCATGTCACAACATGGCAGAGAAGCAGAAAGGCCAGTGGACGTGTGCAAAGGGAGACACATGAGAGGCTGAGCTTGCTTTCTAGCAACCCACTCTCTCATGAACTTCTCCATTCCCAACAGAGCAAAAACTCACTCACTCTTACAGAATGGCCTTAATCTATTCTTGAAGCTGGTGTTCCCACGATCCAAACATCTTCCACTAGACCCCACCTCCCAACATTGCCATATTGGAAGTCAAATTTCAACGGGGGTTTTGGAGGAGACACACTCAAACCATAATAGTGAAGATAGTTAATTTATCTTGGATCATTTACTCTTGAAATAGAAATGAATTACTGTAAGAAAAGACACAGACTTGAGGTAGAAAACAAATCTCATAGTTTTATTAGATGAGGCCATAGACTATATGTTTAATATACAAACATTTACTAGTAATATTCAAAGGAAATCTTAGGTTAGCAATGGTGAAGTGCCCAGGAAATAACAGCAGGAAGCCATTACAATCCCTGGAACTAAAGGAATCAGGAGAAGGTAAGGTATTAGTGAAACTAAGTGCTAGTCTAAGATTTCCCTAGATCCGCTTACACCTCTATAAACAGTCCCTTTGTTCAAGAAACACTCAGGGTTATCATATGTTTCTTAGCAAATTCCCCAAATTATTACCTTAATTTTCATCTACATTACAGAGAGTTGAGAAAAGTATGATGAGAGTAAAAGTTTGGAGAAAAGAATGAACCTCATATCACCTTAATACCAAATTCATGGAAATAAAACAGGATGTTAACATTATATATAAATACAGTATATCCTGGAGAATAATGGATCCTGTTTAGGGACATTGATTAATCATAGTGCTATATGATGTGTAATATAATTCAGTTAAATAATAATTACCTCTGATTTTATTGGACTTGGATAGAGTGGAAAATAACTTCACCAATGTATAAGTGTAGACCAAATCTGCTGCAGTGACATAATATTATGAACATATTGTTGTTTTACTCAACTAGTCTTCATAAATTCACCCACAGGAGTGAAACTTAGCTGATGGACATGTCAGATAAGTGTATCAAAACCCAGTTTAGTTTTTATACTGCTATATTCCTGTATTGGGATAACTTGATAGATGGTTTTACAGTGTAAAAATCACCATGCATTTTGGTTATAAAATATCAAGAGATCATGTAAATCTGCAACATACAATTCTGATTATTTACATTTATTTGAATTACTGTTGTGCAGTGTTACAAGTTTGGCAAATAATAAGTCACATCAAGGTCACAGGTTGACTTAATTTAAATAGTGGCCTTTTGATATGGGCTGCTGAGGGTGGCAAAATAGATGTGCTCTCTGCTTAATTACCATCGATGTGGTGTTGTGCCTAATAATGTTACATGCACCTTTGCACCTCTTGAGATTTAATCCCCTTCTCAGCTGGCATTTTTATGTTTGAATTGCTTTGACTACTTCAACCAGATTGTAAGAGCCCCAGGCAGAGACCAAGTCATCTCTTAAGTCAATACAGAGTCGAGCACATTGTCCGAGTGTTGCAAACAATTCACGGGTGAAACTTTTGCAGAGAATCTTGCCTTACTGACATCAGCTGAATAATGAAGGCAATCACGAAGGGACTAAAATAGATTCTTGTTATAATGTCCTTATTTTCTCTTGAGTGATACTATTAAAATTGTTTTTCCTTTTCTGCATGTGTGTGGACTAGGTGCTTGGGCTATAGCAGAGGGGGCTTCCGCAGTCTTTTCTGCTTCTTGCTATTTTTCTCTCCGATTTATAGTGTTGGCCTTATGGCTCACTCTTCCCATTCAACATCTGTCCCCCTTTTATGGTACCCTTCAGAGAAAGGAAATATTTTAATCTTAATAAATGGATAACCTGTCTGAGACATGAAGATATTCCCCATACATAAGCTACATTTCAGAAATGAATGAGTTGTTCTAATTTGCAGTTGTCCTTGAAAATTAATGGTATGCAATTAATAATATGCTAATTCATTTTATTCTCTGTTCCATATGGTATTGGCTTGAGTTTCATGCTAGGTTTGCCCTTTTGAAAATGATTTAAAAATAATTCCTTACTATGGAGAAGTTTTAAGAGTCAAGATGATCTATTGGGTAGAACTCTGGGCTAAAAACAAAGAGATGGATTTTATTTATACATTTATTGTACAATTTGGCATGCTACTCACATTTTGAGGGTGTTGCCCCACTGGAAGACAGAGCTAACTTGGTCTTTTTGTGGATGTGCATTCTAGAGCTGTCCTCCACACAAGATTGACAAAGCATATAACCCTGCAACAGGGATAGCTAAAAAGCCCAACAGGGAAAGCTAAAAAGTTAGTTGAACTTCAAACAAATCTGGGTTGCAGGGGATGTCTTGCCACTGTAAATGTATTAGTAAGAAATGTCTCTGCTTCAAGGGCAGAGACTCAAATTTAGTCTCACAGTATTTTAAAAACTCAAGCTTTCTGTTTGAAGTCATCATTAACAATTACCTTTTCTCATCAAGACCTGGTTGCCATATGAATGGATGGTGTTTGCAGAGCATTCAGGTGTTTGGCATCTCTCCATGTTTGTCGTCAATTATTTGGAGTTCTTCCTTATACCACTGGCGTTTGAACCATTGCTCAGCCCATACTTTAGTCTCTCCTGTTAATAATTACGGAGCTCTCCCACACCCTTAGAAGGGTGATATTTGTAACATTTAACCAACAAAGCTTGGCTACAGACTAATCAAAACAGACACCAGCTGTGAACAACTGGGCAGAGCAAACCAGCTGGGTATCAGCTCTGCTCTGGACTTGTCCTGTCAAATGCAGAGTTTAAGAGACCCTGTGGCTGCCTTCACCTATGTCCCTTCAGTATTCAGCATTTCATTAGTGCTCAGGTGTCCTGTGGTCTCTCTGCCTAAGGGCTTTCTCTCAGACTTTGCATAAGACAGACAGGAAGTGCTGGAGAATTAATGTCACCAGGAGAAACTCTTAAATAATAATGAATGGAAGTTGTAGTATAAATACCCCAGTGTTCTCGTCCCTTAGATGGGTAGCTCTGAGGCATGTTCCACACTGTCTCCCAGAGATGATCAGCGGGATCGAGACTCTGCTGCCCACAGTAGCATCGTGCTCATTATCATACCCATTACTGGTTTCCTGTGTCCTATCACCTCTCCCCTTCCAGTGCTTCTTGGGACCAGCCAAATAGGCAAAGCAAAAACCAGAATATAGCAAATTTCTATAATTTTATGCTGCCTTGGCATTTATTTTGAACATAGATTTAACTTTTCCATATCAGAAGCAGGGCTTAGTCACCCTTGACACAGTTTCCAATTCTTTGCCTCCTTCCAGTTCCTTTATGTGATTGACCCAGATATTATGCCTTATACAGTTGTTTCCTTCTGACCACCTCCCTCTGGGACAGACAGATACAATCTACTTGACTCACCCCACTGACCCCCACACAATCCACAGGAACGGTGCAGATATGTCTCAGTGACAACCTCTTGGTCACAGTGTGACCCCATGGAACGTGTGCCTGCTTGCTCTAAACCCACCAATTAAAGTTCCTCTCAGGACACCTGCTTGGGTAACACCCTGACTCCAATAAAGGCTTCAGCCCATAGGTCTGTCATTTTCTGGCTCCCCATCTGCTGGTTGAGTGCGTTGCCTCCCTGATCTTCCCGTCGTCCCTCATCAGTACCTCTCTTGTGGACCTGTGAGTCATAAACTGCTTCTGTTATTTCATGTGTCTTTGTCATGTTGCCTCTTCTGTGTCTCGACCAACTGACACACCAAAACCTAACTTTTTTCCTGGTCAAGACTCTCCTAGAGAGTGGCTGTCTTGGTGGAAATAAACTATATGAAGATCACAAGGAGCCACAAGGATGTCTGTTGGATAAACAGGTTTCCTGTGAGAGGGACGACTGGTCATGGGTCTGACATTTAGGCATTAGGCCATGTGCCAGGATAAAGAAGTAACCTGTGAAAGGCACATTGTAAACATCTATGACCAACTCTCTTGGACTCCTGTCAGGACAAGGCTAGAGTTCATGACCACTTTCCAGAGAGAGATGTTGAGACCAAATTAGAGAGAAACACAACATGGGAGGGGGCACTGAACTCTGGGGGCTATTGATTTTTCTCACTGGTATTTACATGTAATCTGGTTTGGGGTTTCACCAGTATTTATCTAATAGGGACAGAGACACCACAAACTGGGAGAGAGTGAGAGAAATTCCCACAAAGACCCACAGAGAGAGACTCACACATGCTCATGTACTTAGACTTGGAGGTACAAGGAAACTAGCCCAGTACTTCTTTAAAAATAAAAAGTAATGAAGTACAGATATATTCTACAGAATGGGTGAACCTTGAAAATATTATGCTAAATGAAAGAATCCAGACACAAAAGGCTCCTTACTGTGTGATTCCATTTATATAAAATTTCTGTGATAGGCAAATCTATAGAGACAGAAAGATTAGTGGTTGCCAGGGCTTGGGGAGAGGGAGAAATAGAGAAATTTGGAATGACTGATTAATGGGTACCATCTTTCTTTGTAGGGTGATAAAAATACTTTGGACTTAGTGGTGATAGTTGTACATTATGAATATACTAAAAACCACTAAATTTTACATTTTAAACTGGTTAACATGGTGAATTTTATGCTATATGAACTTTATTTCAGTAAAAATATAAGAGAAACAGAGATATTAAAAGTCACTCACACACACACCACACACACACACACACACTCTACGGGGAGAAAGACATAAATACAGTAGCTACACACAGTACCCACAGAAGAAAAATAATACTTCTATACACAAATCACAAACATATATAGAAAGAGACATACACAGGGATGGAGAGAGACACACCCATAGACAGATACACAGAGAGACAGAAAGAGAGGCAGAGAATGCCTGGGTGTCACAGTTGAGGTGTGGGAACAAAAGACTGTGTAGAAAAACAATGACATCAAGGAAATAAGAACTTCAATTTGTAAGTAAATTACTTATTTAGGTAGTATTGATATGTTCCAAAAGGTGATTTTGGCTATATAAAGGGTGATTATTTTAAAAAGTAACATTTATTAAACTCTGTCAATGACAAAATATGTAAAACAATATTTCAGTAACTTAAAGTATTTAATTCTACAATAAAGGAATATGGATATGAGAATAATTAGAACTTGGGTCTTGTGGAAATATTGATTGTGATCCTATAGAGATATTCATCTTTAATGTCCATGACATTGCATTATGAGTAAATAATCAGTGTGTCAATATGGGATAGAAAGGAATAACATTCTTCAGGAATAAATTTAACTAGTTTCTTGTATATAATATTTGGCCTTGATTTTCTTACAGAATTAGCTTTATTATTTCAGATGATACTGTTTTCCTGATAAGAGGCTGTTACAATGTTGCCATGACTTGCAAGCTTGCTATTAATTTTAATAAGAATTTAATAAGTGTGACATCCTTTGGGAATTGACAACTGAATATTACCAGATGTTCTGTGTGCGGGCAGTATGGTTTAGGTGTAATTGGAAGCTGTTGTGCAGTTCTCATCTTTATAAATGGAGTTGAGTATACTGCTAATCTAAACCTAGTTCATGGTCATGGTTCTTACTTACTTTCCCTCTTTTCTATTCAAATTGTATCCCTTCCTATTTTTATGATGAAAAAGTTGTGTTGGTTCAGAACATACGTTGTCACTTCACCAGTGAGTATTGCAAGAAAGGAAGAAAAGTTTAAGTTTTGTGTATTGAGGTTGGAGGAAAATAGCTGTTCTCTATAGCAGTTTGACTTCGCCTTATGTTTCCAAGGTTATGCACCTGACTACATTCTTGAAAGAATGCTTCCAGCAAAGTGCCTCCTTATTATGAATGAGGTCCTCTTATTGTTCACAGGAGTTCTGGAAGCCACCTTTTTCCAGCTTCACTTCTTTTATTATCCTCTTTTATCTTGGTTGCTTTCATCTTATGTGTTTTCTTTGGCTTATAAAATGATTAAGCTTTAAGCAAGGAGTGGGTAAAGGTCATGACCCAGACAGTGGCCAATGGAAGCTTCTATAAAGTCTAAATCTTTTGATGAGGTTTGCAAAGTAAAACATAAAGGTGCTGCCACTTCTGGGGAAGAAATAAAAAAATGTTTGAAGGATAATAAATATTTGTCCAATTAAAGATTATTAAAATTATGTTTGGGAATTTGCAATGTTTGAGTTGCAGGATGAAAGTATTAGTAAAGGGAAATGGGCAAACCTCAACTGATCCTATACTTTAGGAACCAAGGACTTTCAATGACAAAGGAAAGTTCTTGGTTTTGGAATAAATATTTTAATTTAAGAGGTTATATTAGCCACAAAACTATGGAGACATAGAAATGTATACCAGATAAATGGAAAGAAAATTGGTTTCCCATTGGCATCCAATGAAGATCAATTCCTACTGAGTGGTGGAATGTGCAGAGCAGTTGAGTGATAGTCACCAAATTATTAGCTGTTACATGTTATCTTTCAACCTCTTCAATTTTACACAGGGGTGACACTTGATCAGTCACTTCTTAACTTTCCTTTCTTTTCTCTATAGAGTCTCATATTTCTGATTCTCCTCCTGACTCCCTATATATGTTTTCCTGTCTTTTTCTAAGGCTGCTCTTCCTCCATCTGAACCTTAAATGTAGATGTTTTGCAGAGTTTGCATCTCAGTATTACTCATTTATTGTGTTATATACTCTCTCCGAGCAATATGGTTTCATGGACGCATATGTAAAATCCAGATTTCATACAACCACTTATTAATATATGTATGGTTTTAATGAGCACATATATATTTATGGTCTCCAAATTTCCACCAGCAACTCAGATTTTTTCTGAACTGCCTCATCTTATTGAATGTTCCACTGAGACATTCCACAACCTTCCTAAATGTCTTAACTCATATGTGCTGCATACTTACCTTAAATATAATATGTTCAGAATGGAAATTATGCATGCAATTTCATTTTCAACTTATTCCTCTTTTAGTTTACCAAGTATCAAAATGTTTCTACTTTTTTAACCTGGAAACCTGGGAGTCATCCTAAATTATCTCCCAAAAGTCCCACTTGCAAATACCATCACCCCTACGAGCACCCCTCAGTTTGGTGCAGGACCCCAAAAGGAAAGGTCTGAACCCTGTTCCCTGTGGAAGCCTCCGTGTCATGGCTCAAGTGTCTCTCTCAACAGCTGTGGGTGGAGGAGGGGAAGGGTAGAAAAAGAGTCTAGGTGGAGGAAAGTCCACCCTCTGGTCATCTCCAATCCTCTCTCTGGGACTTAGTCCACCCATAATGATGGGGCTCTGGAGTCATGCAGATCACCTGAGACCCACTGGACCCCTGTGGCTCCTGTAGTCTTGGCCAGAGTTGTGAAATGTCCGTGTGGGGACAAGCACGATGGAACCTGAGGGGTCGGGGCCCCCTGGGGAGAACAAAGGCGCCTGGTGGGTAGAGAAGCAATATGGCACCTGCCATCTGGCTCAGGTCTGTGGGGTGGGAGGTGCCCTGGGGCTGCTGGGAGCCTGGTGCCCTGTCTGCAAGAAGTTCTCTGCTCAGTGGAGGCAGCAGTCTCTGGGCTCGCATCAGCAGAAGCTCTCTCCAGCAGCTTGGGAGCCCATCAACAGTCCAAGATGCGAGGGAGGGGAATGTTAATTTATCCACCTACCCTTCTCACTGCTCTCTGAGCCTCTTAGGGCTTGATCGCTGCCGATGCCTTTCTCCTTCCAGTTCTGCTCCGCAACCTCTTCCCATGGAGTCTCTTGTAGGTTCCTGCACCCTTCCTTCATCCCTCTTCTGATCTATTTTTGTCTGTTTGTTTTTCCTCTTTCATCTAAAACTTGCTTCTTACAAAGACGTGGTGGTTGGTGGTGTCTTTGATCTGCCATCTTGCCACCTCTGTGGTGGGTTTGTGATCAAATAGATGGACAGAGTACTCACTCATCAAAGCTAAAAGGCTGTGGGATGACTGAGTTTTAGGAGCGTGTGGAGAATCAGGAGTTGAATTTTGACACATTAAGCTTCACATATATATCAGATGTCCATTAGAAATGTTGAGTTAGTAGTTCAATATGAGTCTGAAATTTAGAGTAGAGTTCCAGGATGGTATATATTTTGGAATTAGCAGATTGAAGGTATTTCAAACAATGAGGCACAAGATTATTTAGGAATAAAAGTAAATAAAGGAAAAACCAAAGCTTGGGGACCGCAACACTTAGAGGTTGCGGAGATGAGGAGAATCTAATCCACGACTGCTTAGGAAGAAGCGGGCAGTCATGCAGATAAAGTACCAAAAGAGCCAAGAGAAAACAGTATTTGAAGGAGAAAGTGATCAAATATGTCATATACTATTAACAGTAAGTCATGATGAGAACTCAGAATTGATCATAATTTTTAAACAAAACCTTACTATCCATTCATTCATTTATTTATTCTAAGAGTGCACTTGAGAAACTTGAGAAGTACTGGTATGGGAACACTAGATAAAATATGAATAAAAAGCCAAACATGTAAGATATAGGAAATATTAATAAATGGAAATCTGATTAATTTCACAATACATGCATGTGCATGCCTGTTCTTGCACCATCAGAGAAACCTGAGGCAAAAGATGACATGAGTGGCGATAATGCCCACCCCTATAATATGTGAGAACTGACCAGCACATTTTCTAGAATTTTCTTCAAGAAGAAGAAAGGAAGCTACTATTTCTAACTTTTACAATGTAGCTCTTCTCTAAAGACTTATCAAAAGTTTCTTTAAAACAATTAATTGTTGACTGAAAGAGCCTAAAGAAGTTTGTTTGACATGATTAGGAATGGTAGAGTGGATTTGAGTGACATCCGACATTCTCTGGCACTATGTGCACATGCATGCATAATGACATTTTCACGAAAGGTTAATGCATGTATTATGTAAGCATGGCTTACTTTAAAGCTGTGCAAATTTCCTCCAAGAAATAAAAAGGAAAGTGAGCCTCTGTTCTATCAACACTGAAGTTAAAAATCCTATTACAAAGCAGCTGAAATCCAAATAAAATACATTAAAAATTTCAAACTCTGAAGAATAGAATTCTTCTTTTCTTAAAAAAATATTTGCAGTTGTTGAGCTTATTGTCCTCAATTTAAAATAATTAAAAATAAGCCATATATTTGAATGGTTCTAAGTTCAAATGCACAAAAAGGGAGAAATTTCTGTCTCACTCATCTCCCCTAGCTGTTCTGTTTTTCCTCCCAAGAGGCAACAAAGATTACTAGTTAAAATGAAGTATTTTAAGTTCATGTTAACAGTTATTTGTTGAATGACTTCTACATACAGGATGCTGTGTTAAATGTTGTGGTATCTGCCTTAAAGGATTTTGAAAAAATATTGAATCTGGTTTATAGATGACTCTGAACAATATGCTGGCATTACCCAAAAGTAAAGAGCTGTAGCACAGTAAGTCCACTCTGAAAGGCAGTATGAAAGGAAATCCCACGCCCTCTCCACCCAGAGAGCAGGTCTTTAAATCTCAAAGAAGAAACAGCCAGAGGTATGGTGCTACACCGTTTCATAGTTATTGACTATGGGTTCGATTGGATAGTCAGGAACTTAGAAGGAACACAGAAAATTGGTGACAAAATACTAAGGGGTAAGAGTATGTTGACAGACCTCTATGAATGGGCACAGTGTGAAATCATCTGTGTCCTGTGTGAATGCTTACCAGAGAACCTCAGCCAGAAGAGGAGCTTAACAATAAGATGAGCAAGATGACACATTCTATCTTCAACCATTCTTGTTCTTGCTCAGTGGGTTCACAAATTGTCCAGGGTAGTGGGAATGCAGGTTATGCATGGACTCACAAATGGGCTTTTAATCACCAAGAATGAATAGCTACAGCCACTGCTGAATGCTCAATCTGTCAAGATCACAGACCAGTGGTGCCAATCTGGCACCATTCTCTGTGGTGACCAGCCAGCCCACTGTGGCACACTGGTTATGTTGGATCACTTTCCTTATGGAAAGAACCAGGATTTGTTCTCACTGGAATAGACATTACCCTGGAAATGGATTTCCTCTATTGTTCTTTCAAAACCCTCACACGTGGGTCTACAGATGACTTAGTCACTGTAATGGCATTCCCCACAGAATTTCTTCTGACCACGTGACTCATTTTACTGCAAATAACATGTGACAATAGGCTTATGATTGTGGAGTCCTCTGGTTTTATCATGCTTTCCATCACCTTGATGTACCTGGTTTCACTGATATGTGAAGTGGCATTTTGAAGACTCAGTTTAGGTGCCAGTTTTTGCAACACTTTGGAAGCTAGGGTAGTGGCTACCAGAATGTGGCATATGCTCTAAATCTGCCATCAGTACACGGTGGTGCTCCCCACATAGTCAGGATTGACAGCATGGGAATCAAGGTATAGCAATAGGAGCGACTTCTCTCACTGTTACTTCTAGTGATCTGATAGTGAAAGTTTTGTTTCTCTCTCCTTTGGGTTCTGCTGGTCTGGTGGTCTCAGTTCCCCCAAAAATACAGCAACCCCATACAGACAGAATGCTTAATGGCCTGTCCCTTGAAAATCTGGGCTATCCCACATACTAACATGCTTTCTGAAATCAAAGTATACATGAAATTTGTAGTGAAAGAAAGACAATACAAATATCAGCTGTTATCACACACCCAGTTTTCAAAAATGAGGACTGTAATAATCATAAGTTTTTCTTCCTTATTTTAATATAAACATATTTGTGTCTATTTTAACCATTTTCCTTCCTTCTCCTGTTCCCCTATGATCTAACATAACATGAGATAACAATAGCTAACCTCGTATCTTGATATTTAAATTGTAATGTATCAAGGGGGAACATGACTGAGCTAGATGATAAATGTGCATCATTCAAACATGGATAGAGTAACTTTTCATCCTTTTTAGGGCAAAGGGTTAGCATATTTTTGGTTGTACAAGGGAAAGTTTTATCATGTTAATAACTAAATACATGATTTTGATATTGTTTTTATGTGCAAGTTAAATATGACTAAGAGATGTGTATGGTGCCAAATTAATAAAGGGTAGTATGTTCATTTAGCTAATCTGAGGCGACTTTTCCAGAATTCTCTTCCCTCCAGGATTATGGGTTGGAGTTGACAACAGGAGAAGTTTGTGTGAGATTTGGATAGGAGAAGAGAGGCAGCAGCCATGTTCACACTCAGAAGGCTGGTGCAGCATTAGGCAGAGTTGTAGCACCTGTACATTGTTGTGGCTCTGCAGGCTCACCTGCAAGTTTTGCTGGATCTTCTGTAGCTTCCTCAGATCCTGAGTAACATGCATTCGCAGCTCCCTGATGGAGTATACTAGATCTGCAGGAAAACTGCGTCGGCTGAAGTTGGAGACCTGAGGCTTGGAGGAGGTATGAGATCAAGGAAGGTCCTGGTGAATGTCAAAAGTGGGTTTATTTGTCTTTGTAGAGTCAAGCTCATCCTCATAGATTCCAGTTTGTCCTTGCCCTCCCCCCATTCATACTTATCTTCCCTGCTTGACTTCTGGCCCAGTTTATTTCAGGCCCAGCACTCCATGCAGGGGTACCAAATGGGCTTGAAGTAAATAAATCTCTAAATAAGCCCTTTTATTACCCATAGAGATTCTGCTACTTTGAAGAAACATAACTGATAGTCTAGTCGGAAATATAGATGTGCATAAAAGTAGCTATAAGACAGTATGTATTTAGATGTAACATATTCTGTAATATCATATTGGAATCACAGAAGGGGGAGAGAGACAGAGATAGAGAGAGAGAGATAGCCAGGGGGATATTGGAAAAGACTTTATGGAGGGAGTAGCATTTCATCCTCTGAACATGGAAAATGGATGAAATTTTTACTGCCATAATAAAGGAGTAAAAATAGAGATAAGAAAGTTGTTATCTACTGCATATTTAATGACTGCCAGGTATTAGTACAATGGGAAACAAGACAGGCACAATTACTGCTGTTTTGGAATTTATAGTCTAGCAGGGATGACTCATACCGAAAATGTCGTGCACTCCATCTAGTGAAGGCTTCTAAGTACATGCTGCATATTTTGCTCTGATTGTAACTAAATGACACTTGGGTGACTAGCGGAATCTTGAATTTCCAAATATTGTCCCAATATGGTTTACTTTTGTGAGATATAACTAACAAGGTGTAAAGAAGAAGTCTCTGGGCTTTTGGTTTCCTACACTTGTTTCCCATTCTCACTCCACTCACCAGCTGCTCTCCGCCATCTGTTTCCTCTATTCCACTAAAACAGCTGTTGCACAGGCCACCAACGCTCTTAACTGCCAAATCTCACAGCTCCACATTGGTTCTTACTTTATTTGACATTACTTTGCCATTTGACATTGTGGTCATTCCTTTCTTCTTTAAATTCTCTCAGCCTCTCACACTACTGTCTCCTAGTTTTCCTTTTATTTCTCTCCTCCTTCTGAATCTGCTTAGTTTTGTATTCAATATTTGGTGAATAGTATCTGAATGTGCCAAAAATGACCTGAAAGTCAATTTATCACTCCTTTTATCTATCATTCTATATATGCAATTGGTGACTGATTCCTGTGTTATAAATTGTCACATTCCTTTGTAATTTGTGCCCTCTTATTCAGTTTGACTCTTTTTGTCTTATATTAACCCTATAAGTATTATCCCTTGGCCACTATGAGACACTCCTTTCTTACCTATCTGCTGTATTTTTGTCTTTCGCCAATCCATCCTTCATGTGACCACTAGACACATATTTCTGAAATGCAAATGGAGTAACATAAGTACTCTCCTTACTCTTCAGGGACCTGAGGATAAGTACCAAATTCCTTAAAATGGCATAGAAAGCCCTGCGTGATTTGACACCTGACTACCTCTTAATATTCAAATTCTCATACATGCTCTCACCCCTCCAGCCAGGTCAAATAGCTCAAACTTTTATAAAGATTCTATAATCTATCTCCCTAAAAATACTCTTTCTCTTCATCTACTCAGCCAACACCTAGTCTTGTTTCAGTAGTAAGTTCTAGGGTCATGATTAGCTTATTCATTTATTCAATCAAAATTGATTGACCACCTTTGATGTGCCAGATAATGTTCTCTCTCTCCTGCATAAAGCCTTCCTTAACTAGTTGCTCTCTTTTTCCCTTGGCTTTCCTTCCCATTGTTTCTAGCTGTCCACTAAATAGCACTGGATATTCACTGCTGTCCATTAAAATTCAGGTTCAAGTTCTCCTCTCTGTGATTAACATCCTGTGCACACACGTGTCTCTGCAATTAACTATGTCCTAACTTGTGGTTTGTTTCTTTGTTTCTCCTATCATACTGTGAGCTTGTTGGTGGTGGGAATTGTATCTTTGTATGTTGTGTGTATGTGTGATCCCATTGGCTAGTATGATTTCTGCTACTTTATAATTCCTTAATTTTTCTGAATGGAGATGATTTAGAATCAAAAGTCCTGATAGAATAAATTATTTCATCTCTCTGAGCCCCGTCTGTAAAACAAAACAAAGATAAAAGCCAGAGTAATAATTGCTCTGCACATTATATGAGCTTTTTGGGAATTCAGATAAGATACTCTAGGAGAAAATATTTCATAAATAGCAAAGCTTTACTGTTTTAGTTCGCTTTGGTTACAAGGAGTAGGGCTGTCCAGATAAGGTCAAAGAACGGTTTTATGGAAAGGGCATAACTGCAGTTCTGTTCCAGGGCTAAACTCAGTCTTTCATCAGTCTGTCTCTACACAACCTTTCTCTCTGCTTTTCACTGTGTTTCTAGTGCTGTCACTGCCAGTCACATCCTCATGCTTCTTTTGTGGATTCTATTACCTCCAGCACTGGGACTTCACTTATCTCTACACAGTGGACCAGCGAATACGGAGAGAATTTGCAACATAGCCCCGCCATCTGTATAATTGTCTTGGGAAACAGAGTGAGACCCTATCTTAAAAAACAAAAAAAAATAGCTAATAGCTAATAAAGAACTTAAACATGCCTGATAGTTCCTCCCTCTAGATAGTAAGTTTTTAAGAGTTGCTACATTTGAATTTATTATTGTATTACTCCTAGTAATTTTCATAATTGTGAGTGCTTAATAGCTTTTTGAATGAAGAAATTTATTATTTTTTTAAAATTCTATTATTGTGACATTAATGATATTTAAAAAAAATCATAAAATTAGCATTGTTTCCCCCTTCTCTGCCTACTCTTTTCCTATACAGATACACTAAAGCTTGGAATATTTCCTATTTCTCTTTTTTACTTAATAAGGACATTTTTGATAAATAATCATTTTTTAAAATTAATCCAAGTATTATCACAATCACCCAAAATTTTGAAAATGTTTAGGAAATATTGACAATAATTTTATTATATGCTTGTATTATGAAAATATATTATTTAAAAAGAAAAATGAGAAATTAGACTTTAAAGGAGAAATTCAAAATATTAGATTTATTACTGTTGGTACTTAGAAGATATGCTGAACAGGTCAACATGTTTCCAAAGAAGTAAAGTAAAATAGGAAAGAAAGAGAAAGAAAGTGAGAGAGAAAGAGAAAAAAATGAAACTGCAGAGTTTGCTTTGCATTACAGAAATGTTTTGTTTCATATTTACTCCATGTTGGAAATTATATGTGTGTGTATATATACACATACACATGTATATATAAATGTTATATATATTACATAATGTTTTAATATATACATATACAATTTATTAGATTATAATTGAACCCAGCACAATGCCTGGTGGCACACTTTATTCCCACAATTTCCTAACTTGAATTACTGTTGGATTCTCATTTTTGCCTTTCATTTTTTAGGCGATTTTTTGTCTGAAGTTTCATATACTGACCTGGGTTATTAAAGATTAATTTTGTAAGTAACATTTTTGGAAATATATGAAATGCCTGTTTAAATATATATAACATAACATTATGGGTAAATAACTTGGTGAATTTATTTTATACCTGTGCTAATTTAAAATCAAGATTCTACATATGAGAAATATGTATTCATATTTTATTTATATTTTATAGTCACATTATGCAGAACTCTTAGAAATAGGAAATCAAATAGTAGTCTTGGATTTTCTTTGTCTGGAAGAGAGAGTGTCTCAGATCCAACTTTGGGATGAATACATCTTATTTCTTATTTTAAAATATTTGCATCTTACTTAAATTTTTCCTTTCTCATTCTTCTCCTTTATGTTTTAGCATATATTATTCTTGCTGCTTGAATTTCCTTTTTCCTCCTGTTCAATTGCATGAGTCAAAAACCTTGAATAAAGAAAGTTAATTTGGGGGCTTCAGATCCCATCAACAGGAAAAAAAATCTGATATGGTAGACAAGGAAGACTTCAAAAAGAAAGTGAATTTCAGGGACAGGGTTTCCTGGAAATTTATACTTGCATTTCACCATTAGTTTGATTTACCTGCTAACATCACTTCTATATCTCTCAGTTTAACTTATTGCAAGATAGCAAAGAGAAGAGAAGATAATTGACCCAGGTTGGATTTGAATTCTTTCTCATATAATCTCTTATGAACAGGAAGGCTTAGTCTCATCCATTAAGCTGGGGAAAAATGAGGAGCATCTCCAGGAATCTTATAAAATTGTTCTGTGCCCTTAAAGACCTGTCTAACATGGTGCTTCTCTGACCCACGGTTCATCTCTTTTCTATTGGTTACTTCTTTTTGGGGTTTTTACAATTTCAGCCCAAATTTCTGTCATAACATTTTTCATGATTACTTTGTTTTACTTGCTGGTATGTGAGCTTCTTCACAGTAGGAGCATATTTTATTCAACTTTATATTCCTAGTGGCTATCAAAGTGTTTAACATGTAGTAGTTGAGAAGTGAAATATAAAATAAATGAATGAATATAGCTGGAAGAGAGTAAATGTCCATTTCCCAATGACTAAGCATTGGACTATAGATACATTCCATTATAGTTGAGCACACTGTATGAATAGGCCTATCTGTTTTTAAAGGAGAAAGTGGAAACACTTAGTGTGCACTTATTTATACAGTTGCTTCATAACTATAACCTCTATAGCTCCTGCTGATATAATGCTTGGTATCCTGGCAGGTACATCTTTTAATTTCAGAATTTAAAGAGAGGTATGATCTTTGCCATCAGATTCTATACTTACTCATAGCAGAATTGTGTGTATATGTTTTTTTTTTTTATTTCTTACTAAGGAACTATTGATTTTTCTCTGCTCTTTGTAACCAGCAATTCTCAACTCAAATGAGTAGAGTCTATTTTTAGGTTTAAACGTAGATATCTCAATTCCAGCAGAAATACTAATGTAGTCATATTCTACTATCCAGTAGATGCTATTAACAAAAGCCAAATTTTTTTGTTGAAAACGAATTACTAGGTTTAGTGGTAGAACTGTGTATATATGTGTTGTGTGTATCAATGTGCATATGAATGTGTGTATATATAAAAGATGTATTCATGATACACATATGTATATTTAAGATATATATGTATAAAACATACATATATTTATATTTAATAAATAGAAAGTAAAAACCCTGTGTATGCTAAAGTCAATAATATCATTTTTTAGAATAGTATCTTCTAGATCTGAGTGTCTGAATATTTGATATTTATTTGATTATTTATTTTGACTTTTCCAAACAATTTATGAATTTAAGATAAATATTTCTTAATTCTTTTTGTTTTCACTGAAGCCTTTACAATCTATTTTAAAATCTAAAAGAGGCCCAGGACTAATTATATATTCATATTTTATCCCAAGCTTGTAGCAGTGTGCTTGATATCCATTAAACTTTTAAATATTTATTGAATTTGAATGAAGAAATTGACATTATATTAAAATGTCCTATTATGGAAACATAGCAGAGCAGATATGATATTTTGATTGGCAAAGAGCAATTTCTAATTACTTAAAATGATAAAGGAGGAAAGTATAGTTATATCAGGTTTATATTTAAACTGGTAATGTGAGTAGGCAAAAGTAGGGCAGCTTCTTAAAATGAGAGTTTGCTTTTAGGAGCTGTGAGTAATGGGAATTTGATAAAGTCAGCATATGATTTTGTTCAGATTAAAGTCTTAAAAATTGTTTTGTCTAATTAATGTGGAAGTATTTACAACTACAACTCTATCACCATAAGAGTTTGTTATTCTCTCAAAAACTGTCTTTGACTTATATATTTGTCTAATATATTGAGCATGTAACTAGATCTAAATTACTTTTCACCTAATTTCTCAGTAACTTATCTTAGTGTCTATATTTTGTAAGCAAACACTTATATAGTTTTTTATAATGTGGCAACCACTGTTCTGGGCTCTTAATACACATGATACTTTTTTCATTCCCATAACAATTCTTTGAGGTAGGTACTACCATCATCCCCATTTTACAGACAAGGACTTTGAAGCATGTTGGAGAGGCTGAGAAAATCAGCAAGTAATTGTCTGGTAAGTGGCAGAGCCAGGGTTTGAAGCCAGTTGTTCTGGCCACTAGGCTCTTAACCACTATCCCTGCTGCATTTGGGCACATGCTAAAGCAGTATTTCCCAGAGATCATCTTCAGAACATTGAATCATGAGACACTGTGACCAGACCTCTCTATGCAAACTAGTTTGGCAAATATTTTAGACCGTATACAGTTTGTATGAGTTTCCTGCTGCTGCTATAACAAACTGGCACCAATTTAGTGGATTAAGATAATACAAATCTATCTTACAGTTCTGGAGATCAGAAGTCCTGAAATCAAGACATGGGCAGGGCTGTGTCCCTTTTGGAGCCTGTAGGGGGCAATCTGTTTTGTTGTCTTTTTCCAGCTTCTAGAGGCCTCCTGCATTCCTTGGCTCCTGGCCTTTTCCTCTATTTTTAAAATCAGCAGTTTAGCATCTGGGCCCATTCAGGTAATCCAGGATACACTTCTTCCCATCACAAATTCTCTAACATGACCACGTCGGCAAAGTTCCTTTTGCCACGTAAGGTAACATATTTACCTTAAGAGTGATGACCTAGGGTTGGAGTCCCCAACACCTGGGCCACAGACCAGTACCGACAGGTCCATGGCCTGTTAGGGACCATAGAGCTCTGCCACAATCCCCTAGCCCCCAACTGTGGGAAAATTGTCTTCCATGAAACTTAGAGAAGGGGGGGCAGACAAAGCCGGAAGTGAGTGGCAGGCGAGTGAAGCTTCATCTGTATTTATGTGCACTACACGTGGCTCGAATCGCAGCCTGAGCTCTGCCCCCACCTTCCCAATTCCTGTCCCCGTCCGTGCAAAAATTGTCTTCTATGAAACCAGCCCCTGGTGCCAAAAATGTTGGGGACCGCTGACCTAGGATATCTGGTAGACGAAGTTCTAAGCAGCGAAGCATTCAAGAAGTGGTGTGGCTACTTTCAAGGATCAGATACAGCAGCAAAAGAATGACCTAAAAGGTAGGTTTTGTAATTAAAAGGGAAGAAAAGCATAAAAATTTGGAAAAATTTCAGCCTGGCCATGTGGTAGAGAAGGGAAGAGAGTTTTCAAGATAGGAATCCAAGGGTACTGCAGCACAACCACTTGCTAGAGAGATTAGCATGAATAAAAGGAAGCAGGATGCTAATAGTCAAGGGACAGTGGGGAAAAGGCCCTGAAGGCATTTCAAGAATCTTCAAGGCAGCCCCTCCCTTGACAGTCCCAGAGCCCTAGGAGGACAGAATGGTTTCCAGGGACACTGCTGGGGCACTGCTGCCCTATGCCACCTCAAAACACTGCTCCCTACATCCCAGCTGTTCCAGCTACAGCTGTAGCTCAAAGGGCCCCAGGTACTGCCTAGGGTGCCATTCTGGCGGGTGCAAGCCATGAACTTTGGTGGCTTCCATGTAGTGTTAAGTCTGATGGCACCCAGAATGCAAGAGTGATGGAGGCTTGGCAGCTTCTATCTAGATTTCAGAGGATGTATTAGAAAGCCTGGGTGTCCAGGCAAAAGCCTGCCACAGGGGTAGAGCCACCACAGAAAGCCCCTGTTAGGGCAGTGCCTAATGGAGCTGTGGGAATGGGGCTGCCACAGGGACCCCAGAATTACAGAGTTACCAGCAGCATGCAACCTCAGCTTGGAAAAGCTTCAGGCACTAGACTCCAAACAGTGAGAGCAACTGTGTGGGCTGTGTGCCCCAAAGCCATGAGGGCGGGCTGCCTGAGAGCTTGGGAGCCCAGCCCTTGCACCAGTGCACCCAGGATGTGGGTTATGGAGTAAGGGAGATTATTTTGAAGCTTTAAGATTGAATGTCTGCCCAGCTGGGCTTCAAAGTTGCATGGGGCTTGTCACCCCTTTATTTTCGCTGATTTCTCACTTTTGGAAAGGGAATGTTTACCTAATGCCTGTACAACCATTGTATCTTGCAAGTAAATAGCTTGTTTTTGATGTTATAGGCTCTGAAGAAACTTAAGTCTCAAATGAGACATTGAACTTTGAACTTTTGAGTTGATGGTGGAACAAGTTAAGACTTTTGCAGACTATTGGCAAGGAATGATTATGTTTTGCAACATGAGAAGGATATGAGATTTGGGGGGCCAGAGGCAAAATTCTGTAGTTTGGCTGTTTGCCTCCTTCAAATCTCATGCTGAAATTTAATCCCCAATCTTGGGGGTGGGGTCCAGTGGGAGGTGTTTGGGTCCTGGGTCGGATCTCTCATGAATAGATTAATGCTCTCCCTGGGGAGGAAGGTGAGTGAGTTCTCATTCTATTAGTTCCCCTGAGAGCTGGTTGTTACAAAGAGCCTGCCATTTCCCCCCACCCCTTGCTTCCTCTCTCACCATGTGACCTCCCCTCCATAGGGGGGCATGCACTGACTCCCCTATAGCCTGAGGTTTTTACCAGATGTCCAATCTTGAATTTCTCCAGACATCAGAATCATAAGCCAAATAAATCTTTTTTCTTTATAAACTATCCCACCGCAGATAGTCCTTTATAGCAACACAAATGGACTAAGACAGCTTGTCTTTTCCCAGATGAAATTATGATGATTTTTATAGCTTAAATTATTGGGCTTACTTTGTTACATTTTCTTCCATTCACACCTTGCCACGGTGTCATTCTGGGCTACGTGTATTTCCTGCTCCTTAATGCTGAGCTTGGCCATGTGACTTATTTTGGCCAATAGAATGAGGCAGAAATAACACGTCATCAGTTGCAAATCTAGACCTCAAGAGGCTTTGTGGCCGCGGCGCGGGATGGGGGTTTTCGGGGATCCCGGAAGCCGTGGGCGCGCCGGGAGCAGTTGCACGGGCCAGCCAGACACAGAGGCCGAAGCCGCGACGCTGGCGGCAGGTGAGATGTTCCACAGCACCTGACCTCGCAGCCCTGACCCCTCCTTTACTCCACAGCTAATTCTTCGCCCCCTCCGGCCCCGCGGTCCACGGGCCCTGCGCCCTCCGTTGGCCTCTCGCTTCGGAGAGCCCCTCTCCCCTCAGGCCTGCAGCCCCAAAGCCCCACCGTCCCACTCCCTTGCAGCTCCTGCTTTCACTCTGGGCCCACCTCCAACAAGGACCCCTTTCAGAACGACGCCCCTAACTCCCACCGGCCCCTTCTCCTTTGGGCCTGCCTTTTCTCAGTTCTACCTGCGCCTTCCACAGCCCCGCCCGCAAGCCCCACGGGACCCTCTCAAAGCAGGGCTGCCTCGAATCCTGCAGGCGTCTTTCCCTCTCCTGAGATCCCCTCCTTACCCCGACCCTCTTCCCCTTCCCCCTCCCCCACACACATCCTAGGTGGTTGATGTCATTGTTATTATTAATGTGGAATAATAATGCTAGCTGGGATGTATTGAACATTTACCATGAGCCAGACCCTGTGCCAGACACTTCACGTGTTACATCATTTATTCCTTTCTGCAATCTGCAGAAAAGGACAGTGAAGTTCGGAGTTGGTGGAGTGGGAATCCAAACTCAGGCCAGTCTTACTCCACTATTAGTGCAGCTAGTTATTCCTTTGTTCTCACTTGGTCCCTTGGGTGTCCCCAGGGATCCAGGCAATTAACCACCTCAGGTCAGAGACTGACAACTGCCATATAGTTGGTTTTAGAGTTTCCAAAGTGTTTTCACAGTGGTGACTTTGAATCTCAGTGGGCACATGGGCTGGGAGGTAGGAATAATCTTTACCAGTGGGGTAGAGTCCTAGTTCTCAGAGAGGCTTGAGTGTTGAATGTGAGTGGAGGAAAGGCTTCTGCCCTTCCCTGGGAGTCAAAAGTCCACCTTGAGCCCCAGGGAACTGAGGAGAGGCACAGTTAGCCGCTGCTGCTCCCTAAGGGCAGTGTTGGCTCAATTAGTGCTGTCACCTGTGTGGTCACAGGTACAGTGCAGGCCTGACAGCTTCAGACTGAGGGTTCCACTCAAGATCGAGGAATTACAGAGAAAGCCCATGTCAAATGCTCCTTCACTTGACACACACCTAAGTGCTTCTGAAACCATGCCTATATCTGCATAACCTCAATTTTCAGAAGAAAGGACATGAAGTAACCTTGGATAGTCTTGATACTCTGGCATTCGCTGCTACTTATCTGACCAGAAGCTAATGGGAGTTGCTGCCTGAGATAGCCTCAGACGGCAGCTGTAGTTGTTTGAAAGTGAACAGATCAATGTTTCTTGATGCCTTTGCAAGCAAGCTTATGAGTTCCAGCTGCTTTACCACCTGAATACGCTTGTTCCCAGGTTGGGGCTTCTTGCTTGCTTTATTTATTTACTTCATGCTCATTCCAAGAAGGAAACCCAGAATGTTTTAGTCTGTTGTTTCCACCTCCCTCCTTGGGGACATAAAATCTCCTGGGCAGCAGTGTCTCATGAGAGATAGTTGCCAAGGCAGCATGTGTGTGGGATGTGTGTGTTTGTGTGTGTGAGTGTCGTGGGGTGGACACACGTCACTTCCCATCATGTGGGTGGAGCTGACACACCCAAGCTTACCTCTTGCAGAGACTGTCAGACATAGTTGGTGGTTCCTGGAATACAGGGCTCCATGTGCCCTACTCTGTCCCTGGTCTTGACACAGTGCCTGGCACGTAGTTGTTAATCAGTCCCCATTTGCTGGATGAGCACACGGCAGCTGACCCTCTCCACCTGTACTGTTCAATACAGTAGCCACCAGCCCATGTGGCTTTCGAGCACTTGAATGGTATCTGGTCCAAACAGAGATGTGCTGTGTCAAATAGACATTGAACTTTGAGACATAATACCAAAAATTAGAATGTAAAAAAATCTCCTTAATAATTTCATCTTGAGTTCATATTGAAATGATAATATTTGAGGTATATTGGGTTAAATAAAATGTTATTAAAATTTAAAAAAAAAGCCTGAAGAGGAGCCACCCTGGCTGACTGACCTGTAGATTTGTGAAAATCAATGCACATTGTGGCATGCCACTGAGACCATGTTGTTGTTTTTTTTGCATCAATAGCTAATTGATACAATAATTACATAATTCCAAGATACTGTTATGAGTTTTCTTAAGGACAATTCTTAAAGTTACTAAACAGGTTTTCTCCAAATTTCCTGTCATTGTATGAGGCTCTAGGTGAGTTCACCTAGAGTTTCAACCTGTTAACTGGGTCCTGGGAAAAAGAAATGTTAAAATGTGGATTGGGTTTGGGTAGATAAAGGCTAGTTATGTTGTATAATGATTGTCCTAAATATAACATCAGGTTCTATATTTTCAAGTGCTCATGTTAAGATGCATAAAATTATGCTTTCTAATAAGAATTATTTTGTGAATACATAATTTATATTTTATATGAGAATACAGGTTGTGATGTATTGAAGTGAGTCATTGTTTAGGATGAGAATGGCATGTGACAAGTAATTTCCTTAATATGAACTAATATTTTTGAAATCTCTTTTCCATGTAGTGTGTTATATGATTTACATACTTAGTTTCATTTAAGCCTTACAATAACCTTAAATAGAAGTTAGGTATATTTGTGCATATCCATTTCATAGATGAAAAATCCATGTTTGGAGTAGCTATGTCAGTTGCTCAAAGTTGCATAGCAAGTGAGGCAGGGAGTGAGATTTAAATTCTGGTCCATGTTCTTAACCACTCTTCAGCAACAGATTGTTTAGGTAAAGGGTTCAGACTCTGGAGCAAAACCACTTCATTTTGAGTTCTGTCTACTGTTACACTTACTGGCTCTATACGTCTTTTTTCTCCCCTATAAAATAGGAATATGGTTAAGTTTTGTTTTATAGGATTGTTGCAATTGTTAAAGGTCATAATTAATGTTCAGCACGTAGAACAGATCCCGGTAGGTAGAAAGCATTCAATGGATGTCATCCACTATCATCATCATCATCATCATCATCAACACTACTACTTAATGGAATTTAGTATTTATATGAACACCCTAACATTAAAGTGGGAGGACATTTGTAATAGAACAGAGTGGGTTAGCCATAAAGAGCATCTGGAATTGACTTTCTCCTACTTGGTCTGAAATTTCATCTTAAAAATAACTGGTAACAAGAGATTTCAAACTCTGTTTTCCAAGTGTGGCGCTTGTAGTTAAATTGTTTAGAAAGTCTCTTTTTGTGCTCCTCTCTCTGTAATGCTGATTTAACCATCTTCTGTGTATAGTATCCTATCGGCAGGTTTCCCATGTGTACTTGTAAGTGGAAGGTTATATGCTAATAGATGTTCATTGTGTAATGGGAGCATGGGGATATTTATTTCTTAGCAGAGCTTGTTACTCGGGTTATTGGTTGCTGTTTATAATCAGTTGTTGCACATCTTACCTGATCATGTAAAGGCTGAGTTGAACATGTGCAATGTCTCATTTGTGACACTGCAGGAAGTTTGTGTGCTTTATTTCATTACCTATTTTAGTGAATATCTTTCACCTCCTGATATTCCTCTGAATTCCATCTCATGGTTGAGTGGACCCTTGCCATTTACAGATTTAACATTTGTGGTTTTGATGATTCACAGAAAACATGGAAAGTTCACAACTTACAGTACTTGTTTGTTGAGGCTCATGTTTGAATTGTGTGTCCTTGAGGCCAGCATGAGGGGGAAAAACGTGACGCTTTGCACAAGCCTCATCAACCACTCTGTGTCTCGATACCACTGTGGCTCTGTTTTTCTCAGCTTGTTATCACATACGCAGAAACCCTCATTAGAGGTTCAAGGAGGTTATTGAAATGCATCATTACATAAACAGATTTATGTGAAAAATGATATGATATGGTGACATTTACATATGGGGATTTGCAAGGTCTTTTTACGTATCCCTTGTGAATGTTATAAGTCTATGGGCATGTATTAGATTAAATACACAGCGGTTTGGCCTCTTCATATTGGGGATGATGCCAAAGGGTACTGGTTTTATAAAATCGTTCTGGGGAACCAATGGCTTGGCAAACTCAATTAGGGTTATTTTTCTCCCTACATACTAAAAATGAAGATCAAATTGTTAGCACAATTCAACTATATTCAGGTATTTCTCTTTAAAATCTTAAGGGAATTTTACAACCTGAAATGTTGAAAACTAAGGCCTTAGGAAGACAAAACAATGCTATGCATGAGCCCATTTGAATTACATTTGTATAATGGGCTGGGGAAAACTGTCATGAGCACCTACTTTGTGTCAAGCTTTGTGCTTGCTGCCACCATATATTATATATTATCTTCATTAAATTCTTTTACTTTTCTCAGAAATAATCATTTTGTTTTATTTTATTGTGGTAAGAATACTTGCTATGTGATCTACCCTCAACACATTTTTAGGCAAAATGCAGTATTGTTAACCATAAGGACAATGCTATATAACAGGTCTCTAGAACTTATTCATCTTGCATAACTGAAATTTTATACCCTTTGAATTCCACTTCCCATTTCTTAAGACCATATAAAAGAAAAGTTAGTGGCGGGGAGGTTAGGAGGACATAGATGCACAATTAATTAAGCAAGACAACACTTGCTGGGATCCCTAGATCTCAATTTGGAATTGTAATTAGTGAATCTGTAATTTGTTGAGACCTCATTTCTAAGCTCTAGAACCAAATTACTGGTATACCTAATGTTCTGTTCAGTCTTATTTCTACCCCAAAATCTATACCAGAGTCTTGGGCCTGAATATTTAAATGTGGTAAAAAGTTGTATATACAATGATAGATTTTATTTATTTTAAAAATTATTCACTTTCATTCCCTGCTTCCATGGGTATAGTGTACTTCTTCCACCTTGATTCTGGGCATAGGCAAATAATTTGTTTGGCCAGTAGGGTGTTGGAAGATTTGATACAGCGAAGCCCTGAGTGTCATTAGACATATTCTCTTGAACTTCTTGCTATGAGAAGAAGAGGACAGGCCATACCTGCTGGTCCCAGGAGGAAGATTGCATGGAACAGAGCTGACCCATTACAGCACAACCTAGAGCACCATCCAGGGCACCCACAAGTGTGGGATCCAACCAAGGTGAAATTAACAGGATCTTGGAGCCCAGCCTGCATCAGCATCAGCCTACCCATAGATCTGTGAGAATAAAGGATCATTATTTTAGCCACTGTCTTTATAGGAGGTTTGCAATATTACAAACCCCCAAGTCATTTGTCAAAGTCCTAACAACCAATGTGATTTTATTTGAAGATAGAGCCCTTAAAGAGGTAATTAAATGAGGTCATAAGAGTGGATCCTAATCTGATAGGACTAGCATCCATTTAAGAAAAGGAATAGACACCAGAGATTTTTCTCTCCTCATATGAACACAGAGAAGAGGTTATGTAAAGATATAGAGTAAGGCAGCTGTCTACAAGCCAGGAAGAGAGAGGCTTCACCAGAAACCAACCCTGACTGCATCTTGATTGTGTACTTCTAGTCTCCAGAACTCTGAGAAAATAAATTTCTGTTGTTTAATCCACCCAGTCTATGGTATTTTGTGAAGGCAGTCTGAGCATCTTAAGATACTCTTCTACAAATTCTACCCCTAGTTAATTTGGCCTGAACAGTATCCTCAAAATTGAATAACCGATAGCAATATCTCCTTCTGGATTTTGACATACATTTGGGAAGGAGTACAGGCATGGATGAGTGTAAAGTAGGAAAGACATTTTATTTCAGATTCTCTTCAGAGAGACCAGTATCCCTTTATTATAAGTTCCAGAGATTAAGGTACCAGATCTACAAGTTTCCAAAGTTCTTGTACTTTATACTAGCTAAAAATATACCAATATTTATTTGGCATCTACCTTATGCCAAACTTACAAAGTTACTGTGCTATCATGGGCTAGAGATCAAAGGTGGGCAAAAGATGAATAAAAGATATATAATCTACTCAATGCAATGTACATATTTAATGTGAGTCTCATTTAGTACACCCTTCCTAAATAAGGGATAAGTTTAACTCTTTAGTCACTAGAGGAAAAGGGCAAAATTTCAGTCTTTGTATGGATTCTGCTTTTTGAATCGTCCTCTCTTTGTATTCTCAAATTTCTTTATTTGGGGTGATACTTTAATCTAAAATTTCTAGCAGCATTCTGATTTCTTAAATGCCTCAGGTGTTTTGGTCATAATCCTAAATCCAGTTCAGAAAATATTTCTATTAATTTCTCAAATTTATCTATAGTACTTTAATATTGCTATGGACTGAATTCCACTCCCCCCCATTCATTTGTTAAAGCTCTAACTCCAATGTGATGGTATTTGCAAATGGGGCTTTTGGGAGATAAGTAGGTTTAGATGAGGTCACGAGGGTGGGGTCCTCATGGCAGGATTAGCGTCCTCAAAAGAAGAGACAAAAGAATTCTCTCTCTCCCTCTCTCTGTCTGCCATGTGGCAAGAGTAAGAAAGCAGCTGTCTGCAATTTAGGAAGAGAGCCATCCCCAGAAAATGACCATGCTGGCACCCTAATCTCAGGTTTTCAGTTTCCAGAACTATGAGAAAATAAATTTCTGTTGTTTAAGCTGCAATCTATGGTATTTTGTTATGGCAGCTTGAGCAGACTACGAAAAATACCTTCTTTCATCCATTTCAATCTTTTATCAGTGAATCATGTTGCTGAGCAGGGGATATTTTTATCCATCTACAGCTGCTGTTCTTTACCTTTGGAAGATTGTATTTATTCTTCCTTGGTTTTGTTTTCCTGCCACATTCTAGCTGCTGGGCTGAACTAACTGACATTCCATTTTTTGTGTGTGCTGCTCTTTTTTTTTTACCTCTTTTTCAACCTGTGAATTATCTTCTGTCAAATGTACCTTAAAAAAAGATCTCAGGGCTCCTTTTCCTGGAGAGGCCCCTATGTCTATAGAATCGCAGATTTCCACCATTTCTGTCGTCCTGGCTACACTCACTTCCCTAGTTGCACTGTTCGGGTCAGAATCTCTTTGATTATCAGACTTTTATATTCCTGCTTCAGCCTTTTTTTTTCTTAAAGACTATTTTTCTTAGTCTGTAAGAGAACACCTGAGACTAAGTGATTTATAAAGAAAAGAAATTTATTTCCTACAGTTTTGGAGGCTGAGAAATCCAAGGTTGAGGGGCCGAATCTGCGTGGCTTCCGGTGAGAGCCTCATGCTGTGTCAGAACATGGCAGAAGGCATCACAGGTGACAGGGGCTCAGAGACATGGCCAAACTGGCTCATATTTATATAACAGACCCACTTTCTTATAATTTTCTCACTTCCTCAGTACACATTAACCCATCAATCCGTGAATGGATTAATCTGTACATGAAGGCAGAGCCTTCATAACCCAATCACTGCCCAAAGGTCCCATCTTTCAATATTGCTAAATTGAGGATCAAATTTCCAACACATGAACTCTTGAGTGACATATTCAAACCATAACACATTCTTTATTCTCCCTTACGGAGTTTTAGACTTTGTTCTTATGATTCCCTTGGGAAACAATGACTCTTACTCAATAACAGCTCTTTTCCCCGGATTTTTGCATGGCAATATAGTTCTTTCTCATCATTCAGGTGTCAGCTCACATGTCACTTCCTCAGATAGGTCTTCTCTGCCCATCCTGTTTACTTTTCTCCCTTCCTTGCTTTCTTTATATCATTAGCCCATTTTATTATCTTCAGAGTGCTATTGCAATGATCTATTTTTTTGCTTGTTTATTGTTCATTTTACTCAGATCAATGTAAACTTCATGAGAAAAAGAAACTTTCTTGTTTTGTTTACAAGTGTACCCCCTGGAGGTAAAATAATTTCTGACACATTTCAAGCACTCAATTGGTATTTGTTGAATAAAGGAATGAATCAGTGGAAAAATTGTCCTTCTAAGAATTAATAGAATGAGTCCTCTGGGGATATTTTTCTAGTTTCTCATTTCTAAAATGTTCCCTTTATTTCACATGAGTATGCTAAATATATCAAAGCCTGGACTTTGATACTCATGCCATTTCATTCTACCAGGAGATTTCACCTGTAAATTCTTAAGTATATACTGCTTCATGTTTATACATTCTAGTATATTATAATGATTAAAAACAATGATTTTATGTCCTAAATTCCTTACATTTCAATAATTCTTTGACCAATTCTCTATCTTCTGTATTTTCAAGATTTTTTTTCTTTCTATGGGATTAAATGGTTTAATCCTTAACAATTTCTTTACTTTTTTCGAAGACTAGTAACAGCCCTTCATTGGATATCCTGAGATAACACAGTAGAAGAGGAAATAAATTAGTTTTCAAAAGTAAATTGCCAAAAGTAAGTTCTAAAAACTAAGATAACAGGAGTGATATTTATCACTAATAATAATGCATTCCCTTTGTATGTTCTTTTATGGCTCCAATGTACTTTTAAGCTTATTATCTTATTTTATCTTTACAATACTTTTATGTCATAGATGAAGAAAGATGATCTCCGTTTCCTGAGAGTGAGATGAAGGCATTCAAGTTAATAGTTATTAAGACTGTTGTTAAGAGCCCCTGACTTCTCACCCAAAACACTTTCATTCCTATTATCAAGCATTAGATTTTTGACACGTATCATGATTTAGTTTAATATAGAAGCACATCCTTTCCTTAGCTGCAAACTACGTTTCTGTCTCAGGAGATGTCTTTAACATTTGGAATGGTGAAGTGGAAAGTATCCTGAACTAGGAATCCAGAGAATGAGATCCACTCCTATTTCTATTATAATTAGTTGTTCTTGAGAAAACAACTTCAATCTTTGGCCTCTAGGACAGTATGTATAATTCTCTCTATTACATTAGCATTTTTTCTAATCACTGTTTAACAGAACCACTTGATAAGTGTATTGGAGAAAAAATTCTCTGGTCACAAAAGCTTGGAAAATAAGGCAGCCTGTATCTTCCTCTTTGAAACTCAGGACATACTTTAGCACATTAAAGGTTCCTAGAAGTTCCAGAGCTTAAAAAATAAAGATATGAAAAAAAAAATGAGTTTCTGAAGTTCATTTAAACAAATGACTCCCAGGTACATTGGGTCGGTCATGGGATCTCTTCCTCAGAAGAAATGTATCCAGAAATAATTCTCTGAACTAATCAATTTAAAAAACTCTGGGTATCTTCTGGTTCTGAAAGCCTTCTGATATTTTATAATTTAATAAACTAGCTACCTCTATTCTAAAAACTGGTCTATTAAACAATTATATGGATTTTCATGAAAAGATTGCATGCCATTTGAAACACTTATTTGTGTATAGTTTAGAATCACCAAAACCATTTTAAATTCTAACATTTTTGAAATTGTTAGAATAATGTCTTACTCTGCTGAGGAATATGCCCTTGGCCTAGCTTCAGGCCACCATATGAAACTGTTTTTTCTTAACTTGTCATAAAATTCTCTCTTCTTTCTCTTTTCACTATTCAAATTTGAGGCAATTGTGGGACTTCAGTCAATTGGCAGATTGTAAAATATTGTTGCCCTAGAGCCAGTCACAGATTCCTATTGTGGTTTTCCCTTTAGTGACTGCAAAAAAAGAGAATCTTTTAATGTGGATGTGTGATGGCCCTTTGAACCATTTGTGGAACCCAGTAAACATTATTCTTTTCCCTCCCCTAGCTGTAAGTGCTATTTATTGACAACTAAGACAATGGGAAGGAAGGAATGATTGAAGGAAGGAAGTAACAAAGGCAAAAAATAGAAAGAAGGAAGGAAGGAAAGGAGGGAGGAAGGAAGGAAGAAGTTTATGTTTTAGCAGATATTCCTTCAGTAAGTTATGACTGTAAGGTTTTACAGAATGAGAAGAGTTGGTATTTTTGGTATGAAATTAAATTCTGCCACTTAAAATTGTTGCCAATAGGAAAAACACAGTTTGGGGCTTAGGCAAGCAAATGTAAAGTATAAGCTATTAATTGATTGAATTATTTTCTTATTAGCTATGTGCCTTTGAGTGAAATAGCCTTAGTACTTTACCTTTAAAATGGGGAGAATTAGTACCAAAAAATGAAGTATTTTACTACAGGTTTATGCCATCATACAAACTTCAGATAATGATGATAATTATAAAAGAAATAATCTATCGAGCATTTACTTTGTGGCAGGTCCTATATTAAGCTCTTTAAAAAACATGATTTTATTATATCTGCACAATGTGCAACTGAGGCACATTGGATTACACAACTTCTCAAGGTCAGAAATAGAGCCCAACTCAAAAGTGAGTCATAGCCACTCTCCATACTACTGCTTCAATGTCAAGATTGCAATGCACAAGTCTGTTTAAAGACACAAAACTTTTAATTCCTAACAGCAGTTGGACATTGTTTTATCACGATTTCCTAGAATACAAATTTGGTATCTAACCAGTGGGAGATACTGATGTTAATGCCCATAATTTAGCTGATGGATTTAACTAACTTCAGCTCTCCAGAAGGAAATTACTGCTTATCTAGTTATCTGTTTCCTATACAGGGAAGGTCCCAAGTCAAGTACCAAAAATGATCATTTCCTGGAGAGTGTGTTTCCAAGGAGACACTTTCCCATAGTTAAAGTAAAATATTAACTAGTCAGGCTTCAGGCAAAGCAGACCATCCTGGGCCACAGGACAGAGAAAGTCTTTGGCTTAGTTAAACTAAACTATGAAAAACAGACCTTATTCTTTAAAGAAAAATCCTTTAAGGAAGTCTAGTTCTCTCTTAACTTGTGATCTCATCGGTATTTAAGAAACTGTCATTTAAGTTTCAACCTGTTACATATTTGTGTTTCTGAATCTGCTGCATTTGGATAAGAGACCTGGTATATAGGTTGGCGGGGATAAAGGAAACAATTGACGGCTCTGGGACTGACATGGCTCTTAATCTTTCTGTGGCCTAGATAATGCATAGTCTCAGTATACCACTGTGGCTTTGCTTCTCTGTGTTTAACATGCATGCTGATGCCTTTGATTTAAAAGAACAACGAGATTAGTGAATTAAATAATAAAAATGTGTACATGAATAAAAATATATATAATAGCAATCTTGATCTTGAATTATTTTCTGGACAAGATTTTAAGTATTTTATTTATTTATTTTCTTTTTTATTTCAAAATCTTATGGGGGTACAAATGTTTTTGGTTACATATATCAATTTTGTTATGCTTGAGTCAGGGTTATAACTGTGCCCATCACCCAGATAGTGTTCATTGTACACGTTAAGTAGGTTTCACACATCCCCTACCCACTCTCTCTTGCTTGATTTTCACTAGTTTTACTTCCCTCTTTGAAGATTTGTGCTCATCAGTTAGTCCCAATTTAATAGCGAGTACACGTGGTGCTTGTTTTTCCATTCTTTAGATACTTCACTTAGGATAATGGTCTCCAATTCCATTCTAATTGTTGCGAAGGCCTTAATTCACCCTTCCTCATGGCTGAGTAGTATTCCATAGTATACATACACTACATTTTGTTAATCCACTCATGAATTGATGGGCACTTATGTTGATTCCACATCTTTACAATTGTGAATTGTGCTGAAATACAGGTGTCTTTTTGATAAAATTTCTTTTACTTTGGGTAAGTACCAAGTAGTGGGATTACTGGATCAAATGGTAGGTCTAATTTTAGTTCTTTGAGGAATTTCCATACTTTAGTCCACAGAAGTTGTGCTATTATAATTTGCAATCCCACCAACAGTGTATAAGCATTCATTTCTTTCTGCATCCACACCAGCATCTATTGTTTTTGGACTTTTTAATAAAAGTCAACTGGGGTAAGGTAATACCTCACTATGGATTTCATTTGCATTTCCCTGATGATTAGTGACATTGAGCATTTTTTCATGTTTATTGGACATTAGTTTATCCTCTTTTGAAAATTATGATGTTGCTGTTTATCACTTTGTTTAGATCCAGTAGGGTTTGCTTTATGGATCTGTGCCCACCTGTGTTAGGTGCATAAATATTTAGGATTGTTATGTCTTCTTGTTGAATTGTTTTGTTTATTATTATATAATCAGCTTCTTTGTCTTTGTTTACTATTGTTGATTTAAAGTCAATTTTATCTGATATGAGAATGTCTGCACCTGTTTTCTGGGGCAGGAAAAATACTAGATTAGCTTGGAGCACCTTGTAGTACCAGAAATTAACAAAGTACTCTAAAAGTAAAAGGATGTAGTCATGTCAAAGAGACACAAGAGCTAACCTGAAAGAGCTCACATTGGCAAAAGCTGGAACAACTAGAGGAACAAACAAACAACGTGGAATTGGATTATAATCCAAAGTGTAAAATAAATACACGTGAGTCCATATGCTAATGTAAAGAAATGATTAAGTAAATAAATGGAGGAAAAGAGAGAAATCTTCTTTACAGAATAATTCAAAAAATATATGTAGATACTTCCCCCAATAGAAGGTGAAGTTTAGCCTCTCTCTAACCAGTCTCATCATGACAAAAACAGCAGACAAACCCAGGTAGCTGTCCAGTGCTACTCAAGATTGTTGCATGAAAAGGAAGAAAAAACTGAGAAACTGAAAAACGGAGGAGACTGGGGAGACAGGACCACTAAATGTAATTTGGTAGCCTGGAATGGATCCTGGAAGGGGAAAAGGTTATTAATGGAAAAACTGGTGAAATCCAAATAAAGTCTGGAGTTTAGTTAATAGTAAAGTATAATACTAATATGAGTTTCTTAGTTTTGGCAAGTGTACATGATAATTCACAGTGTTAAACATGAGGAAACTAAGTGAGGGATACACAGGGAATTTATGCACTATTTTTGCAAATCTTCTGTAAATCTAAAATTATTCCTAAATAAAAATTTATTAAAGGAAAGGATGCTTCTCATGGAGGCCAGCCACATTAGATGATCTATCAGTTGCTTTTTCCTTTTATTCAGAAACACCTTTTCCGATGCCCTTCATGCTTCTGGTCCGATGGAGTCTGCCTGCTGTCTCCACCTGCATAAGTGGTCAACGTGGCATTTCTGTCTTACCATCATTTGGCAATTCCCTTTACCTCTCTACTAAGATAAACCATTATTTTCTGTGCCTTATGTCCTCCTTATTACGCTCTCTCCCCATTTTTGGAGTAGTTATTTTAGGTATAATAGAACAGAGGTAAGATTTTTGAGCATTTATCTGAAAATGTCTTTATTCTACCTTACCATTTGATCAAATTTGGAAGAAATTTTAGGATGGAAAACCTTTAAGAAAACTAACCTTGTTCCTACATAATTTCTTGTAAAACTATGTATTTATCACCATCATTATCATCCCTGGAAGCTTTTAGGATGATTACTTTCAAAATTCTGAAACCTCATAGTGGTGTACCTTGGTGGGAGTCATTTTTAATCAGTTATGTTGATGACTAATCTGATAATGTATGTCTTTCAGTTTAGATAAATTTTACTTTATTTTTAAATAAATTTCTCCTTTCCATTTTCTTTATACTTTTTTTCTGAAATTTCTGCTGGTTGGCAATGGAACTTCCTAGATTAATTGTCTAATCATTTTTCTTTTTTTCTTTTATACTATTTTTTGAAAGATTGCTCAACTTTGTTTTTCAAAACTTCAGTGGAAGGTTAACTATCATATTTTTATATCCAAAAGGTATTCTTTTTTTCTCTACATGTCCTTTTTTTATAGTAACCTGTTATTTTTCTCACAGAGCAGTATCTTCTTCTCTCTGAGAATATTTATTACCTAAATACATTTTGAAGTTGATTTCTGTTTCCTGCATTGTATCTGTTTCTTTGCATTAATTTATTTTTCTATTTTATTTTTAAATTTTCTAACATTTATGTGGAAGGATTTCCTCAAACGTTTGGTAATTTTTGACTATTTATATACATGATTGGATTGAAGCACTAAAAACTGAAAACTGGTGTTTGGGCAGAATTTGCTGACTGTTGGGCTTCACTGTAGGGCAAGGAGGCAGGGCTTAGCTATTTTCCTGGGGATGTCCAGATTTTACTATCTGTATATTTTTTCTTTTGAACTATATTGTTTCTCTAAGGAGCATTCCCCAGTTACATGCCTGGTATAACCTGGCTGTCAGAGACATGGACAGTATAGGAGCAACCCTAATTTTGAATGTGAAAAAATCCTTGGTTTTTAATACTAATTTGTGGTCCTATTCTCAGATTTTCCTGATATCTCCATCCTTATGTCAAGAGCCTAAGTTTTTCAGTTTCTCCAAAAATATTATTCCAAAGTGGGAAGGAAGTACTCTTGTAGTTGGTTAGGGTTGGGAAAAAAATTAGGAGATGTAACTGATCCTTTAAACTAACTTTCAAATATTCTTTATATTTTTAGCCTTACCATGATTCCCCCATTCTGAAATATCTAGTGCTCCCAATTCCTGATTCTTTCTCTGATTCTGATGTTTAAATTGACCACTTCTTATTGGTATGCTTTCCTGCAGAGATTTCAGCTTTCTCACTTTTAGGTTTGCCCTGTTTTAATAATTAGCTAACCACCATCCCCCTGGTTTTCATTTTCCAAAAATTTACTGGCCTATTTTGGCTATTGTATACCTGCTACTGTTCCTTCATCCTCCTGGGGTTGTTCTTTTCTTTCTTTTTTTTTTTTTTAACTGACATACGGGGGAGCAGAAAGTGATGCATATATTTAACATACAATATCTGGTATATAGTTTCCTTCATTTTTTATCTGGAAAACTTCACAAGTTCAGTTCCAATAGAACATGTTATGCTAATGCCAAACTGTTGACAAATAAAATTAATTTTATGGTTGTGTTTACATTTTGACTGAATCATGAAAAAACAGTATCAAGCTATTTTGTTAGTGTAAACACATATTTTACTGAAAATTTCCAAAGTTTAGCTGTCTCAGTTTGAAAGACAGCATATTTATATTAAATTATTTGGTCTTTTGGGAAGGCTTGGCTCTACTGAAAATGAATTTGACTAGGCAGAATACAAGATCTGTACTGACATTTCTGAGATGTTCAGATTCTCAAATGTGAAATATAAAATGAGCCTCAGTAGGGATGTGAGACTAACAAATTTGAGCCAACTAGTTTGTTTGCAAAAAGCCTGTAAATTGAAAATAATTTTGTAGGGCTATAATGCCAGCTGAATTAAGTTGTCTTTGTTTTGGATCTCAAACTATAAAATATCCTATAATAAGAAATTCCAAATCACCATTTGACCTTCCCTAAGTAGTCTTATTGGAAATGGAAATGAAAACACACAGGGTTTTTGGAGGCCTCTGTGGCATCAGATTATGGCATAGGTACTCAGTTGGAAACGACTGTTCAAGTAGAGTACGCATTCAGTACAAATGCTTAGAGTCCAGAGCAGATGATGCCATTGGTAATTGTAGTCAGTCCCATCAAACTTGCTTCCATCTTTTAAAACACTGTACACAGCTACCATTGGACTTCTAGGTTGAAATATTAATATGGTTCAGAATGGATGTGGAGGAATCAAAATATCTTCACCAAGCCTTTAAAGAAGTTCTCATCCCTTCATTTGCCTCTTCTCTTTCTATGTCAGGTGGGCACTAGCCATGTATGCTTCCCAGTTTTTTCCAAGAAGTGAAGATGCTATGTTACCTTGAGGTTCTGTAAGGCTTTCTACCCATGATGTTTCTATTTTGATCAGAGAGAACAGTATAGAAGCAAAGAAAGAAGATTTCATTCATTTATAATTTTTTAAATGGTAAATGAAAGCTTCCCATCGTCAAAGTGATAATTGAGTTGAAGGATATCAGTACAGTATCATTTTATTTAAAACAACAGTCTTGTGTTCTGCATCCTAATTAGGGTATTTTATTGAGATTCCAATGTATATATTTTGGTGGAGTTAGAAGAGTGTTTTCCATATCAAAAAGCATACAAATATTATTTTACTTTCTCTGAAAGTAAATACTTAAAGTTTATTTGCCCAATAGACTCCAGGTTATGCATGTGTCAATAAGAATTTTCAGATGACGATATTTAAAGCTTGAAGTTAAATAATTCCTCTGTGGCCAAGTTTAACTCATATCACCATTTAATAGGTTTTACCTACATCAAAGGTAGAATATGCATTTTTTAAAAAACCTCTTTAACATTTAGTTTAATCCTACCAAAAGTATTTTCTTTCATTTCACTTTAGAATTACTAAACATCATCATAAAAAGTCTATCTATAACAAAACGAAAAACAGAAAGGAAATAATTTTAGGTAGTGAAAAAAAATTAAAACATATGCTACATGGATATATATTTTAATTTTTTATACCTCCATAAAATTTTCTCTGAAAATTGCTGAATTTTTAGTTAAATATATGAAGGATATTGGTTAATCTTTCTTTATTGACCTTGTATTGATTCAGACTATTCTGGATTCGATGATATTCTTTATGTCAATCTGAATTTATAGTAATTTTTTATAAACACCTCATATTACAGCTTGGGCATCATGGTGACCTCATTGAAAGGATCAAACCAGAATATTTAGATGGAAAGAATGGTCAAGGAAATGCAATCACTACCAACATTATTCAGTTTGGGGATAAACGACTTTTATGTTTTTAGAGGGAATCTCAGGCCAAAGCCTTTTCTGAAAGTGCTATTGTTTATTTTTCTCTGGGGCACAAAATCAATGTGCTTTTTCTCCATTTCACAACTGCTACATTAAAATGTCATGACATATGTGTTTAAAATGTAAAATCCATAAAAAAGAAAAAAAATCCACTTAATGTTGATGGTATTTTACTTTTACCCTTTCTTCATGGTATAAAAAGTTGTCCTTTTTCTTTTATTCATGACCAAGTTTATATGTCATTTATTTACAGACGTGTATAGAGAATGCCCTGCTTTTGACTGGGTGGGGGTGGAGTGGGGTGATCCTTTAGCAGGCAGTCTTGTTTCCAGGTTCTGAAAGTTGATTTTTCTTCTCTATCTACTGTGAGAGACTGCTTGATTTTATGCTTGATCATGTGCTTTTTCACTATACAAATGCTTGTGGCCATCTATGTAAAGAAATATGAAGAGTGAGTCTATATTCTATTGACATTATATAGAATTTGTGTATACATGTATAAATTATATATATATAATTTAGAAGGGTATTTGAAAGCTTGCAAAAAACAAGCATTTTTATCCAGATTGTGGTTAATTTTTAAAAAATTTTTATTTTTAATTATTATGGGTACATATTTGTTGTATACTTTTATGGGGTACATGTGATGTTTTGATACAAGCATACAATGTAAATTAATCAAATAAGGGCAATTGGGGTATCCATCACCTCAGGTATTTATCATTTATTTGTGTTAAGAATATTCTAATTCTACTCTTTGAGTTATATTAAAGTATACCCTAACTTATTGTTGATTATAGTCACTTTGTTGTCCTGTCAAATACTATTCATTCTATCTAACTATATAGCTATATTTTTGTACCCGTGAACTATCGACTCTTTTATCTTCCCTTCCCCTCTACCCTCCACAGCCTCTGGTAACCATCATTCTACTCTCTGTCTCTGTGAGATCAATTGTTCTAATATGTAGCTCCCACATATGAGTGAGAACTTGCAAGATTAGTCTTTCTGTGCTTGGCTTATTTCACTTAACATAATATTCTCTTGTTCCATCCATGTTGTTGCAAATAGGCAGGATTTCATTCCTTTTCATGACGATATAATATTCCATTGTATATACGTACCACCCTCAATTTCTTTATCCATTCATACATTGATGGACACTTAGGTTGATTCCAAATGTCGACTATTGTGAATAGTGTTGCAATAAACATGACAGTGCAGATATCTTTTCCATATACTGATTTCCTTTCTTTTGGATATATATGTGACAGTGGGATTGTGGGGTCATATGTTAGTGTTATTTTTAGTTTTTTGAGGAACCTCCATACTGTTCTCCATAGTGGTTGCACTAATTTACATTTCCACCAACAGTGTATGAGGTTTCCTCTTTCTCTATATCCTCACCAGCATTTGTTATTGCTTGCCTTTTTGATAAAAGCCATTTTAACTAGGGTGCGATGATATTGTAGTTTTGATTTGCATTTCTCTGATGACTAATGATGTTGAGCATTTTTTCATATATTTGTTGGCCATTTATATCTTCTTTTGAGAAATGCCTATTCAGATCCTCTGTCCATTTTATTTGATTTTTTTCCATTTGAGTTGTTGGAGCTCCTTATATATTGCAGTTATTAATCCCTTATGAGATGGGAAGTTTGCAACTATTTTCTCCCATTCTGTGGGTTGTATCTTCACTTTGTTTATTGTTTCCTTTGTTGTGAAGAAGCTTTCTAGCTTTATGTGATCCCATTTTCCAATTTTGCTTTGGATGCTTATGCTTTGGGGGTGTTATTCAAGAAGTCCTTGCCCAGACAAATGTCCTGAAGCATTTCCCCAGTGTTTTCTTTTAGTAGTTTCATAGTTTCAGGTCTCATATGTAAGGCTTCAATCCATCTTTATTTGATTTTTGCATGTAGTGAGAGAGAAGGGTCTAGTTTCATTCTTCTGCACATGGATATACAGTTTTTCCAGCAGCATTTATTGACGACAGTGTCCTTTCCCCAGGGTATATTCCTGGCACCTTTGTCAGGTATAAATTCACTATGGATGCATCGATTTATTTCTGGATTCTGTATTCTGTTCCATTGGTCTTTGTGTCTGTTTTTATGCCAGTACCATGCTATCTTGGTTACTACAGCTCTGAAATATAATTTTAAGTCAGGTAATATGATTCCTCCAGTTTTGCAATTTTTTCTCAGGACAGTTTTGACTATTTTGGGTCTTTTGTGGTTCTGTGTAAGTTTTAGGATTTTTTTCCTATTTCTGTGAAGAATGTCACTGATATTTTGATGGGGATTGCATTGAATCTGTAGATTGCTTTGTGTAGTACAGACATTAACCATATTTATTCTTCCAATCTATGAGCATGGAATCTGAAAGTATCTTGAGGGAAGGACCCAGGTTCATTTTAATCTTTATATTATATGTTCCACAATGTCAAGACTGTAGGAATTTCCTTTTTGTGTGTGAAAACAACTATTCAGGACAATTGGGTAAAACCATATAACTAATGAATCTTTACCTGTTTTAAAATGATCAGACACAGAGGTGCTGATATTAACTGAAAGATATTTAGTAGAATGCCAGCTGGTTTACATAGACATAAGGTCTCTAAATAGCCACCCTGAAACCAATATTTAATTTCAGTTTCTTTTTCAACTGGTGCCCGTCAAATGAAATGAAGTAATTTGAATAATATTTGCCCTTGCTCTTAAGTGTAACACAGACAATCTATAGTTACAAAGTCTTCTCTATATTCCCTATATTTCTTTCGGTTTTGGGTGGCAGGGCTTTGAGTTTCATTTCCTTGGGCTTAGCTCTTCATTTAAGACCACATGGTGGCTTACTGTGACAACATCATTAAATATCTGCTCTGGAATAGGACTGAGGACTTAAGGTAAATTTTGGTTAACAAAACTCCTCAGGCTCCCAGGTCATGCTTTAGATTTTTAAAATTAGTCATAGAAATTTGATGGATTTTTCACCTGAAAATGTGTCTGAAGTTTAACTAAAAGGTCTTTTACTTGAAACTTTGATTTTTAGGCTAAGCTATTCTTATTACATCATCTTTGAGGGACCCATGGTTACGTTTACAATTCGAGGGTTTAGAACAATACTTTGTTACCGAGGTTAATTTAACAAATTTACTAAGTGCATTTTAGTCCCAGCAGCAATGAAATACAGAGTAGTTCCAAGTTAAGTGAACCTGAAGTTGGCCTTGGCAGTATTGCCTACTGTCACGATTTTGTCCATTAGGTCCATCAGCTGACCAACAATGCTTGTCTACAATGAAGTCATCTGGACTTTCTGTTTTCCTAACATGGGGAGGTTGTTCCTATCTCAGTGACTCAAAAGGACCCAATATATGCAGTGATACTGTATCACCCACTCACTTATTTGTTGGACACCACAGAGTTGTGTATAAAATTTTCCATTTTGTTTTCAGACCAATAAGTCCCTTATAATAATTGTTAAATACCTGTTCAATGTCCCTGATGCAATAAATAGTGGCTAAACTTGAAGAGTTTGTTATGAGGGTATTGAGCAAAACAATCAGTTAAAATGAAGTCAGTGGCCGACTGCTAGGGGCAGGTAAAAGGGGAAGAAATGAGTTTTAAGATAAGCTCGGCATTGAAAGCTCAACAGCTATTCCAATATAGTTTAAAAATACAGAGAAGATTAAAAAGTATCTGTGGGTGAGGGTGGGTTTCTCTAAGCACTGAAATATAAAATAGAATTGTATAGGAAATGGAAAAGAGGGGAGATTGAAAGGAATAGATATAAGCTAGCCATCAAGGAATGCAGGCACACAATAAGAGAGGTAAGAAAGCAAAATGAAATAATGTAGCTAAGGGACTCAAAGGAAATAAGAAAAGTTTCTATAAATATATCCAATAGAAAGAACAAAACAGGGAGAAAAATGCTATAAAGTGAAAATGTTGAGTAGGCAGACTCAAGAAATGACCACAAGCCTCTCGTATCTTTTATTCTTCTCAGTTGTCAGTAAAATCTGGGAAAAGAAAGAAGAAAAAAGAGCAGTAGAATTTAAAAAAATTTTTTTTGAATGTGTAGGGAAATGGAGGAAGCTATTAATGACAATAATAGACAAAGCTATTATTGCAGGAAAGCAGCAAATATGAAATAAATTTTTATGATGTACTCCTGCATGTTAAAACTAAATGCTTCTGACAGTTTCTAAAGAATGGTATAGAGCGTTATAATAACTAAAAGCTTCCAGTAGGAAAAAACAATATTTAAGAAGAGAAAGGTAATACAATTTAAGCTAAATTCTTTTTCTAGGAACAAGGAGAATGAAATCAGGGAATATGTACATGATCACTTAAAATTTTCATCCTAGAATTTGTGATACAGTTGGAGCCATGAAGGAAGTATGTTTTGCATCACAGTTATAGTTTCCTTTATGCTTTGCTTTATCCTCAAACTTGTTAGAAATTTTGAGCTTTCATGTTTTGTTGGCGGTAGGGATGTCACAATCTATTTTGTAAAATTTGTTTTCTTGAGGGGTGGTATTTGTAAGTTTAAATAGTGTTGTTAAGGGATATACCACGTGAGATGTACTGCAATTTAAAATACCAAGAAAGCATAATCTCTGACATTCTGGCCCAGCATTAAATTTGAGCTTAATAAATTTTCCTTTTTGTGCCATGTTGCTTCTGGAATGTGTTCAATTATTTTCATGGCTCAAATGGAGAGAGTGTTGAGCAGGTGGGGCCTCTGTAATCACGTCAATGTTTCTATCTATCCTTGAGTAAGTTGTTTTGTCTCACTATCCTCCCATCATGTCTACTCCAGACTGCATTCTTTCCCTTTAAGGTCAGATTGCTCTTCCATCTTTTATATGATTAAATCGGTAGAATGTAGTGCAGGCATTTCTAAGACCTTAAAAATATCTCTTTGTGTCGTATATGCTATCAGTTCTTAGGACTAGAGGGGCTAATTGGTAGTGGTGCATTAATAAATTGAATCTGCAGGTTTTTCTGCTATCTGGAGATACCTGTTCCATTACCAGAAACAGAGAGACAAGACCCACGAGGATGGGGTTAATAATTATATCAGAAATAAACCTAGCTGCAACACAGGTAGCTTGAAACCAGATAATTTAGAAATAGTTTGGATAATTACTAATTAGGTCGACTGACAGTGGAATTTGAATTATTCATGAAAACCTGAAAGCAGAGGATAATTCATTCCTGAATACCTCTAAAACTAATTGGAAAGTTGTTTATTATATTTTTCACTAGGTGATGTGCTGATATTTACTTCATGCTTAGTTTTGACAATTTTATTTTAGAAATATCTTCAAGTGACAAATAGAAATGATTAAGAGTGATCTTACTACCTCAAAAATTAGCTCAAAAATTAAAATAAAAATCTCCTTGTTGGTTATTAAGAACAAATCTATGACCCTTATGAATTCCATTTTTAAAACATTAGGAAGATTTCTTTGGCAAGAGTATTACCAAAATACACCTATTAGCCTATTAGAGGAACTTTTCTCCAAATTCATTTTATAATATTGATTTTTACTGTTCAAAATATTGCTATTATGTTTATTTGATATTTACTACCTATAGTTCTTCTTCTTAGATTTATTTTTTTCAACTGTAAGGATATTCAATATTAGCCTTTAGAATGGTGACTTATCCTTTAGATTATGAGTTTTTATTTCATCATTAACCATACTTGAGTAAATCTTCAGGAGTAGAGAGAAGCAATTTTACTGATTCTGAGTTTTCAGATGATAGAACCATTCAAACATTTATTGATTCAATCATTCAATAATTTATTTTTTTTAGCAACTAATATGTGGCATTGGCCCTTTGCTAGGCAGTGGAAATATGTAGTATCTTCTTTTATGAACCTCAAAATCTAGTGGGGATGTGTGGCAGAGATGGTAGCTATGTATGGTTCACCCAAAATTGACATTTCCCTGCCTTAGTGACAAGGGGGTCACTGGGAGGCTGTCGCCCAGCTGGGACTGTTTTCCAGCACCCTTGGAATCCAGTTATGTCCACGGGACTAGATTTTGCCTGCAAAATGTGAACTACAGTGATGTTTATTAGTTTCTGTTTGGGGTTTGTAAGAAGTAGGATGCCATTTCTTTTCTCGTCTGCTCACTGAACTTAGAAGATGTTAGGATCACAAAAGGAAAGAGCATAGGGCCTAGAGTCGTCACATGGAAGAAAGCCACTCAACCATTAGGAAAACTTGTTCTTGGACTGTTCGAATTCCCTCTTATGGCAGCCAAGCCCCTAAGGACCGTGACAGTTTGACCACAGAAAAGCACCCCATGCGCCTCTATTTGCTACAAGAAATGGCCTACCACAAAAGCCTTCCAAAACTAATTTGAACAATCCTACTTTTGAAATGCCCACAAGCTGCTGACTTGTTTCCTACAGCCAAAGGCTGCCAAATGTATCTAGTGACCAATTAGAGAACCTCCCCCATTTCCAAAATACCAGTTTAATAGAACTCTTGCCAATCAGAAATTGTCTCAGTGTTTCTGCTTCATACTGTATAAAAGGTACTTTCCTTTCTGATACCTTTTATCCCCAGCCAAAATGAATGTGACGGCAGATGGTCCTCTTGCCCAAGTTTGTAAATAAATAGTCTCTCTTAATTTTGTCTGAGACTTAGTTTTGTCTCTGACGGGATTATTATTTGAGCGAGAAAGAAACATTTACTGTGCTAAAATACTGAAATTTTGGGCTGGCTTATCTCTGTGGCTGGCACTACCCTACTGGTATAGGATGATGGGCAAGTAAATTATGATGTTAATACAATGCTAATTTTAGTACAAAGGTACTTATGACAAGAAGGGCAGGGAGCTATGGGGACATATTGGAATGTCACGTCATGCAGGTTTGGGTGTGGAGGTGAGGGTAGCAGTCAGAAGAGAAAACTTAGAGGAAGTGACATTTCAACCAGGATGTAAAAGCCAAGTAAGAGTTAGGTAGGCCAAGAAGGAAGGCTGGGGAAAACGTTCCAGAGAGAGGAAGCATCATGTATAACGGCACAGCAAGGGGAGAAAGCACAGGGCATTTGCCCAGGAGTAGTGCAGAGGAAGCTAAGGAAGATACCGTCACAGGCTTTTTATGTTATACTACCTTGAATTTTTAAAATCTCACTGTAATAACCAAGATGGTGAGTTGATTAGTCACTCAGGCATGACTATAGGCAAGGAGACCGATTAGAAGTCTGTGGCATGAATCCAGTGAAGATAATGAGAGCCTGAGGTATCACCGTTGTAATGGGATAGAGCACAATGACCGCAGGTGGGAGCTCCTGAGGAGGTGGAATCGAAAACATGGAATGCCTGAAGGTCAAGCAGGACTAAGGTAGTTCCATGAATTAATAAATATAAATTAAAGGTTCAGGGCACACCCAAAGAGAGGAGAGGGGATGCATTGTTTAGTTTTAAAGTCTTCACGGGGAAGCACCAGTAGGCTACCTTAAAGCATTCTTTTCAGACTCGAGAGGTCTGGGGTGAAGATGGAAACAAATATTTTCTAAAAATATGAATAAATAAATTTTCATAGAACATGTACAGTGTAACTGTAGCCGAGCAAGCAAATAAGACCACACAGAAGAGAGAAGAGAAAGTGAATAGCAGAGAGGAAGAGAACTGAGGACCAAACCGTACCTGGGAGCTGTTAAGAAAGAGATCCCTCGGCATTAGGATGGGAAGAATGACACACGGATGGCGGAGGAAAGGCATTAAGGAATAATGGCACTGAAATTGTGAGAGAAGCACACTTAAAAAGGAGGGCCAAATGAAATGTTACTTCCTCTAAGTAACATTTCAACCAGGATGTGAAAGCCAAGTAAATGAAATGTGAACTTCAGGGAGGTTTCATGGCAAGGCGTGCAATTGAGGATCTCCAAAGTAGCATCAACAATCAAGTCAGATTCACGTCCTTTCATTCTGTGGGATTCATCTCTCAAAACCCAAAAACAATATGACATCGACTCTTGTGTTAAAGACAGATTTATGTGTTTCATAAAATGTGAGTCAAAGCCAGTTTTTTTTTTATGCCAAGCTTCTTTATCCATTTGTTTACTTTCAGAATTCTACATTCAAATGTTTCTATCCCAGAAATAGACAGAAAACTTGTAAATATTATTAATAAAAAATCAAAAATCAAAGCAAAAATACCTATAGACAGCATTTCAATGACTGAATGAATTAGAATGACTTAATAATCAAGACAGTGTGGTGGAACTGGATTAAGAAATCGGGAAACAAGGTTCTAATGTTCTCTCTGCCCATAACTCACTTCACTTATCTGGATTTTAGCATTTCATCTATCAAGTTAACTTTTTTCTTTCTAAATTCTTTTATAACTTAAATATTCTTCATTTAACTCACAAAATACTCAAACATATCATGAAAGATATTCTCTTATTGTTGAGTGATTATTTGGTGTTTTGGCAAAGGACAATGGTAACATCAAGATAAACTAGGTCAAAGTGATTTCATAGTAAAGAGCTTATTGGCTGTTTCCTTTTATTATCATGAGGATTGAGCCAGGGAGAATCCTGGTTGCTCTATAATACCAAGAAATTTCCATTCAAAGACCTTTAAAACAAAGGGCTTTCCTCATCTCAAGTGCCTTGAACTTGGCTACACTCGAGGGTTTATAAGGTCACTTAAAAGTTCTGAAGCCAAATTGAAACAAATTCTCGTAGGTATTTAGTCTCTATCATTCAAATAGCCCTTCCCTTGGGCTTTTTGGCATTATAACTTTGGTTATGTGTTTTACCTTTGTTGCCTGACAGTAAATTCACTTTGAATTCAAGAATATCTGCATTTGTGTATTTATACCTTCTGAGACACTACAGAAAAATGTCTTGCATTTTGTAGATATTTGATGAATATTTATTGAGTATAGGTGGATCTTAAAACGAGTTCCTTTGAAAAAAAGCAAGGGCTAAAATTTACAAGTGCTACATGGCAGAAGATATTTTTATTTGAAAATATTGAAAACATTCTCAAAATCTCAATATTACAGAATGGTAGCAGAATAAGTTTTTTTAAAAGCATCATGGCCACATTCCTTCAATTGAGTTCTTAAAAGATTCAAACCTTACTGAAAAATTAACTTAAATTTCTAAAATGCATAAATTATCTTACTATGCCATATGTTTTTTTTTCCTGCCCAAAGTGACAGAATAATACTGGGCATAATAATGATGACACAAAGGAGTGAGAATTCAGATATCCTCTGTTAGATATTCTTGTTATAAATATTTTACATATCATTTTCCATTGCAAAGAGAAACAAATCTCTGCCTCCCCTTCTCCTGACTCCTCCATGAAAATGTTAGGAGGGCTGCTGGACTCTTTTTTGATAAATGTGCATTAAATTTTTTTTATCTCATTGGCTTTTCTCATGGCAACCGGGAAAATTGTCATATCCCTGCAATTGGTGGAGCATGATGTTTAACAGTGGGCGCCAAAAAAAATGACTATCTGGCTTCATTATGATTATTTATCCAGATAAACATTACATTCCCTTGCAAAGTACCTATGAAGTCCTGTGTATGTCTGCTAAGCATTGTCCAGGGCTGCCTATGCTATTCTTTTGAATATGGGTGCTTTTTTTTTTTTTTTTGCAAGGCAATAGTTATATCCGCTCTCACACACAGAATCTACCATTTACTACTCCTCAGCTGTGGCATCAGGGAAGGGAGTGAGTGAGGTGGAAGTGACAAACAGGGCCAGGACAGCACCCACATGTTGTCCTTTCAGACAGGGAGCTCTCCTCTCCTCTCTCCCTTTACAGTCTGACACCATCTCCTCAGGCTTATTTGCTGGATACGACAAAGAGTTTATGTTCTGTGGCCTCTCCTTCGTTGTCACACACCTTTAGAGAAAAGATTGCGTGCTTATCCTCTTGGTGAAAGTAAATGAGTCAGGCAGACACCCACTGTTTGCAAACATAGACCTCTTCTGTTACATAAATATTCCTTTACAAATGCAGGGTTGGACGTTGGTCAGATTGTGCAGTTCTACCTTTAGTGAGGTGAGCGTTGGAGCTGTGTCTCTGACTTGTTGTTTTTCTTGTCAGTGGTCTAAATTTAGAGTTATCTCTGTGAGGTTCTAGGGCTTGTATTGCCAAGATTCTCCCCATTGCTAGATCCAGTTGTATGACTTGCTGCCAAAGTTAGCAGCGAGGATATGAGGAGCTGAGAAAATGGGCTTTGATGTCAAAGAAAAATGGGTTGGATTTCAACTCTGCCATCTACTAAGTAGTGGTGTGATTTGAGGTAAGTTGATTAATGTCTCAGTGCCTCAGCTTCATCTTTAAACTGAGAACACATCCACGGAGCTAAATAATCAGTGTAAAATGCTTGACATAGTGCCCGATATCCAGTGGGTACTTAATTAATAGTAGTTATTATTATAATTACTATTGTTTATGCTGGGGCTCAGAACATGCTACCCCAAAATATGGTGCCTTGGCAGTTAAGAAAACAGAAGAAGGAAATACACTCTGATCTTCCACTGTCTTTCTGCCCTGAAGCATGATCATAAGGAAATTCTTTGACCCACCTCATCTGAAAGTAGGTCATAAAACCCTCCTTCCAGAGCAGTCCTGTCCTTTATTTGGAGGCCAAGAATAATCTGAACAAATAGGCCTTGTTAAATTCTTCCAAGATTATTATCAATAGGTCATATCCCCTTTTTATCCTATCATACTTTTATACAACTGTCTATTCTTCATCAAAACTAACATAAAAATGCACAGTATTTTCTGGGTCTTGGCTCCTGTGTCACATAAAAACTTGGTTAAATAAATTTGTGATTGCTTTTCTCTTGTTAATCTGTCTTTTGTCACAGGGATATGAGCCATGACACTTTTTCTCCCCTCTTCATTCTTATGCAGGACGTTTCAGTGTTTGGTTTAAAAAATTATTAGACCATTATACAACCATTCTCATTTTTTGTTTGTAAGTCCTAAGAATTTCACCCAAATTTAGAACATCATACCCACATATTTAACTGGTCTCATTTACCTTCTGCATTTTAGATTTGCCTGTGTTTCTCTAGATTTTATACATTGTTTTGCATTTCTCTTTGGGGTGCTGGTTGAATAGGCATTATTAAAGAGTTTCCCAAAAGAGTAGGTGAAACTAGAAAGGCCAAAATTATTCATTACAAATTCTTTAGTGTGAAATTTTGGAATTGATAGAGCATTTATAGATACAAAATCATATAATCAATTAGTAAAATTTTGAATAATGTCTCTGCTTTTTGCCCCTTGTTTGTATGTCCCCCGAACACATTTAATACCAGATGACTTTAGGATGGTTTTAGCCAACTGAACAGACTGGACCACGTTCTGTTCCTGGAGGGCTATTGCCCACATGTAGGTGGTTCATGAAACAGAAGAGTGGAGTATATCATGGTAAAACAATTTTATATTCAAGGTGAAAACATGCCTTAATTTATTTGCATTCATTAAATTAGCACTTTTCTAAGTAGACACATTTCGGTTGAAGGATTGGGCCATAGACCTTGTAAATGTGTTTCTTGCTATGCATACCCAAGCCTCTCTAGAAATGCTTCCATTTTAATGAAATAGGAGAAGAAAGGATTAGCAGTGCTTGCATTCACTGAAAGCATTTCATAGAGACTGTAGCATGTCTTTCTAGGCAGAAAGCTTAAACATATTATATGCATCAAACTGACTGTTCTCACTAGGTTAAGGGAAAAAAAGCAATTATTTAAAAGTTACAGTTCTATGTAAAATATTGCCTCAAGAAGTTGTTTGGCTTTGAAGTGGTGTCTAAACCTTTGCATCTTTATGAGGTCATATTTTTCAGGCTGAATTTTAAAATATATTTAATATATGTATGTACACATGTCAAGGCAGAGGGACGTTTTGTATATGAATTTAATTAAGCAATAGGCCACTTTGGGACTTGTTTTATAGAGCCATTTGTTTCATGTGAGTTCAACTGCCCAAGCTACCGTGCAATAATGGTCTCATAAAATTATTCTCTGGAGGGTCTTATTTCTACCGTAATGTGCTTTTACTTAAAATTTAGTTTAATAGCAACATTTTTCCTTGTATATCAACTTACACAAGTAATAGCTATCAGAAAATCTAGTGGTTAAAGAGCTCTTGGTTTTCTTTATTTACTATTGGGAATTGTTCATTCAAAGAAAAAAATGAGACACGAAGAGGAAAATTTACATATTGCATTAGTAATAATCTTTGGATTTGCTATTTGTGTCTCATTATCATTTGAAATACTCTTGTTTAAATCACTTGGAGATATTTTTGCCCTCAGCATGCCCATCTTCTATATGTGCTTGATCTCAGCTTAACTTTCTTAGAAACAATGTGCCATCTATAGCAATATTTGTTGGTATGCGCCAGAAGACAGACTCTACACTGGGACCGCAATGATTAATTGAGACCTAACTCCAGTTTTTACTATGCTTCTCATTTGGTAAGAAAACAGATTTGTCAGTAACATTTTGTAACATATGTGTAATTTACAGTAGCATGCACTGGCTATATTTTAAAGCTATGAAATGCAAGAAATGTATCTTTCATTTTTCCACAACAGTTTAGTTTATAAGCCTATAGTTTCTATCTTGAGCAAGACTCCCTTGGAATCTGGAAAAAAGTGGTCCTTACCCAGAGCCTATACTTTAGAAGACCTTGACTATCTTGAATACATGTATGTATAATTTTAAAGAACATGTAGATTTTCTTACCAGATGAAATTTAGCACTCAAGACTTGCATCTCTGTGAACCTAAACATCCCTTCTGCCTAATATCACACTCACCCCAGGGAGGAATATTTTTCTTCACCTCTTGCAAAAGGTAGATTTGTCCAGAGGTTGTGGGCTGTGCCGCTGACCTTGGAGATAAAGGCAGTGCTTCACATTGAGCAGAGGATCAGAGCAGGCAAAGGGCTTACTCAGAGAAAAGATAGATGAATTGATCTGCCAAACACTTCTGCTCAAATGACATAAACACAAAAGATTCTTGCAAAATATAGTATCATTTCTCAGTAGTGCTGAGCATCTATTTTCTGTTACTTTTCCTGTTCCAATTTGCGTTTCCAAAGGTATTCACAAATAACAGCTATTCACAATATGTGGCAGAGCTTGATCTACTTTACAATATTAAACAATTCATATTTCTCTTAAATTTGTATTTACCTAGGTTTGGATATAACTTTCACAAAGCATGATACTGATGCTTTACTCTGACAAATAGATGGACATTAAATGTAAAATTGTAATGGATTGTATTTTTATAAAAATGTTTAGTAAGATTTAATAAACTTTTCAAGAATTAAAAATTCCAGTTTAATTTAAATATTTTTATTTAAAAATGCTATTCCTAATTTTTTAATAGTTAATTTTGAATAAAAATAATTATTTATGTACTTCAATACTCTACGAGTGAAAATATATTCAGATTTCACATACTTTGAATCCAATCACAGTTTGGTTTTTAATCATTTAAATCACTGTGAAATGAATACAAGTTTGGATTGTGAAAGAAACAGAAAATATAAAAACAGTTCAGAAAAATTTAAAAAATGGAAAATAAAAAAGATATTTGAAAAAAATCCTCCAAGAGGTGGTCTGATTAAATGTTTAAAACCTGGAAACAATAAAAGTAAGCAGATGACCACCCATGATGCGTCTTGTAAAGATGCATTCATTAACAGGCCAGAGAGACAATGGGATCTGAGTGATCTCAGACAATTTGTTTAAACTTTCTGCGATTCAGTTTTTCATGTGTAAAATGAGGTTAATAAAAATCCCTATTTCATAGGGTTGTTATAAGGTTGAAATGAGTTAGCATATATAATAGTACCTGACACATGGTGAATGCTATAACTGTTTTAGCAATTATTAATATTTTGGGAAGAGTGGACATGCTGTGTAGAATTAAAGGTATCAGATGAGGGGAAACAGGAGTGTGTAGGAGGTTTTCTATTTATTTAATTTTGTTTGTGTTTCTTATCTGATTATATTTTGGCTACATACATAGGGAGGAACTAATAGAATGAGAAAGGTCACCAGTACAGAAAAACTGGATAATGGCTGGAGCCAGAACTTGGTGGAAGTGGGGAAGGATGGCATGTGAAGCATGTATGAGAGAAATGCCGTGGAAAGAGAAGCCATGCTCCCTTTTCTGACCTGGGGACTAAGGGGATGCGACAGTGAGGAAGTAGATGGCGTTTATAGATGACGTACTTCACTCCTCTCTGTCAATGTGAGGTTGACATTGAGTCAGGCAGAGTCCAGCCCACATCTTAATGAGAGGAGATACAGACAGAGGGAGCCACCCTGAGCCATGTAAAAGGACTGATGTGTGATGTCCAAGGCCTGTGGCACCATCAATCCATATAATTGCCATATTTTACATGGCTGGGTCTGCAGAAATTTGGCTGGAAGAGGAGAAAATTCCATGTTTGGATTTATTTAAGTGATCATGCTTCAGGATGTTGAACTAGAAACATATAAAGGTAAAGAAATTGAGGGTCATTAAATTGATAAAAACCGATGCAGGATGGACAGGTAAGGAGGAGATAGGAGATAAGGTTGGGAATAAGGTGATAGATAAGGTAAAAAAAAAAAAAAAAAGATCAAGGGACTCAAGATACTTTGTAGGAGTGAAGGAAAAAAATCAACTTGTCAGACTGGGGATGTTGAGTTGACGGTTTTAGAGGTAGAAGCTCCAGCTATGTCACTGCATCAATTCTAAAAGATGCTCCTCCTAGAATTCTTAGAGAAAAATTGTACAAAAGACTCAGGGTGTCCCTCCCTCCCCCACTGCCACTGTCCCAAGTGAAACAAAGCAAAACCAGTAATTAGTTCTTTATCCATCATATCTATTAATGATAAAAATAAAGCTTTTAAACTAGACAGTTTCATCTCATATAGATTTAAAGACAGCTGATATGGAAGGCACATTGCCAGTGCTGATCATTTATAGACAACTTATCTCAGCAACAGCAAAAGAACAGAGGCCCCAAATTAACTAATGGAAGGGTGGTTTTTCACCTCACTTGAATCACCCATCCAGAAGCTGGGTGAAATGCTTTTCATGTGACCATGTAACAACCCTCATTCCTTACAGAATTCTCTGTGCCTCAGTTTATAAAATAAAGATAATAACAGTACCTATACTATAGTGTTGTAATGACGATTAAATGAGTTGATATTTATAGAACCCTCAGGACAGTGCCACTAACATGGTGAGGCAAAGAGGTTTAATCATAGCAAAAAGGAACATCAGCAAATATCAGTAGCAGAAGTATTAGAGTAGCTAAATGTCCTACCCATAGTTCTCCAGTGTCCCAAAAGCCCACAATGATTTCATACAATACTTAACTCTCCCAAAGAATATGACTCAAAGTTATATTAGGTTATTAGAAGACAATTTTCCAAGCCTAGAACCTTGAAGCTGCCCTCTGCTCAGGAGTTCATCTTACTGCCCTTCTCTGGTCACTGTTCCACTGCGTGCTCAGTGTGTGCTTGGCCGGCGCTGTCTGATAGGATCTATTCAGCAGGCCGGGCACACTGTGCATTCTCTGCTGCCCTCTGGGCATCCTGGCTTAAAAACGACTTCCTTGACACCCACAGCCCTCCATTTACGGCTGCATTTCTCTGTGCTCCTTTACATCCAAGTTTTTGGAAGACATTTTCTATACAAGGTATCTTCACTCTTTCATTGGCCAGTCATTCATCAAGCCATTGTGTGTTTGCTTTCTCCCTCATGACGCCACTGAATTTATTCATGTCATAATCACCAATATTGTCACATTCAACTTTTATCCTTTTCTTACCCAACCTCTCTGCAGACAACTTCCTCTTTATCAAAAACACTAGCTCCTCTTAATTTCCATCATACTCTTCTGGGTTATATTTGTTCTCTTCAACCTCTCTTTTTCAGCCTCTTTCATTGGATCCTTCCTTTATCCAAACCCTAAGTATCCATGAAGCTCTAAGCTCTCTTATTGTGCCTTTCCTTTGTCCACATCCTTTCTAGGTAAGCTATATTTGTTATTATGGTTTTACATGCTTTATACTCACAATTTCCAAATTTATTTCTCCAACCCAGACTACTTTGTTGAACCCTAGACAGTTTGCAGCTGACAGTTTGCAGCTGTAGGGTTAGAAAGAAAATACTTGAGGTCGAGAACTTTCCATTTTGTGAGTAATGAACAAATCCCCATCTGCCTAAATGTGGCTGTTCTATGTATGCACTTTCATTATTTCCCTATCATGCAAGAAGGGGGAGACAATTTCATGGTGGCCATTTGGAGTTATCTGACTTAGAAAAAGGAGGTAATTAAATATGGATTTTGTAAGAACCTTTCTGTCTCAGGCCAGATTTCCTGCTAGGATATTGTCTCCTGTCAAAGGAGAAATAGAAGCTAAGTCATATAGAATTGCTTCACATCTGAGTTCTGTTATAAAATCTACGTAAGACTATATTGACTTGATGTCATACTGGTTTCTAGAATGTCCAAATAAAGGTAGCATGTAATATTCTAAAACTTAGAGGGATCTTGTGCTTCATTCCTTGGGAGATGCTTGGGAGAGAGTCTGGTGTCTGTGAAGTTACCTGAGGCAGTGGCTACTTTTGCAGAGTAGAGCAGTTAAATAAGGTCTCAGGGGTGGAGAGAGTCTGTAACCCATCATTTGTAGGTGGCTCACAATCATCTCAGACTTCACATGTCCAAACCAAATGCTTATTTTTTGTCTGCAAAGCCTTTCCTCCTCTACTTTTTGCTATTTTGATCATTGGCAGTATAGACTCAATTATTTAAGCCCCAAATCCTTTTCCCTGGCTTAATGCATACAAATTATTAGCAATTCCTATTGTTTCTACTCACAGATTCCAAATCTGTTTTTACTCCCCATTTCTAGCTGTCCTCACTTTTGTTCAAGAAGGCATCATGTCTTATTCAAACTATGACAATGGCCTTATTGAGTATAAAGAAGTCTGTCTTCTCTTGCCCCTATTCTACTCTATATTCCACTCAGCAGACAAAGTGGCATCTCTGAAACATAAATGATATCATGTTTTCCTTTGCATAAGACTTTTAATGGTTCAATATTTTCCTTAAAATGAAATTAAAATTCCTGAGCCTGACACACAAGTCCCAGGCTGATCCGCCTGCACCGGACTCATCATTGTCATCCCAAGCCCTCTCGCTCCTTGTTCAATGAGCCGACTTATATGAGCTTCTGTCAGGTTCAAACATGCCAAGCTTTCCCAGCTTTCTTTGTTGATACTATTTATGACCACGTATATGAGTGGCTCATTTTTTATTCACTTATCCTTTCACCCATTCATTTGTTCAACAAATATTAAGTAAGCTTCTACTATATCCTAGGCACTCTTCTAAGTGCTAGAGATAAGAGCAGTGAACAAAAGGGAAAATTATCTATTAGGATTTTTCATTCTAGTGATGGAGTGGGGAGGAAAAAATAAGTAAACAAGTTCATATAGAATGTGTCAGGTGTTGGTAAGTGCTATGAAGAACAATAAGGCTTTAATAAATAAAATAGTAGGAAATGCTGGGGAGAGGGAAGTTTCTATTTTATGTGTTGGAATGGTTAAGTTTTTCTGATAAGGTGGTATTTGAGCAAAGACTCAAAGGAAGTGACAGAAGGATCTATGTGGACATCTGAGAAAAGAGCATCCAGGCACAGGGAACAGCAATTAGAAATGTCTTGAGATGGGAGAGGGTTTGAGATGTTTACATAATCCAGAGGCCAGTATGGCTAAAACAGAATGACTGATTGGGAAAATGGCTGGAGATAAGATGAGAGAGGAAATTATGGGTGTATACTTTACGACCATCAGATAAGGAAGGGTTTTCTGGACTTTTAGATGTTTGTGAGTTTTTAACAAAAGCATGCCAGGACCCAATTTATGTGTCCAAATAGTTACTCTGTGTGTCCTGCAGAGCACAGCCCCTGGTGGAATATTGGTGAGAGCACAGAGACAAGATAGGAGCTGTAACCTGGTAGTCCTATGGTGGGAACCTGAATCAAGTAGACAGCAGTGGAGATGCTGAGAAATAGTTGGATGCTGGAAGTATTTATAATGTAGAGCTGGGGGAATTTTCTGATGATTTGGATAGTGGTTACGAAAATGTTAACAAAAATTCCAGGTTTTGGGATAAGCCTTGGAAGTTGAGGACTTTGTGGCCGGAGAAAGGTTGGTGGGGTGAGGATGTAGGATCAGGAGTATATTTTTGGACAAGTTAAGTATGAGATATCAATTACAAATCAAGTAATTATTTCAGTAAACAGTTTCATAATAATTCTGGAGATGGGAGGAGACACCCCGACTGGAGATATAAGTTGGGGACTCATCATTCATTTATAGATAATAGTTAATGCCATAAGATATATTAGAAAATTGAATACATTTAGATTTTTTCAAATAAGTTGAAAATTAAAGAGGTATCCTTTATTTCCTCTATAAACAAACAAACAAAACCCAAGATTCTTAGATATCCAAGAATCTCAAGACATTCAAGAAAAGACTATATCTTTAAAGAGAGACACCAACACAAATTTTTTTTTTTTAAAAAGAAAAGAAATCAGAGGACACAGATAATTTAGGGAACAAAAGAGAAATTTTAAAATATTTCTAATTGCCTAGATTTGAGAAAATATTACAGTCTATAAAACTAGAATAGGATGTTATAAAAAAGGAACTGGTCCAAGAACTGAAGTTGCACTCAGTGTCCAACCAGGTGAGTAACAAAGAATCACAACGACCCTGTGATATTTTAGAACACTAAGGGTTAAGAGATGATTTTAAAAAGCTTCTGTAGATAAAGAAAATCAAAGAAGAAAAAGAAATGAGAATCACATTGGCAACAGGAGATGCTTCAAAAGTCTAAAGGAAAATGAAATAAACCTAGAATTCTGTACCAGCCAACATTTTATTTTCAGCATTCAAGGACTCAAAAATTAAACGTCTCCTTATCTTTTTATTAGGATGTTAGTTGAAGCAATAATCTGGTGGGAGGGAGATGGTAAAAAAAAAGAAAAGGGACTCCAGAGATTTGATACTTTTCCTGAAAATTTAGCACAAATTAAAGAGGTGCTAAATATAATTAATGTGTACACATATATAAAGGCAATTAGTAACTCCAGAAAAAGACAAAAAACCAGAATCACTAAAAAAGCTGTATAAGAGAAAAATCTAATCATAGCCCCATTATGTGACTGTACAGTGAGCAAAACCTCCAGCAATAACAGTCTTTATTGATTTTCAACATTTGGAATCAATCCACAAGTACAACAATGATAATTTGATTGTAATTACAGAACCAACTATAAATACTATTAATGTCAGAAATATAAAAAGTAGAGCTAATAGAAATTAGAATTGAAAAGATAGGGAAGGTTGGGTCAAGGGAAGGGTAGAGGCACAAATAGTCTTGTACAGGACCAATTATCTATATTATTCAAAATAAGTAATAAAATTATAAGTATATTATTTAGTTATAAACTTGAACAAATAGAGGAGCTAATAATAGTATCATTTGGGGGAGAGTGAAGGGAGAGAGGGGATGGGCAATGGTGTGGATGTTACGTCCTCATACAGCTCAATAGGAAGGCAAGGAATAAGGTCTAATTTGACCCTCCCTCAAAAAATGGTTGCATGAGTGTATTTATAAATATGAACTACAGGAAAAACTAAAGCCAATAGCAATAAAAGTTATACATTCCGAGGAGCAAAACAAAACTTAGAGTGGGGAAGGGAAGAAGAGAGCTAATAATTTTAATCATAAATCCTTTTGTACAATTTGATTTCTCACCACGT
>CM052449.1:11362684-11388283 GCA_028533085.1 Varecia variegata | reverse complement strand
TCTTCTTGGATTTTACTAAAATCAGTCAGGAGGAATCATGCCACTTCAAACCACTGCTTTGAAATCTCCTCAGCTAAATATCCTTTTTCATCTCTTACAAGTTCTGTCTTCCAGAAAACACTAGAATACAGTTCAGCCAAGTTCTTTTTTTTTTTTTTTTGCCACTTTATGACAAGGATTTCCTTTCCTGCAGTCTCCAATAACATGTTCCTCATTTCTATCTGAGCCCTTATCAGATTTGCCCTTAATATTCACATTTCTAGCATACACTTCAAAATTCTTTCAGCGTCTACCCATTACGTAGTCCCAAAGCCATTTCCATGTTTAGGTATTGATTACAGCAGCATCTCACTTCTCAGTATCAAAATCTGTGTTAGTTAGGGTTCTCCAGAGAAACAGAACCAACAGAGTATTGGAGAGAGGGAGAGAGAGAGAGACAGAGGATTATAAGGAATTGACTCACATCATTACAGACGCTGAGAAGTCTCACAATTGGAGACCCAGGAGAGCTGGTGGTATGTTTCTAATCCAAGCCTGAAAGCCTGAAAACCGTGAGAATTAGCTGTGTAGCTCCAGTCTGAGTCTGTAGTCCTGGGAATCAGGAGAGCCAAGGGTGTGAGTCCCAGTCCAAGGGCAGAAGAAGACTAATATCCTAGTTGAACAGTCAGGTAGAAAGAGAGTAAATTCTCCCTTCTTTCACATTTTTCTTCTATTTAGCCCTCAGTGGATTGGATGATGCCCACCCACACTGGGGAGGGCCATCTGCTCTCCTCAGTCTACTGATTAAAATACTAATCTCATTCAGAAACACCTCACAGACACATCAGAAGTAATATTTATCCACATACCTGGGCCCCTCATGGGTCAGTCAGGTTGATACATAAAATTAACTATCATATCTTTATATTTTCTTTCAATAATTCCAAAAACTGTTATTGACAATGTGCTTCTGTTTTTTATTTAGCACCTACATTTTCAGAACTATTTCTGCTCCCAGTTACTTTCCAGGCCTTGATTATAGGGAAGGAATTGTAAAATCAACTATGCAGGCCTCTATACCAACTCTGAATATAAGCTTCTGTGAAATATTATGCCTCGTTTGGAAAAGTTGATAATATACGAATAGCTGTAGAAAACTATGAGTGCTTTAAGAGCCTTTTAAATACATCAACTTAATAATAACTATTAAGCTTTTCTGGAACTATTTTAGGATTGTTGTAACATTAGCATTCATTATCCTTCTTTTGAAAACATCAAACTCTAAAATGACAACATAATGATTTTGCAAAGACTTATTTCTAAGATTAAATGGTGAGGGTTCTTTGTCCCTTGAGCATGTTTGGAAATTGTCCTCTTAGAGCATCTAAATAAGTGTCTATATTAAAATATCACACAAATGAAAGAAAATCTATTTCTTACTAAAGCAAGAGTGGTAATTAAATCACTATCTCTGTATGTACCATCAAATAAAAGAGACTGTTACTTGGGTATACATTTGTATTTTGAGTAACTTTTTCCCTCAAATCACAAAATGTGTGGTGAGAACTAGTTCACCATTGTAATCATTGATTTTGATAAAATAATTACAGAAAGGGTAAAATTAATGTCATTAATATATTAATTTAAAGAAAAAAGTTAAACATAGACCCCCCAAACAAATAAATTTAGATTTCCCAGATAAATAACAGACATTTAGGAAGGATTATCATGCAGATTCTATACAATATTCAACACAGCCTCGTTCTATTATGCTACCTTCTTAAAGAGAGTGGGCTCTTTTGTGTCCATTCCTTCCTTTTTGACCTTGGTGTTTTGACATAAAGGCATTCAGCAACTGCTCCTATGTGACGGGAAAAATACCTGATTTGGCAAGTGTGTACTTTATGAAATGTGATATGGCATCAATCATCATTAACCCAAATATCCCCATCACATGCAGGGCCTGACCCCATCACATCTGGTTTCCTGTTTGAAAATCCTTCACTTTGTGGAGGTTTCGCTGATAACAATGCTGAGAATGATCTCTAGGCAATGGAAACTGACAGAAGATGAATTATCTGTCACTCAGGAGGATGCCCTGACCATGGAAACAATCAAGTACAACTGTCTAGTATTATTATTTTTCCCACTTGGCTTTCTTTATTTCTTGGATTAGTTTCCAGCTCAGCATCTGCTTTAAAAGCCTATTGAAAATCTCAGGGGAAAATTGGAAGTAGAGAATTCCCAGCAAAATTATTCTTGGTTGATGGCAAATGCAATCGTTTTTCCTTTGTTGCCCAAATAATAGTTTGAGTCATAATGTCTTAATTTTTCCAAAAGAGCACTTAAAAATACACATATACCATTTATAAGTGTCTTAAGAGCAAGATTTTTTTGTTAGCTTTAAAACATCTAGACAGATTGTAAATTTACGGTTAGGGATCACTAGTTTTATTATCCTGCTGAAAAGTCTTGTATAATTAGTGACGTGATATCAGTGACTGAAGATGGCTACACATCAGATGTGACATATTTCATCATTCAGAATAGACCAAAACGGTTACTTTTGCTTACAAAGCACTGATTCTAGTCTGTTGTACAAAGCAACTGTGCTATTTGGACACTACTTCTTTATCAAGGACAGACAAAGCAGCAGCACAGCAAGCAGGTAACAGAAAATCACATTTCACTATTTGGCAATTCAAGATGTTTGGGGCATATTTGAAATAAAAGGGAACTTGGAGGGAAAGAGTTTGATGATGGGTCAGAGGATCAAATAGGTAAGTGATTGTGCAACTCTATCTGCACATGAGCAAAGAGGACTCTTTGAAAATCTAGATCCTTATGGAGGGAGTTAAATGGTTGTAGAAAGGCCAAGGGACTTGGAGGTATTAGGAAAATTCTAGGGGAAAATATTTCTTAAAGAAAGATTTACATCTAGATTAGGATAGCACACTACCCCAAATAGGGGCAGGTAACATAAATTAAGGGACCATGGACAAGCTTTGTGTGCACCTTATAAATGCATCCATAGAGTTATAGCTCCCTACAAACATGCGGATAAATCTCACAAATAAGATATTAAGCAAAACAAATCATAAATACAAGAATACATTCTGTATGACCCTATTTTCATAAAGTTCAAATAGACAAGTCTGTGGCATAAGAAGTTAGGATAGTAGTTCCCTTGTGGGACTAGTGAATGGAAGGGGAGAGGTTTCTGGGGTGCCGGTTATGTTCTGTTAATTCATCTGCATGTTGGTTACACAGATACCTTTAATTTATGAATATTGATTGAGCTGTATACTTACAATTAATGTTCTTTTCTGTATATATGTTATACTTCAACAAAAAGTTTTAAAAATGTATCTACAGTCTTCAAATCCACAAAAATATTTGTCACCCATTTTATTTTTTTTGAAACTTGTAGCCTAAAGGTCTTTCTTATAGCAGCTTTTTCTGCTGTAAGAAAAAGAACTGGGTACACATGATGGTGACTGGTACTGAGTCTCTGTATCAGAGAAGTAATGAGAGGTGAGGCTCGTGAGATCAAAGAGTTTATGAATCTCTACCAAGGGCATCTGCTTTTACGTTTTAGCAGCTTGGTGCCATGTGGGTATGTGTGCTGAGGGCTACCGGATTTTGTAATTTTTTAAGTGAAGCCAAGAATCTTGAATTTATTTGAAAACTCCAAATTTTCTATTTTGGATCATCTTTTCAAGCACTGTGAACTAGAGGAAGCATATCCTCAGGTCAGATCTGGCCTCTAGTTTGATTTCTTCGGTGTAGAAGGATGGGTTGATTTCTGGGGACTTCTGGGCTCTCTCTGGACAGATATTAAAAGAATTTAAGAAAAAAAAGAGAGGAACATATAAATAGAGGCAGGAAAGAAAAAATATATATATATACACTCTTTTTGTTTATTTGAGTTTTCTATGTGATTTATGCCAGTGTTAATGACAGTTTGTTCATTTTACCCTCTGGGAGCTTAGAAAATGGGATGTGACTTACATGTTCTGGCATCCCAAATGTGAGAAATGGTAGAGTCCATGGTCCTCTACATTTTCCAATGTACTTTGAACATGCTTTTTCTTTGATTCTCCCAAACACGTATGTATTGGTTGCTTACAGTGTGCCAGGTGTACTGCATTAAGCATTCAGGCTGCATGTTCTCCCATAATACTCATACTGTGATTGCAACAATTTGCAGGTGAGGAAACTGAAGCTTTCCCAATTTACAGTATTAGTGATCGTTAGCATTTAAACCAGGTGTATTTGATTTCAGAGCCTGCACTCTTAACCACTAATTTTTAATCTTATCACTGTATCTAGAGATATGTAAATTGAGAACTTTGAACCTCACTTTTTCGATAAGGAAACTGAGGCACCAGTGCTTTAAATGACTCAACTCTTGTTATTTAGAGAGGGAAGATTGATACAGGCCTGTGGTTCCCTTACTATTTCCCCTGTAGCCTGAAGGTCATCCAGGGAGATAATTTTATCTCAGCAGAATTCTCTAACAGTGGATTCTTTCCTGTCACATAGCAGTTTAATTATCCTTTATTTGGATATAATCTAAATAAAATCAACATAATCTTAGATGATAAGATAAATGTATCCCAAACAAGTGCACTGATATCTGATATGCATAATGAATTAAGTTTCTTGATGCTTAGGATAACAACTAATGGTGTATCTCCTCTCAGCTAGTGAATTAGAAAGCCAGGCACTCATCCAAATATGCAGATGTTTAGCCTTGTGTAGTCAAAACCTCTGAATGACTGACACAATTTTCACTTTAAATTACATTCTTTGGTGCCAGACAGTGGCACAGTATCAGGCAAACAAATGCATGACTTCAAAAGGAATTCATTCAATCTTGACCAATAGCAGCCCCAGCTGAGGAGGGGAAAATTATATTTTATAGTTTTACTTATTAATCTTATATTGTGCTCATGTAAATTTTAATTAGCCTTTTGACTTTTCAAGCTTTCTTTTACTCAACAGCAATTAAGGTTCACAATTCTGTTTACTAGATGTAGTTTAAGTGACCTCAACAATCAAAACTTGTTAGTTTTGTCTGTTCCCCTTTTTCCTATTCAATCTGGTCAGAAAATCACTAAATATTTAATGTAACATTCGAAAGCAGAGAGTTGTAGAATTGTCTCTTGACATAGGCTGGAATCTATCAAGCATTTTATTTGTAGTTTGCTTCCTAAATGTTTACAGTAAAAATAGAGAGACAGCTTTATTGTATTTTTACTAAATTCATTAGACCTTCTATTCAGTCTGCTAATTGCCCCCTCCTGTGGTGTGGTCTTAATGAAAAGAATCCATTTTTAACCAGCACCCTCCATTGTGGCCCTGATGTTACCATGGAAATGAAATAGCTTGTTTGAAATTGTCTGCTGTATGTATTTACAGCACATTAGGTAACACCTGGGCATTAAAATCTTGCAATACAGTAGGTTTTTATTTTTAAAGAACACCAGCAATACCATTTTCTCTTCACATTAGTTTTTCACCATTATGGAGGATGAGCTTGCAAACAATAATTACCAACACTAGCAGCTAGGTGAGATTTTTTATTTAAAAAAACTTTCATATATATATATATATATATATATATACTATATGATATATACATACAAGTAGAAAAGTACTAGAATCTTTACAACATGAAAACAGTAAAGTTTATCATAGTCTATTTTTATTCAATCATAAATATACATAATTTTCTTAGAAGGTGTCACAAATACATAAACATAGTTGTATTTCTATTTAATATTTGTACATACTTATTAGGTATCAGATGTTGTGATACCAGCTGGATATACAAAGATGAATAAGACATCTTCCCTGACCCCAGGGAACTCATATTCTAGAATATCAAATGATATAACTTGAATAAAAATATATAGTAAATGTCTTCCAACTTGGGTAAGGCCAGGAGTTATAAGGCATCATCACATTTATAGTCTCATTAAAGGTATAAAGGTAAAAGTCAGTTATCTTTCTTTTCTTAATACAACTTTTTAGGTACTTTGATGCCATGGCCTTGGGTAGGAGTATCAGAGAAGCTGTAATCCCTGTCATCTACATGTTCATGCTTCACTCTCCAGGCTACTTGGTCATGCATTCATGCCTGCCCTTTATCTATTTCATACCTCACAGCAATTCCAAATAATTCATATCATCCTGTATCATGCTGTATGTATTATTTTGTAACATGCCTTTTCACTAAGCTAACTCTCATACCTATAATTTCGTGTTAAAACGTATGTATCTACATATTATCAGTCAGAATGGCTGTAGACTATTCCATAACATGAATGTATGAATAATTTAAAGAATCTATACTTTTATTTAAGTTATTTACAATTATTTGAATGAAACGTTGTTGTAAAAAATGCAATTTTACCCAATTATATTACTGGGGATTGTAGGGAAAGGATTTGTAGCAGTCCTGTAACCTAATCCTCTCTCCTAGGGATAGGAAGAAAGAAGGACCAAATTAATTCTACTGGCAAACATATGTAAGCCCTACAGGTAAAATATAAATGACTGGTAAACTCTCTAAGGATATATACTGGCAGAAAGATAATGGTAACTTCTTATTTCTGAAAGATTTTTTACAGGAAAAATTATCCTGTTGAAGTTGCTTATTGTAAATGCACCTAGAATTCATACATTTATAGGGGCTGGCTAACTGAGGAAGTTCACAAAAGGTGTGTAATAAATGTAAGGTGTTCAAATGGCTTCCTTTGTGTATGTGATGTATACATGGCTCCAGTCCTTCATTTATTAACCTGGAGTCAAATGATGTCCTATTGTGGGAGGAAAAAATCCTTTTTTGTTAGAAGCTGCATTTGAGAGTCTTGGATTTGCTCCAGAAAAGAATTATTCACCTGTATCCTTAAATCATTGGTTTGCTGTTGGGTAAAATCTTTAACTTACATAGTCAGATTTGACAGTATGATCCCTTTGTATCACCATAGATAAACTCCAAAGGTGAGATGTCTGTGTGAAGAGGAATGCACTGTTTTAGAAACTATGGTTCAAACAATTGGTTTATTGAACAGTCAGAACTGTTTAGGGGTCAAACTACCTCTTTCCATGCTCTCTCAGATTTCCCTTTTCCACTTATTAGGGACATCTTGAACAGTTCAGCTTTCTTGTTACATTCAGTTATTTATAAAAAAGTTCAATCAAGTCCATTTTGAAAGTACAATTGTGTATCCAGTTTATTGTATAACTCTTCTCATTCTGGCAGGAGCTAGTCCTCCTCCTCGGGGGTTGAAGTAGGGATGGAATAAAGTCTGCTCCTAAGATATCTATTCCACCTCTATTTTCTCTCTTATGTATCTCTTCTTTTCCAGCTAGTAGAATGGAAGAGAGAGAGAGAGAGAGAAGAGAGAAGGGAGAAGTGTTTCTTATTTATTACTTACATGGTTCTGGTTAGGTCATCTCTTGGCAGGCAATTGCTTCTCTTGTGTGGTGGCACTCACATGCTGGCCCTCCTGGGATGCTCATGTGGTCCCAGTAGGCAGTCTCCTTGGTGTTCGGTTCCTTTACATGGGAGAACTCTTCCACTGCTAATTCTTTCAAACACATCTCATTTTTTCCCTTCTGGCTGCCAATACAGCCTTTTGTTTTTGGATTCCTCTTGCTTGGTAGCCTGCTTTTACGATGTGGGGCAAACAAGCTGTTTCAAGCCTTGCTACTCTCTATAATGTCTACTTTCTTCAAGGAAAATTTAACCAACGTCTGCCCCTCCTTCTGTCCAACTTTCTCTCCCAAGTTCTTATTTCTCCGCCTGCTCAAATGCTTTTGTGTTCAGATCTTTCAATTTTTTTGTCTGAGAAGACACCCAACTAAAGATGAAGATGCCAGTCTCTTCAATTGATTCTCTCAGAACTTCCTTATTTGGGTTTAGGGGAGGTGCAAGATGCAGCTTTCTACACAGAACAAACATTCAAGATACCGTCTATATACATGATCTGGTGTATATATAAGCTGGTAAGGGAGTGGGGCTCGTGTATACATGTACTTGTATGAAGAATATGCATTTTACTTCCTAACAAGTACCGGATGGAGTATCTGGCCCACCAACTATTTCGTACTTGACGTTTACTACCCTGGATTTTGTGGAAAAATATAATTTAACTTCCTATTACATATGTATTAATAAATTATCTTCTAAAAAGTACTACCTGTTTATGTAGCTAATAATCCTTATGGGAATTTCTGAGCAACAGTGAATATTATCATTTATATTTTACTCAGCAAATAGGTCTAAAAGTTCCTGTATTGCGATTGTAATCAGAATTTCCCCATTGGTTAAACTTAAAAAATATGCTATATTGATGATTTGTAATTCTTCTTACATAAATAGCATATTCATGGACGTTAGCCCATTTTTCTAATGAGTTATTTATGTTTTCATTACCGATTTGTAGATCTTGTGTTTATGTTGAAGATACTGGACATTTGATTTTCGTGACGGTTGTAGGTTTTCTTTCAGTTTGGTCTTTGCCTTTTCACTTTGTTTATGATATTTTTTGCTTTACATAAATTTTCAATTTTTATGCAGTCTAAAGCATCAAACTTTATGTTTTATGCCTTTAAATAAGTATGTAAGTCATTTCCCATTCCTATACATTTAGAATTTCTTTTTAATATTTAAATATTTAACCCATTTTGAATTTATTTTGGAAAAAAGTGATATGAATCTACCATTATATTTTTTGGTATTTTCACTAATATTAATATTTTAAACTTACCTTTCCTCACTGATATAAGGAATTATTTTACACATTTGCTTTAAGTTTTCATGTATCACATCATAAAGCTTCTTTCATTATTTTTACTTTTAAAAATTGTATGTTAACTATTCTTGAGCATTTACATTTCATGACAAATGGTATAATACCTTTTCTAATTTTCTTATTCCAAAAAATCTTTTGTACTTTCTCTCTTTTTTTCTTTCTCTCACTAATGAACACCATCAGTCTGTTTTATTGATGCACTCAAAGAATTAGCTCTAGGGACATGTTTCTTAATTTGTTCATTTCTAGTCTTTAATGGGTAATTTCTTTCTTTACATATGGTTATTTCATTATTTTTAACAGCTTTATTGAGGTATAATTGATATATATACACATAAGCCCTGGACATGTTTAATGTATAGAATTTGATGAGTTTGGACATATGCATACACCCATGATGCCATCACCAAAATCAAGGTATTAAACCCAGTTGAAAAAACTGGAATATGTCTGTGACCCACTCACTAGGTGTCGTATTCTGTCCTCATGTGGAGGAGCAGGGTGTGGGCAAGGAGCCAGGAGTGTTGAGATAAAATCCTTTCTCCTGGAAAACCAAAATGTGTTAAAGTCTCCAACTTCAATCCCAACTACTTTGTCTCCTTTCAACTCTTTATAACTCTTGCAGGGATAAAACATGTAGTTATTATGGCTCAATCACACTCAGACAGGAGTCAGATACTCTGCAGGCAGTTAGGGCAGGGGTCAGAAGGAGAAGGCCAACAGGATGAAAGTCACAAGAATGTGAATATGCTTAGCTAAGATTATTGTAACCAACAGAGACCCTTTAGTTATTTTACTTTAGCCATAATATCTTTACCTAAGGTAAAAGGGGAGTTCCTTTAATTGGGGCATGTGCATAGTTGAGGAGATAATGTCCCTAAAGGAACTATCCTCATTAACACAGTAAAAATTACACCCATGAGCACCCTGACAGTTTACAAATGCCATGGCAACACCTAAAAGTTACCCTATAAAGTCAAGATAGGGGAGACTTCCCAATTCTAGGAACTCTCCACTTTCTTTCCTAAGAAAACCCATGAATAGTCCATCCCTGGTTTAGCACATTATTAGGGATTAGCATAAAAGGACAGACCTTAACCTCAGGGGTAGCACTGTTCCTCAGTGGAACAATCCTCTCTACCATCTTTGAGAGTGTACTATGCTTTCTATACTCTATCTTTAATATATTTTTCTTCCCGTGCGACCCTGTGTTCTAATTCTTTCTTATGCGGAGGTCCAGAACCCTCTCTGTTGGTGTGGGTGCTGGTCTGTGCTGGTATTAGCACATTAGTTTAGTTTACTTTATTGGTTCCTTTCCAGTATGGCTCCTGATGATGCCCAGAGAGCACCCTGTAGTTCCTACAGAGGCAGCACATGTGCACCAGGGACCAGGCACATTCCCTGCCTGGTTCTGAAACAAGGCTCCTGCTCTTGCCCTTGGACCTTCCTCTCTCTGCTTCATTCAGGCTCTCTTGACTCCTTTCCTCTCAGGGCGTACTCATGGGAAGGGAGGCCCTCCCATGTTCCAATCCAGTTTACTTCATAGAAAGAGAAGTTTTGGTAAACAGTGGGCAAAGAGAACATGAGGGCAATGAGGGTGGAAAGAATTTCTGATGTAAAAAAGGTGTTGACAGGAGAAACGGGAAAGAAACTAAAAGAGGAGATGAGAAAGATTCTGCTGAGAGCTCCTACTTAATAATTATGCCTTAGAGCCAATTCTCATGATACTAAATTATTTTCTTTTGAAATCCAGATAGATGGGAACGCCATGGAAAATTAAGAAATATGGATGATATCAGCACTTTAAATATGCTTCACTCTAGATATAAATTATTGTGAATAATGAATAGTCAACAATTATGAAATAATTGGTTTAATATAAAAATGTGCATACTTACTATAGCCAAATGAAGCATATATATGGATTTTTAAAAAATTAAGTAGCTACTTGGGAGGCTGAGGCTAGATGATCACTTGAGCCCAGGAGTTCAAGGCTACAGTGACTCATGATTGTGCCACTGCATTCCAGCCTGGGAGACAGAGATCCTGTCTCTAAAAAAATAAATAAAATAAAAATTAAAAACACACAAAAAACTAAGTAGGCTCAAAAGAGTCATGAGACTATTTGACATCTTATCAGACAGAATCATGGAATAATATATTTTTCAACTTATTTCCTTATAATGTCTTTAAAACTATTATGCTATAATGTATTTGTGTGCTATGGTATTACTGATGACTTGAGTGATAAAGATATTTACGTAAATAAGTTGAATGCAGTTAATTAAAAAGAAAGAAAGAGATTTAGGGAACTTGCTTGTCTTAAAAGACATTTGAATTGAAAGTAGTTTTTTTTTTTGGATGTTTCAGCCCTTTCCATACCATATACAAACACAGACTGCCCTACATTTGAAGCAATCTCTTCCCATTTGAGAGAAGCTGGTACCTTTGTGAAAACAACCGTTTCATTTTAGCTGGGCTTTAGCTTGAGCCATCTGCTGTGTGGGTTTCCCAGTGGTCCACAGCCATGACAGAGTGTTTGAAGTTATGCTTCAGGGTGTCTTTAAAAACATTTTGTCTCTCATGTCCCTGTTTGTAGGTACCCTACTTCACTCACCATCTATAAGCTAATTGAACATCCTGTGCACGTCCATCCTCCCCACCGATCCAACTCAGTAGATCAACACGTCAGACTATACTTATTGAGCTTTAATTATGTGCAAGACACAGAGAGGTGGCTGTATTTTATCAAGTTTCAATGCAGTTTGACTGGCTGTCTTCCAGGAACTTCTTGTTGGTAATTCTACCTTGCCGTTTAATGATGAGTAGAGCTTTTAGATGTTGTTAATGAACTGCTCAGAGACAGAATGGTTCATTTAGAAAAGATATATGAAAGTGATAGAAAAGAAAAATTTATGAATTATAAGAATATTTATTCTGTAAAAAGCAGAAGCATATCTTAATGACAGCCAGAATTATCAAAACTATTATGATAAAGAAGTGAACTATAGTTTTCTTACAAACATCCAGGAAGCTTTTCAGGATGAGTTCAGAACTTGCCATTAGGTGCCATAAACTTGGTTTTGAGATTTTTGCATTGCTAAATATAAATAAAACACATCCATTCCTTCACATTTCAAATTTCTCCAAATTATATAGCACCTCAAAAGTTATGATCACACTCATGATTTAAATATGCAAAATAAAAAACACATTATGATTATGATTTGTGTGATATAAAAATAAATAAATGTACTAATTATATTTAAGTGGCCTACTCTCAAGATATGTTTTCTTGGGGAAAAATTGAAACCATTCCCACTTAGAACTGGAACCAGACAAGGATGTCCACTATCTCCACTTCTATTCAACATAGTGCTGGAAGTCCTTGCTAGAGCAATTAGACAAGAGAGGGGAATTAAGGGCATCCAAATGGGGGCAGAAGAGATCGAATTCTCACTCTTTGATGATGATATGATATTATATTTAGAAAACCCCAAGGATTAAACCAAGAGATTCCTAGAATTGATAAATGAATTCAGTAAAGTCTCAGGATACAAAATCAATACACACCAATCAGAGGCATTCATATATGCCAATAACAGTCAAGCTGAAATTCAAATAAAAAAAGCAGTACCTTTTACAATAGCCTCAAAGAAAATTAAATATCTAGGAATATATTTAATGTAAGAGGTGAGAGACATATACAGGGAGAACTATGAAACACTAAGAAAAGAAATTGTAAAAAAATGTAAACAGATGGAAAAATCTACCTTGCTCATGGATTGGCAGAATCAACATTGTTGAAATGTCCATAGTACCTAAAGTGATCTACAGAATTAATGCAATACCTATCAAAGTATCCTCATCATTCTTTACAGATCTGGAAAAAATAATTCCATGCTTTGTATGGAACCAGAGAAGACCTTGTATAGCCAAAGCAATCTTAAACAAAAAGAACAAACTGGGAGCTATCAGTCTACCAGACTTCAAGCTGTACTACAAGGCTATAGTAACTAAAACAGCATGGTACTGGTGCAAGAACAGAGATACAGACCTCTGGAACAGCACTGAGAATCCAGAGATGAAACCATCTGCATATTGTTATTTAATCTTTGACAAAGCAGACAAAAATACACACTGGGGAAAAGAATCTCTTTTCAATAAATGGTGTTGAGAAAACTGGATAACTACATGCAAAAGATTGAAACTGGATCTCCACCTGTCACCTCTTACAAAATCAATTCACGATGGATAACAGACTTAAACCTAAGGTATGAAACCTTAAGAATCCCAGAAGAAAATGTAGGGAAGACTCTTTCAGACATTGGCCTAGGCAAAGAATTTATGAAGAAGACCCCCAAAGCCATCACAGCAGCAACAAAAATAAATAAATGGGAACTGATCAAATTAAAACGCTTTTGCACAGCCACGAAAACTATCATTAGAGCAAATAGACAGCCCACAGAATGGGAGAAAATATTTGCTCTCTACAAATCTGGTAAAGGGCTGATAACAAGAATCTATCTAGACCTCAAAAAAACGAACAAGAAAAAAATCAAACAACCCCATCAATAAATGGGCAAAGGACATAAACAGAAACTTTTCAAAAGAAGACAGAATAATGGCCAGCAAACAGAGAAAAAAATGCTCAACGTCTCTAATCATTAGGGAAATGCAAATCAAAACCACAATGGGATATCACCTAACTCCTGTGAGATTGGCCTTTATCAAAAAAATCCCCAAACAACAAATGCTGGCGAGGATGTGGAGAGATAGGAACACCCTTACACTGCTGGTGGGACTGCAAATTAGTGCAACCTTTGTGGAAAAGAATTTGGAGATACCGCAAAGAGCTAAAAATAGAAATACCATTTGATCCAGCAATAGCACTATTAGGCATCTACCCAAAGGAACAAAAGACACCCTGTAATAAAGACATCTGCACTAAAGTGTTTATGGCAGCACAATTCACTATTGCAAGGATGTGGAAACAACCCAAGTGCCCGTCAATCCATGAGTGGATTAATAAAATATAATATATGTATATAATGGAATACTACTCTATTACAAAAAACGATGGTGATCTAGGACCTCTTATATTTTCCTGGATAGAGCTTGAGCCCATTCTCCTAAGTGAGGTATCACAAGATTGGAGGAATAGCCTCCACATGTGCTCACTATCAAATTGGCACTAACTGATCAACACTAAGGTGCTCACACTGTAGTAATATTCTTTGGGGGTAGCAGGATTGGGCGTGGGTAAACTCACAACTAATGGACTCGGTGAGCATTGTAGGGGGGAAAGGGCATGCTTCAAATGATGGTTTGGGTGTGGCAAAGTTATAACATGTAACCAAAATGTTTGTACCCCCATAATATTCTGAAATAAAAAAAAAATAGAAGAAGGGTTGAGCTCCATGTGCTCAGAGCTGTTTTCCTAAAATGAGCTGTTCTTCCCCTCTAGGGAAAGAGTGAATGAGAGCTTGGGGATGGAGAAAGTAACAAGATACATTTTCTCTAATACTGCTTCCTGGGGAGGGCAGTGTGAGTTATCTCCCTCCCTGGAAATGTAAGGAATGAGGAGATAAAACCATACCTAACAATCTGGGCTCACGCAGTTCAGTCCAACACCCATTTTTTTTTAATGGATCATTAAGTAAGACTTAAATTTCTTGCACTTGAGAATTTACTATCTGGAAAATGGGGCTATGATGGACGGCATTTCTCTTCTATATTACAGCGATAGTTTGGAGATTAAAGAGATGACTGCCTTGGAGATGCTCGAAGGGCCTCACATAAAAGGGGCCATTATGTTCAAGTATCCTGGACTAGGTTATGGGCCTTACAGAATGCTAACAATTTTGATAGCCAGTTTGTTTTTCTTTAGCAGTGATTCCTTCTGACAGTTTCCATTTTTAATCAGGCAGAAGTTACTTCCCAATTCTTTGTTTGTTAGAACCTTGTTTCTTAAAAAAAAAAAAAGTTGAAGCATTTTCCAAGATTAGAAAAATATAGTCTTTAAGATTTTCTTGACATTTATACCAAAATAGTAACATAGCTGAAATCAAGTGGGAACAGTTAGAAAGCTAGAATGATAATTGCAGAAAAAGGGAGGGAGTGAAATGATTTTCACTGCTTTTGTTAAAAAGTTTGTACTTGTCATACTATGACACATCTTATTTTTGAAATGCATCGAAAGTTGTCGCCAGTTTGATCTCTCAGATGGTGTGGCTGCCAATTCCCTCCCCAGCACTCTGCCACTGGGCTTGTTTCCAACGATGCCATGTGTAGTTTTCCCTTTCCTCCTCCCTTTTCTAAATAGAGAGGAAAACAGGTCCATTCTGGCATTAGCTTGCAAGCTGTATAATTGGAATTAAAATTCAAGACACGAACGTCTTTAACTCAGAGGGCCGATTGCATTCACAATTCCTCAAGTTTCCATTTCAAAGACTGTAACTTTATCTTTAAACATGATAGTCTCAAACTTTATAAAAGAATATAGTCTGGGTTCAAGCTGAAATGGGAATAATTTTTCTTTATCAATTTTTGGCTTATTGTTTTATTTTCTCATAGATGTCTTAAAAGTGAGATGCAATCTCACTCTTCACTGATTTCTAATTTGTCAAGTTTCTTTTCCTTTTTAAATATATTATCCACTTAGCAGATGATCTTTATCTGGTGAAACACTTGATATTTCCCAGTATGTGAAATTTAGAGAAGGAAATCTGTACCTTTATAATATCTATATAAATCTTTCCCCTAGTAAACTGAGCATCCATTACCTGTGTTAAGAGACAATAGTGTTTTTTTTTCTAACATTGTCATTTATTCTTCCATGTTGGTGGGCAATCCATCTAACCTATCTTTGTGTCAATATTGTGGGTAGGAGACAGCTACCTGTTATCACCTAGGGAATATTAATGTACTCTTATTTCACAGGTCCTTCCTTCTAAGGAATTTGAATTGATCTATACATACATCATTGGTCCTCATCGAATCTTGAGGAGAGAGCTGGCAGATGTCTTCATATTACAGATGGTTCCTCATGTGGCTGCGCTCTCTGCTCACCACCTGGAAAGCTTGCAGTGGACATGCTGAATCCATCACCAAGACAGGTACTAGTGTCTATAAACCTTCAGCGGGGGTAAGTACTGTATGGACAAGAGGGACACATTTCCTCTGTGTTTTACAATTCCTTTGTGACAGCTTCACTTATTTAATTATAACTCACTATTGCTCTTTATAGGAATAATGCCTGTTTATTCAGGGCCTCTTCAGAAGGCTAGAAAAGGGCCAAATGAAACAGCTTTTAACCATTTCCTCTGTTATTTCTTATTTGTCTCCTCCAAAAGGGTAAAAAGTGAATGAGAAAAGTAAGTGCATATTCAGACTTGGACGCTGTAGAATGTGGAATGGGAACTAAAACGCCAAACGTTTAGATCTGCAAGAAGTTGAAACCCTTTCTTTTTCAGTGCTTTCTCTATATTAAGTCCAATATAAATTCATATATTAGTTGTATTGGTCTTAAGTACAGTGAGTGAGAGCACACAGTGTATCTCCTTGAGCATAAAGATGTCAGATTTGGTCCACAGTAGCTGATCTAACAGGCAGGTGAGCACCAATCATATTACCCTAGTAGACTTACCCTAGACAGTTCAAATCAGTGACTGGAGGCTCCTGCTGTCACTTGCTGAATAAGTTTATAAATGTCTTGGCTTCAAATTTTTGAAAATGCATCTCTCTGGATGCCAGAATAGCCAGTCTACCCCTGAATGTTACAGGTAGGAGACGGGCTGTCTGTAGGTGTAAGTGAATTTGAGAAGCAGTGAAGTGGAAGGGACTCAAGGACTATACCAGCTTGCTGCTTGGAAATCCTCCAACACAATGTCAAAACGGTAGGGGCTCTCCGAGCACCTGCCTAGGCTGCACTTAAAATTAATGATTATTTGTGAGAACAGACACGGAGGAAAATCTACTTGGTTTACAACTTAGAGGTGTGGATTAACTTCATTGGTATCTAATGGCTGACTGCCACTGAACTGATCTTTTTTTGTACTTTCTGGCTCCTTCCTCGGGATGCCAGAAGCTCTTTGTTTAGCTAGTGCTTTATCTAATTCTGGCACAATCAATTCCACCTCATTCTCTCTCAACACAATTGGCAGGACTACATTGTTTATAGGGAAGGTCTTTTCCCTTTAATTTAATACCTGAAATCTTTCTATGTTCTTTCCATTAAAAAAAAAAATCTTCCTTTGTCCCTTTTCTGTTTTTTTTCCCCTTTCTTTTTCACTTTCTTCAAGCTTTCAAGCTACATATTGTTTTTACTTTTGGGGTCTATATTTTTACTTCTTTAAAATAATAAAAAATCTTCATCTCAGTGTATTTCTCCTGCTTTAAAATGCACCAGTGAAGCACTGATTCATATATAAGCAAATTTATGCTTACAGTTTGTTCATTGTTTAGCAATAAATGTCCATGTTATATAATGAGGCTGGTACACAGAATGTTTCAGTTGTACAAATTAAAATCCCCATAATAAGTGCAAAGTTATCTATCATAAGTTCCCATAAACATGTTTTTATTACAAGTCCAAGGGGAATCTTGCTCATCATTGTCATCTCATTATTGTGTTTTTAGTGAGCACCTGCATGGTAGAGAAGACAAGATAATTGTCTATCTCAGTATCCTTCAGGGCAATGGTCCCCAGAAGGCTTGAAATCTACCATCAGTTGAAGATTTTGAATGTGTATTTTCTAAATATATCTTAATTTATAAATTATATACCTTTATGCATGTAATATATGATTGCTACTGTAATATAAGGTACATTGTGGAAAATACATATACACAGACATTTAAAAGTCTACAGTGGAATAAATAAAAATTCTAATATTTTTTCTTGCACTTCAGTGGATTATATTTACATACCCAGAGGGTCATACTTTGGAGACAGGTGATACCCATATCTAATTGACCATTGAAAAAGCCTGGGGGAATTTTTAAAAATTTATTTTGCCTGTTCCCCTCCCCATACCTACTCAATTAGAATCTCTAAATATTGGAGGGTACTGGTATATGTATTTTGTAAATACTTCCCAGTGAGTCTGATAATTTGCTATATGTGAGAACCACTGTTCTAGGGCAGATATTTTTCAGACAGAGCCACAGTTTGGAGCATTACCATGAAACTACAGCTGGATGCAGTGAGTATATTTTTAGGATTTCCAAGAGCGTTTTGTTCTTTACAGGGTGTAATGAATTAAACTGTGTTGTCCAAAAAGATATTGAAGTCCTAACCCTCAGTATCTGTGAATTCCACCTTATTTGAAAAAAGGGTCTTTGCAGATGATGAAGTTAAGATGAGGTATCAGGGTGAATCTTACTCCAGTATGACTGGTTTCCTTATAAAAAGGGTAGATTTGAACACAGGAACAGACATCCATACAGGGAGAATTTTGTGCGAAGGGTGGAGTTACGCTGCCACAAGCCAAGGAACTAGCACACGCTAGGAGAGAGGCCTGCAGCAGACCTTCTGCTGGCACCTTCAGAGTGAGCATGACAACTTAACCTCAGACTTACCGCTTCCAGGACTGTGAGACAGTAAGTTTATTTTGTTGAAGCCACCTATTTTGTGGTGCTTTGCTATGGCAACCATAGTACACTGATGCATAAGGAAAAGAAAAAAAAAACTTTGTAGCCAAACCAAACAAACCAGTTCAAAACAAATCAAGCCAAAAATGCTAACCACTTTACACTCTATTTTTTTTCTCCTTTTTTCATTTTCTTTACAATCTGTCCTATGAGACAGTGTCTACCTTTAGAATGGATAGTATATACTATTCAAATTTAATTGTGCTTTAAAAGACAAAGATTAATTTATAATCCAGTATAAAAGTAAACATAATGTCTGTGTTTACTCAAAAACTTAAAAACATGTAGAAATGAAAAAAGAATATAACCATCCATACCAATGCAACCACTGTAGATATTAAAGTGTATTCCATATACTCTTTTTTCTTTATCTCTGCTTCCTGAGAGTAATAAAAAAGAGAATAAATTTATGTGGGAAAAATGAATAAGAGATAAAATGACATCACCTAAGATGTGTCAACAAAATATGGAAGATAGAAAGCAAAAAAAAAATCGTAACTGATTTGGAGAAAGGAAAAATTTGACCACTTGCAATGGTAGATTATAATGCGGTGGAGATGAGTCAACTTCTGAAGAAATCTTGAAATGTTCAGGAATTGTAGGCAGCAAACACATCTAAAATTGGAGAGGGGCGTTTAAAACAGAAAGAACTGTTGAAAGTTCTTACACGGAGTACCTTATACATCATTTATCACCTCTCATTTATTGCAAGGTTACTGGTTCCAATCAAGTGAAATCTTGACTTAATTAAAACAATTCATAATCAGGGCAATTGGATAGCTTAGCAAATGCTCATAGTTCTTTCTGGTACTAGTTCTTTCTGCTTTTTAAGTTCCTGTTTTCCTTCTTCACCTGATAAAACTTATTAATATGCAAACAATGATTATATAATGCATATTTCATCTTAGACATTAAAATGAGAAATGCAGACTAAAACTTTATTAGACTCTTACAAAACATAAAATAATGCAAAATATACTTTATAGGATAAAGTGTACTTTAAAACATTGAAATGTACTTGTTAGAATGATATGTACAAAGTATGTGAGTTACAGGTAGGGACTGAAATGAGAGAAGATGATGAGGTTTAGTTGGCTTCTACTATGGACTCTAAGGGTTATGGATTGCCGGGGTATCTAAAATGTTGGAGATTTTACAAATGATATTGTAATCTGCCTAAAGGAAGTATTTGTTACAAAAAGTAAGAATCTATCATTGCTTAGGAAATACTAGTTTCCTTTTCCTTTTTTTTTTTTTTTCTGCTGAAAGTGATCAAGTATTTCTGCTGGTCTGCATTGATAAGCCTACCTTTCACACTGTTGATGCAGCACACAAGATCTTTTAATGAGTAATTAATTCCTAGCTAAAAAGAAAATTTTATTTTTAACATACTCTAGTGACATTTGATTTTTTTCTTCTCTCTTTTCTTGCCAATCAACTGTCTTTAGATAAAATGTGTATATTGTTATGTTAGAATATCATCAGCCACACTTAAGTGCACATATAGTAGTAACATTCATTGAGTGTTGGGCAGGTGGGAGGGGAGAGGGGGGGATGGGTATATACATACCTAATGGGTGCAGTGTGCACCGTCTGGGGGATGGACATGCTTGAAGTCTGACTCGGGCAGGGCAAAGGCAATATATGTAACCTGAAATTAAAAAAAAAGAAAGAAAAAAAAGAATTTCATCAGACTTGTAGCTTTTTTAGTATAAACTCACTAATATAGACCCTATTTTATTTAAGAAAGCAAATTAATTTCATTATTTTCTTCTGAAAAGAGAATGCATTAAAAAACACACTCCTGATTATTACAGGTTCTTAAGATATTTTAAATGGGTTACTTAATGTAGTACATATGCCCTTTTTAATCTACTGGGAATATATACAGGGTTCCAGGACCCCTGTGGATACCAAAATCAATGGATACTCAAGTCCCTTACGTAAAATGGTATAGTATTTGTATATAACCTACACACATCCTACCATATTCTTTAAATCATCTCCAGATTACTTACAATACTTAATGCAATGTAAATTATATGCAAATGGTTGTCATATTGTATTGTTTTTTATTTGTATTATTTTTTATTGTTGTATATATATATTTTGGATCCATCATTGGTTGAACCTGTGATTACAAAGGGCTGACTATATAAGAAAAAATGGTCAGATATTAGATTAGGACCAAACTTTATATTTGAGTGTGGTTTTTGCATATTTTATAATTTCAACAAATTAAATTTACTAGAGAGAGAAAAAATTATCCAAGGGTGCTGTTCAAACCTCCTCAAAGCCAGTTGCCCTAAACTTTTTCACCAAGTATGTCATTCATCATTCATACTGAGTGAGTAAAATAGTTATATTAGTGTGAGCACTGAATGAAAAATCTGAGCAAAAAGATAAAAAGCAGTTATTTAACAAGGAAAATACAAGATGACAAATTAATACATACATACATACAAACAAAGGGAAAATACATTTTTAAATATTGAAAATTCATTCTAAAATAATTAATTATGACCTTCTAGGATCAGTCATTCTACTATGGCTCAAAAAGTGAACAAAATAGACATGTTCTCCTGGCCTTTTCATTTACATTCTAGTTGGGGAGAAACAGACAACATGATATAGAAACCTTGCAATTTTGTACTTAATGAATTGCAAATTATAATCAAATTCTATTAGAAAACAAACATGGCATTTTTATTCTTCCTTTATTAACACACAACCTTCACTTTATTGTACAAGGATAGGAAAGACCTAACTTTCCAGTGACATTTCAACAAAGATTGGTGAAATCAAACTGGTTATACAAAGAGAAGGCAAAAATGTTTCTGGCAGAAGGAGTAACACATTCAAAGAATCTGAGTTTGGAAAAAGCTTGGTGTCTTTCAGTCACAGAGAGAAGCAGCATGTAGCTGAAGTGGAAAGAGAAATGTGGCGTGCTGGGTTGAAGACTGAAGACAGGATGGTGGCTAGAGTAGATATGTCTGGCCTACAGGCCATAGGGGAGACTTCGGGTTTTTATTCTAAGTACAATGCAAAGGCATTGAAGAGAAATAATATTTACATTATCTGATTTAAGCACTTTCTTTCTTTCATCTCATCCTCTGATTTCCTGCCTGTACCACTCATTGACAAAATCTAAGCAGACGCCAGCCAGCAAAGTACCCTGATGATATACAGAGGCCACCCACTCAGGATTCAGAGCAAGAGAGAAAGGTAGAAGAAAGATTAGGACAGTAACCTAACAAGTAAAAGCTGAACAAACTGAAAATTAACAACTCTTCTTAGATGAGTCAGAGAACTTAGATCAGAGGGAAAACTGTTGCCCTCAGAATTGGAGAGACAGACAGGTGGATCCAGCGAATCGCGGTTTACCAAAGCAGGAACCCCGGCTTACTGTGAGCGCGCCCAGCGTCAGGAAGCCCTGCCCACACTTTTGTGAGTTTTACCTCAAGGAGTTCTATCAGGTCATCACAGTGAAGAAGGGGAGAAAAATCCTCTCAGGTTTCTAGCAGGGGAAGGGGAAAAGTAACCACATGAAATATGCCAGACTATTCTGTTCTTAACAAGTTTGCACTCCAGGGAAACTATTTTACTAGAATCTAACTAACCCAAGGGAAGGAAAATACGCCTTGCCCACCTCTAGTCTTGCAAATGGTAGAAGAAAGATACCCAACCCTAGCCCCTCCAGCCATCCTGTCTCATAGAAGGGGGAATGCTGAAAAAATGCGTGACATTCACAGTCCAGGAGCACAGGCCACTGAAAGACTGAGACCTAATCACAGGACTATAGAATGTGTCCCCTCCCCCGACGTTGACCACTGCATTACTACAGGGCTGTTTGTCATAGTTCCTTTTCCATGTATGTCATGTTTCGCTTTCATTAATAAGTTACACAAGGGATACTAAAAGGAAAATATAGAGTTTGAAAATATAGAGCAAGTATTAGAACTAGGATCAGATAGAAGCAGAGAGATGGAAATTCTAAGAATGGATCAAAAGGAAAAGCTAGAGATCAAAAACTCTGTAAGAGAAATGGCTGATGCCTTTGATGGGCTCATTAGGAGACCGGGCATGGCTGAGGACAGAATCTCTGAGCTTGAGGATATGCCAGTGGAAACTTCCGAAACTGAAAAGCAAAGAGGAAAAGACTGATGAAAATAAACAGAACGTCTAAGATCTATGGGACAACTGTAAAAAGTGTAACATATGCATAACGGGAATACCAGAAGAAGAAAGAAAGAAAGGAACAGACAAAATGTTCGAAAAAGGATTTGGGATGGCAAGTTGAAAGGAAAAAAAAATCTGCAATATGACTATTCTTCCTTTTGACTTCAGTAACATTTATGTACCAGATATGACTGAGAACTTACTTGTTACTCTTAGCAATAATAGGGACATGTAGGAAAAGAGAAAGGAAGATAGAACCAATGTAAAAGACTATGCAGTGTCGTACCTCGTCTTCTCCCATATTTCCTCAAATCATTAGCAAAATATGAAATTCTTGAAATTCTTGGTGTTATGGGATCATTTCTATAAATCTATGGCAAGATTAAGCCTTGCACCTAGGTTAGCACTAGGCAGACACAACTTGTAGATGCATAAGTGGAGAGAAATAGAACCATAAGAAATTTAGGTATGGGGAATGCACCAAAATCATGATTTGGTTTTGGAATCTCACAGTTTGGCAAATTGTGGGTTAGAATTGCATGTACCTAACACGGTACTGGGTTACCTAAGGGTTACAACCTTTCCTGAGTATCACACTCCTCTGTAAATTAAGTCAGTATTTACAAATGACATTTTATTTTTTCAATAAGGCAATAAGAATCCTCTGGGAATTATGAACTCAAATAGGCTCCCCAGGCTGTCTTCTCAATGGGAACCAATTTAATCCAAATTGAAAAAATCAACAGGCCTGTTGAAAGCCAATTATTGGTAGTTTGTATAGCTCTATTAATAGATTTTCACACCATTTTAGTTAACTTTGACTACAAAAATGTTCAGGTTTTTTAATTTTTTTATTTTTCTCATTACTTTGTTCTTTGTCATTGGATTGATGGGTTGGAATGAGGTGGGAGAAATATTTTTCTGCTGAGTTTGGTCAATCTACTATGACAAGGTTTACTTTGTTTCCCAAATGCGTGTATTAATGAGATAGCCTGAAATAGAACATTCATTCTGTTTTTGGCAATGAGCTTGAACAACCCCTTACAGGATCTCTGGACTTGTCTGTATTTAATATATAATTGTATCATTGCGTTAGCTTCTCATGGACAATGCTGGAGCTCTACACTCATTTGTTTAAATATTCTTTCTAAAATATGTAATAAGTGCCTACTGTGTCTGAAGCACTGCTGTATTCATTCATATATCATAACACAAAATTAAAGTGAGTGCTGAAGACATAGCAGCAAAATGGAAAGAAAAAAGAAATAGATTAATGAATTTCTCCTCCTTTTTTCTATTGACTCTTAAAGGTATTTTCCAATTTGTGATTGTTAATTCAATTTTTTATTTACGTTGTTGAGTTATTGATGACTTGAATTTATCTAACATAATCCAAATTATGTTTTTTAATATTAATGACTATATTTTTTCTGATCTACATAAAATAATACTTTATTATAGGACAACACAAACACTAAGATAAAATGTAAATCGAATGCAGTTCACTATTCTCTTTTTGTAGACTTAACATTTAGCTAAATGGAATTTTAATAATATATCAGTTAGTAACTCACTGAAGGTTTAAGTAAAATTATTGTGGGACAGTTTTAATATTAGCATTTTTTTCTTTTGGTTCTGTGATAGTAATGGTGATGCTGACTTCTAATTCTTTAAGCCTATTTGTTTATGCTGTTAGATGCCTGCTTTTCTGCTGAGAATGAAAGCATGAATGACTCTCCTTACAGAAAATTATTTGTTGACTGTGTTGAGTTTTCAGTTAGTAGTTTGAGACTGGAAACGACCTATATTCTTTAGTTCCTTTAGGGCTTTTACTACTAGGGTTTGGCATGATAATCCACAGCAGTAATGTTCAATTCACATCTAGCTGGCAAATTAATACATCAACTAATTACACTAGAGCTTTGGGCTCCAGCTCATGTTGGCAAATTTATACAGATCTTCATTAACTCAAATGGAAACACACAGGGACAGAGACTATTGAGGGCATCAAGGTCAATACCTGTTTGATGCTAGGAAGCATGAGAAATAGCCATTTCAGTTCTGTCCATGGATTCCCCCATAGTACCCCCCACATGCACACACATTTTATTTTCCAACCATTCCTTTTACTATAGTTTGGAAAGATTGTCTTTTTTTTTTTTTTTTAAACATTCCTTAAATTTATTTACTGCAATGCCATTTTTTTAATGGCCTAGTATTTTCTCTCTTTTAAAGTGTTAAATAAATATAAACCAGAAAGTGAATTCCTCTTCCTTAAAGTAATTCAGATATATACTTGCATTTTTTTTTTTTTTTTTTGAGGCAGAATCTTACTCTTCACTCAGGCTAGAGTGAAGTAGCGTGATCATTACTCACTGTAACTTCAAACTTGCTGGACTCAAGTGATGCCCTTGCCATAGCCTCTCAAAAAGCTAGGACTACACCACCCCGTCAAGATACTTTTTCATTTTTTTCCGTAGGGGCAGGGGGTCTCACTATGTTTCCCAGGCTGGTCTTGAACTCCTGGCCTCAAGCAATCCTCCTGCCTTGGCCTCATAAACTGCTTGGATTACAGATGTGAGCCACCATGGCTGACCACAATTCTTATCTCTATTCCTAACACCCTTCAATATTCAATAAGTTAGAACTTATGGTATTATTCTGAGGTTGAAATGGTTTGTTTTTCCTAAATATCTTTAAGCCTATTGTTTTTTGTCTAAAGAGAAAGATGAAGATTAAACTTAATTAATTCATATAAATGAATGACCTATATTTTACATAAATAATTAATGAATGACCTTAAATGCCAAGTTGTAATTCCAAATGTTTTGTTCTGTTAGGAGAAATCATTGTATTTTGTATTTTTCAGTCACTTTTTTCTTCTACTTATTTCAAATATATTACTTAAACTTGTATGCTAAACTGTACTAGACTGTGGGTTCCTTGGAAGCAGAAATGA
>CM052449.1:11162115-11362184 GCA_028533085.1 Varecia variegata | reverse complement strand
ACATTGTTAAGATGTGAATTCTCCCCAAATCAATCATAACCTCAGTCAAAATCCCAGAAGGCATTTTTTGGGGGTATAAATCGACAAGTTGGTTCTAAAACCATAAGAGAATGCAAAGGATATAGAATGCCAAACAAATTTGGAAACAGATATCAAAGTTGGAGGAATAACTCTATGTGATTTCAAGACTCATTATAAAGCTACATTAATCAAGACAGTATGAGATTGGCATAAAGGTATGCAAATAGACCAATAGAACAGAGAAGAGATTCCAGAAATAGATCTACATGTATATGGACAACTAATTTTTGACAAGGATGTAAAAGTAATTCAGTGGACAAGTGATAATGTTTTCAACAAATGATGCTGGAACATTTAGATATCTATATGTAAAAAAAAAAAAAAAAGAACTTTAATCCATATCTCATGCTATATACAAAAATTATAGGTCATTAGGTTCTATAATACATTAAGGTCATTGACCTTAATAGGTCATTGACCTATTATAGAACCTAAAACTAAAAATTCTAGAAGAAAACCTAGCAGAAAATCTTTGGGACCTTACGTAAGTCAAAGATTTCTTAAATACCAGATAACAATCTGTAACAGTAAAAATTGGACTTCTTCAAAATTAAAACTGCTCTTTGAAAGACACTGTTAGGAGAATGAAAAGGCAAGCCATAGATTTGGAGGAAATATTTACAGATCACATACCTGGTAAAGGACTTGTATCCAGATGATACAAAGAACTCTCAAACTTAATTATAAGATAACAAGCAACCAATAAAAATATGGGCCAAAGATCTGAATATACATTTCACCAAAGAAGATAAACAGATTATAAATAAGCACAACACAATATCTGTCATTAGAGAGGTGCAAATTAAAATCACAATGAGATACCATCACAAATTTACTAAAATGGATAAAACTAAAAAGACATATCAAATGCTGGCAAAGATGTGGAGGACTAGGAACTCTCATACACTGCTGGTGCGAATGTAAAATAGTACAAATGCTCTGGGGAACAATTTGGCACTTTCTAAAAGTTAAACACACACCTATCATATGCTCCAGTCTTATCATATGCTATAGTTATCCCATCCCTAAATACTTACTTAAGATAAATGTAGGCATATGTCCATCTAAAGGTATGTACACAAATATTTGTAGAAACTTTACTTGTAGTATCTAAAAATCTAGAAGCAACCCAAATATCCATCAACACGTAAATGCTGAAACAAGTTGTGGTATTTCCAAGCAATGGAATACTATTCAGCAATGAAAAAGATAAATTATTGATACATGTGACTATATGGATAAATCTCAAAATAATTATGGAGAATAAAAAAGCTAGACAAAAAGGGTACATATAAAACTTTATAAAATGTAAGTTAATCTATAATAGAGCAATATAGGTCAGTGTTTGACTGGAAATAGGGACCCAGAAATGGCAGGAGAGATTACAAAGGGAAATGAAAATTTTTGGGATGATGGATACATTTATAACCTCACTTATAATGACAGATTTACAGGTACATACATATATCAACTCTGATCAAACTGTAGATTTTAAATACATACAGTTTACTATATGCCAATTATGTCTATTATATGCTGTTAAAAATAATGTTTGAATTTAAAGCATATTCTTTTGCTCTGATAGATAAATATAAAAGATGAAAAGTTATTTAGAATTATATACATTGTAACCAATGACTCTAAATTTTAATGCTTTTAACATTTTGGTTTAAAGAAGCATATTTTTCTCATAAAAACAAGTATATTTAAGCAAAACAGTCTTGGGAAAATTTCTCTTTTAATGTGTGTTTTTTTCCCTCTATAATGAAGTTGAATTTTAACAAAAGCAATGTGTTTCTAGCAGTAAATGTGCATACTGATGATGTACCCACAAAGCACAGGCCTGTCTTAAAAGCACCATTTAAAGACTCAGGACACCAACTTCTAGTTTATCCCTAGTGACTAGTCGGTCACTCCAGTGTGTTTATAACTTGAGGAAGATTATTTAACTCTCTCTATCTCAGTGTCCCTTGAGGCTTAATAGTGATAGCAGTGCTATGTATTACCGTGAGGACAAATATGATAACAGATGAGCCTTTGGTCACCTCTTTAAGGTGAATTTACAAAGGAGCTGACTGGATGTTATTTCCTACTGTGACTCTGTTTGAAGTTCTAGTAGCTGCAAGTTTGACTAATTTAAGTACTACCTCTGATGAGACTTAATCTAGGTGTGGATAGCTGCTATCTTTGAGATAAAATGCACATGGTCATGTTTGAATATACTTAGTCTGGCCTGTGTAATCTTTTTATGAAAATCTTATGCCATAGGTAATCGATGTAAGAGATTTTTATGTCATAATAGTGCTATTATATTATTAAAAGATTAAAATTATCTTAATATTAATACATATTATAAAAAGAAAGAAAACTCAAAAAGAATATAAATTCAATATTGGGTTCAAAATTATTTTGATTCACTTTATAATTTAGAATAATAGAATTATGGTCAATTAATATAAGAACAACCCTTTAACATTGACACAATTCCCCTAAACAGCCAGAGTAGTTTTCACTAAGTTGTGGGTGTGATATTTGATTTGCAAACATCATGGGTCAATGCATTTCAACATTTCTTTTTCTTTAGCCTCTTTCTTTAATTCCCATCCCTCAAGTTCCCTTAGCTTCCTCTGTTCCTCCTTCCTCCACCACACCCTAAGTCATCTCTGTAGCCACATACCTATCTCTGACTCTGCGTGTTTCCTTGTCCTTAACAATTGATTTCCCTCCTGGCCCTAAAGAAGTGTATCTTTGTTAGTTTCCAAGTTCAGGTCTTCTGTCTGTGTTGAGATTCCCTTTTTATCCGTTTTTCCAGTAGGCCATGTTCCATTGACAGTACATTTTTCTTTTTCTTTTTTTAAATAAGGATTTAGAGGCTGCAGATTATCGATAATAAGCATAGTCCCATTGCTTTACATAGTTCAAGGTACATAGTGCATCTGGAAAATCATTTCTATCACATGGACACTATTCTTCTTTAGTTCTATCTAGCATATGTTCTATGGGGTAATAGAAAGAGGTTGTATAAACACCTGCGAAATAGTAACAAATACAACATATGCAGATTACCTACACAGATTACAAGTTGCACAAAGACCACTGTTCTTAACAAAGTGGGAATATCAATAAAATTTAATATGGAACAAATTAGGGACACAAATAATTTCACAGCTATAAATGCTATAGGAAAATGCAAGAGAGTAGTGGGATAAAGAGAGATTAGTACAATCTGGGGGAAAGGAGCTTCTTTAGAGAGAATGGTCTTTGTAAGGGGCTGAGAACTGAATAAAATTCAGAGTTAGTCACATGAATGTGTAAAGGAAGAGTGTTCTAGTGAGAAGGGAAATGTAAGTGCAAGGCAGGGCTGTGGTTCCCAAGGCAGGCCTATCTCTGATACGCAGAAAGAAGGCCAGCATGTCTGAACAGGTGAGTTGGGGGGATTGTGAGATCATAAGAGTAGAGAGACAACTACGGACATTTGGATTTTATTTTAATGGAGGAAAAGGGTCCGGGAAAGGCATGTAACCCATTCTGACTGGAGCATAAATGGAACAGAGGAATGTCTGAGGATTTTTTTTGTTGTTGTTGTAAGAAATAGAGAATAGGGATGAACCAGTTATAGCAATGGCCAACACAAATTTCCAGTGTGAAAAATTAAATAGTGCAAATAAAGATGATGCCATTCAATGTTTCTGCAACATGCTGTGAACAATCCTATCAGAATAAGCTTTATTCAAGCCCGGGAATTTGACAATGGCTTTACAAATTATTGAAAAGCTTTTACCATACACATATTTTTAGTCTGAATTTCTTCTGCACTGTTTTTTTAAAAAATATTTTCACTTGTACTCCTCATTGGATACTCATCATTCACTTTAGAAATTGGTTGGAAATAGGCCATTTCCAAAATTTTAGGTAAAATTATACTCTATTAGTTGACATCTTTAAGCCTAAAAGCATTAGATCAATTCTGCTTACTGTAGTTGCTAATTTTAAAAATGCCTTTATATGATTATGGTTATTTCATATGGTGTTAAGTATGCATTAGAAAAGTTGCTTTATTTGATGGATGATGGAGGAACTCTAATATTTGTACAGTGAGACTGTTCAAGCCTCTCAACTAGAATTCTTACATTTCGACTTACTTTTAAATCCCTAATTTCAATTCTGGTCTACTGAGGACAGAGCTAAAACCCAATCAGCGTAATATCAGGTGCTTTATGTTTATGGTTTCTAGTGATGAGGGGCTGTGATTTGCATTTTGGAATGTATGTACGTGTAATAAATTGCTATGTTAGTGTCGCAATACTTATAGGATCAGTCTGTAAGTTTGAAAAAGATTGTGGAATAACAAATGTGAAAGTGTTTTTTTTTCCTTAAAAAAGATTTTATTATATTTAATGAGTTTTCAAATTAAAAAATTCTGAAGTTGGAACAAGGGCTAATCCTTATGAGTGTCAAAGATGTAGAAATTGAAGAAAGTCCCATCAGTGATTTCATTTCGAGAATAATTTTCCATGCCAGTTGCCATTTTATGCCCTGCATGAGTGACTCAGTGTGCACCTAAGGACCATTTTAATGTGTGGCATCTGGGTGGACACCTGGAAGCTGTGAAGCCTTGAACTAAGGAGCCATTAATGCTAAAAAAAAAAATTAGCATTAATGTTGATTATCCTCTTTAACTTGTTTCACCCACAACTGCTCAATCATTCTGCAACCAGATTACTGCCAGTTCCATATGTTTCTGTGTCACTTAGGCTTGACTAATTAAAATGTTCTGTTATAGGTGCCACATAAATTTTAAAACTCTGAGATGTCTCTTTAGCCAATTGAAGAGACTTTCAACGTTTTATGAGAATTAATGTATGAATTTCTTTTAATCTGCCAAATGCCAAACATATGACTTAAAATTTTATGTTCTATTTGATTTTGATTCAGAGAAACAAATCTATGCATCTCAGCTGCATTTTAAGCTTTGCCAAACTTGAAACTCTCTATAATCTTGATAGATTTTTAAAAAATATTTTCCTTTAAATTTACTCTTGCTAATGAATATAAGAATATTTTTAGCCAGGGAACCTATGAAAAAAGAATTAGTCATCATCAGTAAGAAAAGAAATGCAAACTAAAACATCAATTAAATGCCATTCCCTTCTTTCAAATTGTCAGTGATATATAAAAGATAATAACCAGTGTTGGCATTCACAAATATTGCTAATGTGAGTGTAAATTGGCAAAATATTTAGAAGACAATTTGGCAACATATAACAAATGTCTGATATTTTCATATTCTTTGATTTAATTCCCTTCAAAAAACATTATGAGGAAATAACCAGATATGTACAAATATTCATGATAAAAGATTTATCATAGTGTTACTTAAAACACCAAAATGTAGAATTATAAATGATTACCAGTATAAAAACAATTCAATAAATTGTTTCTCCTCCATGATGGTTAAATGCAGTGTTTAAAACTTTGTTTTTGAAGACTATTTAATACTATCATATTTTATATGATAATATGGTAAGAACTATTTCACAAACAAACCAACCCACAAAATATGTATTTATGGAAATACTGAACTGAAGAACAACCCATTAACATTTCTTATTTTTATTGCTATTTTCATTGATTCTAGTCTATTTATACATTTCAATGGTGACATTTTTATAATCAGGAAGAATTTATCAAAAACAAGCAAGTGATTATGAAGAAATTTATTTTTTATCAAGCATTATTTTTGAATGGCTTTAAAATGTATCTCTTTGTGAATATTGCATATTTATATGATCCTATGTAAATTTTTATGTTTTAATCTTCAGCAAAATTTTAAACTTCTTGAGATTAAGCCTATGTCGTTTACTTCATTTTTATTCTGCCTCATGTTTTTTGGAATGCTAGACACTTGAGCAGAAGTTCACAAATTTTGCCACATATCAGAATCAACTCTCTGGAGTTTTGTCAAAGTACATTTGCCCAGATCTTGCTTCTAGAGATTCTCATTCAGTACATCTGTTGTGCCACTAGTGATTCGAATGTACACAAAATCTCAGAATCAGGAATTCACTCATTTAATTTAATTGATAGTAAAAATCAAAGACGTGCTGTTCTATTACTTCATTAATGGCAAATATTTATAGATCATCCTTGGTTCAAGTTAGTTCAAATAGGTTCATGTGAACATTGGTTCAAATTGTAGTTGACATCATGGTATAGAGATTAATTTAAAAAAAATAGTTGTCTCAGTCCCTTTTGGATATTGGCAGGGCATAAACACACAGATACACAATAAAAATAATTTTTCTTCATCTTGAGTGGGGAATCTAAGTCAGGACTATTTATATAAGCACTGAGTTTGGAAATTAAAATAAATAAATAAATCAGGTCACATACTTGTTTAAGAACATATATATCATTTTCATTTTCTGTTACGGAGCAAAGCCACATATAACATATTTGAATTTTTTACACTTCATCTGTTTCTTCCAGCATCACAAAAGGAACAATTTTCAATCAGTAATTTGATACCTCCTCATAAAACAGGACGGCAACAAGGATCAACACAATAATATAACACTGAAGAACTCCCCAAACTCACACACACACACATACACAGACAAATAGTACTTAATATTTTTCACTTTTGATTATTATTCTAACTAGTTTATATTAGTAACAGTTGTCCACCTAGAGAGTCTGAATAGCCAGGCCTTGCCTTGGGAAAGCATGAAAGACAGTGCTTACTGGACATAAAGGTTTAAGTGGCTGGAGGAGATTAAAAAAGTGATTTTTCCTCCCCTTTGCACGTATGGAAATATATTCTTGTTAATTCTAGCGGTGGCCACATTTAGCCATGGAAATGAGCAAACTATTTTTAGTTAATGTGAGGAAATAAAACCAGAATGCTTGAATTGTAAAAGGCAATTAAAATCTAAAACCTTATTGCTAGTTGTACCTTAAATTCATTGCATAAGCACTATCCATTCGTTTTTAGAAGTGAACACTTTAATACCAAAAGAAATTTCTAACACGATACTTGATGCTGATTGGGTGCTTACAAACTCAGTGATCAACAAATAAAAATCTTTTTGGAAACTTTTTAAAAAACATTTCCAGAGATATGTATTTCATAGTGGTATCCAAAGTTTAAAATACTGTTGTTTTCAAATTCTTCCTTTAATCTATTGAAAAAGTCTCCTGATTTGATTTAAACTCTGCTAACTCCGACTTTTTTGTTCCTGTGAAGTAGGAAAACATTTGCCAACCATTTTTATCAGAACATTTTAGAATTTAAATATCAAAGAAACGTGGAATGTTCCTGGAGAGGATTGTTCTCAATTAACTAAATGGGAATAAACCTGGCGGGTAAATAGGCTTTAGAACCATATTAATTCACACTAACACATTATGGTAGCTAAATTAGAACCTCTGGGTAAAAAAGAAAAAAAAATTCAAGTCCCTGTTAAATTTGCAGTGTGTCAGGCAGCACAAAGTGCATATCAAATGTTCTGCAGTGAAATCTGGGAAAATTTAGTTAATCTCCTTTGGTGAAATTCAGAATAAGGGTTTTGGTGAAAGACCAAGGGTTCCTTCAGCAGAGAAACATATTTCCGTGTTAGCTAATACTTCTTTATTAATTATTTTTTTATGTTAGGTAGATAGTGAGGGGCCTCTGGCTCTCCTAGGGACAAAGGTGGGTGCCCCTAGCAATTGTGGGGGTGGGGGAGCGGGGAAGAACATCTTGCCAATCAGAACTCAGCATGCCAACTACAAATGAATGCAGAGGATTTTCGGGCCAAGGAGCACAGGCACAATAAGGTCTAGAAGGTGACCTAGAGCAACCAAGGCCAATTATCATGTCGTGAGCTTAAATCTGCATTGCGGTTTTCCCCCCATGGGCTTTCAGAGAGGCTCATGGGAGATCAGTAAGACTCAGGTTATGTAACTCCCAAACTGTCCATCAGAGTGGTGCCAGGGTGAGGTTTGAACCACCAGGAGAGCCCAGTCCAGGCAATATGAAACAGGACCCCAGAGCACAATCAGGGCCCTCCTGTTACGACAGGGGCCTGTTTGCAGTCTGTGGTGAACATGTCCTACTTTACTCAATAAACTTCTCCTTGTGTTTACCTTGCTTTCGGTGTGTCTGGTCATTCTTTGGACAGAACACACCAAGAACCAAGAACAGACTGCCGACCTGATGTCTAGACTTCCAAAATTTAGGAAAATGTTCCAATATCTTGATAACACGTAAGTTAGCTTTGTGTAGGTGATATCAGTCCTGAATACAAATATCTGCTTGAAGGTGTCAAGCACTTGAAGGATGTGCAGGCAGTCCTCACTTTGCACAGTAGTGAGGGCCCGTAAAATATGATCATGCAAGCTGAAATCATGAACAGTAATCTTGATAATTAATGGGAAAAATGATTATTTCATAACATTTACAACTTCTTTGCAAAAATATTAAAAACTCTTATTTGCTTATAAATGTGTAGGGAAATAAGCAAAATATTAAAGTTAATATTTATTCAGTACAATGTAATTTAAACATTAGAAACAGAAAATCAAGGAGTTTTGTTTCTTTGTAAAAAATGTTATTAAGAATAGTTTAAGCAGTGCTCGCCTTCCTTTTGTCTTATACATTTTGATACAGAGTGAGCATTTTTTTCTATGGTTGATAAGTTTTTATACTCTTTTCTAAGTTTGGATCAGTTTCTAAGGCTTTATCGTTTGCATTTTCAATGTCATGAGCTATCTCCAAGAGTTTCTAGAATGTGGAGGTTTTTGCCAGTGTCACTTCTTATGCTGCTAATTTTCTCCTCAGTAAGTCAGTAAGTTCCTTTGACTGTATACATAGAGTCTCTGTTAGCATTAGTGTCAACATTCCACAGTCAGCTATCTCACTGATAAACTACATTTGCATACATTGTAAATTTTGCAAAGTTATTTGCACAGTGCTGCAAAGTTTCTGCCATGCTGCATGTGTTTTACTTCCTGCCATGATGCTTTGATATTTTCCATTGCATGATTCATGTCATATTTCTTTCTAAATTCGACTAAAGAAATGGCATACTATTCAGTTATAGCATCAATAGTCTGTCTGAAATTCTGTCTAAGATAATAGGCTTTAAAAGTTGAAATAACTCCTTGGTCCAGTGGCTGAATTAATGAAGTTGTGTTTGGTGGTATAAAACACATTTTCATATTTTTATTCACGTACCCAAGAGAATCACCTGAAGTATTATCCAGCCTTAGTAGCGCTTTAAAAGTTAAATTATTTTGCATCATGTATATCTCTACCACTGGGAGATAAGGAAGCAGAACAACTACATGTTTTATTGTCTGTGCATAAGTAACAGATGCACAGTGACCAAACACTGACAGACTTTGAAAGAAGTGACAGTTTGTCACTGATCATGATGTGCACCTGTTATTTATGTAGTGATTTGTGGATTGAACAGATAGCAGCAAACTCTGTTCTTTGCAATCACCCTCAGTTAATATATATACTCTGGTTACTGAAATTTGAACCATGTTTTTGGGGTGCTGGTGTTATTTAAGCCAGAGCAACTGAAATACAGTGCAAAATGAGAACGGCCTTTACTAAGTTCAACAAATTGGTCTCAGCCTTCTGTACTTAAATTATTTCTCCATGAAAACGTGCCCAGCTGCTCATTTTTTTCAAACAATAGCAGTAAGCTTTAAAAGGTAATAAATAATTTTAATTAGGTGTACCTTAAAGTATAAATTATTAGGTTAACTTCTTTACACTAATAAGGAAGGTGGTAGCTGGAATTGGGCTTCCCTCTTTATGTGCAGCTCAGGAAGGCAACAGCAAAGAAAGATTCCCATCTCCCCTTCTACTTAGTCAGTCAAGCAGCCACTGACGATTGCATCGTTGGTGCTCTTGTCTACAGAACAGAAAACCACACATTCTCACATCTAATTAGACACAGATCTTCACTGCTTACTCTACCCAGAGTGGATTCTTAAAGAAGAAAATATGCCCATGATTACAGGCATACCATCCTTGAAAAATTATAGAGATTTTTGGGAGTAGGTAATAGACCTAGGGAAAAGTCATCAGTCTGGAAAATTAACAAAAAGAAGTTTTTCTTAGGTTCTAGCAACTTAAAAAAAATTTTAATAGGTTTGTTGAGAAATAATTTGTACTATATAAAATTCCCCATTATAAGTGTACAGTTCAATGAGTTTTAAAAACAGGGAACAGTTGATGTATTTGCATGTCATCCTTGTGCAGGGTCATGCTAATCTTCACCAAGTTGTTCCAATTTTCATTCCAATATGTGCTGCCAAGTCAAGCACACTTGGAATTTTAATTTTTGGCAGGAAAGTATCATCTGATATTTTCAGGAACATAGGGAGAAGGATACTTAGTATTTATTTTTATGATGGGTATTGTATGTGTATGTGTGTATTTAATATTTGTTTTGGAAGTATTTAAGGTTATATATAGGTGGATAAATGACCACATTCAACTAAAATACACTGAATCTTCGTGTTAATTTTAGGATGTAGTCGTTATCACTATTTTATGAGTGAAAGAAGGAATTTCAGCAAGGTTAAGGAACTTGACTAAAGGACATGGCTGGTATATTTTGCAGCTGGGATATGATCTTGCATCTTCTGACTCTCAGCACATTGGCATAGAGGGTTCTCTATCCCAAGAGGATTCATAAACTGTAATAAGAATAGATAATATTTATTGAGGTTTAACATAAGCCAGGTGCTATTCTAAGCTCTTTATGTGTGGCATTTCATTTAGTCCGTATAAGAACTCTATGAGGTAAGTACTGTTATTTTCAGCAGTGCATAGATGAGGAAATTGAGGTACAATAAAGTTGGGCATCCTGACCAAGGTCATGAAAATGACAGGTGGCACAGCTGGGACCCTGGTTCCAGAGTCCACCATTATATTTGCTTCACATTATCTCCTTTAATAGCCACTGTCCACCAAGAGAAGTGACAAAGATTAGAACTTTCCTTCCGGGATCGAAGGGGGCAATAGAAAGAATGGGAAGAAAAAAGTTTTCATAACTCTCTGGACGGATTTTTTTATGTATCTGGTAAATCACTATAAGAATGAATGTGTTTCATGTAAATAAAGATGTTCCATATAAATTCTAAACTTTTATGCTTTTGGATTTGAGGCCTTAATTTACTAATATAGCCCGAAGTTTTAAAATTTGAAATTATTTTGCAGTGCACTAAAGGGAAACAGAAATTATAGGGACAAATGTGCCCAATATTGTGCTTCGGGATGGTTGTTTCCATTGATCTCTCTGCCTGAGATTGCTCTGCCCCAAGTACGACATGGCTCACACAATCGAGTCATTCTGTCTCTCTCCAAGAGTCATCTTCCTAGACCCTCCTATTAAAAATAGTTGTAATCCTCCCTTATTTTTCTATTTCTGACTCTGTTTTATTTTCCTCCTTTGCTCTGATGACCATCCACCCTAAGTTGAGACTGATGCTTCTTACTCAAATTTGAGAGCCCAGGGCTTTTCTTTAACATCTTCTTTGCATCTATATCTCTGATTTCTCTCTGAGAATATTGGTTCTCGAGGGCACGGAGAATAACCTCATCATTCCTCATTTTTTTTCCCTATCTAATATTGCACATCCAACAGAATCAGAGTAGCAGTAGTAATATTACCACTAATTGGTAGTATTTTAATCCCCTATTCTTTTAAATCCCCTTTTAAAATCTTTAAAGATTTAAATCTTTCAAATATTTTAAATCTGCTTTTAATTCCCTATTCTTTCTGTTTTTTAATAATTGTTTTATGCCTTCATTGTCTAAGATTATAGCCTTTTCATGCTGTACTCTCTCTCCCTTGGCCCTTGTTTAGTCTTAGTGCTACAGGTAACTCTATGTGCCTACAGTCCTATGTCAATGTCTCTCTAGTAATTTTACTTGTCTGAAGATTGTTCTCTAGTAGATTCCTTACTAAGGACTCCTGGGAACAATACTTCTGAAGTTCTTGCATGTTAATGAGAGTTTGCCTACGTCCTTTGAACTTGAAAATCTGTTCTTTTGCATAAAAAATTTTGACTATCTTAATATGTTACTGCATTTTCTTCTGGCATAAAGTGTTGCCTGTTGAAAAGTCTGATGATAATCTAATTTTCTTTCCCTTAGGAGTCATGTGCTCTTTATTTTCTAGGTGCCCAAAGGATATTTTCCTTCTCTTTCCTTTTTTTTTAAAGTCATACAATTTTACTGGAATATGTCTTAATGTTAGTTGTTATAGGTCTATATTCTCAGTGACATTGTGTGCAATTTCAATATGCAATTTAAAATCTTTTATTTCTGGAAAATTCTCCAGGATTACTGGATTTAGTATTTGTTCTGTTTCCTTACTTTGGCTTTCATCTGCTATTACCCATATGCTCAAACTTTTCTGCCTGTCTTCAAAATTTTTTTACTTGCCATTGAATCTTTTCTTTCTTCATTGGTTTTTGATTTTTAAGGTTTTTATCTTTTCATCTTTCACTCATCTGTTGTGTTTATTCTGTGTTATTTCTAGTTTATTTTTCACTTTAGGAATGCTGTTTTATCCTCTTGTTTCCAATTATATGCAGGGTTATGGTGCATTGTGTTTGAGCTTTTCTAATTCTAACTTATGCTGTTCTTTAATGTCTTGCACCGTTTTCTTAATGTTTCTTAGTTTTGAAATAGTAGGTTATAGTTTTGTTCTGTTTTGTGGGTAATGTTTTTTTGAATGCTTTTATTGCCTACATGTATGTTATTCCACTTTTTCCCTCCTTTTTTCTGATAACTCCCTAAGGAATATGATCTTGATATGTTTACGTTGCTCATGTTTCTGTGGAAAGGAATTGCCTAAGGTGGAGTTTAGGAAAGCTTAGGTAACCTACAGAGCTCCCTCTTCTGTTGTTTTTATGTTGTGTTTGAAAATATGGTAATGTGCTTTCTGGGATTCAGTCTGGACTCCCCCCGCCCCAGTTCTCTTTGTTGTCTCTGTCTTGTTCAACTTTGATTCCCTCCCAGCAGTTTTTCTTCAGCGTGCGTTCCTGTCCTTGAAGGGAGCCCTGGTGGGTGCGTTCTGAGAGTTAACAGGTGTTCCTTGCTCCAGGTTGTTCAGTCCTTCTTGAGGGGAGGAGCTTGACCCGCAAACTCTTTGCAGTTTCAGCTGATGTGCTCAGTTGCTCCCTGCTTTCCAGTAAACTCCATGGAGAATTTTAGCATCCTCCTGCTCTCAGGCCCCAGAGACACTGCCCGGTTGCTTGCTTTCTTCCTCTTAGTCCTGCCCATATGCGGGTATCATGCAGCTTCAAGTCTGTTGATCATTTGTCTCCAAGCTACGTATTTGGTGGTTCGTGGGTATAGCTAGTCATTCAGTTTTGTTTTAAATGCTGACTGTGGTTTTGTTATCTAAATGCTTGCTCTGTTTTCATGAGGGGATTTTCAGAGATTAAAAACTACGCTACACCACTGCCATCTTTCCAGAATCCTCTCTCCTGTGTCGTTTTTCAACATATGCCATTAATACTGATAACCCTTAGTAATGCTCTTTAATATTCAATTGGTCCCATGGTATATAGTAATACATATATATTAACATGCTAATGTGAAAAATTGCCAGTCACCTAACTACTAATGGTCTTTTATAGGTAGTGCTGTTCAGGGAGCCCTGAGTTTATCTTGAAATAATTTGATATAAATTTTATTTCAGAGTAAGCAGCAAATTCTTTTCTTTTGCTAGTGATACAGTGATAAAGCTTTCAGAGTCATATTTTTCCCTGATGAAAGAATAATGTCTTTTGCAACAATATGGATGGAACTGGGGACCATTATCCTAAGTGAAGTATCTAAAGAATGGAAAAACACACCACATGCACTCACTATTAAATTGGGACTAACCGATAAGCACACATGTGCATAGAGTATAACTCAAGAAGTATAACTCACTTGAAATCAATCGGGGGGAGGGATGGGCAAAAAGCTACCTGACAGGTACAATGAACACTATCTGGGTGACAGGAACACTTAGAACCCTGACTCAAACATTACAAAATGTTTACATGTAACCAAAAACATTTGTACCCCTGTAATACTTTGAAAAAAAAAGAATAATTTTACTGGGGGAAAAAAAAATCCTCCACCTAGACTGAAAACTCAGATTTCCCTTTAAACAATCATGTTCAAAGTGTTTTAAAGGCTGGTTTTTACCCAGATGCTGGAAATATAAAAAAGAACACAAACAAAAACATTGCACTAACTTGGAGGCAATTCTTTTCCTTAGAGGTGGGATGTTTGTTGAAGGCTACAGGAGACTATTGGTCTATTCATGACATTACTAGTAACTATTTTGAGCTGATAGTTGTGGTGCCTCATTCTAAATCTGTGCTCCGCAGTGCAATTGCAGTGTGGTTGATCATCAGATGTTTAATTCATTTTCATCTCACAGGGAAAACAGAGGAGAAAACTGCCCTTAGTATTATTGTATCTGGAAACCTGAGTAGTCCAAGTGCAGGTTAGCCACAGCTTGGAAATCACCTCACATTCCTCAAATGAATGATGCTGAAGATCTTTTGTATTTTAGACAACGAAGTTGAGAAAGATAACTAGTTGGCTTCATGAGAATTAACCTGACTTCTTTGGGAAAGTACAAAAACTTACCTCAAAACCAGGGCTTAGGTGATGTAAGTACATGAAAATTGTTAAGTTTTGATAGAGATCAGAAAAGATAATCATGAGAAGACTCTCTCATTTAAACCTTAGAGCTTGGCTCATACCCTTGTTTTACTCACAAGACATGGTATAGAGTTAAATGAGCATCTTCCCTTCTATCCTACTGTCTTCTTCCCTCTAAATCAGAGAAGACACCTCACGGGAAAAGTGGGGCACACATGTGATGGGTGCACCTTACGACTGTTCAGGGAAGAAAGAAATGATGACCACTTCCTCCTCCAGTGACATATTGCAAGGGACCTGAAGCAAAATAATGTCACAAGGAAGGTGGGGGAGGGTTTGGTCAGGGAAAAGTTAAGAATTCTGCTTGAGGGATTCCTAGAGGAAAACAGTAACATAGGAAGTTAATGATAGAATTAATATTATCCTTTGATGGATGTTTGCCTTGCTTATATCTTTGCAGTGAGGTAGTAAAGTGTGAGCAATATCCCTTACTGGCATTGTAAAAATATGGCTGTTGTAATTAATTAAGATGAAATATTGAAACATTGGCCAAGTTTAGTGTTTCCTAATACATACGTGGCACAATTTCAGCCAGTGTTCTTGTAGTTGTTATCTGATCTCACCACATATGCTTTTTAGGACTGTCATCTTTTCAGAATTTACAAAGCAAATAAAAATCAGGCTATTATCTGACTTTTGCTCCTGAGGAACTAATGAGCAAGAGTCATTACTCATAACAGAATAATTAATTAGGCTTCCACCCTGTGCCAGACAGTGAGCTGGGATCTGGGCTCCCTTAGATAAGAAACAGTTCTTTTTCTCATGGCACTCACAGTGTAAGGAGAGACAGGTAAACAAATCATTGCCATATAAGTTGATAAATGCTATAATAAAGGTATGAACAGATGCCACAAATGTAGAGGAGGGAGTGTTTCAGTGCCTCCAGCAGAAAGCAAGGGTTATCAGAGTAGCTGGTGCTTGACTTGTAACAAGACTTCAAAAAGCGAAAAAGGAAGAGGCAGGAAGAACAACCTCAGGGATCAGCATAGACAAAGACACACCAACTTTGTGTGGTCACATTCCAGGGTCGGCTTGAGTAATAACCTTTCTGTCATGCTATAGAGCTTGAAGTTTATTCTGAAAAAAATACAAAGGTATTTGGAAGACAGATACAACTAAAATAATTTTCTCAAATTTTAATAAACATTACTTGCTCACCTACTATGTGCCAGGCCACCATGCACTTTCTGTGTGACATGCAGTATATTATAATTGGAGCCAAAAGTGTAAATAGGTTCAAAGGTGAGATGAGTGAGAATAGAAGAGGTAACAAAAAGTAAAAAAAGTGACTCAAGCAAAAAAATGTTTATTTCCTTAGAACAAGTAATAGGCCAGCAATCCTGGGTTGATTTTCGTCACTCATTTTCATGAAGAAACATGAAGAAGGGTATTTTCTTCTTTAGTGCTCAGTATGGCTACTAAGTATGAGTAGATAAAATCATTACTTTGAATGACCCTGGGTTAAACATTATTAAGGAATAGAGGATAAGAGTACAATAGAGCAACCTAAAGTACCACTGAAAAGATAAAACTAGGAAGTTTATGTAAATAAAAAAGCCTGTAAATATAGAGGATGCTACCAGAATGGAAAAATGGATTCTGTGGGTTATATTTGCATCTTACCTTAAATATTCCTTTTATGCTTAAATTAGTTTGAGTTGGCTTTACTTGACTCTCAAAGGGTCTTATGAAAGACTAGATCAATGGACTGGAGGTTTTCACTAGTGAAAGAAGAAATTTATTAGTAATGGGTACTCTGGACAGCTAAAATGATAGAAAAATTTATGAGAGAATTGTTATAACAATAGCATGAAATTAAAGGATTTTTTTCATTTGAAATTTTTAGAAGTCACTTAAGCAGCTGCAGGTGATGATAATCCATGCAGAGCAGTGGAAGAATAGTACTGAAGAGGAGTGGAGGTCAAGTTATTTAGGTAAAAGAAGACAAGTAACTGTTAAGCTAGGCTGCTAGAAGCATACATAATCCACTTAGATTTTGAAATTAGCTAAGAGTTGTAGTGAAAGGGTGTGCTTTATTTGACAAAAACTCCACTGAATGTGAAAGTGTGATCTAAAGGTTGGTAGATAATATGAATAATTGTGGAATGGGTTCCCTAAGATGTACCTCAAAAGATAAAGGCTTACTGGGAGAAGTAAAAATAACAATGGTATAGAAATCGCAGCAAGGAAAGAAGTCCTTCCTTGCTTTCTAGCCATGATCTACTTGGCCATGAGAGGGTAAATAATCTCCCACTCAGAATATCTGAACATCTTACTTACTGACAGCAAATGCCAAGTGAGTCTTCTCAGCCACACATAAAACAAGAAATCCTGAAAGAGAGTAAATCACAAAGAAAGATAACTATTAATACTAAGATGATGTATAGACTATAGAATCATATAAAAAGAGTCTACTTCTGTAGAACCATTTATAGTTCAGTGAACATATTCATCTGTGTACTTTCTGGAATGAACATATTACTGTTGGTTCTTCAAGTATAAACTCAGAAGGAATCCCACCTGAAAACCAAATACTAGGCATCTGCGAATGATCACTCACATAAACTGCATTACCCAAGAAGTAGGAGAAAGCATATGGGGGCCACATATTGAATATCCCTGCAATGATTTATTCAATTCTAGCAGTTGCCTGGTTGAGGTATTCTTGAAGAAAACTGGTCAAAGAGAACAAGAAGACAAGAGGAAAAAGGGAAGACAGGTATTATTCAAAGTAGTAATTCAGTATTTAAATTTAGACTTATATCTTTGTGAGTATTTTGAAAACTTACTTTCACAACACTTCTGATTAATTTTGATTCATCAATTTATTGATGATTTATTCCTCCATCAAGTCATATAATTGGCTTTCCTTTTTGTGTTCTAGGCAATTAGTAAAATTAATTTTAGTTTTTGTTGTTGTTGTTTTGTGTATAAATATCTTGCTTTAGGTATAAGCAAGGTAAGGTCCTCAAAGGCAGGAACATTTTAATGTCATATTTATGCAGTTTTAAAGCTGTGTTCTAGCACATAGTAGGTGTGCAGCAAATGGATATTGCCTAAAAAGATTGATGGAATTATTGAATGCAGGGCAAAGACCTCCAGAGTCTATAATGAGTGGATAGAAGAATGTGTGTTGTTGCTAAACTGTGTTTCTATATTAATTCCACTTTCATGCAGATTTCATTAACACATTTGCTGAGAACCGGAGGATTTTAATCAAATCTGAAGTTACTAATGCATACTTCTTTTGGTAACCAAGCAGTCAAGTAGCACAAATGCAGGTTGCAGTGAGAACAGTTGGGGGAAGGGAGGGCAGATGGAGTTTCTCTTCATCCTTTTTCTCAGGTAAATATAGTATGTTGATAGAAAGACTGTAACAAACCTTGTGACTTATGTGGTAATCATTTAGAAACCATCACATCAAAATGATCCGATAGGAAGAGCCGTTTAATTTTAAATCTGTAATATTCTAGGCACAGTGTTAATAATGGATAGTGTTTATATATCATATTTAATTTCATGATACCGTATAACAATTCTGTGAACTATCATTATTAATACCTTTATTTTAAGGACAAAGAAAGGGAGGTTGCAGATGTTGTTTGACTTTCCCAAGGTCACACAACTAGTAAATGGTATAGATAGAAATCTCATTTAGATTTCCAGATTCCAAAGGTGAATTATTTTGTTGCTTTGCACTATTGGTGAAAATTCTGTAATATATTCTTCTCCAAAGAGTTTACCAACTTCATAGCCAATACTATTAGTAGCAGTAGCAGCAACAGCAGCAGCAGCAACAGCCTAGTAGATATTTATTAAATATTCCCAAGTGCCAGGAACTGTTGTGAATTCTTGACATGCATTAGCAGAGTAGGAACACCATGGGAAATGAGGCAATGATCTTCAGGATCATTGCTTAGTTTAGCCAGACATGGGCTTTGTTTGTCTAAAACATCTCTTTTATCTTTCACAAGTAGATTAACCAAAGGATATACTGTTACATGCATAATTTCTAGGTATTGTTTTCTTCCTCCAACCTCTTAAACTTCTTTCCACTCTTCATCTGTGTGTGAGAAAAAGCAACAGCTTGTTTTCATTCTACATATAGTGGCTGTTTGAAAGGGGTTTTCCAGGGTTCTGTTCTTAGTAATGAAGGGCACAGATTTCATTTTCGTGTTCATTATGCATCAATAGCTTGAATCAGATACATTATGAGTCATGGCTGCCTTACATTTCCTAAGCTGCTGTGCTAATGTTCCTCTGTTTCAGACTGCTACGTGCTTATTAGTGTCCAATGGTAACAGATTCCTACGGAGTCAATGCATCTCTAAAGAATTATCGAGGGTGTTATGTACTGAGTTAACAATGAACACTACTCTGGGCTGCAATAAAAGCCACAAAAAGACAATCATGTACAAATTTGAAAGCCTTGCAAAGTGTGAAAAATAGGAAGACTCAAACTAACACGAAGAGTTACACATATCTACAAAAATCTCTTTTTCTTTGCTATTTCTGGAAGTGCTAGATTTTCTTCTGCTTTCTAGTCTTGAAATTATTTCAAAAGCAACATATGCTGAATAAAACCACCTTTCCCCAATTCCTTTGCTATCTTACATAAAACCTACTTTACTATAAAAATGTTTTGCCAAGAAGCCTGTCATCTCTTTAGACAAAGGCAACGAAGGTGGGAAAGATGACATGAAATCTGGAGACGCTAAAATTAGGCTGTGAATTTGAAGGGGAAATTAAGTCACTTGAGACTTTTGAAGAAATCTGAAGAACAATCAGGAAATGTTGAATTCATTGTGGGATGCACATAAATGTTATACAAAACCTCCTCCCATTTATATTATATTGAAGAGATGTACTATTTTATCTATTACATCTGTTCATTAAAATTTGTCAGTTGACTGAATCTCAAGAAAAATATTCAAAACATTAATTTTTGTTGTTTAAAGATAAATAGTATTTCACCTTTTATCCATTCTGAAACATGTAGAGGTATATATCAGTAAGTGGGATTGATATGGGAAATACTTGGCATAGTAATTTAAAACTGCATAATTTTTTAAAGCAGAAAATGATTTTTTTTAAATCTTCAGGCTGACAATACTTTTATTTAAAAACCCTGCATTTAAATTTAACATAATATTTGAAGTAAATATCTGATTGCAGTTGAACTTATTCTGTATGGACATCCTGTGACTGTTATTGGTTTTTATAATATTATTAATATTTACTGTTCCACTATCTAATCTTGTACAGTTTCTTGCCTATTCTCACTATCCGCAAAATTGGAGATTTTACAAAAGCGTGTTCCATGTCTCTCAGTGTAATTATTTCAAGTACAGGGTATGGAAGAGGAAAAAGTATTTTGGCATAAACATTAAGAAGGGAATGTATTCACTGTGTATAATTAGAAAAAAATCTAGTCTAAAGAAAAGAACCCTGAACACAAGCTTGAGTATATCTGGATCCTGAACTTAACTCTAAAAAAGGAGAAATATCTAAATTGATCTCACCTTAGAAATCAAAAGATATATATATTCTATATATTCTTATCTTCATAATACAAATAATAGCATAACATGTACTAGGCTGAAGCTTGTCAAGAACTTTCCTATACATGATCTCCTTTACTAGACAATTACTGACAAACATGACCTATTAATTAGTGGAAACATTCCTTCTAGATTGATCCTGTCCAAATTTCTCATAAGAAGAGGAAATCCTTGCCCATGATGTCAAACACATACGTTTTGCAAAATAATCAATACCGTCTTATAGTTTTTAGGAATTGATTGTACCCAATTATTATTCTACACTTTGCTTTGCAGGCTAATTTATAGACTTGTGGTATTCTTTCTTTTAGTGTTTTCTTTATAAAATAGACAGCAGATATGAGAAATATGCAACTCGTGGTGGCAGCAGCCCTGTTAGAAGTTTTAAGTACTTCCACACAGTCTTTTTTCCCTTTCTTTATATTTGTACAACTGTGATGACAATGCTTATATAATATTTAATCTGGATATTTTTACTTTACATTAATATTTTATAATAATCAGATATTATAATAATTGTAAGGCCTGCATAATATTCTATCCAATGGGTATACAATAATTGACATGACTTTCTGCATGTGATGATGAATATATTTATATAAAATAGATTTCTGATTTTGTATTATTTTCTCAGGCTAGATTTCCAGAGATATATTATTGAATTAAGTGGAATGAACAGGTTTGACTTGTGCTATATAATTACAAACGCTATTCTAAAGTTACTGCAACACTTACTGTAGGAGTGGGCATGTGTTCCCATATTTTCACCAGCTTTAGGTATTAACATTTTAAGTCATTATTTCTTTCACAGATACACATGATATATTATGATTATTTAGATTTAAAGCCCTTCTATTCCTATGAGTGAATATTTCCCCCATGTTCATTTATGAGTTATGTTTCCATATTTCTGAATTGTCTATTCCAATATTTGATCTATAAATGGGAGGGAGTATAGCACCGTAGAAAGAACACAGGCTTAGAGGGCATGAATATAATTTAATACCTCATTGGCTATGTGGCCTGTAACAAATAGCTTGGCCTCTTTGATTCTCCATTTTTTATCTGCAGAATGAAAATAATAATATCAATTTCCTAAAGCTGTATTGAAGGGTAAGCACATAACATAAATACCCAGCAGAGCAACTAGCAGGTGCTCAGTAAATGTTGACTTCTTTTCTCTGATAAAATTACTCCTGCACTTCACTTTCATAACTACTAAAGGAACTATAATAAGAATTAACAGGTGTATAGACTGTGTCTTCTAAGGAATTCTTTATTAATTTTTATGCTTCTTTATCTATGTTGTGGTTTCTTGGTCCTTTAGCCTATTCAGAGTGTTAAAATACTCAACACTTAGCTTTCAGGGAAAGAGTAAACATAAACACATTTTATTACTTTTCTAAGATTGACAATCATAATAGACCCTAATGAGGATATCAGTAATAGCTAAACTTACAAGGCATATAATAAAAGAGATATATTAAACGATTTACTAATTTGCCAATCATTGATGGACATTAGCGAGTTGATGGATTTTTAAGCATTAACATACACCAAGATCACAAAGGATGATATCTCGCCTTATGAAAAATTCAGGCAACAGTTTCATTGGATTTATGAACTGGCTTCTTGCAGGCAGCTAGTTAACTGTAATCACATTCAAGCTTAAAAATACTCAGAGTTAAAATGACAGGCACTAATTAATTTTTCAATTAGTTAAGGATTGATTCAGGATGTCATTCTTAAACTGTGCTGCCATTTAAAGAACCGATCATTTATGTTGACAGAGGTTGCTTTGTGTTTAACATTTCCATTAGGTATGCAGCCTCAGCCTATCTGTATCAATCATCACAGTTTTGACCCAGCCTGTCCTAAGTGAAGTAGTGAAATGGTTGGTCAGCCTTCATACATATATCACTCTTTTGAGAGGTAGACACTTTATGTGAACAACAATTTTGATCACTCTCTAATTACCCAGAAGGTTTTTAAAAATGTAGCTTTTAGATGTCCATGGAGCACTGTGGAACAAAATACTTATTAAGATGAAGGAATCCCACCTTCCTGTGTGTGATTTTCAGAAGCAACCTCAAATTTTTTGGTAATTTTTTCCTCATCTGAAAAGATGACATATTAATATATCTTTCTATTTTGAGAGCTTTTTTGGAGGTTCTGGCAGGAGAGCGCCACTAGTCGTATACCCTTAAAAAAAGAATGGTCCTCCTCTATTGGAGGTCCTCTCCTCTACCATCCTCTTCGACCACGTGTGTGGCTTCTGGAAGGACACACATGGAGCAGTGAGGGAGGAAGGGGACACCCCCCCCAGCCAGCCAGATCGGCAGAATCAACCCTGGCTATCAGTGGGGTGACAGATGTCACAGCCAGATCACCCTCACATCTGAAATAAATGTTATTTATTTCAAAATGTACAACATATGTAACAGTTCTGCTCTTAGCTTAGTACCTGGCACATACTAGGCCCTCAACAAAAATTATATGTGAATGATTGTTCCTGAATCATTTCTTTAAACTCAAAGTAGAAAGGAATTAATGTAAAATGTATCATTCTTTCTCATTTGTCAGGTAGACCTGTGTAATGAGGTACCAACCATATCAAAATTTTCTATTGAAATTAAAGGCTGCAACTTGCCTTTCAGTGTTTCTTCTATTTTCAGTTATTAACAGTTTTTTACCCAAACATTGTGCAAATGCACATCAAATATTAGATCTCTTTTAAAACATATTTCTTTAATTTGGGGGATGGGAAGGAGGGATGAACAATGTTGATTCTGGCCGGGCACGGTGGCTCATGCCTGTAATCCTAGCACTCTGGGAGGCCAGAGCGAGAGGATTGCTCGAGGTCAGGAGTTCAAGACCAGCCTGAGCAAGAGCGAGACCCCGTCTCTACTGGAAAAAAAAAAAAAAACATAGAAAGAAATTAACTGGACAACTGAAAATATATAGAAAAAGTTAGCTGGGCATGGTGGTGCATGCCTGTAGTCCCAGCTACTCGGGAGGCTGAGGCAGTAGGATCACTTAAGCCCAGGAGTTTGAGGTTGCTGTGAGCTAGGCTGACGCCATGGCACTCTAGCCTAGGCAACAGAGTGAGACTCTGTCTCAAAAACAAACAAACAAACAAACAAAAACAAAAACAATGTTGATTCTGACATCTTGCAAAAAATAAAAGATGTTCAGAGAAACGTGGCCATATCTCTCAAAATAATTGCATATAATAAATCCATTTTCTTGGGCCAGTGGAAGTGTTGCAGTGGAAAAACATTAACTTAGTTTTGGCACTATGGATGTATAAAAGCCTCGTGTCAGCTATTTAACCCTCTGCGTGTGAGTGGTGACTCTTCTAGATAACGCCTTATGCTGAGGACAGTTCACTGTGTCGCGCTCCCTCGCTCTTCCCTTCCACAGAGGCAGTGTCTTGCGTTGGCTAGAGCTCAGACTTGAGCCAGATTGTCTCAGTTAAAATCCCAGATCTGCTGCTTACTTCCTGTGTATAGGGGGTAAGTCACTTAAAATCCTCTTGCCTCATCTGTAAAATGGTATTAATAAAATTATTGCTCCTAAGCTCTGCGAAGACCAAGTGACCCATTATGAGCATTGTATGATTAGAAGCCTTTCTTCAGAGGCTGTGAAATTCTTTACTTGAATGCGGAGGTAGACATCGTCTGGAATGTCTGCCTGGGTCAGACATATGTTCACTGGGCTTCCCTGAGAGATAGTGTGGGCGAGGTGACCACAACCCTCTGGCCTTCCTATTCAGCAATGAAGGTGGGCATTTTACTCAAGTTGATCCAACTGGAGTCCCTTTGTTACAAATCTAGGGATTGGTGGAGAGAATGAAAGTGAATAAGTGAGCGTGAGGCAAAGGTAGGGGAAAAAAGGGAGAGAGAGAAAAAGAGAGAGAGAAATACCATAAGCTGACAAACTGATACGTTTTTCATAGGATAAAAGAAAACTTTGGATCTATGAGGTCCTGCTACATGTAGGCAAAATGGAATAAGTGCAAAGAGAGGTGCAGAAAGAAGAGCCAAAAAATAAATAAATAAATAAATAAAAAGCCTTGACAAATTTAAATCCCTGGTTCCACACTTATCTGAGATTCTTGTTATAAATTCTCCTTTTCTACTGACGCCCGAAAGATTTAGTTTCTGATAACTAAAACGTTATAACATGAAGAAAAGTAAGCAAAAATAAAAAATCATAATCAAATAAACAACACCTAAAATGGCAGCTCACGATCATGTTTGAAGTGAGGACATAGACATGTAAATCATAAGTTTTGGTGTAATTATGAAAGCTGAGCTACATATTTCACTGTAAACTTCCTGGTGGTCAAAGGGAATCTAGTCAAATTCATTATTTATATTAAATCAAATGCTTGAGCCCTTCAGCGTAAGTTACAAATATAACAAATTAAGTTAACAGTGAAAGAAATTGAGAAGTTGGTACAACTCAGCACACATTAGCAGCTTGGCTGAAGAATGAAGTCTAGAATAAACAGAACAGCAAATGGTTTGCATATACTTTAAAATACCTCCCACCAATATAAATTCTCTCAAACTGATACTTTGATAAAGTGAAACATGAGAGAATTTAATTCTGTGTGATATGGTATGATCAAAATGCAGGTATTTTGGGTGGGGATATTATATATCATATTGGTAATTTTCTTTTATTTCAGTAGACTTAGGGAGTACAGTGTTTTTTGTCACATGGATGGATTGTATAATGCTGAAGTGAGAGGAGCCTGGCCAAGATTTTTACCAGCAAGATAACCATTCATATTCTCATGGAAATAAACAAAAGTGCAATGCCGGGGGGGATAGGATTTCTTTATGGAATTTCCATAAGAACATTAACATTATCTATACAAGTGCCCAAGTCATAACCTGAACATTGTGTTTTATTTTTATTTTTTTACAGTCTTATTAATGTATAATTTGCCTACCATAACATTGACCTATGATATGTACACAATGCCTATTGTAAGTGCCCCCCACTCTTGTTACCTAGGTTTTGGCCATCATCATTTCTCCTTTGGATCTTTGAATGGTCTTTCTTATTATTCTCATATTCTGTATTTAGAACTTACAATTTATTTGTAACCCCAAAGTCAATGCTTGTGGTGCTTTTGTAAGCATTTGTGGACTTGTGCACATGTGGAGTGGCAGAAAATTTTGAGTTGCCTGATGCACATATTCTAACTGATGTAGAACAGGGAATGGTTGGTCTTTTGGTTTCAGCTCTCATGCTGTAAACAAATGCCCTTGGAAGTCTATTTAGTACCACATTTTTTCCATCTTTGCCTTTTCTGCTAGTGATTTTGATGTTTAAAATAGTTCACAAACATAGTATTTCAGTTCTGTCTAATGTTCATTCCTAAGTGCAAGAAGGCGGTGATGTGCCTTACAGAGAAATAAATTCAGGCTTGAGTTGTAGTTGTCCATGAGTTCAGAGTTCAAAATAAATAATATATATTAAGTAAGGTGACATTAAACAGAAGTACATGTAAAACAATGTTATGTATTGCTCAGTTGATCAAATGTTATGACCAGAGGCTCACAGGAACCTAATCCTATATTTTCTCTATGGGCAATGATTCTAGTATCTGCTAATTTAGTGTTTACAATGTTTTTACAGACCCAACTACCACAAATAATGATAATCAACTCTATAGTCAAAATATGGTGCTTAGGATACTGAACAAAGACAAGGTTCTTTCTGCTTACTCTATAAATTGCTTTGCCAAATTGCTAAAATTAAAACATGGCTTATAAATCACTTGGGCTACCAACCTTAAAATGATGAATACTTAAAGATAATTTTCCATTCACAATGCTTCACATTTTGTGCATAAAATTGGACTTTAAAAATTACATATAATAATATTTCAATATCATATAACTAAAAATATAGAAAATACAATTAAAATATTTTAAGTTCAAATATTTTTTATTAATTCAGATTATTTGTTTCCATTCCAAAAAACTGTTCTTTTCCCTATAAGAGATACTTGAAAAAGATTTTATGTTTTCTTTAATATAAATAAACATTTGCTAAATGGAGATGAATAGTTGCCATGAATTAAAAAAAAATTATATACAACTTATTTCTTAAAAGTGGAATAATATCTGCAATAACACAAACTAAAGATGGAATCTGATGAGGTATTAAATTTGATTTATTATAATGAGTAAAATTGCTGGTGTATTACATTTTTGCATGTAGATTGTGCTATTAAAATGTTTTCAAGGGCAATTTGGTGGTGCAGAGAGAATTAGGTGATTCTTAAGTAACTGGAAATGAGTTCTGTATGGATCTGCTTGACTGATGTATCCTCTATGGATAGTATGTCACAGAGTAGAGGTATACAAAAATGTTACACATCACTAGGTCATATTAATTCTAGGAAATTATGGTAAAATTTCTATTTAGCATTTCCCTCAATACCTGTGAGCTTGTATTGCTCTATGAGAAAAATGATTAGGATATCTCTACTCTGAGACTAAGGCTTGAAATGGTAGGTAGCTTTGGTGGGAATTGAGATTTACTGGAACTACTCTATTACAAAAAGATAACTTTCTGTCCATTTCTTAATAGTGCTACAGGTCAGTCCAAAGACTTTATATTTCATTAGAATTTTCTAAAATCTATTTGGACTATATTCCAAGGAGCTATGATTACTTCTAGCAAGGCAGTGGTGATTCAGTAAGTTTGGACTAAGAAAACTGAAAAATACATTCAGGTACTACAAAATAAAAGTATAAAAACTCAAATTATTACAAATATCCTATTTGGAACTTTTTCAAAGTCTTAAAGAAAGGAATAACCTTGAAGAACTCTGATGATTATTTTTACAGACACTAAAACTAGAGAAAGATTTCAAACCTTAATGGGAAATTGTTTCCTAATGTGTTACAAGACATTTGGTCTAGCCTTTAAGTACCAGTTTATCCTGGGATGCCTCTCCATGGTATGTCATTTAAGCCCCTTTTACAGTAAGCCATAATGAATAAAATTCCAATACTACATCTCTGTTAAGCCATAAAATATACCCAATAGGAATTACATTAATAAAAGCTGTCTACTGACATACTTAAATAGACTGCTAAACAGAAACAAGGAAATTTAGCTAGCCCTGATTCCCGCCTCACGTATTCAAGTAATGAAAATATTTTCTGACTTATGGGAAAAGAGCTAAAAAAATATAGGGGGGGGAACCAAAGCACTAGGACACACTGAATATTTTTCCTGTAGTACAATTTTATTTTCCATAAACGTTAACTACATTAATTTGGAAAACATGTTATTGGTATCAGGAAAAGCCAGACAAGATCTGGGGTTTCTAGACATTTCAAAGACTGTAAGGCAAAACCTCGTGCTCCTTTGTCACTCTTCATCCCCTCAAGACTGCAAACAAAAGAGTAATAAATCTGCAATTTTTCCAGATAAAGGAAAGTATCTACTAACCAGCTAGGCACAATGGGCCTAATAAAATCATGGAATTAGTCTGGCTTTCATCTGATAAAATACTTCAGAAAGGCCAGTGATGCTTTTAATGAGTGGCCTTGAGCAATTCATTTAACATGTTTCAGCCTCCATTTTATTCTTTTCTAATCTAAAAGATTAAGACGCATCTACTTCCCAGCAGTGTTGAGGCTTAATTTCATTTGATTCAAAAGCCTTTGGGCTTTTTCCATGATCAGCTGTGTTTGGTTTCAGAAAGTTCTGAACTGCCAAAATTAGAGAAATAAAAGTGATGTCACAGAGTATTTTCTTTGCTAAAAGTTCTAATTCCTATAATCTTAGTTTAATTTCCATGTTTTAATGGCTATTCTAAGTATCTTTAGTAATATATACATATATCCCATATCTTTTAATGTAGCCTGCCCTGGGAAGGTCTACATGACTAACGTCGTTTTCTTCACCAGTTTGAATTGTAATTCACCCCCTAATGAGGAAAACATCAGTGATTCAACTCACTTTGTCAAAGCCCTTGGGCATTACCTGTGAGAAATGAATTCTCAAATATACTTGACCACATGTAAGAGAATATGTAATGTGCTGTGTCATTTTTTTCTTTCAACCTCAATATAATGACTAAGCATGCCATGCCGTGTATAACCAATACCCTCAGACAACAGGGTGAAAAAGCAATGTGATGCAAACAAACATCATGATTACAGAAAACTGTTAGATTGAGAAAGAGATATGCATATTCTTTTTAGTCAGCAGTGATCTCTGCAAAAACAGCAATGAATTACATGGTAATTCACCTCACTGAAGCTGCAAATATACTTTTGACTAAAGAAAAAGTAGAAATCTGTTTCTCCTGAATTATTTTGTATTATGGACTGCATGTGTGTGTCACCTCCACGAAAATTCATATGTTGAATCTCTAACCCTCAATGTGATGTTATTTGAAGGTCAGTCCTTTGGAAGGTCAGTTAGGGTTAGATGAGGTCAAGAGATCGCTGCCCTCATGATGGGGTCAGTGTTCTTTAAAGAAGAGACACCAGAGAGCTTGCTCTGCTCTCTCTCTCTCTGCTTGTACTTGCACAAAGAAGGCGCATGAGCACAAATCAGGTTGGTGGCAGTCTACAAGCCAAAAGAGGTCTCAAAATGGAACTTACAGGCTGGTGTGGTGGGTCATGCCCATAATCCTAGCACTTTGCGAGGCCAAGGTAGGATGATTACCTGAGGGCAGGAGTTCAAGACCAGCCTAAGCAACATAGCGAGATCTCATCTCTCCAAAAATATATATTGTCAGGTCTAGTGGCGTGTGCCTATAGTCCCAGCTACTTGGGAAGTTGAGGCAGGATGATCACTTGAGCCCAGGAGTTTGAGGTTGCAGTGGGCTATGATGACACCACTGCACTCTAGCCAGGGCAACAGAGTAAGACCTTGTCTCAAAAAAATAAATAAATAAAAAAAAAAAAAAAGAAAAGAAAAACAACAACAACAAAAAGAAAAACAAAAGCTATGGAATTTACCTTGCTGGCACCTTGATCTTGAACTTCAGAACTGTGAGAAATAAATAATTGTTGTTGTCTCCTCCTTAATTTTTCCAATACATTGATTATTTTGTTTTAAAATTAATTGTCTTCTAATAGTCATATTCATGAGATAGTATAGCCAACTTGATCAGTTTATATTTATTGATAATTTACCAAAGAACACTTTTTTTTAATTTTGAAAATTTCATTTCATATGAAAGAATAAATATACAAATATTTAGGAAAATTTGTAAACATAAGGATAAATTTAGCAGAGATCATAAAAATTCCTTTGTACAATAAATACTAGAAGTTGCAATACTGGCCATGTTTTTGTTTTTTCAGGATCAATTCTAGCAACTTTCAAATGCCTCCACTTAAAAAAAAAATAATCACAAAGAAAAATTCCAATAGACATAAAATGATAGAATTAAAGTAAGTCTAGTTCTGTTTTTTCCCCTTTACAATCACTGTGTTAACACTGTTTATTTCAAATCTAGTGCATGAATACAGAAATAGGTAGCATCACAAGGGTTGGGGACCCTACCTACACCTGAATTGAACTTAATGATTTGAAATCATCAGGTAGCTATTCTCTAGATAAATGCTTATGACTTAATCCATGTGTGTTGGGGCTGGCTATGTAACTGGGAGCTTGCAAAATTAACTAAACATAAAATGAATGTTGATTAAAGGATAAATGATCTTAAAATTCTAATTTGAAAATTACATTTATATTATTAAACCTCAATCAATAGTAATCACAACAATTGTTTAAAACTTAAACTTACAAAAGAGTTTTGCAAAGGAGTATTTTTGTTAGTGGCATTTAGAATTGATGGTACAGTGGTTAAAAATAAAAGGACAAATGTTAGTAGGTTTTATTGTTTTTACATTTTCTACATACAATGCACTCCTTTATTACTTACATTTGGTTGCCTACGCTTGGTTCTCAGTTCTTTAAAAATTAAAATTAGATTTTATAAATAATGTGCATCATACAGCACCATGAGCATCTAATATGTGGCATCTGTCACAATCATGCTATTATTATTGTTACTTAGAAATAATATTATTTAGAAAGAACATTTTTGTGCAATTTATTTTCTGCATCTATACTTTTTTATATAAATTTCTAAAATCAGAATTTTCCTATATGAAGTGGCCCTGAAAAGGTACCAGTGCTCCTAGAGGCAATATGTACTCACAAATAATAGAAATTACCCTTGTAGAATCTTTGCTAATATTGCACACAAAAACTGACATTTCATTTGATGTACTTTTTTTTATCATTAATTGGATTTTTAAAAGTATATTTATTGGCTTCTTATACTTATTTTGAAAGTTTACTTTCAATATCCTTTACTAACTCTTTTATTTGGATATTATCTTTTCTAAATTTATTTTTTGTAACGATTAGTCTATGGTGATCTTTATCCATTAGGAATAGAAGCGATTTTTTTTTTTGTCTTTTGGGCCAATTTTGGAATTTCTTTAGCAGGACTTATTCTTTGAGCCTGAATTGAAGTGGATATAAAATGTGCTCCAATTACAATCTATGGTAAAACTTTATATTTGTGCTAATTATTTGTACACATACACACACAGACATGCATACGACTTGCTCAGAAAATGGCTCCAGATAAAAGAAAAACACTAATCTCTAATAATTGGGAGCTAATTGATGGGCACACATGGGCACAAAGAGATGCAAAGATGATGGGAAATCAAGAAGGGGCATCGGGAAAAAGAGGAGGGGCAAACACCTACCTAATGGGTACAATGAACACTATTCGGGTGGTGGACATACCAAAAGCCCCAACTTATGCATTATATTAATATTAATAAAAGGTATCTATGTAACAAAAATATTTGTAACTCTTTAATATTTTGAAATTTTGAAGAACTTAAAAAATATGAAAAAAGAAAGAAAATGGCTCCAGATAACAATTCCCTTACTTAATATTTGTCCCCTCCGTGCTCCTGTAATAGCATTTATTACATGGGTACTATAATAAAATGAAGATGAAGGGTTCGTAAGTGATGTAAAGACTTCAGTTTTTGCATAGGATAAGATGAACAGACATAAAGAAGGACTTTGATCTAGTTGACATTTAGCAGATAAGCTCTGGAGTAATAATAGTTAAGCGAGTGGAAAAACTTCAATAACCAGTCAGATACAGAATGGGCCCGTAAATATCTCTGACAATCTGGGCAATTTGTAGTATTTTGCCATATCTCACTTTCTACATTCAGTTGTAGTTCTTTGTTTTTATGTCTGTCTCTTTCTTCTCCCTGTGTTAATAGAAACTGGAGTTTCTCCAATGGCTATCATACAGTAACTGATCAACAACGTTGAAAAATTGAACAATAATCTGATTCTAGGTCCAGCGCTCTTCCAAATGAACCTTGTTGTTTCCTATGATTACAAGGTCGTGAGGTGTCCTTTTTTAGATCTAGGGTTCAAAGGTGCTGGGAGCAGCAAAGAAAAGCCACAGCGACATCAGTTTGACCATGGATGCTGCCTAATGGTGTGTTAAAACTCTGCAATGAAGAATAACTTGCTGACATGTTACTTCCTGAAGGGACACACACAAATGCTGACTCCTTTGTTTTTTAATTGGTCAGTTGTGTCCTATAAAATTTGGCATGAGAAATACTTTGCCCTTTCAAGTGGCTCTGGACATAAAATCCCTAACCGAGCAAAATCCAGACCGCTCATGCGTGATCGAATGCCTCTCTTCCCTTTAGGGGAACGTTGTACTTTCCTCTTTGAAGCCATATTTAATGTTCTGTTTGGTAAACATGTACCAAGGTGATCCTCTGGTCAACCAGGCTGATAAGATGACTGCTTTGCATAACAGGAAAATGAACGGCAGGATAATCTGAGACATAGGGAGTATAAATAGAGGAGAAATGAGTAGTCTGTATCTATGAGATATGAAAGAAAGATTTTCACTGGAAAAGTGAAAATAGCCAGGGGCCAATGTTAAGAAAATACATAGGCATCCTGGAGACAGAGAAAATCCTCTGGTTTTATAAAGGCTAAAAAAGTCATTCTATTTTAAGTGGTTGAGCTGCTGTAAAACTCATTGTAAATGTGTTATAGGGGCTGCAATTTATATATATATATATATATTCATGCAACAAATATTAAAAGTCAACAGTGTCACACAAATATTAAACGTCAACATTGTCAAAGCATCTTGTAGGTTATAAAGTACCCTCCTTTTAAAACGAATAGATTTTCCTAATATCACATTTTAAAATAAAATGGTAGGGAAACTGAGAAAGAACATTTATTGATTTATTAAGTAGCATATGGAATTTTAAAAGTATAATAATATTTTATTAATTTTTTAAAGATAACAATGGAGACATAAACCTATGTCATGTAGTCCTATTGCTAGGAAGTAGAAAAGGTGAGTTTTACCCAGGTCTGAATTTTCAGCTAATGGTTTCAACAGTTTTTCATTATCCTGAATCTTCTTGTACCAGGATTTAAATGTAGTTCTCATCTCTGACTCATGCAAGATTTAAATGTAGCTCTCATCTCTGACTAATGGTAGAAAAGCCAAGAAAATTAGCTAGAATACATGAAAATATACAAATAACCACAGCATAAGGCAGACATACTCAATTCAGCCATTAGAAAGGTACAAAGGAGGGAAGGTTCACTTTGGCATGGCTGTTACCAACGTGAGGTTTGAATAGCTTGGAATATTGGTGCAATTCGAGTAGATAAAAATGAGGAGAAAGGAATTTTAGGCAGAAGGACAAACAGTAAAAGCAGAGGTACAAAATATGGAGATTACCAGAAACAGTAACTAAATCCATTTTACCAGAAAATGAGGCACAAAGGGACAAGAAGTGAGAGATAATGTTAGGCAGTTAGAGTATGGAGAACTTTTAATTCCTGGGGAGAAAGGCACAAATTTATTCTGTGGATAATTGAAGCTTTTCAACAATTGCAATGCCGTGCTCAGAAGGCTCTTTTAGGAAGATTAATTTGGCAATAGAATGTGATATAGATGAGAGTTGGGAGATACCAGAGGCAAAGCGACGAAGTAGATGGTCTTACAAGAACACCAATTAGAAATACTTACAATAGTATTAAAAACCTTATGGGCAAGAGAAAGTAATGAGAATTGAAAGCCTACTATGGACCAGCAATCTACTGGGTGCGCTGAATGATTAAATACATTATATCATTTATATTTCATCATTTTGAAACTGCCCTCACAAATTAATAAAAAGGGGTGCAAGGCGATAACTGTAGTACGGGCCTAGCTAGACATAAGGCACAGGCCTAGAAAGAAATAATGATATTAAATAGCCGCTGTCCCTCTGTTTGCTTCTCTATAATTGCCACTCTGGAGCCACGCAGCTGGTGGTCATAAGGATTCTTAACTTTCTCCCTATAGCTGGTGTCCATAAAGATTCATAACTTTTTCCATAGATAACATCTCCTTTTTGAAACCTAAAGGTAGTTTTTAAGGTATCTTCCAGGCCCCACATTCCAGTGGATTGGTTGTTTACCCACCCAGACCAGTGGCCCATGCCAAGAAACCAACTCAACTGGAATTGTGACCCCAGGGACTGGAGTAACACAAGAAGATGATTTCTACATCTCTATAATTTTGTCCCAATTAACAAATTAATTGCCTAATCCCTTGCCTGCCATACTATCCTTAAAAACTCTGTCTCCCAAATTCTCGGGGAGGTGGATTTGAGAAACTTTCTCCCATCTCCCCGCTTAGCACTACGTGGAATTATTAAACTCTTTCTCCATCGCAACCCCGACTGTCTCAGCACAGTGGCTCTTCTCTGTGCAGTGGGCAAATGACCCTGGCTGGGCAGCAACAATTTCTGCATTATGGAAGTGCCCTCAGAAATGGAGACAGATATATGAGAACAATGCTGCAAAGAGAGTGAGCATAACTGATTGAATGGGATAGGTTAGAGAAACTAGTCAAAGATAATTCTGAAACTTCATGTCCAGTGTTTGAAATGGTGCTCTTTCAAGATGGTTTTCAGTTGCAGATGATAAATCTACTCTTGGAAATCTTGAATTTGAGAGGTCAGATTCTTTCTCTGAGGCACAGTGGCTGATTATGAGATGTAGGACTTAAACTTCAGATCTAGTTGGGGAGGTTGGAGTGAGAAAGGGCATTCAAAATAGTGAAAATAATATTCAAAATAGGGATGATAACAACATTATGCTAAATTCTTGATATCATATATTTCCTACTATAATCCTATGAGATATACATTTTTTAAAGAAAAGAAACTATTTAGATATTTTAGCAGGAAGGGGTTTAATGGATTATATACTTAACAAAATGTTCATAGAGCTGGGGAGTAAAGTCCAAAGAGAATCACTATTGGATTTGAGGAAATTAGGAATTGTTGAAATAATAGGAGAAAGCTGATGGTCTCTATTGCCTGCTATACAAAAGCAGGTTAAGAAGTTCTCCTGGAAACTACTAAACCTTTAGAGGTACATTTTGCTCCCACATAAACCTGCTATGGTTAGAACAGAGTAATAGCTTCTGCTTCTCTTCTACCTTCATATTCTTGTACAATTTCTCTCACTGATTGGAGTGTGAACCTGATTCCTGATGGTAAGTCTGCCTGAAGGATTTATTTGCTAGGCTACCAGTCCCTGAGAGAAGAGTTTAGTGTTTAGTATTGATGGAAAATACCTAACACATTCACACACACACACACACCCTGAAGCTTAGTAAATTGATTTGCATCAGGATTCTAGTTGGCAAGTAAGAGATTCAAGATTTAAGACCAAGGTTATTCAACATCCAAATTCATAATCTTAACTATTATTATATGATACAAACAATGAACCAGGGAAAGAGCAACAGAGTTGGCACGGGTCGGTCGGTAAGTCAGTTCTTTGCCTGTGACATGAGATAGCTAATGAAAGACGTCAGCAATTGGACTGTTTAAAGGATCCACAAAAGTCCCTGATGCGAAAGCCTAGAAAACTCAAAAGCACTCATCCAACTTAGAAACGTCTTCCCTATTTTCACTCTTTCACCCTGGTTTGACTGTGGTGGGTTCTAAATATCACCTACTGAAGGGAAAGGAAGTTAGTGGGGTAATAAGACCTGAAGTTGACTGCATCTCTTCTCCTAACACAGGCATTGTTTACAGGATCAAGGGGTTGGCGCGAAGAGAAATCTTACCTTTGAATGGAAATTGAAGCATGGATTAATATCTAATTTTAGAATTCTTGGATTGAGAATTCTTTGTGACCTAAAGTTGCCTGGAACTTTAGTTTTCCATTACCTAAGAGTTGGATTAAAACTCATGATATTGAACCTGATTTCTATTTTAGTCCAAGGGAAGATTACCGCCACTGAATAAAATTGAAAGGGAATTGGAGATAAAAATACAGTTGCATTTAATTGCATTGTACACATTGCATAATCAATAAACTGGGTGCATCAATATTTAGAACATTTAGACCAGCACAGAATACAGACACTGATTGACAATTAAGGAAAACAAGAAATGGTGGAAAAGAAAAATCTTGCTTCATTCCACAGATTAGCCTGTGGATTCAGATTCTTCCATTTTAGTTATTTTGATGAAATCAGCGAGGACATCTGGGGTTCTGAGAGACAGGAACAAAATATATAATGTGGTCCAAAGTCTGTGTTACCGCTGTATATCATGACCCAGAATTTTTGTATTTATTTGTAATTCTTTAAAAATAATATTCTGCATTTTGAAATATGAAATAGAATTTTATCTGTGGAAAGCCACTTTTCATCCTCATGCATTTTTCACTTGTTTTGGTGTTTCAATTACTAAGAATGTTGTTAAGCAAATATTATTTCTGCTATATCTTGCCTTTTCTTGCTTAGACAAAACCTTGTTTTCTCTTCTTATGTTTTCACAGTATTATACTGTCACTGGTAAAATTCTATTGACATATTTTAAATTTGAGAAACTTTAAAATAGTGTTCACTGTACTGCTTTGCTGTACAACATACTAATAAATGCATTCGGATTTATTTTTTTCTTCCAACAGGTTCTGACTAGTTTTAAATGAGAAATTATTGAAAATGAAAATAGGAAATGAAAAGTGACAAACCTGAGTATTTTCTCTCTGAAAGTTACGTAGGTAGAAACCAATGTGGGGAAGACAATTTGATTTACATCAAATATGTATATGTATATATTCATATGTCATATGCTATATATATGTAGTAGTCATACACATTTATATAATTCATCTGTCAATTTTTTCATTAAACCACACTTACAAATGTAACAATTTAGATGAAATTAATTCCAAATTCCTTTTTTTCAGTTATAAAGTGCTAAAATACATTACTTTTTAAAAACAAATTATGTGTATAACAAATTATTGTCAATATACATATTATATTTTGACTGTCTTGGAAGAAAGCGTATATATGCAAAGTAGCCTTTTGGTTACTACTAAATTATTACCAGGGCTGATATTTAGCTGGTACAGTTATAATGTTTAAATAATTTCATATTGGTTACTAAAACTCCACTCCCTACCTCTCTGAAGTTCCTTCTCTGTCTCAGTGGCCACCATCCTCCCTCCCCCACACACCACTAGACCTCAATATAATCCGGAAACTACGAGATTCACTGGCATCGCAGGGCCTATGGAATTCTTCTTCAATGTGTTCTGGGTGGCTGATGGCTGGACTATACCTGTTAACTATTTTAAAAAATCATCCCTGATTATTATGATTAAAAATAAAGAAGAATACTTAGAACAAAATTATATGTGTTGCACATTAAATGAAACATTTTATAATATGTTCTAAAAGTCAGCAAAGGTTATTTAGCTGCTTTATGATTCATTTCCTTTTTTAATGCTGCAGTTCTCTCTGATGCCTTCTAATTGTTTTTTTGAAATGACCACAGATATGTTCTTTAGGCCAAATAGCATATTACACATCTGTCAAAACATACTTTATCATCATATAACTGTGTTTACAAAGCCTCCCCAAACCCTTTTGGATTGTTCTGGCTGCTTGCTGTATGTTCATTTCTTTTTTTAATGTGTTTACATTTTTCCAGTCATTTGTATAAATGAAATTGTAGGAAGACTAGGATGAACAGTCTTACCCCTCTGAGACTCAGTTTAAATTTCAAGGTTAATGTTGAATTCTGTTCTTCATTTCAATGATAGCAAAGTTAAGTTTGAAGTAAGATAGTACTAATAAGTATTTTTGAAAAATACACTATATTTATCAAATCAGTAATATTCGGGGCTGATTTATGTTTCTTCAAAATTTATATATTAAAGCCCTAACCCCCATGTGATGGTATTTAGAGATGGATCTTTTGGAAGGTAATTAAGTTCAAAAGAGGTCATGAAAGTATAGCCCTCTCGAAGGGATTAGTGCCCTTATAAAACGAGGAAGAGAGAGACATCACAAAGAAGAGATCATGTGAACACACAGTTAGATGGCAGCCACCTGCAACCCAAGAGAAGAGGCCTCAGGATGAAACCTACCTTGTGGGCACTTTGATCTTGGACCATCCACACCCCATTATCACTTTCCTAGTCACCACCAGCAGCATTAGCTCTTTGTTTTCCCAGTGGAAGTGGGGTGGTCATGTAGATTTGCCTGAACCTAAAGGAGGGGAGTTTCACAGACTCAAGCAATGGCAAGGCTGAGAAGGACAATCAGAGAAGAAGGGTGTATTTTTTCAGAGATTCCCCTCTCATCTCAGACTGTACAGGTGCTTTACGGTTTTACCTATTCATGTATTATGTTTAATGAAGTTCTGGCTTCGGGAAAGGGTTAAGATATTTTGGGATTTCAAAAGAGTTAGTGAAATATGCAAATCATCAGCTATGACTATTTTCATCACAAGAGAGGGACAGTAAAATAATAATGATTATGATGATAAAGAAGAATTCTTTAAATTTAGAAAGCTTGGAGAAATGTTATGTTTCTATAAAACTAGATTTGGGGATATTGTAAAAGGAGAAATAATACAGAAACTTTGATTTTATTATAAATTATGTAAAAATAATTTTATAGTCATAAAAATCAGTGGCTAAGGGGTGGTCAATAACTGAGAATTAATTATAAAAAAGAACAAAATTCTCCTATGATGAAAGTTACCATACAGTAATTTTGGCTCCAGAACAATGATCTAATCGTGTGAAAGAGGTAAGATAACTTAAAATAATATGTAACTTACTCCCACAGAGAAATTTAAATCCCTGAGAATCATTAGTTTCAAATTATAAAAAACAAGTTCATCTAGAAGAGTAACATTTAAATTCCACACAAATTAATTGCTCTTTCTTGTTTCAAGTCCCTTAAGAAATGAGCTATACATCCAATAAAGAATTAGATTCAGAAAGAAAAGTGGGAAAGGAATTAATTTGTGACAGGCTGACAAGACAAATTCATAAAAAACATTTAAAACATATTTCAAATCTCTAATGTAAAAGAGGAAGGGAGTGAGAGCACTCAATATAATCTGAGAACAATTGGAGATGGCAAGACATATTACATTATTCCTAAATAGTAATTATCAAAACATCTGAAAATTAAATATGAATCCAAAATATAAACCATTGGTTCAATACTAAGCTTTTCATCTGAAAGAACATGTTAGTTGAACTGAATTAATTTCGGTAGGAGTGAAACATCTGGTTGCATTTTTACTGATTTGCCCTAATGAATGTCATTAGCTGATCACTATCAAGAACTGCACATCTATTGCCTGATTTATTCAGATAAGGAAAGTTTTCTATTATATGATTTTGTGTTGCTTCCCCACTATTGTGAGGTTATATTTGGCTTTGGGTGTTTTCTAGGATTTTCTTTTTACTCTTTCTGGTTTCCCTTTGATAGTGTTCTACATTTATTGAGGCCCACTCTGGACATTTTTGCTCCAGGTTACACGTGATCGTGGCTCTGGGGTCAAACACTCTGAATGTTAATTTTTCCATCCATGTTCTCCACTACTTTGACCTCAGGTTTATCGTTCTTCAAACCCAGCTTGAAATGCTCTCATATCTATCAAGCCCTTTCACTATGATCTTTGGGTGTCCAGTTCTATAGCGAATCTTCCCTCACATCCTGGTCCTTTTATTTTATCATTTTTTTATCACTTCAACTTCCCTTCAATCTTTAGAAGAGAGCTTTCTTCCTTTCTAGAAAGACCTACAGTTTCCTCGAATTGCCTCAGCTCACATATTCAGGAGGGAGTCTGATAAAATTATCAAATTCTTCCACTACTTCATGACTATAGATTTATTCACTATCATCACTAAACAACACCTTTTCTCCTGAATAACATCGTTTCCTATTCCTCAGCATGATTATCTCTAACTCTAGAATAACTTATGTCTTTTAGCCCGTGGTCTATGGTATTCATTCTTAATAGTATTTAAAGAATTAAGAATTGGAAAGTGGAGAGGAGATAAAGGAGGAAAAGTTAATGGAGTAGAAGTTTTCAAAATACAGACCAAGGACAGCTAAACTACCATATATGTGTGTGTGTGTGTGTGTGTGTGTGTGTGTGTGTGTATACATATATATATATATATATATTTTTTTTTTTTTACAAGGAAGAAGGAATTGAACAGGGATAATGTTCCTTAATGGTGCCAAGTCAGAAGATATGACTATGTTCTGACATATGCTAGTACAAATTTTCATGAATTGAAAATTGCCCTTCCAGTATGCACTTTCTCCTCTTTGCTATCTTCAAGCAAGCCTGTTAATAAATCTTAACAAAGCTTTTATTTTATCTTCCAAGTTATGTACCTCAGTGAGTTCTTGAACCAGGAGTCTATCCCCCTCCAATTCTCTGCTATTATCCTTAGTGATAGTGACTTTGCGATCCAAGTTAAAACCCTACCAGTCCGACATCTCCCCCGATGCTCACCATTTGTGTCTCATCTCTCCTCCATGTCTGCCACCCGCCAACACCGCCACCTCAAGCAATTCTCACTTTCGCTTGGGATCCCTCCTTATCTTTAAAGCTATTATCTTTCCTCTTTAATCACAACCTCGTATTCCTCTATCTCTTCCACTACTTCTACTCAAAGTGCTTCTTCCACCATGGTCTATTTTGTGTTGCAGTTGATTTTCTCCTTTCTGATCTTTCCTGAGTCTTAACCTAGATTATCCTCATGTAGTAGCTAGAACAACTGGCCTCCTTGACTTTATAATATACTGTATTTGTTCCAAACTTAAATGAGAATCCCTGCTTGCTTTACCAATTCTTGGTAAATGGTGCTAAGTATGTACCAGCACAGTATTTAACTGCCAGTGGATCCTCATTGCTGCTGAACAATACGTTTTGTTATTACTTACTGCCACTCTATTCCATGTCTGCTTTTCTAAGAATGATCTATAACATCATTTCTCAGTTAAATTTGGTTTCCCACAGGGATTAGAGCTCTTCTCTAGAATCCATTTTCATTAGATTGGGTAGGATCTGGGACCCTGCTTAGTTCTAGTAATTTGGAGCTAGATGGTGTATTTTACTCCCTTTATTTTCTCAGACATTATTGATGCTCCTTCAATTTTTATTTTTTATTGTTTTTTAATACATCTTTTAGATAAGCTCCTTCCAACTTTAAATAACTTTTTTTCCCTTCATCAAAAGCACATTATTTTCTTCCTCATTCCCTAATGCAAGTGTTTTATAAAGTTATTTTCTTCCTTTTGTTTTCCCCTCAATATGAAGTCTTTAAAATTTTATCCATTAATACCATTTCAAGTTTTTTCTCTATGAGAATGGCTCTACTTTTATGTACTTAGCATTAACCTCCTTTCAAAAATCTAGATTTATAATTCATATTGCTTATATGACATTTCTACCAGGATGCATTAAATATGTAAAAAATAAAACTCACCATTTCTCAATAAAAGAGGCATTCAATTTAAATTCATGCTGATGTCTACCTGATCCTTGTTAAGAATGGCACCAGCATTTATAGAGACCAGGAGCTGATCTACCAATATTACTGTTAACATTTACCTCTGTGTCTAACACTTTCTACCCCATAATCATTTTAACAAATAATAAGTCTCATGGATTCATCCTTTGTAAGAAGCTTTTATAGCTGTACTTTTATCACCACTCACACAAATATACACATGAACCTATCACGTTAATCTTTCATTTCTTCTGCTACCACTATGGCTAGTCTCTAGCTACTTCGCAAATTGGATTATTTGCACAGTAATCTCATTTTCCAGTTGATCTACTAAGTGGCACAATGAAAAAATATGACTTAGTTCTATAAATAAGACATAGTTCCAATAACCTTATTCTATTACAAATAAACGTTTCTTATTTTTACTAATATATTTTGCCAACTTTATCTTTCACTACCCTGCTTCACTTACTATGTATTCATTTCTCCTCCCATTTCAACATCATATTGTCCTTCCATTTCTTCTTATGAAAATCTTTACCGTTATACAAGGACAGCCAAAATCATATTAAATTACACATTTTTTTTTACCAAAAAAAGTCTTTTACATAAATCAAAATTAATCTTTACATCTTAATTTCTTTTGCACATAGTACAACTCTTTTAGAAATTATATTTTATGTTACCATGAACATTAATATAGATTTTTTTTCTGTCTTATATAGTATTAGTCAAAAGATGAAGAGATGATTTTTAATTGATTTTTAAAATATTTTCCATATCATCCAAAAGAGCATCTTTTATTTTTGGAATAAATTAGCCAATATTTTCCACTGATACTGACAAGTTTTACATAGACCCACAAATTCCATAACACAAAATATTGAGCCAATTTAATTAAAATGGACAATTTAGATTAATAATTGTACACACTAATATTTTAGAATCACGTCAAAAAAGCCACTGTTTGATGGAAAAGTTTCACTTTTAACACTGATTTGAAATTGCATAGACATAGAAATAATAAGGAAAATAAAGAATATAACCTGTTAAATGTGGAATTTTTGCTGCTATGGTGTTTTATGTATGCCATGGTGCCTTCAAGAAAACAGGCCACTTTTATTGAATTACATCTAATACTGTTTGAAAATAAACCGAAGACCACATTTTTAAGTATCTTGGAAGCATGAATCTAATTTTGTTGCCAACATTCTGCTATCCCATTTGTTATCAGCATGTATTCTTGTCTGTCATTTTAATAGATATGAAACATATCAGAAACACAGCTCTAATAGCAGCGCTGAAATCATCTAATTAGAAATGGTTTTCATTAAAATACATTTGTCTGAGTCAGTGGTGATGCTGTGTTGTAGGAATTTGAGGAATATGCTTTTTTTTGTTGATACAATCAAAGCGTCATTTTATTTCAATCTTGTCTCTACCAATTACTAGTTATGTGACATTGGATCAGCTAATCATTTTTTTTGTGTGTGTACTTTTTTTCACCTATAAAATGAGGGACATAATTTTAACTATTTGTGGGGATTCAGTAGTTTCATGCAAGTAAAGATCCTCCAATGGTCCTTAGTACATAGTAAGCATTCAATAAGTGATAATAAATATAATTATACTTATTAATAATTTCCCTCCTCAGTCCTTTTGACTGTACCTTACTACACTGACACACATATGAGTGATTATTCTTTTCAATTCTTGCCTATAATCAGATATGAGTGCAAGTTTTCTATTTTGAGTAATGATACTACCAAAGATAAAATTTGTAGTAATTGCTATATTGTATGAAATTTTGCTATTTGAAAATCAGATTTTTTTTTACAAATAGAATTCAAACTATATTTAAAAGAGTGATTTTTAATTAATATGTGTTATAAGTATATATGTGACTTCATTCTCTTTAATTTTAGTAAATTATAAAGAGTTAATAATATCTGGACATCCCTTTTTATTTACTTTAAATATTAAAATTCTAACACAAAATCAACAGGTACATTTTTATAAACATGGAGGTTAATTTAATATGTTTATATTTTTGACTTTCACTACAGAGGGTATATAGAAAAAAAAATAACTGACCAACCAAATTAAAGCAAAATTAACAACAAAATTATTCACTAAACCTGAAGAAACACTATTATCTAGAACATTGGACTGGGAATTAGGAGACTTGCATTCTAGTCTAGCACTTGTCTTTAAGTGACCTTGTGTTCTTGGGAAAGTCCTTTAATGTCTTTGTGCCTTCTTTTTCTCATGTAAAAAAGAACAGATTGAACTATATGGTCCCCAGACAATTTTTCAAAAGGCTCAATTATCCACATTTTAACTTCTTTCTAGAAAAGCCCTACAGAGGAAGCTTTTAAGCAAGGTGCAGGAGCACCCACCTTATAAGTATAATGTCTAATAGCATCCAGAACTGGTACCTGGATTGCTACAAGGATTCCAAGGAGGAATGCCCAGTACTGTAAGGCTGACATGTATCTTTCTGAGTCTGCTGATGCCAGTAGTGGTCATGTGAGTCTGAAAGTTTAGGAGAGTGTATTTACAATGATGCAGAACTGGGATAGATTTTTAAGATCATTACTTCAATTTGGGAAAGGCACTGTGAGATTGCAAAGGATGGAAAGAGAGATGTTGGCAGGACGTGATACCTACATAGTTAGGCCAGTCCACATTTGGTATAAGGACAATGCCTTGTGGTTGATGACAGTGGATAACTCTTCCCCTTGTGGGTGAATGAAGACTGGAGAGAAGCCAAGAGGAAGCGCTAAAGGGGAAATTTACTCCATGAAATGGATTTAAAACTCAGTGCAGTCTCTTCAATATATATAGATGTTTTCCTCACATGTTATCACATTTGAGGTTGTTTACATGGTCTCATTCACTCCACAATATTTCCAAGGATCTAGGGTATCTGGTATGCATGGTTAGCATATTGCTACTTTGTCCTTATGGAAGACATATTGGTACTTTGTCCTTATACAAGCAACAAAGTACCTTCAGATACAGGTATCTGCTCATATTCAAGAAGGAAAGAATGGGAAAAAATGTATGATTGAGCTTATTTTAAGGAAGCATAGGTTTCCCAGAAGCTCTCAGTAGACTTTTGCTTACATCTCTTTGCATAGTGTGACTAAGAATGGTCACTTCCAGTTGCAAGGTCAGGTGGGTAAGTGGACATTTAGCTTTTCTAGTTTCTAAAGTAGGAGGAAACAAGGCAAAACAGAGTTTGGAAAGTTCGTTGTGCTAGCCAGGAAAAAGGAGCTGCCATGGTGAGGAATCTGCAAGCCACATCACATGAGAAATGACAGCAAGTTTCAAAATGATTACATAGCATATTTAATTAGAAAAGGGAAATTTAGAAAAGGCATAAAATATTTCCAGGATTTTAAATTTATGTTTTATGAAACAAACATTATTCACCTTTTCTGTAGAAATTAGTTCTCAATCAGAGAGAAATTTATAGCCAGAAGAGCTGTTTCAGATGGAATAGATTCTCTTATGAGGAAGAAAAATGCTGATGTTTGAGGTTCAGGCAGAAAACTTTTAAAGAACAATTTACTATAGATATTGTAGAGGGAACTCTTAACATTAGTTCAAGGAGAGGACAAATTTATTCATAAGTTCCTTTCCAACATATTTCTGATATATTTCTAATTTCCACTACATTTCTTCAACCTGTTTAAACATCATTTGTAGGCTCTGGAAAGAATTGCTAATATAGTAACAAGTTTACTTTAGGCAGAATCTTAAAATTATCATTGACAAAGCTTTCTATTTGACTCTTAAAGAAAAGGCCAATTACTTCTTTGAATTTAATTAATTAAGAATTTAATAAGTTTTGCTTTATATAAAATCACATTTTGCAAATGTGTTAGGTGATAAATTGGCAAGGTGACATATGAGAAATATTCATTGTTTTAGAATACTTTCCATTATAATATGACCATTGGTTGTACTTCAAAGTTATACTGTTGGCGCTCATAACTCATGGAATATAGTTTGTAATAACAATCATCTTCTCAAATTGGTCATTACCAAAGTTAATGACCTGTTTATTAGAACATCAACCTTGGCTTTGCCTCAGTATCTTAATTAACACATCTGTCATTTACCACTAGTGCCTAAGAATTTCTGTGCAGAGGACAGCTCCAATAATGATAGCAACATTAAAGCGACATCTCTATATATTTGGATGGATCATCAAATTTTCATTGGCTTAACACAAACAGGATCCTGTGAGGCTTCAAGTAGTTTTGGCAGCCCAAAATGGTAAAATCTAAAGAGCAAATAGAACAGCATTAACCTCCTTTGTGGAACATTTGCATTGAAAATTATTTATCATCACTGTAATCCCACAACACAATTTGCTGTACCTTCACTTGCAGAGAGTCAGTTCCTACCCGCACTGGTAAACAAACCTTCCCAAAGTACAAGCCCTTCCAGATACACACATTTTCTCTTGCCATATTCATTCATTCAATCATTCAACAAATATTGCCATATCACATCAATGTTGATGCTGTTAGCGAGTTAATAACATATTGATGTTTCCAGCTGAACATCTGTAATAGGCACAGGCATTGAAACATTGACATTTTTTGAAGAAGGAGATATGGTATTATCATTTTCCTAAAATGAGCTGATAAATATTCAGTTTTTAAACCTTCATTTGAAAATTAGACTGGCAGTTCATGACACATTGAGAAACACAGCAAAACAAAACAAAAATAACAAAACACAGTCTATTCTGTTGTTACTTTTTATTCTTTCAAATGTACTGAATATTACAGAAATAAATGTTATTAAAATGCTGATGTTGAGGGAAAAATATTGTTTAACTTTGATGTAACATCTGTCCTCTAAAATAATCATGTAGGAAACATAAGTCACCTGCAAGTCATGTCGTATTGTCTCCTTTTAATGATAAATATATTTTAAATTGTTCTCTAGGGTCCATTTTTAATTATCATGGAAAGGCTGATGCAATAAAGTGGTTTTATAAGATGTGTGCATCCTGGATCCATATGTACCTTATCAATCCATGATTCCTGGGGGTTTGAGAAGGAGACTGTCCATAAAATGATACTATTAGCTTAAAAATGAGCAGGTAAAAAAATGAAAATAAGGCAACAAAATCATAGTAACTATTTATTTGTGACTCTTTTTATCCTGATTTGAACCCTGTATTATTATAAAAAGCATAAGCTTACTAGTTTTATATTATTATAGCTTTTTTTGAGAAAAAAATTATATATTTAAAGAAATCATGGGATACAAATTTTGTTTATATGTAAATATCAGGGCAATAGCTATAAAAAACAGTAGTTAAATTCACTAAATTATAGACTCCTCATTTTAAGTCACTGAATTGTAGACCCGTGCCCAGCCATAGGGGATTTGGTTCCTGTCCATCTCTCCCAGCTCATCTTCTTTCACTCTCTTTTTCCCACTCTATTTTTTGTCCCTTTAAAATGCTAGATATATTACCATTTCCAAGGGCCCCGATACCCTATTGCATGCAATGTTTCCATTTAACTTCCTTAAGCTCTTTATTCTAATGTCAACTCTTCAGGGATTTTCTTCACAGTATTAATTACTATGTGATATTTTATTTACTTATTTCCATTGTGTTTATTTTCTTTTATCCCACTAGAATGTAAGTTCCTTGAAGCAAAGTCTTTGACTCCCAGGCCTTCTGCTACATCCCCAGTGCCTAGAATAAAGTCTGGCACAGAAATTAAAACACACAGTAGATCCAAAATATTTGTTAGCGACTAACTGATATAAATCTTTGCAGGGCAGTGAATGTTTTTAAATAAGGTATAATTATATATAATCAAGACACAGATCTTAATTGTACAGTTTGAAGAGTTTTGGCAAATTGTATACATAATCTCCATGCTGCCAATGCCCAAATCAAGATATAAAGCAAGGACAAAGTGTTTTTGAACTGAAATGGAAACTGTTTTTTTTCTAAGTACATGTAGATCAAATAATTTTGCTTTCACAATGAAATCATGGAGAGTCCTAAGTGGCAAAAGATGATGTCTTACCCACTCAATTGACATGAAGTTATGATGTGGAAATATTCCTAGTCTTTGAGATACCTCTTGCAAATTCAGGCAAAGAAGCTAAATTTTTTAAATTGATGGTAAGTTAAAAAGAAGAAAAAGAAAAGGAAAAATCCATAAGGTTAAGTTCATCTTTCCAAGTTATTTACTTTGATTATTTTTGTGCCAGCGGAAACTTCTAGAATTTTTAAAAACAATATGTACCAATGTGGATAGGTGTCAGAAGGTCCATTAGGCTCAAAGTTTTAATAGAAACTCTGATTTGAAACTTCTAAAGATCCTCAAACTTCAAAGGAGAGAATACTGTCTTTGATGTTCCTTTTCACATAGGGTAAACACAGATCCTGTTTTGCCCAAGAGAGTCCCTGTTTGTGCGTAGCTGTTCCAGAGTAACTGTCAGTAGTGCCCCCATTTGTTCTAAAAAGGTGCCCTTGGATGAAAAATTATATGGTCACCCAACTTTTGCACCTCTTTTGTGAGAAAGATAAGTACTGATCTTTTGGTACAATGAAGCTCTTTATCTCTGTGTCATCTTTTTAACCTAGATGATAGATTTTGATTTAAAAAGCAGTTGCACTTTCAAGAAAGAAGAGACAACACAGCAGACATTGATTGCTGCCTTGACCTCATTATGTTGATACGGACATTTGTGAATATTGTCTAAGTTAAGGTAATAAACACCCCAGGTAGAAGGTTAATGGCACATTTAGCATCAGTGGGGTGCCGGACAGTTTTTCACAGAAAAACCAGTTCAAGCTGGTAAACCTTCTGTCCTGTCCATGTAGAACAAAAATGCATCATGTTTCTACAAATGGGATATAATTCAACAAGAGGCAAATAGGGTGCTGAGAATTCAGCAATTGGCTGACTACATTGTTTTGCCAAAGAAAAACAAACTTACAATGTTGTCAAGTCAATTTTAACAGCAACTTTCTATAATCTTTTGAGCCTCCTGCTAGGACTTTGCTAATCTGGTTCTTACTGCTTGATGACACTAAAGACAGCCTTATGACAAATTTATGAACTGATGAGTCATTTTCCACATTCATTCAGCTAATGAGCAAAACAAGTCATTATTTTTTAAGCCTGATTATCACTCCTTTATTTAATACAAGAAGCACATACAAATGCCATTAAGCTGCTTCCCCACAAAATAACCCAATGCTAAGACCCTATGCAAAAGATGCCTGGTGTAATCAAAATTGGAAAGAACTGATTCAAAATTTCTCACTGATTCTGTTAAGCCTATTAAATGTTGGCAGTCGGATATACTGCCATCATTACACATTAGAATTTCAATAGTTTAAATTATATGAATTATCAGTAGCTTTTGCATGCATGGGCTTTCAATTAATTAGTCAAAAAACCACCAAGCACTCACTCAAAGGGGTGAATAATCTGGGATTACTGGGGGCCATCATAAAAGAGGATAAAGATGTACAGTGTAATAGGAAAGGGAAGGCATCAATGTAACAGGTAGCTAAAAGCGAGGCAATAAAGAACAAGAACTGAATAAGTGAAAATGACAGGCCATTTGGAGGAATTCAGGGGAGAGAGAGATCCCTGTGAATTTAGAGGAAGTACGACTTCAAGTGCAAGCCAGATGGGCTTTAACTTTCAACTATGCTCAAATTCCTGCCACCTAGAAAAGCATGACAAGTGTAATGCTTTATTTCATTTTTGACTGGCTGTGAACTCTTTATACTGGATGTGAGTTTGATGTAAGAGTTTGTAAGGAAGTCTGTGGGGTGTCAGCGTTAAAAAATAATTTTTGGTTCTAGCATGCACTCTGTTAAATCACTGCTTGATTCTTGAATGCACTATTGAGACAAAGAAAGGGGAATTTTCAGAATTATTGTGAATAATGTAAAAGGCGGTCAAGAAGTAAAGAGGGATACCTTGAATGACTAATTCAAATTTCAGGTGTTGGTTATGATAGACCTTAAAACTGCAGTGAGGGGAATCATTTGAAACTATCAGATTCCAAGTTTAAAGAGAGTCAGTCTTTGGTGGGAACAAATGAGCATATATGCAATGATACTGGAAATGCAGCTTTTATAATTAATTATTTTAGTTAACTCTGAAAGTCATTAACACTATTTAAAATCCTTTTAAATATGAATATTTTATATTGATAATGAGAAATCAAAAATTTGGTAATAAATATAATTTGATCTCATTTATGACTTAAGATCTTATATTAAAATTTATCTGCGATTAGCATCATTTTTGGTGGGCAGAATAATGCTCTTTCCTTCCTCCCAAAGTTGTCTACATCCTAATTTCCAGAATCTGTGAATATGTTAATTTACATCACAAAATAGAATTTGTGTTGTGATTACATTAAGGGCCTTGAAATGGAGAGATTATCCTGAATTAATAGGATGGGCCCCGTCTAAATACATGGATCCTTAAATCAGAAAAACTTTCCCAGTTGTGGTCAGAAAGAGAGGGAGGTATGACAAAAGAATGATCAGAGAGAGGCAAATTTTCTGGCTTTGAAGATGGAGAGAAAGAGCCAGAGCCAAGGAATGTGGGTGGCCTTGAGGATCTGGAAAAGGCAAGGAAAGATCTTCTCCCCCAGGGCCCTGTGGAGGAATCATAACTCTGCCACCACGTTGATTTTAGCCCAGTGAAACCCTTGTCACACTTCTAATCTGTAGAACTGTGATACAGTGCATTTGTATTTTAAAACACTAAGCTTGTGATAATTGGTTATGTCACTGATAGAAATATAATATATCATTTCTCACAGCAGAGAATTTGTGGTAGGAATAACTCTAAGAATAACTTCCCACCTCCCCCCACAAAGATTTACCTCCTTAATCATCTGGACTCTAAATACGATTGAGTCATCACACCTTTGAATATCTTAGGGTACATGGAAAAAGGGACTCTGCAGATGTAATTAAGATTACTAATCAGTTGACCTTAAAAATCAAGATTATCTTGAATTATCTGGTTGGGTCTAATCTAATCACTTGAGGTCCTTTAAGAGGAGAGTTTTGTCTGTTCAGTAGAAGAAAAAAACAGATCGAAAACATAAGAAGGCCTTGAATTCCCCATTGCTGGTTTAAAATTGGAATGGGCTATGTGAGAAGGAATGTGGGTGGTCTCTAAAGTGTGAGGTCAGCCCTTTGGCTTTGGCAGCAAGAAAATGGGGACTTTAATACTAGAGCCATAAGAAACCAAATTCTGCCACAGCTATGTGAGCTTGGAAGCAGATTCTTTCCCAGAGCCAACAGGTCATCCAAGCTGACCCCTTGATTCCGGCCTTGTAATTCCCTGAGTATAGAACCCTGCTGAGCCTATCCAGACTGGGGTTTTTGCAGTAACTACCACAATTATCACAATTACCCCACCTTACAGAAATGCAGATGTAGAAAGTAGGCAATAAAGCAGAATCTGAATAGGAGACCTATTTAAATTAAATCTTTAAATCTAAATTTTTCTACCAATGTTTATCTGCATCCTAAGAGAAAAATGCAGTAAAAATGCCAGTTAAAAGTGGGTTCTCATAAGTATTTCATTTAAATAAATTTCTACTATAACATTGAAGACAAACTTGCCTAAAATGGGTAATTCTAAAATGAACTATAACACCGGAGCATTTCATAGAAGAAAATAGATACAATGATCATGATAAACTATTTATAGTACACTTAAATTGGCACTTAGATATTAATAACAACCTATGGAAATACTTTGTTTCTTAGTAGGACTTTAAATGGTACACGGATTGCAACGTGGAAGTTATCAAATGACCTCAGAAAGAGATTTTATTTTCAGGAGCTCAGAACTAATAAATGATATGTAGCTGTAACATAATAGTGGATTTCATGTTTCACTTGGATTTCTCTGCAGTTGATTACACATCACCACAAGGCTTTCTAATCCTTACCAAAGTCACTAAGAAGCAAACAATAAAAACCTTAAATCAATTTACTCCATTTGTGATGACTGATTTAAATTTTTAGCTGACATATTTCACAAACTGACAAAAATCATATTAATTTTTAAAAACAAAATTGGAAATCTACAGATCCACCATTACAAACTATTTTCTGATTCTATTATTTGCTTCTTATCATGGATGGTGAAAAACCAGTGGAACATATGAGTGACTTAAAAATATTATCTCATTGGAAACAAAGAAGTGAATATATATATATAGATAGATGAAAAAAACATACAAAGATTGTTTTTGTAACAAAAGTGTACAATACACTTTGTGATATCTTAATGATTATTTTCTGATGAGGTGGTTACTAAATCATCCCATTCTTTCACTCTGTCATCCTGTATCATATTATATACAATATGAGAATACATTATTAGGTGGTTGAAATAACTTCCAAAATTTATTTTTCTTAAAAAAACTATCACATTTTATACAGAGAGAAAGTAAATCCAAACTCTGGCCACATGGATCAAAGTCTTAGAAAAAGGGTTTTTTAAGTTGTTTTTTTTAAAAAAAGATGTGTTGCTGAGAAGCCCAGTATTTCAGAGATAGTCGTTGGAGGAGGAAGATTGATATTTTCAGCTGATGTTACGTGATACATTCTGGAACTAGAAGCAAAGGCTGACTTCAGATGTTTGCTTACACATCCTCCATTCCCATGCAAAACGTCACGTAACTGAGACGACCACCATGAAATGGTTTGCCACATTCCTAGTTCTGTGTCCGAAACACGCAGTTCAGTGTCCTGTGACCTGTGGCTGTCCAGTATTCACTAATTAATCCAAATGTGTGAGCTGTGAACACCATATAAAATGTAGAAGGAACTTCAGAATGATGACAGGGTGCTAGGAAAGTCTGTATTATGTGCTTTGATATTACTGGGTGACATGTTGCCAGCGTTTTAATTTAAAATTCTTCCTTATCATGACACCAACTTTGGCATACTGTGGAACTCATTTTAGCACATCATTCTGTTGCTATATTATATATATTTTTCTTGCTGATTTTAGTATGGTTATTCATATTATGAATAGGAGCCTTTTACATAGGTTCAAATATCTCTCAGTTCACAAACCTTTTTACTAGTCTGACTCTATCTTAGGAATGCCTTTGCACTAGTTATGTTATCAACAGCCTAAAGAATTTAGGTTCAGTATTAAGGGAAAAGTTTTAAAGAGTTAACTAGCATTTTCTTTTATTTAACACATATGACTAGAGAATTAGCTTCCTTTTTTGGTAGTCTAGTGATATGGTTACTTTTAACATAAATTCTCATGCAATATTTCTTTCAAATATTATCTTACCTGCCTTGTAATGAAACATTTTCCTCCTGGAAAGATCTGTTATCAGTGTGGATATACTACTGGTCAAAAGTAAACCAACAAACCCTTGTGAGATGTGGTGAGTGGAGGATATTTAAAGAGATACATGTATTCCAAATAAAATGTGCAATTAGTTGTTCACAGAAAAACCCAGTCGCATTGGCTCACGCCTGTAATCCTAGCACTCTGCGAGGCCTAGGCGGGAGGATTGCTTGAGTTCAGGAGTTCGAGACCAGCCTGAGCAAGAGTGAGAACCCCCCATTTCTACTAAAAGTAGAAAAAAATTAGCTGGGCATCTTGGTACATGCCTGTAGTCTCAGCTATTTAGGAGGCTGAGGCAGGAGGATCACCTGAGCCCAGAAGTTTGAGGTTGCAGTGAGCTATGATGATGTCACTGCCTTCTCAAAAAAAAAAAAAAAAAAAAAACCAAAATGAAAAAAACTTATAAAATGCCATGACTATATTCCTCATTAAATATTTTTGTACACTGCCTGAAAAATGGCTTTTAGAGTTGAGATATATAGCCATTTAGTTCAAAAACATTCACAGAAATTTATACAATTTATAATCTTAGTTCTCTTTTCCTTGTGAAGTCAAAAATTTACATATTTTTATATGATTTTTTTCCCTTTTTTCTCTATTATAAGGCAGAGGTAAATCTCTTTCTTCTGATCATTTGAAGTGCTGTCAACTCCTGAGAGTGCATTTGGGTAATTCTATTCTTTTTAGGTTACTTAAAAATTAATTATGATTAAGTTAATTGTATAAAGCCTAGATTCCCCTATAAATTATTATCCCTCTTGTAGTATATAGTATAAAGTACTGATTCTTGCAGGTCTGAGTAAGGATTTTACAATATATTCTGAGTAATTGAAATTCCATTTCAAAGAGCTTAGCTTTCATATAATAAAGCATGTGTTTTATGTTGTTCATGATAAATAAAAACTATTTTATAGAGAAGAGATCCCCCAACATATTATTGCAAAGATACAATCACCAGATATCTCAATACTTAGGGAAGCAGGGTTCATGGTGGGAATTGGGAGATTTTTCAAAATAGTACTTTTGGCAGACATTAAAAGATTGAAAGGATAAAGACAGATATCTGGATTAACCAACATGAAAGCGTGACTCCTGCTCTTTCAGAGGCATTTTCCTTAAGGTGGTATTTTTAAAGGTGCAAGGGTTTGGGATAGTGATGGTGGTAATATTAGACTCATTGACAGAGTTCTCTGTCACAATAAAGTTTTCATAATTAATCAGCACTTTTTCCATAACTCATTGAACATCAGCTGTTTATGGTCAAGGAGATATAAAATAACTTCAAGAAGAACCATAAACACGTGTTTATTTAGATAACGAGTAAAATAGATTACTATAACCTATGCCTTTGCTATCCTCTTTTAATATAGAAAATTTCAATATCTATCTTACACTTGGAGTGTCATTGATTTAAAGTGGAACAAACGATTAGTGGTAAAAAGAAGCTATTAAATGAAAATGATCTTGAAAGTTCCATTTACCTATAAATTTCTTTGCTTCATGTACGTTATACTTCTAAAATGACTTTTAACCTTGGAGACATCAGCCCAACGTTGTTATGAAAAGGAAATGCTAAAAACATTCTGTTACACCGTCAAGTAAATCGATACTATTTATTCCAGGTGCTCTCTGAGTCATTACAATGCACCAGATTTTTTATTCATTGCCCTGATCAACAGCAAATGAAAGCAGAAGTTGTGTTCCCCGAAAGACGCCCTGATCCATGACTACCAATAAGAGTTTGATATAACTAGAATTTTCGGCTGACTATTGTAAAAGTAGCAGAGTTCTCGGAATATAAAAAAGCTCTTAAAGAATTTTTGTTTCTGTTGTTAAATCCCCTTGGAGGATTCTAAGATGCATTAACAATGAACTTCTTTTCAAAGGTGTGTTAGATAAAAACAAGTGGGACTGAATGACAGACTAGGTAGAAAAAGGCATTGGGGTTATACCATGGGGAGAGCAGATTGCTCTGTTGACAAAACAAATGAAGTGAGTGAGAGAAGTTAAGGAGTGAAAGGTAAATGCTGACAAAAGTAATTAGGTCTAAGTTTCTTTGGGGCAAAGAGGTGAGTTTTCTTGATTTTTATGCTGCAATAGTTACTTTCTAGTCTACGGCCTCGCCTCTTGAATGTAAGAATTGAAAGTATTATAGGTTGACATACCAGAAGGGACTCTAAAGCCCACAGAAAGGATGATATTCAACTGAAGTAACCCTGAGATACAATGTTGGTATATTCCTGTATTATTTTACTGGTGCTATTGTAACAAATTACCACAATCAGGGTCACTTAAAATTATAGAAATTTCTTCTTTCACAGTTCTGGAGTCCAGAGTCCAAAATCAAGGTGTCAGCAAGTTCTTTCTGGAGGCTCTGAGGAAGAATCTATTCCACATCTCTCTCCTAACTTTTGGTGGTTGCTGAGGTCTTGGCATTCCTTGCTTTGTAACTGCATCGCTCCAATTTCTACCTCCATTGTCAGATAGACTTTTTCCCTCTGTGTGTCTTCTCCGTGTGTGTCTAGGTGTCTGGATTTTTCTTTCTTGTTAAGAATACGAGTAATTTGATTTAGGGCCTACCCTAATAGAGTGTGACAGCTTCTTAAATTTACTAATTACATCTGTAAAGACCCTATTTCCAAATAAGGTCACATTCTGAGGTTCCAGGTGGACATAAATTTTGGGAGGACACCATTCAACCTCATAAATTTCCCATGTTCAGCACAAAGAAGAAAATTATTTGAAAGAACACCAATCAGTTGCATTTTTTGTAATCTCATATAGCCCTTTGTGAAAAGAAATAAATCGTCAGTGGTTGTGGAAATAGATTTTCCAGACTGAGGTTGTATAGAAATTCAGTTTCTATTTGCAATATGATCCCTTAATATTGGCTCTATGTGCTGTGTTTCTGATAATTAAATATCTTCATATATTTATGAGCTTATTCTATATTTTAGAGAGTCCTTCAAAGAGTAAAAGGAAGGAAGAGTCCATGGTTTTAACAATCTGTGGAGAAAATTAATGAAAAATTACACATGTAATTTTTAGACTTCCAAGCCTATTAGAGAATACTTGCACATCTCATGTTATGTCAGGACATTTTCCTAATGAAATAAGGAAAAAAAGCAGTTTTTTAAATCCCCACTTTGCTGAACATAAAATATATAGCAAGGAAATATGTAGCCTTCCCCCACCCCATTGGTTCCATGCAAAAAATAATGGTGATTACTCAACCAAGTGTTAAACATGGTGGACATATAAAATAGAATAAGCCCAGGTCCCAGATACCACTGTGAAAAGAGCTGCCCACCAAACGGGAGGATAAATTTGGGGTTTTGTGTAATTAAGAAATAAATTGTTATTGTGATTGAGGCACTATATGTATATGCAAATTTTATTGAACAATATAACATGAAGAAATATTCACAAAAAATGATTACTTGGATATATAATACAATTAGATGCTTTACCGTAAAGAAAGTCAATTCTTTTTGAAATACACAGAATTTTTAGATTTGCACAAAGCAACCTGACAAAGTCTCTGAAAGTTCTCATTTGAGAGCAAATTTTTAAAAAATGCTGTACATTAATTTATCTGCAAAAATTTGAACCATTCTGGAACTGCTGCATTATACTAATAGAACTTCACACAATTCTAATTTGAAGGCTTGTTTCATTATGAGAAGTGATTACTCATGTTGAACTATAATCTTTTGGTTCTCTCACCTTCTATATGACAGACACAATTAACTACTTCGCTATTTAATCCCAATGAGGAATTAACAACTTGTTTGTGCATCCTGATATTTCAAAACAAAGAAACAATTTGAGTTAAAGGACTAAAGATCAGTAGATGCAATCTTGTACAGTGACAGTTTTGGGACTCAATGTGTGTGATAACTCAATCTACAGGAATGTGACTCATTGGTATGGAATAGTACAACCTGATCAGGTGAAGAGTGCTATATGCTTCAGTTGGTAAAGTGTTGTTAAGTTAATGAGACACTCAAATATAAATCTCTGTTCTTAGTATGAAATTACAAATGATTTCCAGTATTATTTTTCTGACTTTTGGTATCTCGTAGGAAGTCAAGGTAGAGTAAAGGCTAGATAGGAGTTAGAAACTGATTTGGAAAAAGAAGACAGGAATTCCTACAATTCCTTCACTCAATAACATAATATCAGTTAGTTTTTTATTCCTCTATTTTTCTGTTTGTAAAAGTTGTGATAATTATACACTGCCACATATAAATATTTAGGGGATGGACTCTGCTCATTGCATTGCATTCTCTAGAGAACATTTTAATGTGACATTACAGAAACATCACTTTAGTGGAAGTCAGATTGAATCCAGCTGCTTTTCATCAGTTTCAAAATGTCTGCTTTAGAACTAGAAATGTGGAAAGTGATTTCACGTAGTTCCATTGGTTACTGATAAGGAGCTCATTAAAACGTCCTCTCCACACTTTTTATAAACATGTTTTCCCATTACCTATGTGCAGGCATCTTCCCATCACTTAAAATAACTGGTCAGGTTTTGAACATTGATATGCAATCCCCTTGACTTGAGGGAAGCATGGGGAGAATTTATTCAGCAACAGAATTAAAGTCATAGAAGTTTGCTCTTGTAAGCGAAGTAATGTCCTATGTTCTACATACCTGAATTTCTCCCTAAGGTTGACAGCGGAAGAGAAAAAAAGAGGTAGAAGGATAAGCAAAAACTATCACTGTTTGTATAAAAGCTAGACATATAGACTCCTGTGAGTGAGATTTAGAGTATTTACATGCAAAGAGCAACATGATACTAAATTTCAAACTACCTTTGCTTTTTAAACAAATAGCTAACCAATACCGCCTTTGGAGATAATGATAAAAACTTACCCCTCAGGTGTATTTCTACTTTAATGTGAAATTCTTGAGGGTCAAGATCTGCTTAGAAATCAAATAAAAGTCTATTTTCACCACTTTTTAAAAAATCACAACATCCCCTCTCAGCACACCTAATCTTTTTTATCCTGCTATATTTCCTTTCTTCAATAGCATTTTTTCTAACCTACTATAAACATATTTTATATCACATTTATATTTCATTGTCTTTGTCTCCCTACTAAAATGTAGGCTAAAATGGGCAGGGATCTTTGTTTTATACACTGACATTTCTCAAATTTCTAGAAGAGTAGCTGGCATTGTAGTTATTTAATACATGTGTGTTGAAATATAATAGATATGTACCTATGTAATTTTTGTATAGGTATAGATACATAGATATGTGTGAATATAAATATTGTTTTTCTTGTAATGACAGGGATGGGAGTGTGGTTTATTCTGTGTAGTATTCCTTAATCATCCAATTTTTGAAGCCATTAATTATATATTCTGTCTGAGCCTGTTCAAAAATATCCTTGCCAGACCATATGGAGTCAGATTTGTCCAAGGTTATAAAACCAACTAATAAAGAAACAAAGATTTATTTAATGTTTTAAAATTGCCACTTTTTAAAAAGTACAGAATGTTAAGGGCAAAATAATATTTATAATATATAAGTAAGTTATAAAGATGTATAAATTTTAAAGAATAAAAATAAATAAACTTTTATTTACTCACTACCAGCTTAAGAAGGAGATCATTAGAAAAACATTTGAAGTTTTCCAGTATGTGATCCTCCCAAATTCTATCCTATTTCCCACCTGTGTTCCAGAGGATATCATATCTAGACTTGCTGTTCTTTTAGTGGTTTTACCACATATATTTGGGATCTTTTAACATGATAAATTCATTCACATGTAACATACAGAGGATGCAGAAGTGAAGAATTACAAGTCATTCTGTTTGAATTAATGTGCTATATCACCTTCAGCAATGTTCTATGGGTCATGATATTTCAATATGTAGCTGTAAGAAATCTATGGAAAAGCAAGACCTGTCAGTTGCTAATATTTATGATAAACATTAAGAAAGGAAAATAAGAACTATCATGGCAATTTAAAGAAGAGCACCCCATTTCCCAGCATGTGCTGTAATAATGATTTACACCTGTTATTATCTAAAGTCAAATGGGTGCTAGATTCTTATGCTGATTGAGTGTTACCACTGAAGACAACATGGAAACAAATGCTCGGATCAAACCTTTAAGTGCTGTCAGAGACACTAAAGGTCTTTGACAGATCTTGGTATATGAGCTAATGGTACATATATTTAATTCCACTTGAAGTACCATGGCTCCCATCAACAGATCATTTTGAAATATGAAATACTTAGAGAAGATATGGGCATTTAAAAGGGTGTTTAAGATAAATTCATTTGAAAAATCCTATTGAAATGACTGAAAATTTCTTATGCAGTCCATAGATTAAAGAAATGAATTAGAATTGGTTGGCTTAACATGCACTAGAATAATTCAGGAGGATTAGGGCTTTTAGAACTGACATAAATCAATGAGCATACTTACTCAGGATTATCTATGGGCAGGAAACAATCAATGAGTTTTGTGGAACTGCTTTCTGAAAGCACAGCACCTTTCTTACTTTATACTATAATATTGGTTTCTTTGAAAAAGGAGATTTTTAGACAAAGCATTTTGGCATCATTATTTTGGTTCAGCTGAGAGGAGAGAAAATAGCTTTTCCACGATAACTAGCAAATGCTTATTTCCTTTCTAGGCCTAAAATGTGTATAGGGCAGAGAGGTTTTAATAAAACCCTTGTCAAATCTTTCTCTCTTTTCCTTTAAGTCTTTCCTTATTGGTTGATTTTTTAACTGAGAATTGATTTTAACTGACCTACTTGTAGGGTAGGCCACTAAAGGTGGGTCACTTGGGCAATAGGATTCCCACAGAAATGAGGAGGATTTTAAAAAATGATCCTTTGAGATAAGCACTGGAAATATCATGGTGATTCTTATTTGACAGGTCAGTGCTGACTACTAGAATTTTCCTCTACTCTTACATTTCATTTTCACTTGCTGTTTTTTTTGTTTGTTTTTGCACTTGTTTGGGGTGTGTGTGTGTTGTGTGTGTGTGCATGCGCATGCAAGCACACACACGTGATTGTACTTTATTGGAATAATTTGATTCAACATTTCATCAGTCATTAGATTATCCAACTGAAGTTCAATGTTTACAAGGATCTCTAACACCATTTGATATGTTGTTTAAAAAAAGTCAGTGACTTTTCCTGTCTCTAGCTGTCCCCATTACCTGTTCCTGCTTGATCACTTACCCCAAAACATAGCACTTCAAAACAACCATTTTATTTTGATTATAATTTTGGGGGTCAAGAGGATCAGGCCTGATCCTCCAGGCATCAGCTGAGGTGGCTGGGGCTGGATGATCTCCTTGCAAAGGTGCTTCTTCACTCACATGTCTCAGCCTTGCTACTTTGTGGCTTTTCTCTCCATATGTCATCTAAATCACTCTGCAGGGTCTTTCTGTGTGGCCCGGGATTTTTGCAGCATGCTCATCTCATGGTGGCTGGCTTCCCCAGAGTGAGCGTTCCAGGAGACCTGGGCAGACACTGCAAAGGTCTTGATCTAGGCTTGAAGGATATAAGGTGTCACTTCTGTCATATCCCATTGATCAAGAGGATGCACAGGCCCAGCACAGATTCCAGGGGAGGGAAGGTAGACTCCACTTAATGGGAAGTGTAGCCAAGAACTCATGACAGACTTAATCTACAACACTGATGCTCAAACTCGTGTTCTTCTGGAAATAGTCTTCTAATCAACTTCCTTGAAGTAAGTACTTCCAAGACTGTAACTTTTGTTATAGAGGAAATAGCATGTACTTTAGAGTAAAGCTGGGGTTAAATATCATCTCTTTCTTACTTTCTGTGTAACTTTCATTGCTTTACATATCTCAACTTTAGATTCCTTATAAAAATCTGGATGACAACATTTTTGAGGAAGGAAAGAAAACCAGAAAATAGTTTAAACTTATGTCATACAGGGGCTGGCACAAAAAATTTAGTAAATTTCAATTCTCTAGTTCTTTGCTTATGTTTTTTTCCCTAAGAGAATGGACACCTGTGGCTTGAAAACTCTTTCTCCAGTCTATCCTGCATGCAACTTGCTGTTGAAGAAATCTCTAAAATGTCACTCATTTTTCAAAAGTGTTTTATGACACCATGATGGTTAATTTTAGATTTAAACTTGACTGGATTAAGGTATACTCAGATAGCTGGTAAAGCATTATTTCTGGGTATATGTGTGAGGGTGTTTCTGTAAGAGATTGGTACCTGAATTAGTGGACTAAGTAGGGAAGACCCACCCTCAGTATGGGCAAGAATCATCCTGTCAGCTGAGGGTTTGGCAGAAGAAAGGTGAATTCACTGTCTCTCTCCCCTAGAACTGGGACAACCTTAGTCTCCTGCCCTTGGACATCAGAACTCTGGGTTCTCTGGCCTTTGGATTCTGGGACTTGCACCAGCAGTCCCCAGGTACTCAGGCCTTCAGCCTCGAACTGAGCTACAGTTTCCCTGGTTCTGAGGCTTTTGTACTTGAACTGAGCCATGCTAGTAGCCTTCTAGTTCTCCAGCTTATTGTACAACTTCTTAGCCTGCATAATCATATGAGCCAATTCTCCTAATGAATCTTCTCTCATCTATCTAATCTATCTACCCATCCATCCCTCTGTTCTATTGGTTTTGTCTCTCTAAAGAAACCTGATTAACACAGACACTATATTGAAATAGACCAATAATAACAGGTAGTCTGGACATTTAAGGTTTCTGTAGTCTGTCTCCAAGTTGTCTTTTCCAGGCTTACAGCCACTGCGACCCGGCTTGAGCTGGGGGCTACACATTATATGTTGAGTCATCAATCAATAGCCATTTCTCAAGCATGTGCTAAATTCCAGAAACCACTCCAGATTCCAGAGACATGCACATGAATACAACTTATCTTTCCCTCTACTACAAATTCATTCTACATTCTCACTTAGTTTAAATTCTGACTACTTCTTCAACCTAACATGGCTCCCATCCATACCATATATTCATGAACGTATCTGGATGCTGAATACCGTCCTTGCTAGAACCTCCTTCTGCCTTTCAATTCTCCTAACCATCAACATTTTTGTAAATTCTTCTCTTACTCTGTCACCTTCCATTTTTCCATTTTTCCTTGGAACTTTTCCTACTCTGTGTTTATACCTCTGTATTCTCCCAACACTACTGAAAACTACTTTGATCATCTGTCCTCCCAGTGAAGGCTAGCCTTGCATTCAATTGGTATTCAGGTACTGCTTCAAGGGTAATTCTTTTAGCTGGTCATTTCATCTTCAAGAGAAGAATTTAGCTACTCTTCTCCCTTTATCTCATGTGTACCTAACAAAGGATTAAATCTAACTCCCTTCTCTCTAGATGACCAAAAACAGAAGTAATATTTCCTTTCTCTGAAAATAGTCAAAATTTTGGATCAAAACTTATATTTTAGCTTTTTGTGATAATATCCTACATCACTTATATTCAAAACTAGCTTTGATGTACATTTGAATCCCTTGTAGCAAAAGGGATATTAATATGCCCAATTAATATTTAGAAAGTGAATTAACCATTTTCACCCATATAAGTAATATAAATTAGTAATTTTAAAAATTATTTTTATATTTTATTTTTAACTATTAGGCTTTGTTTATACATTACTTGTGGACAATTAAAAATGATCCTAATCAATTTATATGGTATAGCAATAACTTGAAATAAATTCAAAACAATTAATAATTAGGAGAGGCATTTACCTTTTCTATTCATTGCCTTTTACTTGCAAAAAGATTACAGTAGTTTTTTTTAAAACAAATATAAAAAATTTATAAAATGTTTAAAAATTCTGCCTTAATCTTGAACTTTTTCTTAGTAAAGAAGTTCTGTCTATTTGGTGAGTTGGTCCTTATCAATTTACTAAATCTCCTACCTCTGTACTCAACAATTATTATCCTGAATCTATGTTGCACCCATAAATTCTTTCATGTTTAAGGTTATCTCTGGGTAAGAGAAAATATCTAAGGCTGTCTTATACTTAGGAAGCTTTCTATGTTGATTAAAGGATTAACTATCATTTGTCATTTTCTAGTTTTCTAGGTGGCATGTGCTCTGTGTGTGTGTGTGTGTGTCCGTGTCTGTGTCTGTGTTTGTGTGTGTTTGGATAATTTTTAGGACAATCTTAAATACTTGTATATGAGGTTAGGCTCGAGTGGATATTTCATTTAAAAAAAAAAGATGGAATGTTTTTTCCAAGCATAATTCTACTTAAAAATTTACTTAAGGAAGAATGATAATTCTTATCAACTATAGTCAATATACTTCAACTATTGCTATAGTTAGGGATAATTATTCATTTTGAAGGGTTCTGTGCCTCTCCAATCATATATATAGTAGATTTTGTATTCTGGTTTATAGATTCTACCTTCACAGGTTTGAAATAACTTAAAAAGTTGAGTGACCTAAAGGAAGTGTAGGGACTGTTATAGTAGAATCACTGCAACAGTATAAAACCACTCTCACATATCCATTTCAAAACAGACTGTAAGGCCTGGGAAACGTGAAGTCAGAGTTACCATTTTGTTGTTCATTTACACAATAATTGTCTTTCAGCCATTGAAGATTTCTTGAAAGCCTGTTTTGTAGAAGGTACTAAACTAGCTCCTGTGTGTATACGAAAAGGTATCCAACTTTAAAGAAACTTACAGTTTAGAAGTAAAAAATTCTATGCCATATAGTCTATATTTATTTTGAGTTATAAATATTTTGATTTGCATATATCTGTAACCATTCATTAACACATATTAGCGATAGTCCTTACTTATGCTTGATGTCCCAGAACAATTATTACAATATACTGTTTTATTTTCAAAAGTTTTCCCTTTTAGAGGATAAATTATATCAGTTCTTAAATTATGGTCCACAAATCTCTGGGGTTATCTGAGATGTTTACACAGAGTCAGTAAGATCAAAATTATTTTTATAATAAACTATAAATTATTTTCTTTTAAACTCTCATTTTCTTATGACCAGAGTTTTTAAAGGTTACATGATATTGATGTGTGATACTGCAGCAGATTAAATGCAGAAGCAGATCAGAGAATCCAGCTGTCTTCTATTAAGCCAAATATTAAAGAGATTGCAATGAACAAAGCCATTTCTCTTACTAATCTTTTCATTTATTTTGGAAAATGTATTTATTTTTCATTAAAGTATGTTATTTTTGGTAACATGTACTGTGTCAGTCAGGTTTAGTCTTGTTCTGTGTTCTCAATTCTTGCTGAGCTCATGGCCGAAGAATGACCAGACACACCACAGTGAGACAAGCATGAGTGGAATTTATTGAGAGGGAGCAAGATAGGATTATAGAGCAAGATCAAGACATAGGTTTACAAAGCGAGATACACCACAGACGACGGCCAGACCCCTTGTCACAGCAGAAAAACACAGCTTGGCTATGGTCAGGGTCTTGTTTTATAGTGTCCGGGTAAGGACCTCCCCCCGTGGTTCAAAGTCACCATGGAACCACTTTGATTGGTCAGTCGGGAGCTGGATGATCTGAGTCTTACTGTGCATGTTGGTGCCAGGTCACTTTCCGGACTCTATGGTAACTCCGCTGCTTGGCCCGTGGGCTAGAGAGTCCTCTGGATTCTTTTGCAGCTGGCATGCCAAGTTCTGAATGGCAGATTCATGGGGTGTTCCCTCCTACCCCAGGTATGGCAGTTGCTCGAGACAGGATTGAGGCAGGACCAACATAGGGGCCTGGGGCCCACCCTTGTCCTTCTTCCCAAGTGGGGCAATTTCGTCAAGGCAACAGTACCCACTTTTGTCTCTAGGAGACCCAGAATCCTTCACTATCTACCTAAGAGGTCTATTTTAATTTTATTATTTTTAAGTGAATTTATAAATAAATATATATTTTTTCATGCTCAGTTTTAATGTCTGACAGGGTAAATATTCATAAATACAACCCATTTAAGCATAAGCACTTTGGGGCCCTCATAAGAATCTAAAAGGATCCTGAGACTGGGACTGAAAAGTTACTTTACCAGAAAGTTGGGTTTTTTTTTTGTTTGTGTATTTATTTATTTATTTTTTGCTGTGCCATTTCAGTTTCCAGTTTGGGTTTACTTCAGTTTCTGTCTTTGGAGTCACAGAGCTTTATTTTCCTAGATACGAGCAGACTTTCTCTCATTAATTCATATATTCATAAAATAATATGTGTCTGGTACTGTGCTGAAAGCTGAGAATACTGGAAGTAAATTAAATGGATTTTGTTATGTTGTATAGAAAATAATTTTTAATCAAGTAATCATTAAAAATGTAAAATTCATCATATAGCTATGAAGGAAAGCTATATGGTTTATGGCCTGCCTATAGTATTTTGATTTGACCTTGGAGGGAAGGACAGGTAAACTTCCTCGGGAAATTACATTTGAACTGAAATGCTATGCACAAGTGTTCGTATGGTGACGAAAGGAAAGAGCATTGCAGAGAGAGGAAATAAAATATGGAAAGGCTTATGTAAGGAGAGTATGGAGGGAAATGGTGGGCATGAATGACTCAGAAAATCTGTCTGGCACAAAGACAGTAACAGTATAGTGGATGGAGTCAGGAGATTCAAGGGAAGAGGTAGATAGGGACCAAGGTTATCTATACAAGCTAAGGACTTTTGTCTCAATCTTACAAGTAATGGGAAGTCATCAAAAAGTTTAAGTGAGGAAAAAGGGTCGCTAAAGGTTTGTTTTTTTTGTTGTTGTTTGGGGTTTTTTTTTTTTTGGTTCCATGATTTGATGTGTGGGTATGTAAATGAGCTCAGCTGTGAGAGGATGGAGTTTGAACCAGTGTGATGGTTTTTAACAAATGGAGAAATATTTAGGGGCCAAATCAATGTAGCTTGTTGACAGTTGAAATATAAGGATGGATGAAAGACCTAGGAATGGACTTCCTTTCATTAATTTATACATTTAAGAAATATTTAAGAATTTAAGAAATTGCACTTAGAAATTTCTGGACTATGCAATTGGTTGGATAGCTAAACATTCCACTTGGGGGTTGGGGAAAGCATTGACCAACAAAAGCTCAGAACTTTCAGATAAGTGAAAGTTCCCCGGGGGCTGTCACATATGGACCTGCAACTCTACAGTGAAGAATGGAAATGACAGACTATAAACTATAGATGAAATGAGACCAACAGCCCCGTAACGCGACTCTCAATGAAGTGTTGTTCTATTCTCCTGAAGTACAAAAATAAATCAAGCTCAAACTGGTTTTGACATTCATGGCTTTTATCTTCCTAAATTCAATTTTTTCCCCATTCACTGTGGCCAATCAGATGTACATATTCTCCACCGAATCAGTTTTTATCACCTTATTCACCGACTTCACAAGAATGAACATCTAGAATGTACAATCATGAGCTGCATAATGATGTTCCAGTCCATGATGGACCTCACATACAAGAGTGATGCCCTGAGATTATAATACCATATTTTTACTGTACATTTTCTATGTTTATATATGTTTAGATACACAAATCCTTACCATTGCATTACAGTTGCCCACAGTATTCAGTACAATAACATGCTGTACAGGTTTGTAGCCTAGGAGCATTAGGCTATGCCGTATAGCCTAGGTGTGTAGTAGGCTAACCCCTCTAGGTTTATGTAAATATGCTCTATGACATTTGCTCAGTGATGAAATCACCTAATGATACATTTCTCATAATATATCCCCATCGTTATGCAAGGCATCACTGCGTTATGTTACTTGAGGATCCTTTATTTTATTTTATTGTTGTTTTTAACCATAGTGTGTATATAGATTTATAACAGCATCGGTAACTCTCCATCAGGCATTATTGAAGAGTTGTGTGACAATGGAGAGTGCCCGGACACAGGCCAGGACAACTGATTCAAGTCTCAAGAGATTCAAATCTGGTAAAAGGTTTAAATTAACTCCCAGGCAACTCCTATGTACACTACAGTTGGAGAAAACTGAAGAAGAACCTGAACAGAAATATCGAAATCTTGGTCTTCTGGATTATGGAGTCCTGAATGAACTTGAGAGTTGGATATGAAGTTGCTTTTGGAAGATTCCAGAATTTTATTCTTTTTATGACTTAGTGGCATTTCAGGGTATAGTTGTGGTGTACAGGATGTGAGAGCAACAGCCAACCTGTAAGAGATCTACAATTGATCAGATTCCTGACTCGGAAGTTGACTGTGGATTATTGGATTAGAACATGCCCTGTTCTTGTAAGAGGGATTTTACTTGATAGCACCACCTGTTTAATTAACATCATCATCATAGCTTTCTTTCTTTTTTTATGTAATGTATAATAGACTGGTTTTCTACTTTTGCATCTGAGAAGACATTATACTCTGTCATCAGTTAGAATAATTGTTCTGAAGAGACAGTTCATCTGAGGCTGAGGATAGTTGAGGCCCTTTATTCATTTGTGTTAGTGAGTTTTAACTGACTGCATGCTGACAGTTTACACAATATAGAAGTCTTATTTTCTGAGACATACACTGTTTAACATTTATTTTATTCCCAGCCTTTTCTATTTAATTTTTAAAATTTGAATCATAAATTTCTTTTCCTGTTTGCCCCACTTTGATTCTTAGTATAATTCAGAAAAAATATATTAAACTAAATAACATGAAATTGGAGTGTAAGGCACTTCATATACCTACTGATTTGAAAGTATGAAATGATAGGGCTTTTAAGTTGAAATACATTATGAGTGATATATGTCTGCTGAAAATTAGACTCCTTAAAATTAACTTACTTGTTTACTTATTAGCACGGATTTATGTCATAGTTCTTGATATGAGCAGTACTTGAGAGATAGATCACTGTCTTTCAATAATTCATAATTAGGATTCCAGTCATTCAGGACTTTCTCACTCTGTGCTCTCATTCTGAGTAGTGTTTATGATAATTCAGGTGATTGTTTTCATTTGAACTGGTATCAATTTTGATATCACAAAAGTAAAAGAGGCAGGTAAGTGAGTTAGTGATTTGATTAAAGAAGTTTTTTACTCCACATTTTCTCCATTTGGTTGGGGGTATTTTCTACCTTAAAATCACATAGCCGTAATATCAGACATGTAAAATAGCCAACAAGAAAACATATAATTTAAAAATATTCATTTTATAAATATCAAAGGTAGAGCTTTCTGATTCTCTTCAGTCTTCTAGCTATTCATATAGGTGTGTTGGCTTGTAAGAAACAATTACCATATTGAAGATTGTGTCTGACAATTTTTTTCTAGCTGTAAATTGATGTGAGTATTTTCAGAAAAAAAAAAAATCCCACAATTGCTAGCAGGCTTTTGCTTTGCAGTAAGTGAAGCAAAGCATTATTTTAAGGGAAAGATGGAAGTAGCTGCAGAGGCCATTTAGACTTGAACTCGTCTGCTTGAAGGCCATCCACCCCAAACCTATCAATCACCTAGGACTACCAGCCAATCTTCACAGGCTGTAATTTCTCCAGCAAAAGGTAAGGCAGTGAAGCCATCCCCAGCTTTGATGAAACTTTTATGAAGGAAAATTTATACTAGTTGTACCTGATGCTCAGTTGGGAGCTGATTAAATGATTTATATTTTGCCTGATCAGAAAGCCTGGCAGATTAAAAATTGTGGCAGTCCCCTTTCAGAATGCGCATCCTTGTCTTCAGGTCATTGCTGAGAGAAATAGTCAATGTGGTTCAAGGACAGCTCAGCAGTTCTTACTTTCTCAAGGCAAGTCATTATGTAAGCGGCCAGAGTATATTTTTAAGAGCAATGCCTTTGAAAGCTGACTCTTCCCTGTAATTACAGCCCTGCCAAATAAGATGTTAATTTAGAGTTGTTTGGGGTTTCAAGAGGCAGGACATAAATTAAATTTACTTAAATATCCTCTAGAAGTCTTATCTTTCAATTTCAAGACACACATAACTTCAAATTAGGATTTTAAACATGCCAGTAACAGGCTTAGGAACTAGAGAGGGAGTAAAACACACCAGCTGAGCAAATTTGGTCAAGTGAAGGCAGGATTGGGAGAGTCTAGCCAGGTGGGAAGAATCTGCTACATGCTGTGGGCTAGAAAGACAATGATTGCATCTAAGCAGATAGACCTGGACTGTTCTTTCACACATTGCTCATTTCTTATTCCAATGCATTTCTGTATCTATCATTATTGTTTTTGTAAGTCATTGAAATAAGTATTGGTAACAATGAATATTTATTGGGAATTTACCTTACACAAAATACAGTAGCAGTTTTGGAGATTTAAGGAAATAAGTTGTAATAGGCCTTGTATTTGCTACTCAGCAGTGTCAGGTGAGTAACTTTCCTAGAAGGTTAATTTGAGAGACTGGCATTTAAAGGGGCAGCACAAAATAGTAGTTCCCAGGTTTCATATCTCTCTCATTTGTGGTGTTGCCATTACTCTTAGCATATATTATTCACTTTACCTCTCTGCATTAAGATTATTATGTATGCATCTCTACTTTGCTAGATTGATTTGTATTTATTTTATTTATTTCTGTTTCAAGTGTTTAAAATAGTGTCTGCAATGAAGCAGATCCTCCATAAACATTTGCTATGTGGTTGGAAGAATGAATAAATAAAACAAATGAGTCATTAAAGGCCCTGGTAGTTAGAGGTCATATGTTTCCTGGGGCACAGAAATGCAGGCAGATAAAAATACAAGGACACTGCATACTGGTGTCCTTTTGAGGGGCACCATCAACATATTTAGACATAAAATTGCAATGGTCTAAATGCTATGCAAGAGACCCAGTGGAGGCCATATTGAACTGACAGATGGATAAGATGTGTTCCAGAGGCTTAAGGAAGTGATTTTTAAAAACTATGTTTAAGAATTTTTACATTTTTCACACCAAAACTTTATTTGTAAACTCATATTTCATTAAAAAAGAAGTGCCACGAGCCATATGATATTAAGAAATTATTTTTATCCAAACATGCTATATTGCAGTGGTATAACGAAAAAATAATTGGGAAATGGGATATATTATTTACATTTTTCTGACATATACCCACCTCTCTTTTTGCATTAAAAAAATATATACCAAGAGCATGATGGTGTGGGGATACATTGTAGAAATCAGATGACTCTCAATTCCAACATTTTGTGTGTTAATAAATGTATTAATAATCAAGTAAGTGATAATTCCTTTCCTCTTCCCACTCCCCCACCTCAGTCCGTTTGGAAGCCTATCAGTAAGTCAAAGCAGTACAAATGGTACATGCCTTTGTGATTTAAGTGATAAACATGGTCACAAAGACATGTTTGGGTTGTGCTGTAGAGAAAGTTTTAAATTACAATATGCGTGCCTTGTATTGTTATTTTCAAAGAGCTGTTCAAGGTAGCATTTAAACACTTTCCACATGATTTTAAAAATTTAACAGTCATTCTTTGTTTCTCTTGTTCGGAAGTTGTTGAGCCAATTACTACCACTTATAACAATTTATAACACAGGTATCTAACAAGAGACAATTTTTACACATTGAAAATTTCTCATTTAATATTGTAAATATCAAGGACTGAGTAAGCTGGGAAAGAGTATGGTTAAATTTATAAGCTTTGACTATGAATTTATGGAGTTTGTGATTAACAACTTCTCTGCTCTTTCACGTTGGAAATGTTTATGGCCAAAGTTCCCAATCAGCCCTGTTGGGGCTATTACTTGACAGCATGTCTGGGTTTGTCTGTTTTGTTCCTCTCGATTCCTTAGTTTAATTTTTTGTTGAATTTGTTATGCATATCCGCCACTGTAATGAAAACTGACATAATGAGTTTATTCAAAATTAAATGATTCAAGAACTTAATATAACCATGTAGGAAAATAAACATCCAAATGATGAAGTAAAGAAAAGACAAATTGCCTATGACTTAATTTATTTTGAAGGCTAAAAAAAATTGGTGCACCATTTTGGGAAGAAGTGATTATCTCTTCTATATTTGCAGTTCAAAAAAGAATAGCTATAGCATTCTTATTAATCTTATTCTTCCTACCTCTTATCCTTTTTATTTTCTCCTAGCTCTCTTTATCTTTTTTCTCTCATGAAAAACATTAAGGCTGTGTAATGTGAAATGCTAAATTAAATGTGAAGCAAATTTGCAATTCAATATGCTTATCTATATAATATTTAAGTTTTCAAATTAGCCATCTCATGAGTCCATGAAAGTGACAGTGGCAGTGACTCCTACTTAAACAAGCGTTTGTTTATGCATTTGATGGCACACATGGTGTAGTGACTGGAGTTGTAGAAGAGGGTCTGTAAGGGCCTGGGGTGGGTAGTGAGGGAGCCATCTGACACGGCTCCCTGAGCTATTCCCAGGGTGCTGAGTCTGCTGACGTGCTCAGGGGAGGTAGGCTCTGCCTGTATGTTACGCTCTTACTTCCTACTTCCCCAAATTTCAAGAATAGTCACTGTTAATTTCTTTTCTCCTTCTTCACCTAGGAGAAAGAAAAAGGAGGCAGGCAGGAAGGACGGAAGAAAGAGAAAAGGAAGAGAGAAAAGATAGATTTAAGCCAATCTCTAAGGCAGAATTTTTTTCCTCAAAATCTAAAAAATTTGCACAAAAATTTGTATTCTTAATAAATTCATCCCTTCATTCCACTAAATTTTAATAAGTGAATAAAATATTTTAAGAACTGTCCTAAGAACTTTAATAAAGTATGGCATATTCCAAGAGTCAGTAAGCTTTTTCTGTGAAGGACCATATGGTAAATATTTTTGGCTTTGCAGGACATGTGGTCTCTGTCTCAATTGCAGCTTTGTCATGCAAAAGCAGCAATAAATAATAATAAACTAATAAGCATGGCTGTGTTCAAATAAAACTTTATTTACAAAAACAGGCACAGTAGGATATCCACCCCGGTTATTCTAATTGATAGTGATTTGAAACATTGTCATACCCCTGGGTGAAAGATACTGCATTACTCACGTGCAAATTTTTATCTCAACTGCACGTTTTGGGTTTTGTTTGGAGTATATAGATTTGGTTTTAATTGTATGATATATCATATTTTATGAAAAGGCACTCTTCATAAAATGACCAAGTTTTGCTTTGGCATAGTCACTCATTTGTTATGTGAATCCTGTGGGATCTTCATATACAAGGAACAGTACCAGCTAGGAGGCAAGTGTATACTTGATTGCTTTAGTACAGAGCTCTGAAAAGCTGGGTTTGATGCATATGTCACGGCCCAAAGGGATATGAGTGACTACATTCTCTTAAATTCATATCCAAATGTTAAGATATTTAATCTTCTCATTGGCCATATGATAGACAAAAGTTAAAAAGCAAAGCTCACATTTAGCCAAATATAAGCAAACCCGGTTCTGTACCCTTGCCCAGTATAGGTGGACCAGTGTTCTGCAATCCTACCAGTCAGGAAATTATACTCCCTCTGGGGAAGAACAAACGAGATTAGCAAATGAGGCTTTCTTGGTATGGAAGTGGTAGCAGGAGTTTTCTGTTTAAAGGCCTACAATTTGATTTGCTATTATAAAAAGAAAACTTGGATTCTGCAAATTGACTCCCAAATATGTTTACCAGGATTCAATGGGCGACCATCCAAGTTAATATGAATGTAAAATGTTGGTGCCTAACATATAGAAATAAAAGGACTTATGCGAAACTACCTAGTGCATAGCAGTGTTGTACATTTTCATGCCATTTTTTTTTTATAGAAGAGAAACAAAAATAAACAAATGGTTCCACATAGGAAAAATCTGACTTCAAAAGGTGATTGAATGAAGTTGTCTTTGCAGAAAAGCAGTAATGGTGCTCAGATTTGATTGTAAGATACAGTCCGAGGCCTTGAAGTTCATGCCACTGACTAGTAGTATTAATATTAATATAACCAAAAGAAAAGGAGCTCCATCGATTGCTGAACTAATTGGATGCTGCTTGAAACTTGGCTGTGCTAAGCCTGGCTCCTCTCAGAAAGAAAGAGACCAAGCACCAGCATAATAAGTTTACTATTCCCTTTGGGTTGTAATAAACAGAATCAATATGTACTAATGACTGCAGCAATAAATTTGGTCATACTTCATAGGGTAACATTCTGCACTTACCCAGTTGTTGGTTTGACATAGAGTAATAGAGTTTACCCTTTTTAAGTTGTAAATTACTATGAAAATGCTGAGCCTAACAGTAAAATGCATTTGGGGATGTTTTTAAGCATAGAAAATATTGGTAATACTTCCACTAAGCATACTATTAAAATAAATAAATAGTATTTATTGCTTCGTTCCCAGCTGCAGCTGGATGAAAAGCAGTGGGAAAAGAGAAATAAGACATACATATTTATCAAATGCACAAGGCTCATGTTTACTTAATCCATTTCCAAAGAGTTGCTTACACCAGAGAATGAAAAGAGAGTTTTCTTTTTACCTCCGAGGTTCACTCCAGTGAAGATGACATGGAATGTGGTAGTGATAGTCATAATTGTTGTGGTAATTGAAGAACTAATTGCCATAAAAGATTTCCCATGACTTCTTGCCAATCATTAATTTGCTACTACTTTGTTAGGCTTTTGTGGCTTAAGTTTCATCAAGGCTTCTAAATAACGTTTTGATCTCTAAGGTTGAGTGGAGAATTAGTGTCTCGGAATAAAGCAACACACACACATACATATACACTTATATGTAGATACGTATATATTTTTCTATATGTAAATTAAATTTATACATATGTGTGGGTGTATACACATTAAAATGGTATATACGTGAGTGTGTGTGTATCTTCAGAGATACTATGAAAAAAAGTGATTTTCAGGCTATACTTTATTATAATAAAAATTATCTTTCTCACACGCTATTTTTGGGATTATCTTTGGTGAAGAGATACATTTATTTGTATGGATTTGAAATATTACAGGAATGATCACCTAATCATACATATATGATAGTGGATGTTCTGTGTGTATGGGGGTACACAAATCAATCTATTACCTTTGTATAGTTTAAAGAAAGACTTTAAATCCTTCACTTTCCTTAAATCCCTTTCTAATATGCATAGTAAAGAAAATATGCTTAGGAAATAGGAAATTGGACTTGAGTGTTCTCCATCTCATCCTCCTCTGGAGTAATTTTCATGGCACCTGTTTCTGCCACAAATTTGAAATAATATAACATTTTTTCTTGTATTATATGATGGGCATATATGTTTTATAACAATATTGTGAGCTTCTTGAGGGTCTAGAAAAAGTTCTATTTTTTAAAAAAAAATTTCTCAAATATCAGGCACAGTGCTAGGCATATAAAAATGATAAATACATGTGTAATTCAAAATTTTAAAAAACATACAGGAAAATTGCTTGGGTCTGGTGTTAGAGATAAGTAGACGAATTGAAGAGATTATAAAGGTCAGTTAATGTGAAGGAGAATGGGAAATATATATTTGGCTTTTTTCTAATTATAAAAGTTCTACATTTTTTTCAAATTTTTAAGGGATATATTTACTTTAAACAATATAGTAATGTTTTATTTAATATGTTGTACTTTATTATGCTTTGTTGAACACAAAGCAAATATCAAGGGTATGTATTATGTTACACAATGAACTATATGGAAGAACTCTGTGAGAAAGCAGGCAACTGCCCTCTGATAAGCCTATTTTAAAACTTGTTCCAGTCATCTCTTTTTAAAATGAAGTCATTCCCATGAAATTCAAACCAGGCTATATATATTTATTAGGCACTAGAATGTCTATTGATATGCCAAGCATCTGGTTACCTAGAGAGTCTGGCTTAACTGGGCAGAACAGTTTTTTTTTTTTTCTTTCTTCCTATTCAATCTACTGATTGCCTACAAAAGAGTTATTTCATCATTCTGGTCACTGTGCATCCTAAACGAGATTTTGCATTGAAGTGTTGATACTTACTCATTAGTACGGAGTCATTTGAGACTGAAATTGCAGGTGGAGAGGTGTCTGTATATGTCAGTAAATGTTGACAGATAGTGGCCCTGTAATGGGAAAGTGGAGTGAAGACAATGTGCTGCCAGGTGAATTGGAAATGCAGATCCTGAATCATTAATGGTTTCAAATGTAAAGTGTCTGATCTGTCTAATTTCAGGAAATACATGCTTTTATAAATAGGACTCTCATAGCCACTTTTTCAAACATCTCAGTAAACACTATTATCTTCTCTAACATCAAAACTATTTAAGTTCTTTTTTGTCTTAAAATCAGAAGTATTCCAAATTAGTAACCTAAGTGCCTGAACACACATTAGCTAAACATGGTCCCATTCCTCTCAGACCCCAGATGTGTAAAAGAGACCCAAAGTGCTTTCACACAGATTGTGTGGCTGCTTGTAAGCAACTTAGTGCATGTTTAGTAACATAATGTTGAACACAACAATCACCATTGGTATTTAAAATTAAAGTCTTGTTTCTAATTATTCCAAGCTATTGAGGACAGTTTGCCCATGGGTTATTTTAAGACAACATTATCACCTTCTGCTATGCCTTGATGAATACCTGAGACACTATATATGCTTCAAGAACATAGTGATACTTAATGCCTGCAGTAATTTTTCCTATTACAGTTACTTGCATGCATACTTTACTCACAACTTAGAACAAAATATACTTTATAATATGTTTAATTTATTCTAACCACATTTCAGAACACCTAACAGAATGCCATGGAAAGAATATTGGAATTGGAGACAAGATGTTTGTATTTGAATTCTAGGTTTTCACTTTTTAGTTGTATAACCTTGGAAGACTCATTTAACTTCTCCTGTGCAATTTCATCATCCTTAAATCTAACATAATGGTATGTATTTCACAAACTTGAAAAAAATTAAAGAGGGTCTATACAAAACAGAATAAGCTTCATAACTACAGTATGCAACACCAATTAAAGTTATCAATATTATATTTACACATAGAAGACAATAGCTATGTTATAAATTACAAGTGGCTCTCAGTGGTCTGCAGAGTGTAAGTCTCTGCTGACTTAACCATTTTCAATATTGAGGCTTAAATATGTAATGTCACTGCAACTTGATTATAGTGTTATATGGGCCCTACTTATTTGACAGTCTGGTAAATAGCATTTCTATTTAAACTGGGGAGACTGTCAGAGAACAAAGCCAGTTATATGCCTATAGCAACTTCCAGCAATGAATTAATGGTATATCTATAGCACTAGCACACAGTCTATTTAAATCGGATAGATGGCTGCTTTTCCTGTAGCCCATCTGCAGCAGTCTATAAAGGAATGTAATTCAGCTGAATAACATAAATCTCCCTCTGCTGAGCTCCTTTGTTCAAGTCAGTTGGTTTTTTTTGCTTGAGGCTGGCTGTTAGACAACTCAGTCTATCTCTCATGTTTATTCATAACTTAATGCTATCTATATGCTTACTATAAATTTTTAAAGTAAAAATTAGTTCTTGATATCATACACTTCTGTAATAAGATAAATAATTTATTTGCCTAGGTCATTGCTATCATAATATGCAATGTGAGAGGCTTCTAGTAAAAGCTTTGCAAAGATTATGAAGTTGTCAGGGTAGTGGCACTCAGTTAAAATTAAAGACATTTTTGATTTGCTTGTATGTTTTTGAGAGAACATGCAACTTTCCACCAACACAAAACAAAACTTTCTACTTTCACCATACTAAGAAATCCAGTGGTATACTTCTTCCAAAATGAATTTCTTATAATTCTCTTACTATATAGAGTAAGAAACTGCACAGAAACATAGTTACTGTATATTCAAAACCTACCTATTTCCTTCTTGGTTTATGACTTTTCATATCCTGTGTATCCATTTGTGAAACACGACAGCCCAGGAAGCTTGAGTAGGGCATCACGATGTGGCAGACTAACTCAACTTCAAATCTTAGATAAGCTGCTGACTAGATGTGAACCTGATTCAAGTTACCCAACATTTCTGTTTCTCACTTTCTTCATCAATAAGCTGATGGGTGGTAAAGTTTAAATGAGCTAAAGCAAGTAAACAATCTCTAAGACTTAGTGGGTGCTCAATTTAAAGTAACAAATTTTGTTTCTACAAACTTCACCTTTGGATATGGCCATTCAGGAAGGAACTTTAGAGTGATTTGGGGCATTAGAGAGAAGGCAATTGTTTTAGGAAGGGGTTAATAGTAGAGGGAGTTAACAGAAATGAAGGATATAATTATCTAAAGGAGAATTTGATCTAAAGATTTATTTTGTTATAATGCAAGAATCTTATTTTTGAAGTTTAATACATAAACTTGCACCTCAGTTTGATAATCTAGAAAATATCTGGATTTAACATCATATCTATCTAAATGTGTTGTTTCTCTAAATTAACTTCCCTAGATAATTGCCAGACTTTCCTTAATATGACACCATATATCTTTTGACCATGATGGGCATGCAAGTGGGGGTTTTCTAAGGATACCCATGTGTAAACTGAGTTAGTCATAAATCCAAGATAGTTTTAGTCATATAGGCAATTACTTAACTGCTATGCATGTCTGAAATAATATGTTTCTATTATTTTTTGGCTTTCTAAAAAGAAAGAACAGTGGCTCAAATGAGAAGACCACTAAAATCAAGAGAACAATAAAAATATAATGAATACCTTCCATTTACACAATAAGGAACAAAAAGAAGCTATGCTTGTCAACTTATGAAATTAGACAGCTGCAGACATTCTGAAAACTGGTTTAGAGCTGTAGTGAGACTATTTCTAAAAGGCACATAGGAATCATGAAGTGATTTTGAAGTTGTGAATCACTTCCAGTTATATTTTCCTGTTAAATATTGCCAACTCAACACATCCTTTAACTCCAGTCATTACTAAGCAGAGAGTAGGATTAATTCCTGTTAGTCTGGCACTCAGAAATGTCATCTATGGAGCACTGAGCCAACCATCTTTTCAACCCCTCAAGTTTTGGGGACTGTATATATTTGCCTGGGTTAGTGGAGAGAAGTGAATTGAAGTTGTTGGGAAAGATTTATCACAAAGCACTCCAGGGAAACAGGCTAGTTGACTTGGATCTTAATGCAAGATGCAAGAAACAACAGAAATGTCCTTTAATTGTCCAGGACAACATGATGAATTATGATGACAGAGTCCACATGGAATGGTTCTTCTCCTCTAATTCGTCTTCTGGAACATGCTATTTTAGATGAACTTGCAGCACTGGCCATGTATCATATTAATGCTTTTGCATTACCAATGATTGTGTTGGCCAGACATCAGTTTCAAAACCAATTTTGTATTCATCACTCAACTCGATAGGAAATAATTGAATATATCACTTTAATTTTAGTAAGTGAAAAATTCAAGAGTAACAGGAATTGACTGGCATGACTTTTTATTTTTTAATATTAAATGATACGAGGAAGGAAAGTTGGGATAGAAAAAGAAAACAAATCAAGACGTGATGTTTTCAGTGATCTGTTAGTGGTTTGTATGCTACAAAAGTTAAGTTTATAGCTATTCAGAGAATTAAATTTCAAGTAATAATTCCATCAATGAAAGGCAATTTACTTATAATATCTGTATATGTGAAATCATAAAACATGATGAATCAGGTAATATGAACAGAATAGAATTCCAACAAATAAAAGCTAGACAAACTGAAAATACACAGCTTTGCATAGACTCATCAAAGGACTGAGGTCACAGAGAAAACTGCCACAACACTGAAGAGACAGGCACATTGAGAGAGATACAGTACCCTGAAATCTGCTTAGATGAAGCAGAAGCCACTGGACGCCATAGTGGCAGGACAGCTTTACTAATAATTTGAATGAATTTCTGGAGACTGAGCATCCATAAGACTAATAGTGAGAAACTTTTAAGAGCTGAAATCACAGGAGTCTCCATACATTCATGGACTTTTTCTTCAGATACCCCATCAGACTCTCACAGTGAAGATCAAAGAAACATGCCCTCCAGGTCCTGGCAGGGGGAGGGGAGGAGTAGCCAAGGTATAATACTTCCAGAACTTTCTCCATAACAAAGGCCAATTCTTCAGAGAGAAAAGCTTCCCACTGGACAATGCTAAAGCGTTTTCCTACCTGGGTTCCTCCAGCCTACCTGTCATATCTAAGGTTTGGAGGGAAAACATAGAAACGTAATCACCAGGAGGCACAAAAGTGGAGTGGGCACAATCTGTCCAGGGAAGATAGTGGGGGTAAAAAAGGAAAAAAAAAAAAAATATATATATATGTATATACTCTTAGAGGAGGGACAGAAACACTTGTGAAGTATGAAACACCCACAAGACACCGAGGAGATTAATAAGGAGATTGTAGATGCCTTTCTTCCTCTACACCCTACCACCACACCAGTGAGCCTCCAATATTATCGCAGTGGATTACAACTAAAAAAGCTGCAAGACATATATTCTCTTAGAAGAACAGTACAAAGAGAAGACTCAAAGCCAAGAAAGAAAACACAAACAAGGATACCAGAGGCATTTGAAGCTTCTGGTACCTATAACTGTTAGGTAGATAGTGAGGGAGATTCCGAGTCTCCTAGGGACGAAAGTGGGTGCTGTTTTCCCCATCTTGGTCCTGCCCAACCCTAATTCTCCAAATCTGGAGGAGGAGGGAACACCCTACGAATCTGCCAATCAGAACTTGGTGCACCAGCTGCAGAAGAATGCAGAGGACTCTCTAGCCCAAGGGACAAGCCCATGGGTACCATAAAGTCCAGAAAGTGACCTAGAACCCACATGCACAGTTAGACTCAGGTCAGACAGCTCCCCAACTGTCCAATTAAAGTGATTCCATGGTGACATTTGAACCACGGGGAGGTCCCTGTCTGGACACTATAAAACAAGATGCAGACCATCACCAGTCCCTCTTTTGTGCCCTTCCTTTGGCTTTCCCTTTGCTGTGACAGTTGGTCCTGTCGTCATCCATGGCATCTGTGCCATGCTCTGTAAACCTATATCTTGCTCTTGCACTATAATCCTATCTTTCTCTCCTCAATAAACCTTACTTTCGTGCTTGCCTAACTTTGGGGCGTCTGGTCATTTTTCAGCCATGAGCGTGCTAGGAACTGACGTTTCAGATTAAAACCTGACATAACTACAGCAGACTAAATGTAAATCCACTGACTAAAAGCCTGTTTACCTCAGTACACTTTATCCTATACAACATATGCTACTTTCAACAAAAAGATAAAAGAAGTACCGAAGGCAAGAAAAATACACAGTCTGAAGAGACAAAGAGAACATTAGTGAACTTGAAGATAGTTCAATAAATGATACGTAAAGAGAAAAAGGAATTAAAAAAAATAAACAGAACATCCAAGAAATGTGGAGAAATATGAAAATGTGTAGTATTTTGGAACACCAGAGGGGGGAAAATGGAATAGCAGAAGAAATTTTAAAAAAAGAAAGAGTAGGGCCCCCAAAATACGTGAAGAAATAATGGTTGAGAACTTTCCAAAATTAATGAGAGACACCAAACCACAGATCTTGGAAGATCTTGGATGCTCATAGAGCATCAAGAAAAATAGAATATAAACAAAACAAAATAAAACAAAGACCAAAAAAGAATACTTAACCACACAGTCAAACTACTTAAAACCAAAGACAAAGAAAAAATCTGGAGAGAAACCAGAGGAAAAAGACACCTTACCTATAGGGGAACAAGGAAAAGAATTCTTACTTTCATCAGAGAAAACTTCCAAGTAGAAAGAGTAAAGTGAATGGGATAAGGGAGTAGGCAAAGCTAATAAAATGTATCTTTATTTGGTGAAAAAGTTACACATTTAATGTGTTCCTATAACTTCTAAAATATTGATATAATACAGTGAGATTATATCCATATAAAATTAAACATTTAGTTGTTTATCAACTAAAATGTGACAAGAAAATATTCATTTACTTTGTTGTGACATCAAATAAAATGTTTACCTATTATATTTATAAAATATCTTTCTTATATTTTATTAATTTGGTGACCCTACATTAAGAAACATAGGAATAATCATCTTTTATCCCTTTGTTTAATGCCATGCTACCAAAACCTGAATGTGAAGGTGTTATGATGAAAAACGACATAAAGGAATGAGCATATTGTCATTTAATACCACACTGTTTATAAATATTTCAAATATATCATCTTACTGACTCTTCACAACAACTCTGAGAAGCAGCCCCTATTATTATTCCTACTTTCTAAATTAAGAAAGAGACAGTTTATGTAACTTATTCAAGATTACCATCATATTGGAATTTAAATTCAGAATTTTCAGGCTCAAAGATTTGCTTAACAAAACTCAAATCTCTATAAAGAGTAATTATGTGAACTAAATAACAATTGCCACAATTTTATCAGGCTTTCCACATAGATAAAAACTATGCATATGAGAACCACAGTGTCAACAGTCAGGAGACTCTACAACTTGGGAATGTCTTGCTTAGTGTATAAGTTTGTGCATATATAACTGGCTATCTCTTTGTCATCTGCTCTCCATAGCCACTTCTCAGGAGGTGGAAATGAGACATCCCTGCGAAATGCTACTTTGAAGTATACGAATTCAGTTTACTCTCAGGGTAGAACTTTCAAACAAGAGCATAATAATGTTTTAATCACCAATGAACTACAATTAGTTAAAAAGAAATTGGAAATTCAGGAGAAAAGAACCAGATAGAAATGTTTAGATTTGATAAGTTTTCAAAGACATACATTTTCTTTTTAAATGAATAGTAAATATATTAAGAAGTAATAATAAAATCACCAACCAAAGAGAATGAAGGAAGATTAAATTGGTTCTAAAAGTGTTTTGATGTACTATTCCTAGAAAATGTATTTTAAGGGAGGAGAATAGAAAGAAGAGTAGAATAGACAAGTACTCTGTGATGAAAACCACAGCCTCACTGGACAAACAAATAACAAGCCACATAATTGCAATGTCATTCTGGAAGAAACAGTATATTCAAGTTAACACTTCTCTAAAAAAAATGTAATGATATGCGGGTATTCAGAGAAAATAATGCTTTGAAAATATCTAAGAATTCATTAAAGACAAAGAAAGAAAGTCACACCCAACCACTTACGGCCCTTCAAATAACTACAACACCAATAGCTTCCAATTGGTTCAGTCACAGAGAAATCTGCTTATGAGGAGGGGATAGAACTGTAGTATTGGCAAAGGAACAGACATCTGTGAAATTATCTAACAAGATTTTGTATGTAAAACTATTAATAGTATTTTCAACATGGGCATTAGTTTGCTCACTCAAAAAAATGAGTTGGCTATATATAAGCATCAACACCTTTCATATTCAAATGTTTTTCTTCTGACTATGAAAATCAATAGGTGGAAACAGAAAAGTCTACTTCTATTTATAAATGAGAATGATTTAATAAATTAGGAAAAAATCAGTGAAGTTAAAAGGTATAGTGTAGCTATAGGTAATACAGAGCTGAAATTATTCGCTAGCTTTCTGTGGTAGGGAAGAATGTACTTTCAGAATATGCTATTCTTTAAGGTAACATAAAAATGTAATTGTAATAATATTGAAAAAAAGGTCAACGTAATTTATGAAAGAACAGGAATACACAAATTCATTATTTAATTTTGGCCTACATATAACTAAAGGGAAAATGAGAACATCTCAAAAATCCATCATCAGAAAGAATAATTTTTTTTCTAGTTGAAAAAGTTATTCTTGTGGCTTTTATGAACAAAAAAATTAACATATGCTTGGTGTTGATGAGTCCACAAAGTGCTTTTCTATACTGTCTCTCACTTCATCCTCACAATAATCCTGAGAGGCACGTATAAAGGGCTCTCATGGATCTGAGTTATTAGGCAACTTCCTAAATGCAACTCAGCAGATAAAGGATGGAACAGAGATTTGAATTTAGGGGTTTTGTTTGATTCCAGTTCTGCTTCTTTCACTCTGTTGGGGGCTCAGAAAACAATAACTTAAAATGAAGTCTTCAGAAGTAGCCCCAGAAGCAAAAGTTTTTCTCGGACCTCCTGCCCTCATGTTTCTCAGTCCCATTCCCCCCAAGGTTAGCCATAGAAACTAGAATCCCTCTTCCCCAAAGTCGGTCATAGAAACCAGAACCTCTTTCCCCCAAAACCAGATATAAAAACCTAAAAACATTACTCTAAAGTTCCCTTTGCATTTCTGTGTAAAAACTGGCCAAATCACTTGAATCCACAATAAATAGTAAAATCCATCAATAATAAGAAAGATAATAGAAAAATATATATACTATATCCTTAAATTGGAATAATATCTACTCTATATAAAGAACAGTTGCATTCATTTTATGAACACATAAAGAGGTCTCTCTGGGACATAAACTCTAGTCAAGAAACAGTCATGGAAGGATAAATATAGTATAATTTCATTATATAAGCTTCAAAAATATGCAGAACTAAATAGAATAATTTTAGAGATGTACACATGTAGTAAAACAAGAAAGAAAAGTAAGGACATAATAAGAACAAAGTTCAGGAGAGTAGTTACAGCTAAGTAGAGAAGATGAAAAGATTATACAGAAACTTCAAAAGTCCAGATGTTTTTGTTTTTCAATCTAGGAGATAGGTTGGTTGATTTTCTTGTATTATTTTTTATATCTTAAACACACAGTATTTGTATATATTTGATATTTCATAAGAATAAAATAAAAAAGGGTACTAGAAGTCCTTAGGGTAATTGTTCATGCTTTATTAACACAGTCATAACAATACGTTATTTATGCAGGACATATTCAAAGATTTATCTTCTTAGTAATGTGTTAAATTAGAACTGTGACATTAGCGACATAGACTAATGCATTGCCATTTCTCCTCTCATTTAGAATTAGGACTCTACCAGAAGATAAATTAGTTCTGTGGTCTCTCTTTAGACTTGTGCTAGGTAAATGAGTTTCTTTTACCAACAATATTGTCAGTCACTATACCGAGTTTAGATTCATGAGTATGCCATTTCCTCTTGCTGCTGCAATAGTAGCAAGCAGGGAGACAACAGGAATGTTAATGCTTAACCAGATCTAATGGATGAAAATTTACTGCTGTAACTTCTTAGTAACTTGGATTGACTGGCAATTAGCCACCTTTTTTATACCAGTATAAATGCAGGGATGAAAATGAAATTCAAAATTCTAAAGGTTCATTTTCCCACCTTTTCACTTTACCTTTAAAAAAATTAAAGTAAAACATGTTTGCTTGCAGAACATTAGAAAACACATAATATACAAGGAATCAGAAGAAAAAGCCTGGAATACCAATAGCAACATATTTGGTGTACTTCCTTTATTTTTCTCCACATAAAAATATTGTCATATTGGAAATGCATATATTCTATTCTGCTTTTTTTCTACTTAGACTTTTCTCATGTCATTAATCATTCTTCAAATACATGATTTTAATCATTGTATAATATTTTCTATGTGAATGATTGATAATTTACTTAATCTCTAACCCACTTAAGGACGTAGAAATTGAATCCAATGTTTTGTTATTATTTTTTCTTTTGTACGATAGTGTTGGAAAATATACTGACTGTTTTCTTTGTGTGACAGAACAAAATATTAACTTAGGAGTGTTTCTAAGTCTTTCATCTGCCCTACTTATGAAAGTAAATTCTGGCTCTATTCTTTCAGTTTATCTATTTCTCTTGACATACTCTCCTCCCCTAATGTCCTGATTTGCCAAATACATTATTTTTTATTTTGTTAATGTAGTTTTGAGGGGCTGCAAAGGAAATGTAGAGGGACATCATTTCCCTGGACCAATGCAGTAGAAGAAGTTTTTTCATGCAGTGTTAAAAAGGGCAACATTCTCTTTCAGAGTAAGGGATTAGATAGAAAAAATGAGGAATTTTAAGGAATATTAATCTGGTATAAAATTAATACCTTCATAAGTGTGCTATAAAAATAGATTATATTGCTTTATTTTGAATTATTTCTTGATGGTAGACTTGGTGCCATGACATTATTCTAAAACTGCAACATAAGGGTCACGGTTTCATAAGTATGCACAACTATAAGTAAATATCACTGTCCTCTTATTCCCTGTCAAAATTGTTTTCTTGAAAGGTTAGGGCAATGTATTCTCTTCATCAGCTTGGTATAAGAATGCCTACATCACTGATATCTTTTTTTTTCCCCACATATTACAGGGGTACAAATGTTTAGGTTACATATATTGCCTTTCCCCCACCTGAGTCAGAGCTTCAAGCGTGTCCATCCCCCAGACAGTAGCACTGCACCCATTCGGTGTGAATATGCCCATCCCCTCCTCCTCCCTCCCATCGCCCTGACACCCGATGAATGTTAATACTATATGTGCAGTTAAGGGTTGATCAGTTAATACCAATTTGATGGTAAATGTATGTGGTGCTTCTTTTTCCATTCTTGTGATACTTCACTTAGTAGAATGGGTTCCAGCTCTATCCAGGATAATATAAGAGGTGCTAGACCACCAGTGTTTTTTGTGGCTGAGTAGAACTCCATGGTATACATATATATTTTATTAATCCACTCATATATTAATAGGCACTGGGGTTGTTTCCACATCTTTGTGATTGTGAATTGTGCTGCTATAAACATTCTAGTGCATATGTCTTTTTTATAGAATATCTTTTCTTCCTTTGGGTAGATGCCCAGTAATAGGATTGCTGGATCAAACCGTAGTTCTACTTGTATCTCTTTGAGGTATCTCCATATTACTTTCCACAGAGGCTGTACGAGTTTGCAGTCCCACCAGCAGTGTAGGAGTGTTCCTATCTATCTGCATCCATGCCAACATTTATTCTTTTGGGACTTTTTGATAAAAGCCATTCTCACTAGAGTTAAGTGATATCTCATTGTGGTTTTGATTTGCATTTCTCCGATGAGTAGAAATGTTGAGCATTTTTTCATATGTTTCTTGGCCATTAGTTTTTCTTCTTTTGAAAAGTTTCTGTTCATGTCCTTTGCCCACTTTTTAATGGGGTTGTTTGATTTTTTTCTTGCTGATCTTCCTGAGTTCTGTATAGATTCTAGTTATCAGCCCTTTATCGGATGTGTAACATGGGATTATTTTCTCCCATTCTGTAGGTTGTCTGTTTGCTCTTGTGATAGTTTCCTTGGCTGTGCAGAAGCAAATTTTAATTTAATCAGATCCCATTTATTTATTTTTGTTGTCACTGTGATTGCCTTTGGGGTCTCTTCATAGATTCTTTCCTTAGGCAAATGTCTATAAGAGTTTCTCCAACATTTTCTTGTAGAATTCTTATAGTTTCATGCCTTAGGTGTAAGTCTATTATTCACTGTGAGTTGATTTTTGTGAAAGGTAAAAGCTGTGGATCCTGTTTCAGTCTTCTGTATGTGGCTATCCAATTTTCCCAACACCATTTATTGAATAAGGATTCTTTTACCTGGTGTATGTTTTTGTCTGCTTTGTCAGAGATTAGATGGCTATATGAGGATGGTTTTACATGTGGGTTCTCAGTTCTCTTCCATTGGTCTATGTCTCTGTTCTTATGCCAGTACTATGCTGTTTTAGTTAGTATAGCCTTGTAGTATAGTTTGAAGTCTGGTAAATTGATGCCTCCCAATTTGTTCTTTTTGCTTAAGATTGCTTTTGCTATATGGGGTCTTCTCTAGTTCCATACAAAGCATAGAATTAGTGTTTATAGATCTGTGAAGAATGATGTTGGTATTTTAATAGAGATTGCATTGAATATATAGATCACTTTGGGTAGTATAGACATTTTAATAATGTTTATTCTGCTGCCCCATGAGCATGGTGTGGTTTCCCACCTGTTTGTGTCCACATCATTGATTTCATACAACAATGAGACATTATAATTTTGCAAAAAGTTCGTATACTTAGTAGGTGGAAAATCTTAATTATTTTTAATTTTGGATTTCTTCATTAATGATGTTGGATATTTTCCATAATTTTCTTTATCTCCTACCTCCTATTTGGGAGTGGTTTAATCATGATCATTGTTGTTTCACTGGGCGTGGTAAAGTGATTTATTTAATTAGTTTGCATATCTCAGTATTTATTAATTATATTTTAACTGTCATGTGTGTTGCAGTTATCTCCCTCACCTTTGTCATTTTCTTTTAATTGTATTAATTAGTCTGACATATAGATGTGTTAAAATTTTAGTAGTCAAACAATGGACCTTTTCCTTTATGAGTTAAGCTATTGTTTTATTTTCAGAAAGTCATTGTCCATTCTGAGAGCTTAACAAATACTCACCTCAAGGTTTTAATGTTTTTATTTATTGCATTTATTTAGTGTGTTTGACATTCATTTTGAGATAAGGTATGAAGAAAGTATTTCATTTTTTTCTAAGTAGTTAACCAATTGTCTCAATACAATACATTGAAAAATCAAACTATTTTTACTCTTATTAGTGATGCTGCTTTTATTACAAACACAATTTCTAATACATTAGACTACCTATTCTATGCCATTAATGTATATGTAGCATAACATTTTTGATAATTCTACATTTAGCTTTTATTTTAAAATGTAAGAAAAAGTAACATTAATCATCCTTTTCAAAAATGTCTTTGTTATTATTACTTTCTTTTCATATAACCTTTAGAATCACTTTGCCAAGTTATAAAACATTCCCGTTGGAAAGTAGATTGAATTAGATTAAGTCTTTAAATTAATTTGGAAAGGATTCTCTTTCCAATTACCAAGTTTTTTAAATACCTAAATAGAAGTTTGGAATTTATTTTGTTAATTCACTTCTTCAGTGTATCTTTTTGCTGTCTAGCACTGTGATAGGCAGCTTGGATGTAATAACAAACTGACAAACCTCTGTACTCCAAGCACCTTGTGATAGATGCTTTGTATCCATGAGATTATGGAAACAGAATAAATATTCTTTGCTGATGGCATCAGAAAAATAAATCATTCTATACACTGAAGACATAAACTAAGTGACAATGAAGCCCAAAGAGACTTGTTAAAGTTTCAGCAGGACAAATTCATAGAAATAGCTTTGGAATAATTTTAGTTAATTGTTGCATATTGAAAATATAGATTCTAATTTTGGAAAAGTTTTGGTCACAATGTATCTTAAAATCTAAGACAAGGAATTATTTTATTTGTGGTCATGTGCCTTTCACATGGTAGGTATTCTATGCATATATCTGGGTTTGAATTGGTTGTAAATGAAGAAAAAAGTAATACATAGGCTATCTTCTTTTCATGCATAAAAATCAGTTCTATGCTTGTGTGTTATCTATTCTTTTTCATATCACTGCTTCATTCTATATAAACAAATTTTTTTCTGAAAAGAAACTAAATCAATAACAAAAAGAAAGAAAAGGAAAGATAATCACTCAAAGAGTAGATTCCACTTTATCTTTTGGATAGAATGATATTATCACCATGTCTAGGTATAATTTTAGCCTTTCTTCATAGAGAGTAATTTGTTGAAAATGTAGCCTCCAATTGAAATGTTTCTGATTACAATGTACATGTTTCTGTGTAATTTTGGTATCTTCCATTATTTCTGTGAGTATACTCGAAAAACAATTTCTTTAGAGTTTTCATTTCTTTTGAGTTGCTCGATTGATTTTTATAGATTTTTCAGTATCAGAAAGATAAAAATTCCAAACAATTGCTTGCCTTTTCGGGGTTTGCTGAAATTATTTTTATCAGACATGCCATGGTATCCAATAGTGGCTCTGTGTTCATTATTTGTTCTCAAGTAAAGTTCTCATCAATATAACCTTTAGGTACCTTATTATTGCTATTGACAACAATCATTTAAAATCCGTCATTTTCTCTGAGTCACATGAAACATATTTGCTATACATTATTAACAAAGAAATTGAAGAAAAGAGATTTTGTCAAAGTACTAGAGCAGAGCTTCAGCTGAATACTCTTTATTACTGGTCTAATTACTAATCTATGATTAATGGAAAAATCTATCTCTATCAGCACCTGTATTTGCCTTTAATTTTCTTCCACATATTCTCACCTACAAAAATTATCATTAAATTTTAGGAGAATTGTTTTTTTTTTCCTGGAGAACAATAATGAGACCTAATGATCATATAATGATTTAGAGTTCATAAAATGCTTTTCACAAGCAAGATGTCAGTTGGGTCTGTGAGATTGGACATTTTTTTGCATGGTTGAGAAAAGGCTTGGAAGTTAAGTAACTTCAGTAAAATATGATTTTCCTTTTATGCTCAGGTAAAGGAAAGAAGTAAAGATTAGAGAGAGATGGGTCAAAACTAAAGTGCTAGCAAGAGCTATGCCAGGAGCCAACTCTAGCTAAAGTAATTTAAAATAAAAGGTACTTTTCCAATTATATTGCAGAAGAAGTAATAGCCTGAAACATCATTCCTTTGCTTCTAGTTTATGATTTTACCTTCAATATTTTTCACTAAATTCAATATTCCAAAGGGCATATTGGTTTAATGAATGTATTCTTCAAATCAATTTGCATTTTATGGAAGACTTTATAAATGATTAGCTAATGAATGAGAAAATCATGGTTCTCTGCTATTCAACATATGAAGGATAATAATTGATACATATGTTTCGTAGAAATCACAATACAGAAAATTACAAAGAACAATATGAAAATACCACTATTTCCACCAATCTGAATTTAAAACTATTACACTTTTTATATTTACTCAATCTTATATCAGTTAAGATTGGAATGATAAATGACACCATCCCCAGTCATATTTTTGTTTCATTCTTTTTTCCCAAAAAACTGCTATTAAAAATTTGGTGTGTGTGGAATAGAATAATAGACAGCATTATTGCCTTATATGTCTTAACATTTGATATAAATTTTGTCAGTTTTGTGCACAATATTCTACAATCCTATTATCCTTTTTTTATATACTTTCTTTTTGTCATTAAACAAACATATGTTGAGTACATATTATGTGATAGGTATCAATAGAGGTGAATAAACAAGTACAAATTCCTACTCTCAATGCACTTATTTTCTCAAAGGATGGATAAAGAGAAAAAATAAATAAATATATCATATGTCAAAAGTGATAAGATCTACAGTGGAAAAATAAAGCAGAGTTAGGAAGTGTGAGGAGAGTACTGTTATTATAAATAAAACAACTGGAAGTGCAAGGAGAATATTGTTATTATAAATAAAACAACCCTTTCCTGATAAGTTGAAATTCTACCAAAAACCTCAAGAGAATGAGAGATACGGTTATGAGATATTTGGGTTCCAGGCAGAGGAAATGTAAAATGTGAGTAAAAAACTCCTACTCAGGAGCATGCAGAGAGTGATCCTAATGCTGAATAGCTGTGGGGAGAATGGTACAAGATGAGAAAAAAGTTGTAGCAAGAATTGGATTTTTCCAAATAACTATTTATTTACCATCCAACATGATAGTTTCAGTAGCAAAAGTGGAGCCTATTCATAACTGGATGGGGACAAAAACTATAAATCAGAAGTCTGGTGGGCAAACTGAGATTTGCAATCACCTATATTCTATAACTTTATCACAAGTTGAGATTAAAAAAAACTTCTTTTTCAGAATTGTTGTGATATAAATGTTGTATTAAGAGTAGACTGAAGTGAAGAAGAGTAGAAGATTGTAGATGAGTTAGGAGGCTGTTGCTCTAAATTTGGTAAAAAAAAAAAAAGTTGGTGGCTTGATCCGGAGTGATGGTAAAGAGGGTAAGGTTATAAGAAGTTGTTGATTTATGGATGCTAGAATTGCTGACAGATATTTTCTTATTTTTTTAATTCACAAAAATTGCGTGCATTTTTTTGTATAAAATTTTCTCAAAAAATTAATAATAAAACTACCATATGATCCATCAATCCCCTATGGAGTATATAATCCAAGGGAACTGAAATAAGTATGTCAAAGAGGTATCTGCACTCCCATGTTCAATGCAGCATTATTCACAATAGGCAAGATATTGAAACAGCCTTAGTGTTTATCAATGAATGAATGGATTTAAAAATGCTATATATGCACTGTGGAATACTATTTAGTCTTTAAAAAGAAGGGAATCTTTTCATTTGTGACAATATGGATGAACCTGGAGGCCGTTATGTGGAGTCAAATAAGCCAGGCCCAAAAAGAAAAATACCACATGATCTCACTATTTACATGGGGAAGCTAAAAGAGTTGAATTCATAGAAGTAGAGAGTAGAACAGTGGTTAAGAGAGGTTGGGCCCAGGGGATCAGGGAGATGTTAGTCCAAGGATACAAATTTTCAGTTAGATATAAATTTTCAGTTATAATTTATAAAAATAAGTTCCAGAGATCTGTTGAACAACATGGTGACTGCAGTTAACAGAAATGTACTGTATTTTTGAAAATTGCTGAAGAATAGATTTTAAATGTTCTCACCACATTTTAACAATGTTTATTCTACCTATCCATGCTGTGTTTTTCCATTTGTTTGTATCCTCTGCAATTTCTTTCCTCAGAGTTTTCTGAATTGCATGAAAATGTCAAGGTTTATTTCCACACTGAATACCCTTTTTCATGGTATTTTGTTTTAGTGTTCTCAATATTGCTAAAGAGTAAGACCATGTCTTTTAGATACCCGCTGAATTAGCTTAGACATATAAGGAAATCTGCAATTGATCCACGCATCCCTTCATTTTGGAGACACACCTTGTTAAAGTTGAATAGATCTGACATTTTGGGTCCAGATCTGGTTTACTGCGATAACGCCAGTTCCAACCTGAATCCTGGAAACGGGGATAGTGGCTGCCCCCGATAACTCATCATTAGGAATTGTACTATAACAAATTAAAGTTTCTATGGCATCTGTTCTCATTGCTTGTATGTTCATTCAATGATAAACATTCCCCTTATAACTAAGGTGTCTTTATTAGAAGATGAAAGAGGGATGTTTTGGGAAGAATTTTGAAAATTTCTCATAGTGAGCAAACTAATGGAACTATGGGCATCATCTTGCCTCTCCTTCATAAATGGCACTTATTTTAAACATTTTCTACTATTTCTTCTAAAATGTAAGTATGTTATTAAATATTACCTTGAATAGGCTCTTAAGAGCTCAGTTTCTTTTTCCTCAGGTTATATCTATATGACCATTTGAATTAATTTTAAGATAGCATGTTTATTGGGGTTTGAGAAAGTCAGTACCAAAACATCCCTTTATTCTTTACGTAAGTTCTTAACAAAGTCATAGATGAACAAAGAAATAGGTAAATGGGGGACAAATCAGCTCTATTTCTTTATAGATGTTGAAGAACATGGATTAAGTATGTGACCTAAATGTGCTTTCTAATACTGAACCACATAAATAGACACGTATCCAAGGCAGTGCTGGCAGCCTTCCCACATAGAAACTGAGCTTTTTCTGCTAAACATTTCCTTTAGCTTGAAGCACAACAAAGAACATTCTCTCCATGGGTAGTAGGATTGTCAATACATAAAAAGGAAGATCCCAGAACAGGCTGAGCTGGATATTCTCAGAGTCTGTTCCCAAATTTACCAAAGAGAAAATTTACTTCTAGGAAGGAGTTAACAGGGTGTGACAAAAGAGTTACATTAATTGATGTCCTGTAAACTGAAACACAAAGCCAGGGGAAAGGAGGTTCACTGCAATAATAGTTACCTTATATTTTTATTGCACCATAATTCACAATGGCAAAGATATGGAAGAAACCTAAATGTCTATCAACTAATGAGTAGCTAAAGAAAATGTGAAACATACAGACAAATACACACCCCCCCCATGGAATATTACTCAGCCACAAAAAGGATATGTCTTTTAGTATAAATATAAATATTAATAATATTAATTGATAATAATTATATTTATATAATTTATTACATGTAATATATCTATTATATTCATATAATTAATATTTTAATATAATATAAAAGAAATAATGTCTTTACAGCAACCTGGTTGGAGCTAGAAACCATTATTCTAAGTGAAGTATCTCAGGAATGAAAAAACAAATAGCACATGTTCTCATTCATAAGTGGGAAGTAAGTGATGGGTGTATGTGGTCATAAAGTGATATAATAGACACTGGAAACTAAAAAAAACGGGAGGCTGTCAGAGGGTGAGAGATGAACAATTACTTATTGGGTACAATGTACACTATTCTCTGACAGTGGCATTAAACCTCTGACTTCACCATTATACAATTCATCCATGTAACAAAAAAACTCTTGTATCTCCTAGATCTGTTGGGAAAAAATAATGAAATAAACAATGACACAGTATTAGAGACAGGCATGGCTGAGCAACCAGTTAAATAATGTGATAATTATCAAGATAAAAATATGAAAGTGAACTACAGGACAGTTGCACATTTTTCTCATTGAACTTTACTAATTCCTACATGCTTTAATGACTTTTGGCATCTACATAATGCTTAACACTAGAGTTTCAGGTGCTGGGGTAGGCTGTTCTGTCACAAATGCTGTTGCTAGAGGAACTGAAGAGCCTGTGGAGAAAGAACTCATGCTAAAGCAGTTACGTGCTCAGGTCTGTGTAGCAGAGGAGACAATTTTGAAATCCACACTGTATCAGTCTCCAAATTTGGCTCCAGCTTAATACACATATTAGAGTGTTATTTTTGGTTCAAGTCCATATTAAGAATGTTATTTTTGCACAAATCCCCATGAGATACTAATGGATACAGAATGCAATGATTTGGAGCCAATGCAAAGAATAAGAGAAAAAACAGAATTCTCTTCACTTAATCACAGAATACAGCATGACTTTAATACTCTGTCAGCTAATATTGCTACAACCCACTACTCCAATAATAGCATATATTAGTAGTTGGTTTAGTACCCAGTAGTAAATTAGTGGCATCCAGGTTCTAGTGTGTTAGGTACACAGAAATGTCACTAATTCCACTAATTTGTTACAGTGTGGCGATATGTTCAGACAGAGCAGCCACATTAAGTGTCAATCATAATGATGGACAGTATCAGCAATGGCCATGTCAATGTGGCCTTTTGAGGCTTCTCAGGTACCACAGACCTCAACAACATAAGGAAAATCAGAGCAAGAGAGAAAAAATGGTGAACACTATATATGATAAGTGTGATACATTTGGGGGAACACATATGTGATGATTAGTAGAGATTCTGGCAGATTAATCAATGATAGAAAGGACAAAGGCAGAGAAAATCAGTTATAGTAAAAAAATTTAATAATATTAAAATTATGTGCAGGCATATTCCTCAAATATATTGGGTTCAAATCTTCCTTGGACAAATTTCTTAGCCTATTTATAGTTTAGTTTTCTTCATTTGTAAAATAGGGACAATGATATTACCTCATAAGGTAATTGTAAGGAATAAATGAGATTATACATAAAGCTCATAAAAATTTTCCTGGTATATAATTTTAAAAACCTATTAAATTTTAGCTATTTATGATCTCAAGAAACTCAGGTTATCAAGGAAGGTTTCAGGAACATCACCAGTGTGGCACATCTAGAAAATAATGAATACCTGACCTTTAACTATTATTCTTTATGAGATAATTTTGCCCAGTGTATTGTCTGGGCAATCACCTAATGCTCCTCAACATAAAAAATTTTCCACATTGTTTTTTATTGAACAGGCAAAATCAATGATAGAGGAGGCAAGGTCCTTATTGTTGTTTAGGTAATTTCTTCACTATTTTTATCCTACAAATTCAAATCTAGATTGACTTGATAATTAAGCCCTTAATAATACAGATTAAACATTATTTATGGTTGTCTTTAACAAAAACATATTTTTCTCCTAAGAGTTTCTAAGAAATACATTTCAAAATTTAGTATCATCAAATCCTTTAATTGGTGACCTCCAGCTTGGTGCTTGGGAAAAATTAATATAAATATTAAATAGAATGCAGAAATGTATTCTATCTCTAAAATGTATCTCAAACGCATGGTTCTATCCCTTTGATGATTGTTAAAATGCTTAAAACAATATTGAGATATTGAGTTATTTGAGTATCGAGTTGTTGAATATTGAGATAGTCATTGAATAGCTATTATAGCAATGATTATTATGTGAGATCCTGTTATAAGTAGCACTTTTCTAAGGACTTTATATTCATTCTTTCTTCTGTCCTTAACCTCATGGTTGTTTGACACTGTCCAAGCTTTACCAGTCTTTCAAGTGCAGTTCAAGCGCCATCTTCTCAACAAAGTCATCACTTGTGATGAGGCCCTCCTATGAACTTATAGTACTTACTGCATCAACTTGTCATTTCAAAATAATTATGCACAGTTGTCTGATGCTTTTACTAACATTTAAATTTTGATATGCAAATTCTGACTGCACAGGAAATAAACTCTGTAAGTGTAAGTTCATTTTATTAGCATAGAACTCAATTTTTAAAGTGTTGAATTAATAATTAGTATCTTTCCTAATGATGGGCTCTTGAACAAATTCCATTCTGATTCCATTTCATAAATATAATAACACCAAAATACATATGATACATTCTTAAAGGATCTATGAAACATCTTAAAATTTTTAACAAATTCTTCATGGAGAAATTTTACTAAATATTCTAAAGTGTGTATATTCTCTCTGCTTCTGGGTATTTTTCTAAGTGGCTAAACATAATAAAGCACTATACTTTTCTATAACCAGTTTTAAAACTGTATGTGATACCATGCTAACTTTTTCCCATTTTGAATGCTATTTGCAATCTGAAAAATGGCCTGCCATTTGGAAAATACTTGATCAAATGTCTAATTAAATTTCCAATAAATGTTAAACTTTTTATGAAGAGATAATTTGCCTCCAACTCTTTTTTTAAATGATAGATATTATTTCCTTCCCATTTTTTTAAAATTTCAGAATATTACAGGGGTACAAATGTTTTAGTTATGTGGATTGCTTTTGTACTACTTGAGACAATGTTATAAGTGTGTCCATCACCCAGATAGTGCACATTGTAGCCATTGGGTATGATTTCACCTACCGCCTCCTCCCCTCACCCACCTGTTTGATGTCCATTGAGTTTTACAGGCTATTGTACACATGTATGCTATTTGGTTAGTTCCAATTTAATAGTGAGTACATGTGGTGCTTATTTTTCCATTCTTATGACACTTCACTTAGGAGAATGGTCTCCAGTTCCAATCAGATTGTTACAGAAGGTATTAATTCATTTTTTTAACGGCTGAGTACTCATCCACGATATACATATACCATATTTTATTAATCCACTCATGAATTGATGGGCATTTAGGTTGATTCCACATCTTTGCAGTTGTCAGTTGTGTTGCAATAAACATTTAAGTGCAGGTGTCTTTTTGATAAAATGACTAATTTTACTTTGAGTAAATATCTAATAGCAGGATCAAATGGTAGGTCTAATTTTAGTTCTTTGAGGAATCACCATATTATTTTCCATACAGGTTGAATTAGTATGGGGTCCCATCAACAGTGTATAAGTATTCCTTTCTCTCCACATCCACACCAGCATCTGTTGTTTTGAGACTTTTGGATAAAAGCCATTCTCACTGGGGTTAGGTGATATTTCACTGTGGTTTTGATTTGCATTTCTCTGATGATTAGTGATGCTGAGCATTTTCATATGTTTATTGGCTATTTGTCTATCTTCTTCAGAAAAGCTTCAATTCATGTCTTTTGCTTATGTTTATTGGGGTTGTTTGATTTTTTTTTCTTGCTGATTTGCTTGAGTTCTTTGTAGAATCAGCTATTAGCCCTTTATTGGATGTATAGATTATGAATATTTTCTCCCATTCTGTAGGCTGTTTATTTTCTCTGATGATTGTTTCCTTGGCTGTGCAGAAGCTTTTTAATTTAATCAAGTCCCATTTATTTATTTATTTTTGTTGTTGCTGTGATTGTAACTGGGGTCTTTTTCATAAATTCTTTGCCTATACCAACATCTAGAAGAGTTTTATTTACATTTCTTCTAGAATTCTTATGGCTTCACATCTTAGGTTTAAGTCTGCTATCCCTCTTGAATTAATTTTAGTGAGTGGTGAGAGATATATATCCTGTTTCAATCTTCTACATGTGGCTATCCAATTTTCCCAGCACCCTTTATTGGATAGGGTTTCTTTTCCCCAGTATATATTATTGTCTGCTTTGTCAAATATCAGATGACAGTATGTGGATGGTTTTATATCTGTTCCATTGGTCTGTTTCTCTGTTTTTGTGCCAGTGCCATGCTGTTTTGGTTACTATAGCCTTTGCCTCAGACTCTTCAAGGAATTTTGTATGGCTTGTTCTTTGCAAGTACATTACTCAGAAAGAATACATATGAGTTGGATTGCTGCCTTTACTAGTGACTTCCACACTTTTAATCCATAAAATACAAAATAAATAAATTTCTTCCATATGAAGGAGACAGGATAAGAGATAGACAGCAATATAATAATAGTGAGGGACTTCAACACCCCACTGACAGCACTAGACAGATCATTAAGACAGAAAAATCAACAAAAAATGCTGGACTTAAATTGGATTTTAGACCAAATGGACCTAACAGATATTTACAGAACATCCCATCCAGCAACTATTGTAACTTGCTTATTAAATACCCAATATTGGCTTCCTTGGCTTCTTTCCATTCCTTGTCTCACTTCCTCACTTTCCTGGGATTATCACTGTGATTATTTGCATATATTAATAATTCCTAATCTCACAGTTTACCTTCTGGGAGAATCCAATATAAGCCAGAAGCCAGAAATGGATAGCTTTTCTTTCCATCAACCATTTTAAAAGCTAAAATCATTTAAGATCTTGTGTGGAAAAGATGAAGGGATGATAAGAATTGTTAGCTGCTGATACAGTTTGTAAATTTGTCCCCTTCTAATCTCATATTAAAATGTGATCCCCCGTGTTGGAGGTGGGGTGTAAAGGGAGGTGTTTGGCTCAGGAGACAGATCCTTCATGAATGAACGATGCTGTTCTTCCAAGAGTGAGTGAGTTCTCTTAGTTCCTGCGAGAACTGGGTGATGAAAGAGCCTGGCACCTCCCCCTCTCTCTTGCCTTCTCTCTAGCCATGTAATCCGCACACGCCAACTCCTCTTCCCCTTCCACCAGGAGTGGAAGTGGCCTGAGTACCTTATCAGAAGCAAACGCTGGCTCCGTGCTTTTTGTGCAGCCTGCAGAACCATGAGCCAAATAAGCCTCTTTTCTTTATAAATTACCCAGTCTCCAGTATTCCTTTCTAGCAACACAGTCTAAGACAGCTGCTCAGTGAATTGGGAAGTTCTAAATCAAGACCGGTCTCTTTCTCAGGAGTCTGTCTTCCCCATTAAAAAATATGTTTTAAAAGAGGTGGTAGAAAAAGTTAGTATGGTAAATCATTGCATTATGTGTTCAAAATGTATTTTCTAGTTGTCATCAATATTTTTTTAGGACCATAACAATAGGCAATGTCACCCATAAGCATTTGTGTCTGGAAACTTGATTTTCACAGGTTTATTGCTTAGACAGACTGACTTTGATATTTTTCACAGAGCCTGTCAGTATAAACACACTTATTTTAAATATAATATTACATTTATTCTTCTGAAGACAGTTATATTGATATTTTAATCTAAGGTGCTATTTTAATTTTGAAATATTAGATTTATATTATCTTAAGTTTGAGAAGAAATTTAGGTTGATTTGTTGTTCTTTCTGAAATGTAAGTGATGTCATTTTGTTCTCTGAATAGACAAATAATGTGAATAGAAACATCAATTTAATTCCATTCTGAGGTTTTCACTGATTTATAAATCTAAATATGATCTAATTAAATTGTATATATCTCAGTTTCTCTATATGCCAAGTAGAAACATGCTGTACACCCTCCATATGTGATCAAAAGTAATCAAAATACTTAGATTTTACGTGATTTTAAGTGACCAAAAAGAATCTGTCAGAAAATAATGTCTAAAATGACTTGTCAGCTTAGTCAAACACCAGTTTTAAGTAGTGAAAAGTTGAATGTAGCTTACAAACTGCCACCCCTCAAATTCTGATAAGAGGTGGGGATGAACTATATAGGAGTCATCATATCACTAGGGTCTGGTGAGTTGAAGAGTATTACGAAGCTTGGCCTTGTGCACCTGTCCTTTCTATTAGCCATGAGATACCATAAAGTGCTCAGCCCTGCTGTGTGTTGCTACAACTGGCTACCTCTTTCCCAGTTCCTTTTATTCAGGACTGCGATTCTCACATTTGCTAACGTTTTGGCCACTGACAATAAAGCGGCAGCTGCTTCTGTTCTGCCATAATAAGTAGAGACATTGCTCAACTTCTAGGGGTACCTGTCACACTGAGTCCATTGTATTCTACACAGTTGGGAACCCCCGCAGTTGAGCAACGCTGTAGTGCAGAACAGGCAGTCTCTGCTCTAGGTGCGGGGGCCGAGTGTCTCATTGAGTGAGTTGTGGCCGCTGCTGATTAATAATTCCAAACACTAGCAAGAATTATTTTCCACATGACAAACATGGTACTTACCATTTTTCCTGTACTGTCTCACATAGTCTTCAAAACAATTCTGTGATGTGCTATTTTATTTCCATACGATAGATGAAGAAACTGAGGCACATACCAGGAGTTTAATGTTCAGCTGCCTGGCCCTTAAATTCCTTAGGTTTAGAGTGAGATAGACATGTTTTTGTCGCTTACCAGTTAAGTGGCCAAAAGCGAGTTTCATAATTTCTCTAACCATTAGCTCCCAACCCGGAAGCATGGATCTACCAGTAGCTGCCCTGCATAATTTAGGAAAGCTTGGTGAGGCCAAATGAGCAAATAATAAAAGTAGATAACACATTTTGTAAAGAATAAAGCAGCATATAAAATAACTCGCAATTTTATATTTATTATTCACACTTGTTTGTTAAAGGTATATAGCCTTATTTCTTTTTCACTCAACATCTCCAAAGATAGAAAAGAAAATTTTAATGTATTATACTCATTAGCAGTTTCAGTTGGTGACATGGATAGAAATAACTAGGAAATACACCTGTGTCTTCTTTTCTTCCCTCCACATCTTCCACACACACTATGCTGCACCCATCATAATGACTTTTTAAATAATGACTTTTTAAATAATGAGAATTAAAATATTAAATCTCAGGCTATCCAGGTCTTCAAAAGCTTTGAAGTTTATAAAACAGCAAAACCATTTCCTTTATTTTAAGTCAATTCTCTATAACTGAGCAGTTTGTTGGGAAAGGCAATTTTGAATATCAGGACAAAAAAACTGGTGAATTTTTTTGATATTTCAGATTTTTTTTTAGATAAAACAATATTTAAAGAATGTCCCTGAGAAACTGAGTTCAAAAGTTTAATTTTCCTGAACAAATCTTCACTGGGGACAGACATTTTTATATAAATGAATGTGAGATGGGTCTTTGAGGAGCATCTTTACGGAGATTCATTCCATTTTAACTTAATTGAGGAAGGTGACTATGCATGAGGATTAATTTTATATATAATTTTATATATTAACCTTGTTAGGCCATAGTACCCAGATATTTGGTGAAACACCAGTCTAGATATTACTGTAAAGGTATTTTAAAAATAAGATTAACATGTTAATCAGTAGACTTTGAGTAAAGCAGATTGCCCTACATAATTTGAGTGGGCTCCTAAGAGAGCAAAGCCTGAGCTCCTTCAAGGAGGAAGGAATTCTGCCCACTTCCAGGGGGCTCCAGACTTGAGCTGCAGCATCAACTGTTCCCTGGATCTTCAGTGTGCCAGCCCACTCTGCAGATTTTGGACTTGCCAGCCTTCACATGATCCAATTCCCTAATCTCTGTCTGTCTGTCTCTCTCTGTCTTTATCCCTACACACACATGCATGTGAGCACACACACACACACACACACACAGACATACACATATTTTTTCTCTGGAAAACCATAATACACTGTCTTTTCCATCCTTTATAGCCCCCCAACAGCACATAATGTGTGCTCAGTAAATGAAAATGATGGACAGCAAGTGCTTTAAAGATGACCTACAGAAATGAGAACTCTCCCAAAGAAAATGTACAGGAAACATTTCTTTTCAGACGCTCTCACCCAGGTGCAGGAGAAAACTTCAATCTCGCCTACATTTTCTTTGTATATCCTTTAATGCTTTTTTTTTGTCAAGATCATTTTTTTTTCAATGCTGAGCTTAATTTTATGGCTTTCTCAGGAAATTAAGCACAGCCTTTTTCAACCTTTTGCCCTCCCCTATTTCTTCTCATTTTTTCCACTCTCTAGCCCCAAAGGGCATCTAATCTATTCTTGGCTGTACCTTCTGAAATCTATGAACTGTGAAATTACATAATTGATAGTTGAATAAGTAAGTAGTAAAGTGCCAAAAAGTCCACACTATATTATCTTCTGTCCTCCCACTCCCGATTTCCCCATGGACAAACACAGTTATGGCAGCAGATACAAGGGCAATTAGCTTTGAAAACTCTGGCATACAGGAAGTCCCCATACAATTGCTTGGAATAAGGAATGGTGTATATTAAAATGCTTTGTGAGTACTCACCACCATCTGGTCCAATTAGGAATATCAGTTCTGCATCGGTCCTTCTCTTTCTCCTACCCCACTCTTACACACTGTGGGGGTGTCCTGTGTTATCCTTGGAACAGCCATCATCTGGCAGCTATTTTAACATATGTACAGTCAGTATTGCTGCTCTAAGCAACTGAAAACTTGTTAAAGAACTTAGAAACCCACTAATTAAGAAAAAAGTACTTTATTTTTACATGGGGAGTGTTTTGCAATAAAATGAGCCTTTGCATGTTTTCCTAAAACAAGGATACTGAATGTGTCCAGTCTCAAAGTCTACACTTTATTTTACCTATGTTCTTAGGGCGTTGGTGCCCAGGACTGACTTGAAATATCATTTCATCTGGGTTCACTTTTCACAGCCATCCTCATTTAAAACAAACAGTTTGGTTTTTAAATATGATGGATTTTACACATTTGTCACGTAGATAGATCACCTGGAGCTTGAAATATTTTAGAGCCAAAATGGGGAGACATATTGCATTTAGTAGTTTTCTGAACGATAACAGATAGATTAAAAAAAAAAGACAATGTGAGAAGTACGGGTCTCTGCTATACTTTTGTGAAAATTGTATAAGAGCTAATTCTGTGGTTGTCCTTGCAATGAAGAATAAAGACCTGAACTACCCTCATCCCTCTGTCTTTTGGAATAGCAAACAACTATCTGAGGTTTATGCTTACAGACAGTGTTACTGCATGTAGCAAAAATGAAGAGACCCACTAATTTGGATGGTACTGAATGAGATGAGAAAAAAAATGTGCATGAGGATGCTTACATATCATTCCAAGAGTAGAAGGCTGATGGATATACTTTCTATCCACATTTTGTTGAAGCCTAATGGAGATTTGGATTATTGTTTTAAGGTGTCATAGTAAACTGTTACTACATAATGGAAACTTCCTAACATATGTTTTCATTGGTCAGAAATAGTCTGAACGAAGAAAGGCCTTTTTGCAGATTGCTTATTATTTCATGTTAAATTTCTTTTTGGTTTTCTAGTATTTCTTTTAATAAGCTATATAAGCTAGAAAAACTTTGTTGTGCTGAGGAAAACCATTTTTGGAATAAAAAGGCTCCATTTTATTTCAATCTACATTTATTTAGTTAATTTGCTCAATTGAAGAAAATACACAAATGTAAAAAATAAGTAGAACATTTTGTCCTATTGGTTCTATGTCTACCATTGTTGATAATAAGCTGATGGGTATTTAAATATTTTACTTTCAGAAATCCATGTAAAGACTTACAGAATTTTATGTATTAAATATAATTAAATATTAAGTTTCTACTTAGCTTGAACTTGTCAAAAGTTAGAAAGGAAGAAATTTTGTGAAAGGAGCCTTCTTGATGTTTTAAAAAAAATCTTACTTTTCAATCGATCCTCTCACAAATTAGGCACTGAGAAATGGAGGAACTAGCAGGTACAGACTCATTTTGATCTCTAGTGCCTGGATTTCTCTTTTAACCTCTTGATCTGGGCCCTTGTAGCTTCATTTTCCTCTTAGTGTAGCTGGACACAATTGTTAGGCTTTATGATAAACCTAAATTTTTTTCAGAGATTTGTCCAAGTTGTGGTGAGTCACATCACTTCAGTGCTGCTGAATACAACATAAATTCAAGGAATTGAGACATTTAGGTTAAATTTTTTAAAAAATCTGTTGAGGAGATGACATACATGAGAAGTATTTATGTCGGGTTTGGCAGTCTCCTTCTGTATTTTCGGTTCTTGGTGTGCTCTTGGCTGAAGAATGACCAGACACACCAAAGTAAGGCAAGCATGAGGTGAAATTTATTCAGGGGAAGCAAGATAGGATTACAGAGTAAGAGAAAGATACAGGTTTACAGAGAAAGATACATACACACAGATTACAAGCAGACCCCTTGTCGTAGCAAAAGAGACCTTGATTATGGTCTGGGTCTTGTTTTATGGTGTCTGGATAGGGACCTCCCCATGGTTCAGATGTCATCATGGAACCACTTTGACGGACAGTTGGGAGTTACATGATCTGAGTCCTTCTGTGCATGCAGGTCTCCCATGAGCCTTTTTGAAAACCCATTTTGGGGGTGAACCTCAATGTAGATTTAAGCTAATACCATGATAATTAGCCTTAGGTTGTCCCAAGTCACCTTTCAGAGGCTATTGTACCTATGCCACTTTGCCCCTGGCCTACAGAGTCCTCTGCATTCTTTTTCAGTTGGCATGCTAAGTTCTGATTGGTACATTGGTAGGGCCTTCCCTCCTCCCCCAAGTATGGCAGCACTGGGGACAGCATTAAGGCAGGGTAGCAACAAGATTGGGGCCTGGGGCCTGGCCTTGTCCTTCTTCCCAGGTGGGACAATTGCTTGAGACAGCACCAAGCAAGGTACCCACTTTTGTCCCTAGGAGACCTGGAATCCCTCGCTATCTTCTTAACAGTTATATATAGGCAAGTGTTTATGATTCTTCTAGAACAACATATGTGAGATACAAAATAAATAAATAAATTTTTGCCACTTGGAGAATAAATTTGCAGGAAAATAAACTTATCATCCTTTTAGGGCAGGCGAGTCAGTCATAGTTGGAAGGGAAGAACAAAGACCATTGCAAAGGAACAGTCTGAACGTATAAGAATGAGAATAATGGAAAGAAGAGGGAGGGTCCCAGCGAATAGTGACAGCGTGGGACTTAAGGACAAGCAGAGGCATTACCTTTGGTAATGAGGGTAAAGGAAGGTCCCTGAAGACACAGAGCAGTATTTAAAGGAAGAACGTGGAAGTCAAAGGAGCTCGTCTGAAATAGATGCAATTTTTTCAGAAAGAGAGTCAACTATGGAGAACAAGGGGAAAAGAACAGGAAGCTTAGAGAATGAGCAAAATGGGGATAGTTTCTACTAGACGCATGAGAGAAGTCAATGCAAAGAAAATGCAATAAAATCTAAGAATTCTGAGGATCTGTCTGAGAGGAAAGAAAAAAAATTAACTAGCATTCTTGCTATCTCACTATGTGCTGGGCAATGACTGGGGGACCTTACTGCTTCATTAATTAATCAAAGAGATGCTAGGACTTACTCATGGCTAAGGATTGGTACTAGGACAACCCTCTGAAAGAATTCAGGAAAGAACAAACAGTTCTTGGGGGGCTCCAGGCTGCATAGTGGAGCCAGTGAAGCTTCTAACTGGGGGTATATAGGGAAACCAAGGAGAGAGAGGTCATGATGAAGCTAGAGGCAGGGTCCAAATGGGAGGCCATGGACAAGGAATCGAGAAACAACAGGTGGTTGTGATCAAACAGCGGACTTCTGAGTCTGAAATCTTGGGGTTGAATCATTTCCCTGTGGATGAGATAGGCCAGGAGATGATCCTTCTTGTTGAGAATTAAAGTAGAGGAAAATATTAGATTTGAGGTGGTCAAGGAACTCTGATATAATTTGGATGTTTGGCCTCTATAAACCTCCTGTTGAAATTTGATCCCGAGTGTTGGAGGTGGGGCCTAGTGGGGGGTGTTTGTGTCATGGGGGCAGATCCCTCATGAATGATTTATCATCCTCCTCTTGATAATGAATGAGTTCTCCCTCTGTTAGTTCAGGTGACAGCTGGTTGTTTAAAAGACCCCGGCACCACCTCCTCCCTCTCTTGCTCCCTCTCTGGCCTGCTCTTCCTTCCCTTCAGCCTTGAGTGGAAGCTCGCTGAGGGCCTCACCAGAAGCAGATGCTGGTGTGATGCTTCTTGCACAGCCTGAACAACTGTGAGCCAAATAAACCTCTTATCTTTGTCAGTTACCCAGTCTCAGGTATTCCTCTATAGCAACACAAAACAGACTAACACAGACTCTCACTTGACTTTGACCTTTATTTAAAAACTAAGAATCTTTTTCTTTTTGTCAAATGAGTTAAATCAATTCTTGAAAATCAGCTAAAATCCAAAGAAACAACTGATTTGGTATGATTAATCTGGTGTTTTGTTTCAGAATTTCTGGTAGAGGTTTCTAAATTAATCTTAGGCTTCACACTTAAAATGTTCCAACTCCAAATATAGATCCCAGTGTATTCACAACTAAAATTCATCATCAACTTTTTAACTGGCAACTACAGCCCTTCGCCTGCAATTTCTAAAGCCTGTGAACAATAGGACATCACATAGTATGCATTTGCTCACTTAAAACTTGGTTTGAACATTGTCCAATACAGGAGTTCCAGTAATAACAGACAAATAACAGACAAATACGTGCTGTTTTGCATTAACATTAGAAACAAAAACACAGGCAACAACAATCCACCAATTTCTGATGTCTGTAATCAGTAAACTTGCTCTGCCGGAAAAACTCTCAACTTTTGGACCCTATCCCTGCTATTTTGCCTCTTCTCCTACCCTGTTCTCATGTCACTGGTTTCAATGATATTGTTTAGAGTTAGGACTGCCTCATTTTACCATATAGCCCGTTGAAATCTGTATTAGTGGGACCTAGTTAATAATTACTTTTTTCCCTGGGTTATTGATTATTTTTCTTATTTTCTTTGGAAATTCACAAGAAAACGATTCCCATAAAGGGCAGTATAAGAATAATTCTTTAGTACCTTAGCTTTGGGCTCGTATTTGATTTTTTTTTCAGATTATATATTCATATTTGATGTTAATGCCAATTAGTTGAAAATAGCCTTTGAGATTTCCTACTGTTTCTAATCTTTTTGTCTAAGCAAGGTATATTGGAGATAAAGATAATATATTGAGCACTTTTGTGGCCTTGGTAACATTTGCTTTTAGAGGACCATATTATGAGCTTACTTTTGTTTAGCTTCCTCTCCAGCCATTTGATCAGTCCAGCGTGACTACGATAATCACACTGATGTAGTCTCATCCTGGGCGTTCACCTTCTCCAGCAGCGGACCTAATAAAGCAATGGGGAAGGAAGCACTAGTAAGAAAGGTGGTTTGAGTAATAGCAGATAAAGGGAGCTCTTACTAAGTGAAGCCTAGATAATAAGTGGTTTCTGGTGAAGTGTAATTCCATCAGTGGAAGCTTAAAAGCCACGAAGCAATTGTATCCCAGGTGGGGGTCATCTCCCCCTCCCCTGTACGAGAAGGGACAAGTTGGGATGATGACGTTAGAACTTAGTCCAGATGCAGGGGGCAAAGGTAGAAGATAAAACATGTACTGGGATAAAATTTATATATATCATAAAAAAGGAAAGCTTGAGAATGAGCCTTTAAACTGAATAAAGGGATTTTCTAATGCCATCGTCTAATAATTAAGACCCAAGTTGTCCTTAATTTTCATCTTATGCTTTTATTTATCATATTCTTTAAATATGTTTCCCTGAAGTACTAAAATACTTTGGTGTAGCTGCCAGAAATGAAAGGGAGTTTTTAGAAGGGTAACCAATAGAAAATTATTGGCATATCCCCAATAATTTGCCCCAGTGAAAATACAGATTCTGATTCATTAGGTCTGGGTTTGGACCCAAGTTTGAGCTTCTAACCACTTTCTAGGTGATGTTGAAACTGCTAACATTGCTACGCAGATGTTAGTTCCACTCTTTTCTTGCTGCTTTTATTTATCAACTAGCGCCTTAAGTTACCACATAAACAGAAAACCCTGAAGATATTCCTGAATCACTCGAATTTATATTTGTATACCTAGAGAGTTTTCTAAGAGAAAATCTGATCTGTAAATTTGTAGATGTACTTTAGTCTGGCAGTTGCATGACTTTTGTTCTCTGGAATGTGGCATGATGATTTTACCTGTGATAGGCAATACAATAATAGCAGAATAAATATTGAGACGCTGTCAGGACACTTGTATTATATTTTATACTCTGCATCTAACTGGTTATGTTAGACTAATAATCTTTCAGTACCCTTTCAATTTGGTGATTCAAAGCCAGTGAACACAAGATAGACTATTTAGCTTAAGATGCCATTCCCCAATATTTACTGGACTTTGAATAATAAATGCAGATCTTCCCACATGTCTCTCTGCTGAGGTTGCTTCTTTTGGTAAGAAGACGCCTCTTAGAGACTGCTTTAAAGCCCAAATATTTTTAATGCCTCTTAAAACTACTTTTAAAAAAATCTTATATTTCAGGTCTATTATAGAGGAGAGATCACACCCACAGGCCCCTGATGATCAATTATTTTCTTTGCCTGGATTTTTGTTATGCAACCCAGCTAGTTTGCTCTGCTACAGGGAGGCTCACAAGATAAATTGCCTCCCTTTGGCTGTGTCGTTTTCTTCAATTACACAAACAGCAGCCGGAAAATCTGGAGGAGATGAGAACTACAAGAATTCTGGGAGATGCTAACGATTAGCACTTGCATTATTAGTCTCTGGAGGTTCTTAAAGCTCAGAGTCCCTTATGGCATTGTCAGAATAGCAAAGTGACACAGAAGCAGTCAGCAGTCAGGCGTCACTCAGCTGCCCAGGATCAGGCTGTCCCTATGCACAGGGGTGTTTGCCTCCAGAATCCCACGGACACTGCATGGCCATGATGGTTTTAAATAGATCTAATCAGTCTGGAGGGCTGATAGCCGTGAAAAACCTTGTTACCCTGGGAAGGAAACCTATCTTTCTCTAATAAAACAGAATGTAGTTACTGTATCACTCGTTTCCTAAAGCACTCTCCTTTGTATTATTAATTTTTTGAAAGTGTAAGTTTGGGAAAGTCTTTAGAGACACCAAGCTTATCAACTCTATTCATCTTCTGACTGGGTAAATTTCTTTTTCAAAATAATGCTCTCGAAACACTATTTTGTTTGTGGTCCTCCAAGGAGAACATGTTCTATCTCTCTGCCTGGTCTGCTCTATTAAGAGTAAAGCTCATAATGATATGATTGTCAAAAAGAAAGAAAAACATCCGAAGATATGGTAAACTGAATCATGGAGGAAGGGTAAAAATTTTCCAGTAAAACCTTTAGTGCTATTGTGCGGGCACTTTTTCAGCTTGTGCTGTCAGAGTGCCCTGAAGCCACTTTTTGCAGGCACAGGACTCACTCCTGGACAGAAGGGCATGTTTATTGACAATATGCAGATAAAAAGCAGCACAATCCACATGCCAGAGGGGTTTTTGCAGGAAACCCTGCAAAAGAAGACAGGAAAGTAGGAAGTAAAACTTGTTGTAGCATTCACCCTGTGAAGGATGTAAAGAACATGTAGGACAGGTATGGGCTTTGGAATTGGACACATCTATCTTGAAGTACCGATCTGCTTTGTGGCCCAGGGGACAATCCTTTCTATTTCTATTTTTCATTTTTACATTTGTAAAATAGAGATAATAGTACTTTCTGCACAGGGCCATTGAAAGAATCAAATAAGTTTTGTATAAGTTAGTTTCCTAGAATATAATATATGACTAGTAAATTTTAGCAACACCAACATTCTATCATAGGCAGAGCTCACTGCTCCTGCCTTTGTTACGTCTGTAATATGGTTCTTATGACACTTCATTAAAATTATTTGTGTCCAAGTCTGTTTAGGTTTTGATTTTTCTCTTGGACAGAGACCATGTCTTATGATATCAAGAGCACTAAATTTGGGGTCAAAATATTTGTGTTCAACCAATATGTTTTTTTAATAGTAAAGATGGGAATGGTAATAGTTCTCAAGGGGGCTATGAAGATTAAATGAGAAATCATATTACATATCCTCACTTGGCACAGAGTGGTCACTAAGCAGATGTTATTTGCACTCTGTCCTTCTTTTGTATGGCCAGTGCCTAGCAGTTCCTGATACATATATCATATAAAATATCATTGGTTTAGTCGGTGAGAGAATCTATGAATAAGCGAGTGAATGTGTGAGTAAAATAGAGTGTTGGATAAAAAGTCAGATTTTGATTCTAAGACTACCTTTGACCTTATCTAGCTGTGTGACGTTGGGCAATGTCCTCTGATTCTCTGGGTCCTGGTGTCTGTAATTGTAAAGAGGGAATTGAATTGGATAAACTATACAATGCATAACAAGTCTTGTAGGTTTAACCGGTGTGACACAAAAATCACACTTGTTCAAGATCTATAGCTTTTGATTTATACAAAATTCTACTTTTCAACAATATCAAAAGAAACCACGTTAAATGATAGAGTGCTTGCATTTTTATCTAATGTTGTAAGAGGGAATGCAAAAGAATAAGAGGTCCTTGAAAGTTCCCCACTACAATGGCTACATTCATTTTTTTAATGAGAGCAATGCATTTGGACAGTAGAAAATGAGACAGTATAATATCAGTGTAACATTTCAGACTTACCAAATGTCAGTCCCTTTCTCTTAGGAATCTCTTCACGGTGAAGGGCTCCTAAAGCCTCAGGATGCAACAATATGCCTTGATTACTTTTTCTGTTAAAAAAAACAAACAACCCGCAGTTGCTGTACCACATGGTGGCTCTAAAGCAGTGGTTCTCAAAGTGTGGTCCCTGGACCAGTAGCATTGGCAACAGCTGGAAACTTGTGAGAGGTGAATTCTCAGGCATCATCTCAGACTTTCTGAATCAGAAACTCTGTGGGTGAGGTCCAGCATTCCACAATCCTGGTGTTTGTGATGCACACTGAAGTTTGAGAATCACTGCTTTAAGGAAAACAAAATCTTACATGCTAACTCACCTTTTGAACCTGGGCTTATGTATCCAAGGTTCAGAATTACATTCCATGGAGTTCTTTTTCAAAAAATAGAAGCTATCTCAATATATATTATGAATAAATGCTTACATACTCAAAGAATATCCTTTATTCTTCCACTTTATTTTCTTATATTTGTTTATTCTTTCTTTTATTCTTCTACTTTCTAAACATAGCAATTTTCCTATACCTTTATTCGAGAAGAACAGTGAAGTGATTGGATTTGAAGAACACTACGCCCATTTATTTTTATCCGTTGTTAGCTTAGAGACATGTATTCTTTTTGTTTCCTTTCCTTTTAAAAATGTGTTGTCAAATATTCAGGGTAAAATGTACATCTGAAGAGGTTGGGATGGCATCATTTTGCTTCACATACCAAGGCCCTGGCAGCCATATTGCCTTTGAGCCTAGAAAGTCCACAAAGTGTCCTCCTCATTACACTTCCCTTTGTGGGTGCAGGAGGGGAGATGAGCAGCAGAAGGCACGACTGTCTCTTTTGCTGGTTTTCTGCGTGTTTCCATTTCACTGCCTTTGCTCTCCTTTAGTTTCAGAAATAATGAGTAATTTTCTTTTCCCTGAGCTTATTATCATAGCTAGAGGAAACAGAAAAAGCTCATTAAAATAATGAAGTGATTTCAGCATGATTAATTATGTCCGAAGCCATTGATGTTCACAGGTAAGGAAAACACTCAACTGGTTGTAAGATAAAACCAGTTGCCTACTTTTTAGCAACTGTGCATGAGTAGGAGGGAGCAACCTTTGGCATAGCAAAACTTAGATGAATGGTTTGTTTCATCTTGTACCGGATTAATTTGGCCAACCAGGAGTAGAAAGAGGTCAACCGAGGGTAGACAGATTTCACCTCAGCCTTTAGACAGAAACTCATTTGGCACAGATAAACCATTGAGGAGTTTGCAATACACGTTGTCAGTGAAATGAATTTAAATATGGAAAAAGGAAAAATCTTTCCCTTAGGTAACGTGGTAGAGGGGAAGAAAATGAAGGCTCATGAAACATTTCAAGATACTCTGTCAAAGAAATGCATTTCAGGGCTAACTGAGCACTATAATTGGCTCACATATGTGGTCATCTACTAAAGAAGACTATTGTTTCTCAAGAGTTGAATTTGAAGACATTAATGCACATTATTGATAGAATTGTTTTTAATTATAAGAGAAAGAAATATGAAATTCATTTGTGCATGGTGTCTGCTTGCCCTGATTTATGGAATTGATCCTGATCAGCATTTGTCACCAGGGGAAACAATGGCTTCTATTATTATTGTTGCTCATTTGAACTGAAAGTAGAGACAGCATCTGAAATCACGTGAATCATCATGATAAGGTTTGATGAAGCTTAACTAAAATCAAAGGTAAAACAGCAGATGTTTGGCTTTTAGTTAATAGGGATAAGATGTTTTATTGTGCTACAAAAGGAAGTTCCACAGTCACTGGCACAGGAGAAGGTATTCCAAAGCACACAACTTCTTCCAATGTGAAACGCACAAATAAGTTATTAGAGGAGACCTAGAAATATAGATTAACTGTAAATGGAGTTTATAGCTTGATGTATGTGAATTGAGTTGCAATACCAATAATATAAATGCTCAGCCATAATAGGATTCCTGAGAGAGTGGGTGGTTATAGGCCTCCAAAGCCGTAATAGCAATCCCTTCTCTCTTTAATGGATAATCTTTCTCCAGTCATGTTCTGTTGGTAATGCTGTGGATGGGATTTCGTCATTTAATTATGAGGCTGGGGGAGAAAAAGGCCATAAACCAAAGCTCATGTTACTCAAGTAGAAATAAAAACTGACTGTCTTAAATCCATCTCATTGTGGTAAAGCCAGGAGGTTGGGAGACACTGAACTATTTTCATTCCAAGATCAAAGAGCAAGAGTCCATTCTCCACATTTTGTGTTATAATTAGATCTTTTCTCAGTTTCTTAGCATTTCACAGATAGTGCTCAAGGCTTACTATGTAGACTACAGATATAGTTACGCTTTAAGATATCTGTATATTTCAGCTATTTCAGTAAATATCTGTTTATTCGGCACTGTGTGTGTGAAGTAGTGTGCACAGTACCTGTTTTTCTGGCACTTATATTAAACCTTTGGTATAAAGGCAATGGAGTCAGATAATTTTGAATCTGTTCTCTAAGGAGTCAAGTCTCACATCGACAGGGCAAGCATTTTTGTTTTTCAGCATCTCCCTCATAGGTGAGGACCTTCCAAGTTTTAGGGTACTGGGCCTCAACCTTGTCCACACGTCAGAATCACCTAGGAATATTTACAAACTACAGTGCAGACCAATTACATCAGACTTGCTTGTGGTGAGTTCCAGGCAACTGTATTTTTCCAAACTCTCCAGGTGATTTTTGTGTGCATCCATTATTGGGTAAAATAGAAAACTAGTTCCTAATTTTTACTAGAGAAGTATATGTATATTTCATTATTCTTTTTGAACTATTCAGTTTTTCCTCTTGACTTTCACAACTGGTTTTATAGATTCAAACATTCTGTGAATTATGACTTTTACCTGTGGCCCAATAAAATTTCATTGATTTCCATATAACTAAAGTTATTACAGAGTCTTGGAAAACATGTAAGATCTACATTTTTGATTCTAGATTGAATTCTGTACTTAAACATCCCATCCCAGGTCAATGATTAGGAAAGACATAAATGCCATACAAATGAGCGATATTAATAATACCCAAATAGAGCATGAGGCTACTTTATTGTCTTTACTTTTCATAATATTACTTTTTATTGTATATGCTTTTTTTTTTTTTTACCTTTTGTCATTATTGAGGAGTTTGCAATGCCTGTTGTCAATGGAATGAATTTAAACATTGGAAAAGGAAAAAATATTTCCTTTAGGCAAGCATGCTGGAGGGGAGCAAATGAAGACCCACAAAACATTTCAAGCTATCCTGTTAAAGAAATACATTTTATGGCTAATCAAAAAATATTGTCTTTCATAATTAAAAACAATTATATCAATAATGTGTGTTAATGTCTTCAAATTCAACTCCTGAGAAACAAAAGACTGGTCCAAGTTAAGCAGGGGACCACACATATGATATTTTATTGTTGGCATTGACTGTTAGTTGTATCTTTCAACTAGAGAATTTCTTCTGGTGAATGGTCCATTTTGGCTATTAAAATTTTAACATACTATGAAATATTTAGGAATTGGAAAATAGCATACACAGAATGCAATGAATACCCATCTACCTACCACTCAGCTTAAGAAATAAAACATCACCAATACAATTAAAGCCCCTGTGTATTCTTCCCTTCCTCATTGGGTTGCCAGATACAGCAAATAAAAATATAGGCCACCAGCAAAATTTGAATTTTGGATAAACAACTAATAACTTTTTAGTTGTCTCAAATATTGTGTGGCATATACTTACACTACAAAAAAGTTATTGGTTATTTATCTGAAATTCAAGTTTCACTGGACATCCTGTACTTTATCTGGCAACACAACTCCCACATGCATTTCATTATACTTCAGCTGTATATGTAATGATTTAAAAATATATATAAATGATATCATATATCTTAATATAGTTGGTCATCCATGTCCACAGGTTCCACATCTGTCGATTCAACCACCTGCAGATTGAAAATATTCAGGAAAAAAAAATTTCACAAAATTTCAAAAAGCAGAACTTGAATTTGCCACTCAATGATTACTACATTGAATCCATGAGAATGAAGTGATGTGTAGGCATTAGATTAGATATTATAAGCAATCTAGAGATGATTTAAAGTATACGGGAGGATTGTGTAGGTTACATGCAAATACTCCACTATTTATAAGAGGAACTTCAGTATCTTAGGATTTTGATATCTTTGGGAAGTCCTAAAACTAAACTTCCACAGATACTGAGGGATAACTATACATATATGTATATCTTTGCAATCTTTTTTTAACCCACTAATATGTTTTTCGAGTTACCCATGTTGTTCATGCAGCTCTAGTTTTATTTTCAATTCCATATAATATTCTATTGAATAACTACTCCACAAATAAGTTACAGATTATTCTGTTGGCCATAGAAGCTATCCCTAAATTTTTGCAATTATGAACAATGCCTCTATGAGCATTCTCCTATGTTTCCTCATGTAGATATTCAACAATTTCTCTAAGATTCATATCTAAGAGTGAAATTTCTATATTGTGGTTTGCATATAGCTTGTGTGTTATTTGTTAACTAATATTTAGAATGGAGGGGGGAACTTCAGGCTTTTAGATATGTTGGCAGTGATAATGATGATGGCATTTATTGTCACAGTTTTACATTTTCAGGTTGCAGCTTTGAATGATTTATATGTAATACCATATTTCATGATCCCTAAATGCTGTGAGGTAGCTACTATAAAAATACGGATGATAATGATGATGATTCTAGTTTTGACAATATGTTTTTACTTATTTTTTCATTTGACCCACATTATACTCCTGGAAGGAGGTATCATTATTTATATTTTATGGATGAGGAAACTGAGATTTAGAGAGGTTATATGCGTATTTCAAATCTCTCAATACATGATAGACCTAGGACTAAAACCTGAATTTTCCAAATTTAAACCTCAGATTTTCTGCCTTTATAAAAACTCTTAAATGCATATAAATATAAGATCTTTTAAATTAAGGGGAATTAAATCAATTAGTTTTAGTATTTCATGTTTAAAAGCATCTTAACAAAAAGATTTTTTCATATTCACCAAATTGTTTAGGTAGCGTATATTAGCACTCTAAATGCTTTGAGGAAAGGGGCTAAATGTATACTGTTTTTCTTAACCTGGAATATATTATGTCTTAAAATAAATGCCAATTTGCATTTAACTAATGGGACCAGATGCAGGCATGCTGTTTCTTCACTGCATGGTTCCAAGCCTGATCAGTTGACTGTGTTCCCTCCTTACTGACACTTGTACACAGGAAAAAAAATTAATAGCCTTAACCATGCAAATATTTCTATTCCTAATGTTTGCAAACACCCAACAAACCAGTATGCTTGTGATCAAAGTTCCTGAGATTATTTCACACTTATGGACATCAATTTTTTGATATTATAAGTACCTTTTTGTTGTATTTATTATAGGTAAGAAAATAGAAATTCTAAAACATTAGGTAATTTATTCCAAATTTTATTAAATCAATGAGATGGAAAGTCAGTCCAGACTTCTAGGAAGAAAGTAAAATTGCCAATGTTTTCTAATAATTTCAACAGAATTTTTCTGTTTATAGTAGGCAAGATAATAGCCCCCAAAGATGTCCACATCCTAATCCCTGAAACTTGTTACTTCATATGGAGAAAAGTATTTTGCAGATGGGATTAAGTTAAGGACCTTGAGAGAGAGAGAAAGTAGACTCCAGGTAAAGCCCATCTAAAATCAAGAGTTTTTAAAAGGGGAGAACTTTTGCCAACTGTGGTAAGAAGGAACTGAGACTATGACATATGAAAGAATGGTCAGAGACATGCAAGATTTCTGGGTTTGAAGGTGGGAAACAGGATCATGGGCCAAGAAATGTGGGCATCTGGAACAGCTAAGGAATTAGACTTTCTCCAAGAGTATCCAGGAGGGACTATAAACATGTAAACACCTTAATTTTAGCCCATGAAACCTGTGTTGGACTTCTATAGAATTCTGAGATAAAATTTTGTGTCATTTTTAAGCCTCCATGTTTGTGATAATTTGTTACAGTAGTAATAGAAAAACAAAGAATGGCCTATTTTGGCCATGCAGTTATCATGTTTGTGCAGGTAATTGGTAATCTCAATGATTCAATAAATATTTCTTGATAATAATTAGGTTGATAGTTATAGTTAGGAGAAATAATATCAGACATGGAGTTAGGGGACCTGGTACCCAATGCTTTAATGCACACAAGAATCAAGTTGGTTTTTATTTTAAAATTCATGGTATGTAAGAAATTCTGAATTAGGATTGTGGTGGGATGCAAGATGGCATGGTCACCTTGGGAAATGGTTTAGCACTTGGAAACGACCAAAATGTCCATCATCGGCTATATAACTCAACTGTGGTATACCCATAACAATGGATACCTCTCAAAAATAAAAAAGTTGTAAACCACTGAGTAATACAATGACATGTATGAATCTCAAAATCATTAATGCTAATCTAAAGAAATTAGACACAAAAGGCTACATATGGTATGTTTCCATTTATACTATATTCTAAAAAAGGCAAAAGTATAAAAGGTGCAGGAACCAGATCAAGATTGCCAGAGGCATAGGGTTGAGGTAGAGGATTGACTGCAAAGGGTGGTGAGGAGTTTTGTAGGGTGATGAGAATGATCTATATCTTGATTGTGGTGGTAGGTACAAGACGGTACATATTTGTCCAAACTCACTAAACTTTACACATGAACAAGGTGAACTGTATTACATGTAAATTATACCTTAGTAAGCCTGACTTAAAAGAGAAATATCTTTCACTGTCTTAGTCCTTTCACAAACTTAGCTAAAACTAGAATGTACTTCCTAGTCAAACCACTACACCCATCTCACACAAGTTAAGAAACTTTGAGCTAATGAATTTCAGAGTAAAGTATAAAAAACAAATTCTTTCACTTGACTCTTAATTGAGTACTAATTAAGCCCATAAAATCCAAATGAAAATAATATGAAAGGAATTCTAATGAGGCTCTGAGAAGACTCAACTCTGATGTATTTTCAAATTGTATCCTAAGAGTCATGAATTTCAGGTCATTGTGTGCTTAGAGATAGACTATCCTGCCCAACGGTCATCCCCAGAATGAATTAAAATCTCAGAATGTTGTAAAGGAACCTCAGAAGTTATCTTTTCCAGCAGTGAATCTATCTGGTTTTGTAGTATTAATAAAAGGCAGTTTGTTTCCTTTTCCAAGAATTCTCAAAATTAAAAAAAAAAAGTTCTTGTTAGGAGAGGGAGAGTACTCTTATTTCTAGTACAACTATAAATTGATTTTTTTAAGAAAATAAAATTGTCACTTATTAAGTTATTAAAATCCATCTCATATCATATGAAGGGCTAGAGATTTTGTTTAGTGGCTTTAGGGTTTTAAAAAAGCCTGAGGAGCTCCAGAAAACATATTGGTATATTTTGAAATACTCATTTCACCATTTCTCTCCTCTAGTATCTTTTTCTTTATATCAAAAAACATTTCTGGCACACAGTAGTCCAGTGAAGTGTTGCCCTGAAATCCATGAAGTTCTCCTAAGCCAAAGACAGAGAGTCAGGGCAGGGATTTCAGAAGGATTCTGAATGTTTACTCATACTTACTGTTAGCCTATGGTATGAAATGACTATTTATATGACATTTCCCGATTTCTCGAGTATGATGGTATGAGTGAAGTTTTCAAAGACCTTCACAGAGCAAATGACATTTTTTTCCCTCCCTGAGTTATAAAAATACGAAGATTTATAGGAGTAGAGATTGATTATATTTTGTAAAGTAACAGTTGTATAGAAAGATGTGTTTACACAGGACACTGGGTTTTGCAATCATTCTGATTGGAGTTGGCTAAAGTGGTTAGAATGTATTGCAGTAGGCTAGGTGAGCAATAAAGGAGTATCAGTGTGAACAGACTGAAGGAGAAGTAGACCTGCAGGGACGTGGTGGCTTACTGAATATGTGTAGAAGAGTGTAAGTATGATTCCAAAGCTCCCTAAATATTCTTAAGTCAATTACCTTAAACTACCAGATCCTAGAGCAGTGATTATTTTTTAAACAATGGTTTCAGAGCATATTGATGTACCTCAAATGTTGCACGGGTGGGCCACCAAACTTTCATCAACCCATAATTTTATTTTTGTTCCACCTTTATGTTCTAGGAACTCTGTTTCAGAAGATAACATTTTATTCTGGGTTCTTTATTTCCATGAAATATAGTGCCCCTTTCCATTATTTAATATAATTCCATTTTCTGCAGTAATTCGGTATATCTCTACCAGTGACAAATTCTTACAAGATAGGGGCCATTAATCTTAATATCACCTTTTATCTGACTGAAAACGCCTTTAGTTGAGTGATAGTCAATTCCTGCACTCCCAACCTCCACATGCTAAAATGGTTCTCTAAAGACATTTTAACTAAAATATGTCATGGAAAAAGCAAAGAAAAAACCCTGAAAAATAAAGCCCCATAGTTTGATTTCAGAACTTTGCCCTGCTATCAGGGTCAAGGTCTGCAGGAAGTGTTGATGACTTGATCTGTAATTAAAAGAGAAGGTACTTACAAGAACCTATTCATACACCTTATAATATCCCCAGGGATCATTTAACTGACTAATTTGGACAGCAGAGACAACAAATTGAGGGCCCAGTCTCCTCTTCTTTTATAACTCAGTAAACATAATCCCAAATTGATTGGTGTCTAATACATGAGAACCAAATGAAAAATTAATTAGATTGGCTACAACTCTGAAGTGAGCACTTTACTGCTTTGTTGCTTTTGTCTATTTGATCCTTTTTCTTTTGATTTATCAATAAAGTAGCCCATGTGGAAAAAAATAATAGAAAGGTAGGAGCAAGCATCACATGAATCCAAACTGTAAAACTAAGCAGTCTCTGCAAAGTGTAAGATGCAGACTTGGTCTCTAGGAATTAACTGCACTATAAACAATACATTCAGATGAAATAAGCTTTCCTCATTTATTAAACTTGTGAGCTTTCTTCTTGTGTATCTTTTTTCTCTCTGTCCTTGTAATGGAAACAATTTCTCTTACTATTTATATCTTCATTTCACCTGTAGGTAGACATTTATTAAAGAACTGACTTGAAAGTGATCATAGTCATGGAAAATTAAAAGTGTTTATACAATGCAGACCCCTAATTTTTATGGGTAAAAGCACTAAAAAGCCTTGGAGGCTAATGGCAATCCTGGGAGACAAGAAATCATTTTTTTTTACTCCCATTTCTGTGCTCAACAAATCTACTTAGAATTTCAATAATCACTGTTAGCCCAGTATCCTGACAGTGGAAGGGTAAGTTTTTGTGGAACTAAAACAACTTCCCAAGAGATTGATATAATTTATTTTAAAACATCTCAGTTAATATCAAACCTGCTTATAAATAAAATGATATCACTATCACTAGAGCAAACAGGCAACCTACAGAATGGAAGAAAATATTCCCATGTTACATATCTGATAAAGGGCTGATAGCCAGAATCTATATAGAACTCAGGAAGATCAGTAAGAAAAAAATCAAACAACCCTATCAAAAAGTGGGCAAAGGACATGAACAGAAACTTTTGAAAAGAAGATAGACCAATGCCCAACAAACATATGAAAAGACACTCAACATCACTAATCATCAGAGAAATGCAAATCAAAACTACAATGAGATATCACTTATCTCCAGTGAGAATGGCTTTTATCAAAAAGTCCCAACACAATAAATGTTGGCATGGATGTGGAGAGATGGGAACACTCATACATTGCTGGTGGGACTGCAAACTAGTACAGCCTCTATGGAAAGCAATATGGAGATACCTCAAAGAGCTGCAAGTAGAAATACCATTTGATCCAGCAATCCCATTACTGGGCATCTATCAAAAGGAAAATACAGTCTATAATAAAGACAGTCTATAATAAAGGGAACAGTAGAGAGTGAACTATTATTTCAGGGAGCATAGGGGTGGGCAATGAGAAGGTAGGTGGTGCTAACCAAACTGTCTTGGAGTTTGTAATGAGGACTGTTTTTGCTAGATTTTTTTTTTCTGTTTGTTTTTTAATTTGTTTTGTTTTGTTTTGTTTTGTTTTGTTTTTTGGCATAAGCAAAGCATGAGAAAAAAATTTTAGTACCATTAGCTATGGTTATTGATTTATAAGTTTCCAATATAAATGATTTGATTTTCATAAAATTCATTGGTTGCTTACAAATGGCATAAATGTCTTGGTTGTTTGACATCAGTAGATGGAACCTTCTTTTGAGAAGAAATTGCTAAGCTTATTCAGTCACAAAATTTCTTCGGTAGTTTATAAGTCCCCATGGACCAGATGGAAATTTCAAGTAAAATTTTAGATTGCCTTTAAAAATGTTTTCTCTTACTATATTATTCTAAAATAGAAGAGAGTTTAAAAACATCAGGAAAAAACTAGTAAAAATGCCATAGAGAGTATGATTCATTTTTCTTTTTCCTTAACAACTTCCAAGTATAGTATTTCATTCTGGCTCTGATTTTAGTCAAGCTTTTTGCTATATAAAAGATTTTATTCCTAATTTAAATGGCAAGCAAATCTTCAGTGGACTCTGATTTTTGTAGGTCAGCAACTTTGTCAATGATATTTCTCAAAATAATTTATTGACAATAAAAATTAAATACTGAGACAAATATAATATTTAATGAAATGTTACTTGGATATATTTTGCATTTCTCATTTCCCCAGTGCCAATATGAGAGATGGTCATAATTTTTAAATATCTTTTCTAATATTGTCTTAGATAGCTTGATATGGTAATATATTCTTCCTTGATACAAATACTGTTTCTCTCATGTACTTGCTGAGTCACTAGGTCTAATCTTCTAAATGTTATTGTCCTGATTCTTCTCCTTTAAATAGGAAGCATGATAATAATATCTAACAACTCTGTTGTAGCAGTTAAAATAATCAATATGAAAATATGCATAAATGATAATATACTGCATACTTTAAATATTAGGAAGTTGAAATATATTTACTGATATTTTAACATTTGTAAAACTTTTAAAAAATGTGATATACTGCAAGTTAGAAAGCCCTCCTATTTCTTTAGAAATCTAATTGCTTTGAAGAGAATCTTCCTAAGGTAGGGCTTAAATCGTTACATAAAATCAAGTTAAGAAAACGTCAGAAGAGACAATGTTGCCAAGAAAAAATCATGAAAGGAGATAAAATCACATGTTAGAAGTATTTTTGCTTGAAGGCCCTACATGAAAAACTATGATATATAGATAGGAAAGATTAATCTAGCAAAGGGAAATGTAAAATGGTATGAGAAGGATATGGACAATCCCAGAACAAGGCAGTATTTGAAATGGTCAAGAATCACTTGGAAATCAAATAAAAATTCACCTTCCTTTGGTACCATTTCCATATATTCTGATTCAAATTTGGGGACAAAGATGCTTTTAAGTAAGCATCTCAGGCAATTCTGCTGGAGGTCGTATATATACGCTATCAGTATACATTATTTTAGGGCTTTTCATGATGTATTCAATTCTGATTGTTACTTCTTATATTCAGGAAATACTAACATAAGAAAAGTGATTAACTTTTAATAGACCATATATTTAGGTTAATGACTTCTCTGGTTAAAGCACTCCACAAAAATATAATTAGAAATAACTGAAAGAAGGGAAATATTTCTTTTTCTCATTTGAGAATATTTCATTTATCATAATGTTTTCTTGTGTTTTTTTTTTGTTTTGTTTTTACAATGTATAGAAAATGGAGATTGGATTGGACTTACGTAATAATAAACTAAAATGAAAAAATTAAGCTATTAAAGACTTAAACAATGAAATAATGGAAAATAGTGTATAGATTCTGCATGATGACATAAGAAGTCTATATACAGATTTGAATAGCCAAGAAAGTCTACGTGACTTTCCCTATGTTCATATGAATCACTAGAGGGCAACATATACTACACCTTTAACAGTCACATATCACAGTCAGAATTGTTTGTAGACCCAGAGGAGTGAAAGCAAAGACAAAAACAGGCAGAAGTCAGAAAGATAAAAGCTGCAGCTATAATTACTGCTAAAATCATTAGTTAATTTAGTTAACTGCATGGAACCATCAGTGGCCAGATATTTTAGTAGGAAAGCCTACTGAGTGAAGCCTTAAGGTTTTTCTCTTAAATTACTTTTTAAAAAATTAAGTAGACATGGTCATTGTTCCCTGAAAGTCATGCACACAATCATGCAAAATATAAAATGGAAATTCATGAAAAATGCGGTCCTCTTTGTCATTATTTTTTAATCTTTCAAGCATATGTATCAATTTCAGAAGGTCAGCACGGTTGCTTTTTTTCTGTGCAAAGTGCTCCACCAATGTTGCCTGGGTTTTTTTCTTTACATTGTTTTACATGGGCTCAGCTCATCACTGATTAGGTTTAAAAAATAGGAAGAAAGCTTCCAGTGGGGAAGGAGCCAGTAATTTATCATCTCTTCAATCAGAATCAAAGGAAAAGAAAACAACATTTTAGGAATTGCAGTTCGGATTTTTATAATTAATAAATAATTTTATGTCTACACACTATTTTTGTGGTGTGTGTGTTCTAATTATAAAATGCTATGAATCCATATTGGGATAAAGTTGGTTACAGTAATGAATGATTAAATTAAAAACTAAATGAATTTAATGGATGCATTTTCTGTCCCCCAAAGATTAAAAAACCAACAAAAAAACATGAAGACTGAAACAGGGAATGGATATAAGATGTGGAGGCAGAGAAACTAAACTTAATAAAAATATAAGTCCATGTTTTAAATGGTAACATTTCATTTTAGAAGAAGAAACTTTTATTTTTTAATTATTACATTATATATGTTCTAATTTGCTGTCTCAAATACAGCAGATGGATAATTATAATTACCATCATCATATACATTTTCTCCATGAGTAAACTGAGATTTTTAGGGTAGTTATTTAGTGGTAGAGCACTGAGTTCGGAGCCTGCAATCTTAAGTATTGTGCTTTTCTGCCTTCCACAGATAAAGGATACCTCAGTAAGAGAATAATAAAACATTTGGACTTCTAGCCAGAAAATAGGCATGCTTTTCATATTCATTCAGAGTTGGTAATACCCCTCTTATTTCATTGGTTTGAAAGTCTTCATAGGAACATTATCCAGGTCCACATTGCTTGTAAAATGTGTGGAAGAGTTGAAACATTTATATGTATCAAATTGATTTGGCTTATGTTAAAAACAGTAAACCAGGGTCTAATTTCAATCTAAGAAGCATATGAGCATAATTTAGAATTGAGGAATAAATGCTAAAGTAAATCTATTCCATGCATTTGAGGGAAACAGTGGAGGACTTTAAAGAAAGTTGTTCCTTCCCCACAAGGTAATGGTAGAATTATGCATCTTCCATCCATTCACTTAGTACTGTGTAAACAATTCTTTCTGTAGGTATTTATGGAGCTAGAGAAAACAAGGCCTTATTCCAGCCTTGAAGAAATTGAATAATGGTCTCTTCTTTATCTCTGACTCAGTAGCCTAGAATTGCACATCCCCTGTTGAGAGTTAACCCACTGAGCATGAAATATATTGAGTGAAAAACACAAACACCAAAAAAACTTTGAGATACTGGTGGACCTTCTGTGGTGTGTCTAATTTTAATGCTTTATTCCTTAATTTTGACTTTCTAGAAATTCAGAATTTATCAAACTTTAATCTACTGTACAAATATTTCATTATGTTAATATACTTAAATAGATTAGTGTTGTCAATAATTTTTTCTCCTTATATTTAAACATTCCATTTTTTATTTCTAGTTTTCAAAGAAGAAAGCATTTTCTTTCTTGCTCCCACATTTCATGTAATAGCACCCCTTCTAATAACTTTTATAGTACATTTTAGTCATTAAAATTATTTCTTTCAGCCTATTCATTTGCCACCCTGCAGTTGAGCTAGCACAGTTCTTTTCCTTATTATGATTATTCAACCTATAAAAATGCTTGGACTTTTTTTCTTTCCTAGTTTTTCTCTTTAAAATTAAGTTTGCAACTATGTTGGATACATATAAAAAATTAAAATAAAATGAATTTTAAGAAGATTGGCAGTAAATAAAACAATCACAACATAAATCCTAAGTGTCCCAGGGTAACTGTGGTGCAAGAAAGTGAGAATTTGTCATCATGCTCATTTTCATTGAGAAAATTTGCTGTTTCTGGTTTTCAAACATTATCAATATATAATATAGGTTTAAGTCATATTCCTGCATTTAAAGTGTTTTTATCGTATTGAATATTTTTAAAGTGATGATGCATATGTTTGCATTTTATAGTAATAGTGGGCATTTGAGAGAAATGCTAAATGGATCAAATGAAGTAAAAAGATTAAAATAATAAGAATGCATTAAATATAAAACTTAAATATTGACATTTTTCACAAGATAATGAAAGAAAATACATGAGAAAAATGAAATTGACAAGGAGAAATTATGAATTAAGTAGAAGAAAATGTTTGCCTTTAGAAAAAGAAATGAAAGCTAATTAGGAAAGTGTAAAATCAAGAACTATGTGACAGAAGATACACTGATTAATTTTGATGTTTTTAAATCACTTAAAACTTCTTAACCTACAAGTATTGTAAAGCTCTGCTATGCAAAATCTACCAATTTTTCACTTTCCCGAAATGGAATAGTCCTTGAAATATTTCTTATGCCACTAGGGTGCCATTCAGTAAATTGCTTCTTCATAAGCACTAAATTGCACACTAATGTCTTGAGAAAGAAAGTCATCTACTCCCTCAGATAATAAATGTTATCTCATTAGTTCTAAAAACACACCTATGAGGATGGAAAATGAAAATGGGAAATATTTCTATTATTTTAGAAGTGAACAATTGAGAAACTGAGCATAGAGCATCAGAATTATCAATATTCCAAATTCCAGAGCTCTGAATATAAAATCTAATATTTGATTTACCAAATAAGGAATGTAAAATTCAGATAACTTTTTGTCTTCATTTGCAAAGCATGTACTATGTGCTGCGAGAAATTTATGACTTCAATAACCTTTATTCGATTTGTAATGGCATGAATTCTTTTTGTAGTAATGATGGACAAATGAGAGAAATGGTAAGTGGATAAAATGAGGCAGTCGCATACCATAATAAAAAGAGTAGGTGGAATGGATAAAGCTCAAATGTTCACATTTTCTTCAGCAGCGTAATATTAATCCTGAGGAAAAAAACACCAGTGAAGGAAACAAAAAGTAATTATGATTTTGGACAAATGTGTTTTTACAGAAGTGTCTTCTCTGTTTGTAATTTAAAATTCCTCCTGTCATTTTCTACTTTCTGGATATCTTTATTTTCTGCAACTTTTGAATAATTTCAGGGATTTTATGCTTTTTCATGAGTCTTTTTTACTGCTTATTTTGTGTTTTGTCTGTCTGGCAAGACAGAACGCAAGTAGGTAAGTCCTGGAGGGCATAGTGTTTAGACAAGCCCAGTGTTTCGCTGTGGAAGCAATGATGATACTGAGAGCCCTGCAGAAGCCTGGGCTGTCTTGGCCTCTTGGGCTTACTTAATTCTGTTGACCCTAATGCTCTGATTCCTGCTGACATAGCTTCATTTTAAGTCAATGTCAGTATTTTAAAGCAAAATTGTCTAGCACCATTTCCCCAAAGTTTTCCAGCTCTTTAGATTTGTGTAGACAATCAATTATCTCCAGTCTTCTACTTTCCTCCTCAGTGTCTCTGGTTGTTCTTCCTGGCTATCCGGACCCTGGGCCTCACCAATCCGTTTGACATGTCTTGACCTTTAAAGACTAGGATCCAGAGTCCCAATCTCCTTTCAACCAGGTAATGAATGACTAAGCCCTTACCAAAATCCCGGTATGAAAACATGTGTCAAGGGAGGTAAAGCTTAGCTTCACACACTAACAGTATCTAAGCTTAAGTACTCATTAAATCCAACTACTATTGCTTGTTTTCCCGGAACTAAGTGTAGGTGCTTGACAAATATCTAAAGAGGACATGAGGGGCTATTTCTAGACTGCCAGCTTGAAAGTACATTGCAGTCTTCTGGCTCTCTTTCGTTTTTTAAAACGTTACCATGCAGTCTCTGCAGGGCTCCTGGATACAATTATATCAGTGTCCCAGAAGTCAAGTTATGTCTTTCCTGTTCCAGTATAATCACTTTTCCTACCACTCATCTTGTTGATTTTAAAACGATAATAATACAGATTTAACTCCAGGGGAAAATCTTATTTGGAGAAATGTTCTATTAATAAATTTATGATGGAATATATAGATTCACCATTTAATAGCCCTTATCTTAAAGCATTTACTAATAGAATATTTCAAAGAGGAACTTTAGCTGGTTAAGTTAGGATAATAAAAAGACATTCAAAAAGAAAAAAATAATGTTATTGTGAAAAAAAAAAACTGTAGTAATTGTGGTATAAGTACTTTTTCCTTTGAGACCTGAAAATGTGTGGTAATGACTGTATTCACTGGTACGCTGGTTCCTTTACCTAAACGATTTATTACAGTTATATCATTGCTGGTTAGAGATGACCTTGACCTGCTGACATATTTTCAGTGATTGGTGCCAGAACTGTTGACATTTTCTGTTTTTCCTCTCTGTGACTTGACTTGGTCTCTGCAATTCTTTGCCAATCCAGCCTTTTCTCTTTTCAGCAATCACTTGAAAGGTGTTGTTATTGCCTACTTTGATTTTACTCTTGAATGGCTCTTGAACTTGGAGGATGTGAAAGGAGGGTAAAAAGACAGCTAACTATTCCGAACCCCGACTAAATAACTTCAGATAGTCAATATTTTAGTCTGTTCCCACTGTTACAACAAAATACCTCAGACTGGGTAATTTTTAAAGAGTATAAATTTATTGCTTATAGTTCTGGAGGTTGGAAGTCCAAGATGAAGGTGCCAACATACTCAGTATCTGGGGAGGGCTTGCTCTGCTTGGAAGATGGCACCTCTTGCTGGGTCCTCACATGCGGCAAGGTTCAAGGCGGCTCCCTGCAATCTTTTTTATAAGGGCACTACTCTCATTCATGAGGGGAGAGCCCTCATAACCTAATCACCTTCCAAAAGCCCTACCTCTTAATATCACCAAAATGATTAAGTTTCAAGGTGAATTTTAGAGGGACGCACACACATTCAGACCATAGCAGTCAATTTTATGGTTGAATAATAGAGTATCATATTCTCAGAATTCCGCATCAGAACAGGAGCTCTGCTGCTGTCTTTACCTGATGGCTGACAAATGTTTAGCTTAGAAATTACTCATTCAATCAGAATTTCATTGACATTGATCAGATGAAGCCAATGCGAACTTATCATTTCTCTGTATTTAATAGCAGCTTCTTTTCTTTGGAAACATTTAATGGGATCATATTATAACAGTACCTCCTTTTGAGGAAGGCATGATTATGTAGTGGTAGAAACAAAGGCTTCAAAGTTAAGAAAAATTTGAGCTCAGTTTCCTTCCCACGTATGTACTCCAAGAAGCAGAGTCAAGACGTGAGAAGACGTGCAGAAGACTTGCTGAGGGGATGCCTGTGAAACATAAATGGGCAGGGAGAGCCTTCAGTTCATATTTCAGGTCTGATACATGTGCGAGGAGGGAAGAAAAAATGGTTAGGAAGTTTTAGGCTGTGGCACCATTCCAAAGAAACTTTTGGTAAGGCTTCTTCTGAGGAGTCTTTGAACCAAAGTTGCCTGTTAGAGGATTCCTATGTAACGCAGGAACAGGCCTACATGTCCTCAGTCTGTTCAGTTATTGACTGGGGGAAACTGGGGAGAAGTGAGGCACCAGTGGGAACATGGTGGTTGACCTGGTGGGGCAGTTAGTCAGCACGTGTTCCCAGAGCAGTAGTGTATATTTGCATAGCTCCAAATTACTATAATATCTTTATGTTTGCAATCAAAATATTGAGTTGTCTAAAAATAATCTATGCTTTAAATATCTTTGCTTCTCTTAAGATTTCAAGTTTCCCATGGGTAGGATTTATGGCATATAACTCTTTTCCAATGCCTTATAAAGAGGTTCTTTAGAAATATTTGGGATTAAGTCTACCAACTGAGCGTAAACCCAGATCAGGGGTGAAAATTTTACCCAGACTTCTTGAGATCTGAGTGGTGTAGGACGACCTGACAGAAAATATGGCCTTAGGTAGAAGAATATAGTCTCTGAAAAATTTGGTGTTTGTGAAAAAGTAATTTCAAAAGAGTAAAATCATAACCCTCATGCCCACTCATTTTTTATAGATGAAAGAATCAGTAAGAAGTTATAATTGGTTCAAAAAGTATCTGAGAGGCTAGCATATATTTATAAGAGTAGAAATTTGCTGAGTTAGATTCAAAACTGTAATCAGTCAAAACTGCAACTGTAATGTCCAAATAGTGATGAGTCTCAGGGTTTATGTGCATCTTTACTGTATAAAAGTCTACAAGTTTTTAATAGCAAGTATTTTCACTAAGTCTGGGATCTTTAATAATGAGTAAAACAGTAAGAATTATTTAATATATTGCCCTAGATTATTTTTGGATGGCTGTTGCCACCAAGTTTCTTCTAAGGGACATGACTCCTATATTTTTTGCCTTAGTTCCAAGTTTTAGATAAATTTTAAATCATATTGAAACTATGGGCTTAACAATTCAAATTGTTATATTGATGGTATAAAGAAGTCTAGAAAGCCATTGGACTTTAACCATCTCAAATTTATTTTAAATGTATGTAACAATATTATCTTCTCTCATCCTCAGAAATGGCTTATCTATTTATGATCCTTGTTTTGATGATTAATATATGTATATAGAAGTTCTTATATATGTGAAGGTCATAACATGGTGCTTGACACACAGATAAAATACCCAAGAAATGTTATGAATTAAAACTAACTTTCATGGTGAGCCTAGTTGGAGTTTTTCTTTAAGCTTACAGAGAGCATAATACAAATCATTGTCCTAGATGCACTATCATTGGAATCCATTTTTAAAACCTAAGTTTAATATTTCTGAAAACATATCATCTGAATACCCTGTGAAAGCACTTGTCAACCATAAAATCATAATAGTCAAACAATCTCCCAACAAGAACCTGTTAGCTTGTAGGAGTGATTAGGAAATTATTTAAAGTTATTCTAACAGTTTCTGTATGTCAATTAGACTATAGAAGGTGATGTGTTATTTGTTATCATCTTCACTTTTATTGGGGAGCAATTGAATATTATAATATTCGGTTAGAATATTTTGAGTCATAACATTGAGAAGAGAAATATACTCAAAGTATGTGGAAAATGTATAAATAATTCCTATACATAGGGAAATAGGAATCAAATCACTGAGCATGCAACTGTGTGCCTGATAATATATTAATATTTTTAAGGTATGGCCATGTTGAATGTTATTTGCTTGATGACTTATAAGTAGTTTATTTTTAGTTGATATTCTGCAGTTTGTTGCTGTGGGATGAGACACATTGTGGAAAGTTGAGCATACCTGCAATGATGGGGATCAGTATGTGAAGTATATATTTGACCCTTCGAAGATGTTTACTGATAGGAAAGGATGAGTAACTGGTTTTAACTGTATGGTGAAGGCCACATGGTTCTAATTCCATCAAGTCCTGAGTTGAAGAGCAATCCCTCTGTTGCCCACTCTCCCCATGCCACCTACAGTTCAGGTTTTTTCTTTTCGTTTCTTTTTTTTTTTTTTTTTGAGACAGGATCTCATGCTGTTGCCTGGGCTAGAGCACATTGGTGCAATCGTAGCTCACGGAAACCTCAAACTCTTGGGATTAAGTGATCCTCCCACCTCAGCCGCCCAAGTAGCTGGGACTTCAGATGTGGGCCACCAGGCCCAGCTAATTTTTCTATTTTTCTTAGAGATAGGCTCTCAATATGTTGCTGAGGCTCGTCTCAAACTCCTAGCCTCAAGCAATCCTCCTGCCTCAGCCTCCCAGAGTGCTAGGATTACAGGCCTGAGCCACCCTGCCCACCCCCTGTTGAATTATGTTCATTCCTTTGTACATATTTGGTGCACATATATGTGTGTATGTATATATGTTGTATGTGTATATATGTACATATACACAGAGATAAATATATACACATTCTATCTAGATATACATTATATACATCATTTTTCCATATATTTCTGTCAAACTAGTAGGTATGAAATGATATTTCTTAATGGTTTTAATATGCATTACTCTGAGTACTAATTTAGGTTGAACACCTTTTCATATGTTTGGCCACTTGTCTTCTGTCTAATATCTCTTCATACTCTTCTACAGTTTTTCTACTGGGTTATTTACTTGTTATTGATTCATAGGAATTATTCATGTAAATTCTTTGATTTTATATGCTACAATCATATTTTTCCTGCTTGTGGTTTTACCTCTAGCTTTCTTTGAGGTATCTTTCAATCATGAATAATCAACAGGGGCAATATCATGAAGGGGCAAAATATGGTTCTTGTGAGGTGAAAAAAAATTTAGATATTATAGTGGTTTCTGGACATCCAAAATTCAATCCTGCAAGGCAAAGTCTTGTTTCTTACTAATTTCTATTGTTAGAGGGATAGTAAATTTTATTCTTAGGATGGTAATAATTAAAAAAAATTGATAAACACTGCTTTTGATTAATGAATTTTTCTAAATTTAAAATATTCAAATATATCAATTGTTATTTATGGTCAATAGAAACCTAATGGCATACAATATTATCCTGTATTATCTTTTATAACTTTTTAAGGCCTTGTCTTTATTTAAGTTTTGAATCCATTTGGAATCATTATTTTTTCATATGGTGTGAAGTGGGTATCCCTTTAAATTCTTTCTCCATGAATACCAAATTGGCCCAACCTCTTTATCAGATGGTTTCCTTTCCCCACTGATGCATAATGAGAGATTTGTCATAAATCATTTTTATATTTGAAGATGTGTTTCTGGTCTCTATTTCCTTTTATTAGTTACTGTGTCTATTCCTTTGACACTACCATATTGTCTTAATTACTATAATTAAAAAACAAAGGATTAATATTTTTTTAGGAAAACTATTTCAACTTTGTCCTTCTGTTTTAATATATGGCTCGTGAGCACTGTTCTTATATATACATCTTGTAATCGATTTGTTGATTTCCACAGAAGAAAACAAACATATTGAAATTTTGATTGGAAGTACATTGACTATATAAATCACTTTTGGGAGAACTTATATCTTGATGATATTGAAACGTCCCATTCAAGATCCTAGTGTCACTATGTCTTCTTTATAGTCAGCCAGTAAAGTTTTATGACTTGTCCCATAAAAGGTTTGCACATCATTATTTTAGATGTATCCCTTGATACTTTATATATTTTATTTTGCTATTGAAAATTTTTTTTTTCTATGCAGATAATCATACTATCTGCAAGTAAGGAGAATCTTGTTTCTCAAAATCCATATGTGAGGTGTGTGTGTATATGTGTGTACTATTTTTTGTCCAACTACAAGACTGTATTGGTCCTTCAGTCAATATTGGATAGAAGTGGTGATTGGTGAATTTCATTGTTCATATGATATACATTTCTATTGTGCTTACTATAAGCCAAGAAATGTTCTAAGCCTTATAATTTTAGCTAATTTAATTGTTAGAAATTCCTTGAGTTGGACATTATTATTATTTTCCTGATATTTAAAAGATGAGGAAAATAAAGCATGGAAAGTTTACTAAATTGTCTCAAGGTCACTCCATTAGTAAATGAGGACATAGGGCTCAAACTCAGGGCATCTAACCACTAAGTCCACTATTATAACAATGCTTCTACTTGTGCTTTATGTTAAAGGGAAATTGTTAGTATGATATCTTCTGTAAGCTTATGTAGATATAATTTATTAGGCCAGAGGAGTTCCATTCTATTTCAAATCTAAGTCTTTTTTTTCTTGCATATTGAATGTTGTTAAATGCCTTTCCTGTATCTAGTGAGATAACAACATGGTTTTCTTTTTTACCTGTGAATTACATTAATTGATTTTCTAATATAAACCATCCTGTTCTTTATTCCTGATCATATATTACATGGTCATAATCATTTTTAAACATTGTTAGATTCAGTTTACTAATATTTTATAGGATTTTTAAAAATATCTGTTTATAAATGAGCTTGTTCTCTATCCTTTTTATACTCTTACATGAAATCATGCTAGACTAAAAATGTACTGAACAGCATTCCCATTTTTAATATTTTTTAGAATAATGTGTAAAGGTTTTAAATTATTTATTTCTTAAATATCTGATAAAATTTTCCTACAAAGCCATCTTGGCCTAGTGTGTTCTTTGCAGGAAAATTTTGCAAAACAAATCCGATTACTTTCATATCAAGGTTTTCTGTTTCTTATATCAGTTTTGAAAAAAAATTTTTTTAACCTTATAAACAACAGAAATTTATTTCTCACAGTTCTAGAGGCTGGGAAGTTCAAGATCTAGAAGCTGGCAGATTTGGTGTCTGGTGCGGGCCTGTTTCCTGGTTCGTAGATGGCTCCTTCTTGCTATGTCCTCACGTAGTGGAAAAGCGCAAGAAAGCTCTCTGGGGCCTCTTTTTTAAGGTTGCTAATCCCATTCATAAGGGCTCTGCCTTCATGATCTAATCAAGTCCCTCGCCTCGTTCCAATGAATACTCCAAAGTTAGACTGATTCAAAAATGAATTACACATTGTGCAGACCTCTTTGAGCTAAAAAATGTCTTTGTGATGTCAGGGTCAAGGATACCTGTTACTTGTTTTTTTTAAACAAAAATCGTATAAAGGTAAACTATAAGGATTATTTAGTTTGTGAATTTTATGTCCTATAATAGCAGGTTCAATTTTTCTTTTCATGCACATATCAGAACAAGTACTATTAATGGTTAGTACAGCATTTTTTAAACTATGCTTCAAATTCCTGATCTGCGGGTTGATAATGGGTGTTATGTAACATAGTGCCTCATGATAAAATAATTTTGGGAAATGTTGGATTAAACGAAATTAAACATGTTTCTTTACTACAAGACTTCATTTACACTTTAATATTTTAATACTCATTCTAAAACTTTACAAAGGAACACATTTGACCTTATTTGATCAAAGATATTTTTACCTTAGATTACCTTGTATCTGTAATATCACAAACATATCATCAATACCTAGTTTCTGGACCATCAGTTAGCTTCCCAACTGGTAGGTTGAAGTGGGGAGCTAGAAATATAAAAATAATTATAAAAATGTATAATAAATGCAATAAGTATGAATATTTCCTTAGAATGTTCCAAGTTAAAATGAATACAGCTAATTGTCATATCAAAAGAATTCACATAGTTAATTCAATCATAGCAAACTATTATTTTATTTATTTATTTATTAATTTTTAGACAGGATCTTGCTCTATTGCTCAGGCTAGAGTGCAGTGGCATCATCATAGCTCACTGCAAACCTCAAACTCCTAGGCTCAAATGATTCTCCTGCCTCACCCTCCCGAGTAGCTGGGACTACAGGCACGTGCCACCACGTCTAGCTAATTTTTCTATTTTTGTGTGTAGCCAGGGTCTCACTGTTGCTTAGGCTGGTCTTGAACTTTTGGCCTCAAGAAATCCTCACATTTCGACCTCCCAAAGTGCTAGGATTACAGACATGAGTCACCGTGACCAGCTGCAAATTAGTATTATTAAGGGTTGCAATGCCTAGATTGTCTGAAGAAAAAATTCAAGTACTGGATTTCCACTCTCTGTCAGGAAGATGAGCCTGAGGCAGCTGGCTCAACTACATTGTTACATTTAGAAACCAGGTGTTTAGCCTAAGGGGAAAAGATATTGTGAGTGTGAATATGAAAGGTGTTTTATATGGGGGAAAGAGAAGATTTTTTTGGGGGGGGTGGCTCTAAGGGACCTATACATAGACTACATAATTAATAATGCTAAAAAAGACATTTATGAAAATGGAAGGATGGCTATTAATAATTATGTGAGCCTTTTTGATCATAGCCATTCTATAACAACAGGTGTGAGGTGACATCTCATTCAGTTTTCATTTATATATCTATGATGAGTGATTTTGAGCATTTTTTTCATATACTTATTGGCTATTTGTATGTCTTCTCTAAGATTGTTCATTCAGATCCTTTGCCCATTTTGTAATCACATAATTTATTTTATTACTATTGAGTTATTTGAAATCCTCACATATTTTGAATATTAACTGCTTATTAAAAAGATGAAAGATAATATGTTCTATAGAGGATGTGGAAAAAATGGAACTTTTATGTTGGTGGGAACGTAAATTAGTATAGTATATGGAAAACAGTATGGAACTACCAAATACTGCTATTGAGTATATATCCAAACAAATGAAATTAGTACATTGAAGCGATATCTGCGGTCCCATGTTCATTACAGCGTTACTCATGATAGCCAAAAAATGGAAACAACCTAAGTGCCCATCAAAAGATGCATGGGTAAAGAAAATGTGGTATATATAAATAATGGAATACTCTTCAACCTTAAAAAAGAAGGAAATCCTGTCATTTCCCACAACATGGATGCACCTGGAGGACATTATGTTACATAAAATAAATCAGTCAAAAAAACACAAATACTGCATGAATTCACTTATATGTGGAATTTTAAAAAGTCAAACCCATAGAAATAGAGAGGAGAATGGTGTTACCAAAAGCTTGAGGAAGGAAGTTAGGGAGATGTTGGTCATAGGACACAAAATTTCAGTTTAACAGGCAGAATAAGGTCAAGAGATCTATTGTATATCATGATGACTATAATTAATAACAATTTTGTTGTATACTTAAATTGCTAAGAGAGAAGATTAAAAAAACAATTATGTCAGGATAATAGGCAAAAATGAAGTTGTGCTTGCACTTGGTAATTTTCTTCCCAAGTAATAGAAGAAAATCAAAAAATAGTAATGTTGTAAATTTTAGTTGAGTCTTTTTTGTTGAAGATCCAGAGAAAAGATTGCTTCAGTAAGAGTTTATATATTTATTTTTTAGTATATCAAGATTTCAGAGGTAACTATAAGGTTCTTGAAGAATCAGAACACTTCACCTCAAAATATGTTGCTTTGGCATATTGAGTATTAAGAAAACAATCAGGTGCAAGAAGACCACTTTGATTCCCTTTCTTTTTCTTTTTTTTTTTTTAAAGACATGAGATGAAATTCCCATGTGAGAGTTGCCCTCCTTAAGCCAGGAGAAAAGCAGGTTTCTCACCTCAAGAACGGTACATTGAGACTGAGAGAATTCTATACAAAGAGACCTCATTAAAATCATTCTTATCTTCCTTTAGTCTCCTCATATATTTTAGATTTCTACAATTGCTTCTCTTTGTTCAACTTAGTATAAAAGAATTTAGATTTTGCCAGATTTTTGGGTCTTTATTTTCCTACAGGGGCTCCCATGTGGGTGTAAAACTCTATGTGCTTTTCTCCTGTTAATCTATTTTATGCCAAATTAATTCCCAGGCCCAGCTAGAGAGTCTAAGAGAGTAGAGGTAAAGTTTTTCCTCCCCTACAGTCCCTCAGTATTGTCAGCTTTCAGTCTTTGGAGAAAAAAAGATAACCTAGATAACCTTGGGAATGGCCATGACCTTTTAGATACAACACCAAAGATACAATCCATGAAAGAGATCACTGATAAGCTGGACTTCATTAAAATTAAAAACTTCTGCTCTGTGAAAGACACTGTCAAAAGAGGGAGAAGACAAGTTGCAGACTGGAAGAAAATATTTGTGAAAGGACACATCTGATAAGGGACTGTTATCTAAAATATACAAAGAAATATTAAAACCCAAGTGTAGAAAAGGAGCAGTTCAAAAAATGGGCCAAAGACCTTAAGAGACACTTCACTAAATAAGATATACAGATGGCAAAAACCCCACAAAAACATTATAAAAAGATGCTGCACATCATATGTCTTCAGGGAAATGCAACTTAAAACAATGAGATCCTATTATACACCACTTAGAATGACCAAAATTCAAAAAACACTGACAGCACCAAATGCTGACAAGTGTATGGAGCAACAGGAACTCTCATTCATTGTTGATGGGAATATCAAATGGTATAACCACTTTGGAAGACAGTTTGGATTCTTACAAACCAAACATACTCTTACCATACAATCTAGCAATCACACTCCTTGGTATTTACCCAGAGAAGTTACACTCACGTCCACATAACAACCTGCACCCAGATGTTTATGGCCACTTTATTTATAATTACCAAAATTTTGAAGCAACAACAATGTCCTTCAGTATGCAAATGGATAAACTGTGATATATCTAGACAGTTAAATATTATTCAGTGTTAATAAGAAATGAGCCATTAAGCCATGAAAGGACATGGAGGAAATTTAAATGCATATTACTAAGTGAAAGAAGCCAATTGACAAGGCTAATGTTGTATTTTTCCAATTCCATGACATTCTGGGAAAGGTGAAACTACAGAAATAGGAAAAAGATCTGTGGTTGCCAGTGGGTGGCAGAGAAGAATGAATAGGCAGATTATAGAGGATTTTTAGGATAGTGAAAATGGTCTGTATAGTCTATTAAATATAAGTATGGCTATATGTAATTATACATTTATCTAAACCCATAGAATGTATAACATCAAGAGTGAATGCTAATGTGCACTGTAGACTTTGGGTGATTAGGATCTTTCAATATAGGTTTATCAATTGTAACAAATGTGCCACTCAGGTGGGGTGTATTGATGATGGGAGAGACTATACATGTGTGGGGTGAGGGGGTGTATGAGAACTCTCTGTATTTCATGCTCAATTTTGCTGTGACCCTGAAACTGATGTAAAATATAATCCCACTACTGGGTATCTCCCCAAAGGAAATCATTACATCAAAAAGACACCTGAACTTGTATATTTATCACAGCACAATTCACAATCACAAAGATATGGAATCAACTTAAGTGCCCATGAACTAAGTGGATAAAGAAATGTGGAGATTTTATACACACACACACACACACACACACATACACACACACACACACACACACACACACACCATGGAGTACTGTACAGCATAAGAAAGAATGAAATGATGTCTTTTGTAGCAGCTTGGATGGAACTGGAGGCCATTGTCCTAAGTGAAGTGACTTAGGAACAGAAAAATAATGCCATATGTTTTCACTTATAAGCAGGAGCAAAACTTTGGCTACACAAGAACATACATATTGGCATAATGGATATTGGAGACTCATATAAAGGGAGAGTGGGAGGGGGTGAGGGATGAAAAATTACCTGTGGGGTATGATGTACTCTTTGGGTGATGGGTACCAAAGGCCAGACTTCACTACTATGCAATATATGTATATGTAACAGAATTCAGCTTGTACCACCTAATTCTATTAAAATAACAAAAAAGAAAAAATAAAGTCTTTAAATATGATAACAACAATGAAAATTAAAAAAAAAACACAAACAAAAAACCAAAATAAATACACACATAAGTAGACACAATTCTTTATCAGACCACTTGTATATGTGACCCACTGGAAAAAGGGAGCTGTGGAAAGAGGATGGGAACTGAATGATTTATTAACTATATTCACAATATTCCTGTTCCAAGCTACTGCAGTATCTTTTATGTCATTTACAGAAGGGATACATTTGTAAAAACTTAAATTTCAGAGCAGTATATTTATAATTATCTTATTTTGTTTTACAATTCCATTATATGAACTGTAGATTCATGATTTGGGACTTTGTTCTGATATTTATCAAAACTATTCCATGGACTTTGTATGAGCTACACAATTTATTCCTCTAATTCAATCTGTGAAAGATACAATGAAGTGTAAGGGAGGGGTGTGAGGAAGAAAGGCAGATGGCATGAATGATGTCTCATTTTTCTAACAAAGAATATAACAAGGATGGAAAATAATACACCGTGAATCCATGGCAGTGACAAAGATTGTAATGAGAATTGGTATGAACATAACTGACTGTACTCTCATTACACTCTGCGTATTATAATCTTCTCAATCTTCTCAGAGGCTGAACCCATCCTCCACTGACTGATGAGTCTTCCATATAGCTCTACTTCAATTTGCTTTAAAAATATGTTTGATAAAAATGGGCCATTAGGAAAAGCAAGTAATAAAAATTCCAAAATTGATACTGGAGCTCAAATTCCAATGACTGATCAAGAAGAGATATTGTATATTATTTGCTGGTGTAAAATTATATTAGTTGGTGCTTTAATGAATGGCAATGTTTCAATCAAAAACTGTCTCTTTACCCTGCCAAATAAAGCCTGATGATTGTGGTGTCTGCAGCATGAGATGTAGAGAGGAGGCTGGATTAAAACAAAGAGAGAAGTTTATAAACAGCAACAGTCCCAGAAATTTTTTTAAAAACTATATTGTGATATTTTGTTATAATAATATGTTAAATTATTTAGTGATAACCTCAAAAAATTTAAATGAAATTATAAAATTGTGATAAGTAATAACTTAAGCTATTATCTATATAGTAATATATACCATAAGCTAATTTTATAAGTTGGAACCAGCGTGAAGTTATTTTCTGCAAAAAAATGTGGCACAGACTGTGTTAGTACTGAGTCCTTATAAATTTTGAAATATACTGTTGTTTTTGAAAAAAATAAAACAACAGTGATGACAATAACTAATAAGTGTTAGTTTCAATAAATTCCTTGACTAATAAAATGTTTTAGATGACATCACCAAATATATTTTAGAATAAAATACTTCGAGCATTACTAAGCTAGGAGCAAAGCTTTTATATATTATCCAGCATTGTCCTAATGGTTCAACTCATGAAATAAGTCAAGAAAAACAAAGGAAATAGTACTGGCAATGTAGTCACAAAAATAGCATTATTTTAAGGAAACTTAATTTGAATACAGAAAATCAAATTAACTGGAATAGAACTAATATTTCAGAGATTTTCCCACATATAGATACAGGGATTAATATCTTTCCTAAATCCTAGTAATAAAAAATTAAAATATAAAAATAAGTTATCCACAATATCAACAAAACTATAAACCAAAAGGAATTGACAAACTATGTAAAATAATTGTAAGGTGGCACTTAGGAGTGCCTTACAAGGCTCAAATGAACATTTCCAGCTGAAAGTTTTGATTAATATTCCAACAGAATACTGGAAACCTTTGGCAAATTATTTCTGTACCTCGTATGGTAGAACAACTGTTGAAAAGTAGCCAATAAAAATTTAAATACCACCTGCTATACTAGATATGAAACAAACTACAATGACTAAAGTAGGATATTATAATAAACAAACTGATAAACAAATTAGATCTAAATATAAATTGTGCATATATGAATGTTTGATATATCATAAACTTGTGTTCCAAAGCCGTAGAAATATAATTATTCAAAAAATTGCTTTAATATAATTTGGTATCCATATGGAAAATACCATAAATATTCATCTTACATTAATCATAATACATTTCATATGTATGTTCAGTCTAAATATATCTAAAATTATAAGTGAGCTAGAATAAAATACAGCAGCAGATATTTCATATTGAGGTAGAGTATTAGAGTTGAATTTTCTGTATGACAAGGACACTATTAATAAGGCAAAAAACATTGAAAAATGCAAAATTGTGACACCACATTTATCACCTAACCGTTTAGCAAAAGGTTAAAAGATTGATAATCATGTTGGTGAGAATGCATGGGAATAGGAAAACTGGTATATTGCTAATTGCAATGCAAACAATTTTTAGTTTAAGTGTAAATTGAAAACTACATTTAACATTTTCCAACTTTTAACCTAGCAATGTAATTTGTAAAAATTTCTTTTACATATATATCATCCTAGAATACTCAGATGTCCATGAAGAATGGTAAAGTTCATGGTAAGGAGTAACAGAATGCAATTTTAGAACATAAGAGTAAATCTATGAGCAATGAAGTTTCTATATATTTGAAGGCTCTATAATATATTCTTAAGTGGATGGGAGAGGTTAGAAAGATATGGAAAAATGTAAAGAATTATTCCATTTTTTGAAATACATACAATTGATATAAAAATACACAATTCACTTTATTAATATATCGTTTTAGAAGTAAATATTTTATAATTTAAAAATAAAAACACATAGAAGAAAATTATATATAAAATATATCCATTCTCTTGGCTATCATCAGGGTACTTCCCTGCTCAAAATTCATTTTTGCTTTATCTACAAGTTAGGTCCCATATCTCTCACTCTGACTTGCAAGCCTTCATCTTTGGACCAATGTTATTAGATTTCTACCCATGTTACTACCAATTACCTCATGCCCCTTTAACATAAGTCTATTCTGTTGGATAAATGCATCATGGAAATCCATTCACCATGACTACGCTGGTGTTATTCCCATACCCTGGATTTATCTTCCTTTCTGTTTACCTTCAAAAATCTCCAGCATTCAGGGTAATTTCTAATGTCACCCCCTCTGTGAAGTTTTATCCAAGACCCCCAAGCAGAATTAATAGGATCCTTAGGCAAATTATGTAGCACAACAGTTTTGGTTTTCTCATTTATAAAATGGGAGGATTATGTTATCTAATGCCCAAATACATAATAGTTTCTGACACATAGCAGCCACTCAATGAATGCCAGTTATCAGTAACTATACTTGTTTGTGCCTCTGCAATACTTATTAAATTCTTTCATAATGGCAATTCTCATATTTAGTTAATTACTCTCTGTATCTTCCCTTGCAACATAAGAATACTTTGTGACTAATACAGTCTCCTACATAATTTGCCCTCAGTAAATATTGGTTGAATAAACAGATCATCATAGGGCATTAATTTTCATATTAACAAAAACTAGTGAGACGTGTATTAAATAATAGTAAAAAATTATAATTTGTATGTTAATATTTTTAAGATACTTAGGTGGGCAAATTACAGAAATGTATCCTTCCTTGGGAAGAGCAAGTGTTGGTTTATCTGCTACCACTTAAGTACATTAGAGAGGAGCCTAATTTTTTTAACCTGGGCCGGCCTCTCTGTGGTGCTATTCTTCCCAGGCACGCATAGCCATCAGGTTCCTGGTCTTTGGTAAAAGGATGTCAATTGTACTCCTTCTTGGCTTGACAGTAAAAGAATATAGCCCTCTACTTGATAAACAATATGAAATGCATTTCATATTGTTTATGAGAATATTTTTATGAGAAAGGTATTTTTATGAGGAAAAAACACAAAGTATTTTTATGAAAAACCCTCAAATTTACTTGTATTTTGTACTAAACCACACTTGCTCTGGTTTGAGTGTGTCTCATCTAAAACTCAGGTGTGGCAAATGTGGTGGTATTAACAGGTGGGGCCTTTAAGATATTATTAGGCCATGAGGACTGCTCCCAGGTGAACAGGATTAAGGCCCTTACGAAAGAGGCTTCAGGCAGCGTTAGGCTGCTCTGCCCTTGTGCCCGCCAGCTTGTGAGGATGCAAGATTCCTCCCCTCTGGGGGATGCCACTCGCACCAAATAGCCGTTTCTGCCAGAAACTTGATATTGGACTTCGGAGACGCCAGGACGGTGAGCAAATAAATATCTATTCTTTATAAATTACCCTGTCTTAGGTAATCTGCTATAGCAGCACAAAATGGACTAAGATACTTACACATCACACCTGAATATATAGTACAAGCTAATAAGAAATGAGTTATAGCAAATTGTCTAGGACAGTGGCCCCCAACGTTTTTAGCACCAGGGACCAGTTTCATGGAAGACAATTTTCCCACCGACTGGGGATGTGGGAGTGGGGTTTTGTGGTGGTGGCAGGGGGAGCTGGGGGGCTGTGGTGCAGCACAGGTGGTGATGAACAGCCCGTTTCCAAACAGGCCACAGGCCAGTACGGGCTGCAGCCTGGGGACTGTAAAAAACCACAGGTCTAGGAGCTATGCAGTCAGTCCTTTAATACTCTACAATATATTCCAGGATTTAACCTGAATATCAGATAGTTGCAAAACTGAACCATAATCTTTGTCCCTGGGACCCTTTATTCCTCTGCCTTCCCCCAGAATACAATTGCTTTTGGATTGTACTTTAGCATACATAATACATCGGCCTGCACTGAGATGTCATAAAAGAAATAGCCCTATGTCTCCTCTTGCTACAGTCACTGTGAAGATCTTTCTGAGGCTCTTCATTACACTTATGTTTATTACATTCATGTTTTCTGAGAATGCAAAAGAGTAATTTCTTAGGAGCCAGGGCATGGGATTAGTCATGCTTCACTTGAGTAGCTAATATATTTGTAATTTTATATAGAGTCTAAATCAATAAACTATATGCTTTTTTGTTGGTCACAAAAAGCTCAGAGCCAAGTTTTGATCCTTGTGAAGGATTTTAAAAAATACATTTTGTCTGTAAACCTCGTTTTATGTTTTAATATATTTGCTGTAACAGTTTTACTTTCAGATATTTTCTTGTTATGAGTATGTGATTATTTGAGGTGAATTAAATCCTTTTTGCAGGTCATATTCACTAATATAATCTTGCCACATAGGCATACATGTCAGTATTCATTAAATTTTGGTAGGCCTGGAGCTTCTTGGTAAAATAACAGACTTGGGATTTTTAAAAAAATTCAGCATCGAGACTGGTCTCCAAGAGAGTTTTATAATGTCTGTTGCGTCCTATAGCTCATGCAGATGAATGCAGATATCTTTAATCTCTGCAGACAGTAGGATGAAAGTGAGTTCTGTGACTGAAGCACAACATAGGCAGAAGTGAAGACATGGCAGATGTTAATTTCATAAGATTTTTCTTTTTTTGCTAATACCTGACTTGGATAATACAAATCAGGACATGTTGGTGAGGGGCTGGCTTACTGCTTTTATTCACACTTGTTCAGGGAGAGCACAGAAAATACCCTTCAGCGTGGCCGCTCTGGACCCAAGAGGAGGAAAAATGGAAGCTTTTTTAGGAGGAGGAGGACTCGCTGGAGTCCAAGATGTGAAGAACTCTTGGTGGTCGGCTGGCTGGCTGGCCAGCGGGCCCCACACCTGCACTTGAGTGCCTCGGGGCTTGCTTGTTACTAAGGCACAGAAGAAGCGTGACTCTATTAAGTGAAGTATCCCAAGAATGGAGAAATAAGCACCACATGTACTCACCAGCAAATTGGTTTCCCTGATCATCACCTGGGTGCACATTTGGGAATAACACCAATTGGGTATCCGACAGAGGTGGGGGGCGGGGGGAGGGGATGGGTGTATACCTACGTGATGAGTGCATTGCACACTATCTGGGGAATGGATACCCTTGAAGCTCTGACCCCGGGGTGCGGGGGGATGGGGGGGCATGGGCAATATATATAACCTGAATTTTGTACCCCCATAATAAGCTGAAATAAAATAAAGAAAAAAAGCGTCACTTCTCACCATCTCCTGGCTTGTATGGAGCCGGGAGCAAGGCAGAGTGCTGGAAGCCTTGATTTCTTCTATGCTTGACCTTGAACTATGCCATTTGTAAGACTTCAGTCAGCCCGTGGACACTGGGGCAAATCATTGTGGTGGTGGATGAAAAGCCGGGAGGCCTATAGTTATAGGAAAACAGTACCCTTAAAGGTGCAATGCTGTCCTTTTGGATGAAAGGAAAGAAATATGGGAGAACTAGGATTTTGGGGAAAAAAACTTGCTGAGGGGTGAATCTTTAAGAGGTAATCACTGCAGAATCAGGGTTGCAGCGATACTATTGCAAGCAAGTCTGAATGCCTAGTTTTACTGTAATTTGGCTTTCCAATTTGAATAGGTAACCCCCTAGAGACTGACTGAATTGTTATGCATGTGTCAATCAATGGGAGGTGTGCATTCTCTAGAAGTAGTTTTAGGCTGTTTGGGTTTTTTTTTTTTTTTTTTCCCCTTAAAATGCAGCCTGTTTAGGCACTGTCATGTGGTGTGAAAGATTTAAATGTAGCAACGCTAAAGAGTAACAGTTTGGGGATAAGGAGCAGGGACATTAAGGGGGTGGTGAAGACTCAAATGTCGAACCAGTTAAGTTTTGTTGTTGTTATTGTTAGCTGTTGAAATCTGAATGGTTTATAAAGTGAACTAGCTGGTTTAATGCAGCTGGCGTTCTGGGCAGGCAGAACATATTCTTACTGTAAATGCTATTTGCTGCTTCCAAAGGTGAGGATTCTTAAGCAGACATGTTCTATATGGTCTGTATTTTAGGATCTGGTGCCCAGCCTATATCCGAGCTTATCTACCTGGCTCAGCTACCTACCCTTCTCGTGGGAAAATGTAATCCGCTGTTTAACAAGGCTCACCCTCTCCACCCTGCCCTAGCGACCTTTTGTGGATGTGCTGTTAAGATTGTTTTGCTCAATAGCAAGGTGGTAGCTCTGCTTTCATTTTAAGAAAGTGGAGGCTGAGGGCATTGTATCAATACTGCTTCAACTCCAAGAATTTTTCCTTCTAAAATTAAAGGAAAGATCTTGTTATTGATTAACCATTTTCTTATGCCTTGCTATTGACATATTCATGCTCTTTCTGTGTCTAGTGGCTGAAAATGTTTGCATTTTTTTATTCGACTAATGGTGTGATTTTTGTTTCCATATTATTGACTTGTAATGTTTTAAAATGTATTTTATTAAATTTGGACTGGATGTATGTCTAGCAATACAAGGTACTTTCTAAACTATTAAGGGAGGGGTTGTATCCTCATGTTGAGATAAGATGATGGTCGTTAAAATTTTGCAATTTTTTTTTCTGGCCTGCAGGGATATTTTGTGTTCATGTGTCCAAAAAAGGAATAAATTGGCATTCTTGTGCCTAAATAAATAAATAAATAAATTCAGCATCGACGACACCATTGTCAAAAAGCTACATACACAAAAAAATTCAAGCCAGTATATGAGATGTAATCCTACAGTTCTAATAAAGGTTCTTCCATTATTTGATTCCCGCCCCCTAAAAAGAGATAATTTTAAAGACCATAGTCAAACATTCCTTACTGTAAAATGGAATACTGAATTTTCATAAATATTGTTTTATATTCTGATTTCTTTGTATAATACATATATTTTTATATCCACCCTGTAATTGTAAGATCCTTATTGGATGAGTTCACATTTTATTCTTCTCATCTCTTATATTGCACAGTACCATATGGACTATTTAATAAATGTTTATTTGGGCTGAAAATTCTAATGAACACTTTGATATCTCAAGTCCACACCATGGTTACAGCTAATTGGACAAGAGGTGACAATTGACAGAGGGGTCCTCTTCTGTTATCCCTGGAGGATGCGGAGTTTTGACTGAGAACAATTAGACTATTTTTCTGGAAATTTATAAGTAGGATGTGAAATTGATTTTGATAACTGAACTTTTAACATGATAAAGACTTAGGTGCTGATAACATTTTGTGGGAAATTATGAGTAAATTTATCTGGATTAGAAAAAGAAAAAATATAGCAATGGAAACAGGAAAAAAAAACTGACACTATGTAGCATACAAATAAGCATAACATGAAACAAAGTTATCCGAATTTCCAATGATGCTCTCTTCCTGGTTCCTATCCTTCTTGAGCTTTCTGGTGAAGTCCCGTTTGCTCAACTGTTATGAGTTTTTGTTCATTGCAAGGCTACTAAGACATAAGTGAAGTAAAGTAATTCAGGAAATATTGGTGATAGTTCTCCAGGCCAAATCTTTTCAGATCTACTTACATTCTTACTTAATTTATAAAAAAGACAAAAACAAGGACCTTTGCCCAATGAATTGAGTGAAACAGGTTTAACTCTAATTTCTGTCTTTTATTTAAAAACAAGTCAATTAGATTGAAAAAATCATTCATGTTTATTAATTTGTATGGCATGGTATCCCCAAAATACAAAAAAAAATGAAATTTATTTTCTTTTTTCTCTCACTTGAATAAGCATTGAGTTAATATAACAAAGCAATTATTGAAGTAACATAAAATTCAGTAACATATATCCCATGGAATTTGGGGAAAAAATTCCTTAGTGAAGTTTGATTCACTATATCTGGAGTAGCTAGACTTTCAGAAATTTCAGAAATACCTATATATCAATAATTAAATCAGTATGAAATATCTCAAAATGCAGAGTATTTTTATCAGCTCTGCTTAGGGGTAGATTCAGGATTTTAAAACTTCAGGCTTCTTAAGTAGCTGATGTGGTTTCATTTGTTGTTTTCTCTTGAACAAAAGCATTTAGTCCAGTACTCTCGTGAGATAAACAGATGATGGACTAAATGGATGCAAGGACTCCTTCCATACCTGTGGCAGACATGGTAGAGAATTGATTTTATTTATTGGCAAAAACAAAGTTGCTTTCACATTAATGGTAGACAGATATTTCCAAGAAATACACTTTGCTTTTAACCTTCTCACCACTGGCTGGCAGGTTGATTGCTCACTAGTCAAGGATAAAAATAGACTTAGTTGAAATCTTGGGGTTAGTCTTAAAGGAATTAATTCAACCTCATTAACATTTTTGTCTAAAGAGCCAACTCAGCTAATTTTGGAACTGTAATTAAACAAAGGTAAATTATTATTGATTTTATTGCATTCAAAAACTGTTGAAACCTTTCAAAAGACTATAGTCTGTTATCCTCTGTATGGTCACATTACCACAGTTAATTAGTATCTTAATTTATTTAATTGCAGAGAACAAAGTAGCCTAGAGGAGCCTTTCATAGAAGAGCTGACAATAAATTTCCCCAGAGACCCCTCATCTGTGAAGTAAGTACGTATCATATGGGCAAATATCCTTGTGTTGTCATTCAGGATGTGGAGTCTTTAATGGTCTATATGTAATTTTATGACATTGGTTGTGGACAGTAGACTCAAATTGTGAAATAGTACTTAAAAAGTTTCTTCCAGCTACAAATATTTATAAAGATATTTTATCTATCGTGAATTGATTTTTGTGAGGGGTGAGAGGTGTGAATCCTGTTTCAGTCTTCTACATGTAGGTATTCAATTTTCCCAGCACCGTTTATTGAATTAGAGGTTCTTTTCCCCAGTGTATGTTTTTGTCTGCTTTGTAAAAAATCAGATGGCTGTATGAGGATGGCTTTATAACTAGGATCTCAGTCATTTTCTATTGGTCTGTGTCTCTATTCTTGTGCCAGTACCATGCTGTTTTGGTTACTATAGCCTTGCGGTATAGCTTGACATCTGGTAAATTGATGTCTCTCAGTTTGTTCTTTTTGCTTAAGATTGCTTTTGCTATATGGGGTCTTCCCTATATGGGGTTCCATATGAAGTGTAGAATTATTTTTTCTAGATATGTGAAAAATGACGTTGGTATTTTAATAAGGATTGCATTAAATCTGTAGATCACTTTGCGTGGTATAGACATTTTAACAATATTGATTCTGCTAATCCATGAGCATGGTATCATTTTCCATCTGTTTACATCTTCTGGTATTTCCTTCCTTTACATTTAAAGTAATTATTAGTAGAAATAAGTTGTTTTTCCCGTGAATGTTCTGTGTCATGTTGATTCTAATCACTTTCCCTGTTTGCAAAGAAACAAAACAAAACATTGTACTTGAAGGCTATGAGTAGTTCGTTCACTGCTTTATTTATTCGGTAAATATTTATTGAGTGCCTGCTGTATACTAAACACTATTCTAGGCACCATTTTACAACAGAGGAAAACGGATATGGCCATTGCTTTTGTGGATCTGTTTATTCTAGGAAGGGAAACAGACAAAATTATAAACAAATTTTAAATACTAAGAAGATATTACTTTAAATCAGATTATTTTATGTCAGAATATAAGATTATTCAGGAACAATATTTCTTGGAAATTGCTAGTTAAGCTTCATACATAAAAGATGAAAAGTTATACTAGCAGATAAAGTTCTTGAGCAATGTGGGCAAATACCTTAATTTGGAATAGATTATTTGTTCTAAGACATTTCAGAAGGCCATTACTTTGTAATATAAAAAGTTAGAAGACTATGGCATGATAGTTCTGTAAGAAAGGCTAGAGCTACACCAAACAGAGAATGTTTGCATTTCTTCTAAGTGTAAGGGTACAAAAAAAAATCAAAGACTTTAAGCAGATGTGTATAATAAAATTTTCTTTAAAATTATCCATCTTATTAATATATAATGAGGGTAAGAAGAGGGCAAGAATGAAAGGATGACAATGAAGTTATCCAAGTATTTAGGGGGGATGATGGTGGCTTAAACTGGGTGGCGGGAGTAGCATTGGAAGTGATGAAAAGTAGATAAGAAACACGATTTGGAGGTTGAATAGACAGGACTTGGTGGATTGATTGTAGGGTATTAGGGAGAGAGGAATCAAGAATGCCTTCTAGGAGCTGAGTGCACATCAGCTGCAATTTTACTGAATAATGACTTTTAGTAGAATTAACTATACAAACAGCAATTTGTACACGTTGAAAATGGAATAGGGGATATTCACATAAACATCAAATTTCTCCTGAAAGCAAAGGAATATCTACTTTGACATGCGAGTTGTTGGCTTAGAAATCTAAAGGGAATACTTCCTTCCATTTAAAAGATTCTTCAAAGATTAATGAGAGATTTTCCTTTTTGCCCCTAAATGTTTCTATAATGTTTTGTTGGAAAAAAATTTAGACCTTATTGGCTTCAGACTTTTTTTTTCAAAAGGGTGTCATATTCTGATCCTCAAGGCCGTGTTTTGTATTGTTGTTGAGAAAACCGTGGTGGGAAGAATACCTGTAACAGACCTGGGGGTTGCTTCAGATAAGAAGTGGTTTCAGGAGCAATTAAAGCATTTAACTTATTTCATAGGTTTATAAACACTATGTGCTCCTAAACACTTGAAAATTTTAAAGGTTAAAAAAAAAAATCTAGCATCATTTTAGAAAAGTGCCTGCTTCTACTCACAATCCTCTTGTCACTTGAATAGCACTCAGTGTACTCAAAATTACAGCTATTACAGAAGAAATTGCAAGTTAAATATAGGGAAGTGTATAAACTATGTTTATCACCAGCACAGTGCTAACTACTACCCATGCCAGTATGACACCATCAGCAAAAATCAAAGACACCCTGACACTTGTGTCTCATTTGGTATTTTTGTTTTCACCTTTCATATCATAACTGTGGATTTAATATTTTAAGCAAATGTGTGTTTGTTTCTCAGCCTTCTTAGTATGTACTAAGCACCTGTTCATAGCATTCTGTTTCCTATGAAGAAAATTTTCTTGCATGAGCACAATACATGTTTTTTTTCTGGTGACACAAGATCAGACAGTTTACACTAGTTGACATTCTTCTGAGCTCTTCTTTTTTTTTCCAAAGAATAGTTTATACAGCTAGAAATTAGATCCTAATCTTCATTTGGTGATTTCTTTAGTATCACAGAATTGGACAGACTATCATTTATCTTCAATAGGGAATGTCCCTTCTCTTCATTCAATACTTTCTCAATACTGGAAAGAGTAACAAGGATAACGTAGATAAGTACAATGTACCAAAATGTGAAAAATTCTCAGACTCTTTTGAACAATATTTTTTAATTCTCTTTTTCATCAGTGTCTCATGAGAACTGTCAAAAAAGAAGACGATGTTGTTGAGTGACTTTCAGTTTCATTTGTTGTAGGTAAACGCTATCAGGGAAATGGCCTAAAGACAGGTAGCTGCAGAGTGAACCATAAGCCAAGCCTTATGGTATATAAATTGAAAAATTGGCCCTGTAATCCCAGTGAATTCACTGAAACTTTGGCAGTTAGTGATCAATTATAGCCATACATACAAATGCACATGACTCTAGGAAAGTAGCAAACTGGAGAACATTTAAACTTGCCTCTTCCACTAATCTACAGATATCCATTTTTTAAATTCTTTTAGATCACAGTTTATGCCACACTGATGGCTTCTCTAGTTAGCAAATTCTGTAAGCACAAACATCCTTCATATTTGCTTAGCAGTTTATTCTCATCAAGTAACCATGCCTGGCACAAAATAAATATTTTCTACTTAAATAATGAATCCCAATTTATAACTGTGGCTTCATTAATTATATTGTAGAAGATTCCTGTAATGTGTTTAACACCATAGCATAGACAGTCGAATTATTGCTTTTGTAATATGTTCTTATCTTTGTCACTTCATTATAGACTGGATCACTGAATTCATACTGACCCATCATACAATCTACTTATTTAGCATAAATTCTTAAGCATTAGATTATGTTGTTAGTTGTGAGAACTTGCACATGTAGTTTAAACTCTAAGCCTCAGGTTTATTTTTTTTATTAGTGAGGTTATCATTTTACTTTTGTCATTGTCTACCTTAGGGATTAGGTAAGGAAATTTGTATAAAAACATCAAAGTTCTTGGTACATTTTAAGTTCTCAGTGGATGTCGGGCATCATCATCATCATTGACACTAGTATTTCAGAATTAAACCACATTTTTAAGATGTTAATATTTAAGATGATGGTACTTTAAACTGGTCTTAAAGTTATTGGATTTCCCTTGGCTACAGAACACATGTATGTGTGACCCTACATTATCTCACAAACAGGCCGGAGAGACAGAGAATAGGGTGTAATGTGGCATGTTAATCACAGGAAAAGAGGAGTGAAAAGGTGATAGCAACAATGAATGTTTGTGTCTATTGTTTCTAATGTGCTTTAGGGGATTAAATATTTCAGGCTAAAACACTCTTGCTGAGATTCCCATGCCTCGTCTCATATTCCATAAAGCTCTTCAGGGAAAGTCACCTTGAGTGTTCTTACTGATAATCTTCAAATTGCCGTTTGCAGAAAATTGTGTAGCAGGCTTTTGAAACAGATTTTGCTGATGAGACACTCCTCAAGACCGACAACATGGTTAAAATATAACTAAGCCTATCTTCAGTGTCCTCCAAAAAGTGTTTGAGCCTGTTTTCCACAAGGTTATTTGGGAGGTTAAATTTGAATGTTGACCTGGAATTTATTTTTAATTTTTGGACTATCTGATCCTGCTAGTTCTTAACATAACAAAAGATACAATCTACATAACATGACAAAGAAAAATGTCATCTTCACAGTATATGAGATGAAGATTTATCGTGGTAAAAATACTTTTAAGAAAGATTTATGGAAATATTCAATTAAATTTAACTGGAAGGAGAGATGTACAAATGTGAAATAATATAGAAAATGTTCATGTAGCAAATTTTGGAATCAATCCTAATTTTCTATTTTCCAATATATTAATATAGTATTTGGAGAATCCCTCTCGCATGAAAAAATACTGTTTTTAGACTCACTTCCTACTTTGTAATCATCCCAAATCGAACCTGTTCATAGGATTGGCTTAATAATATTAAGTAATTATAAAAAATGAGTTGCTTTACTGGAAGGTATTAATTTAATATTCTTGGTATTTGAGCTATTATCAGGACAGTAATTTGAAAATCTCAGCATCCTTTATATTGATCATATAAATGTTAATAATGCTTTATGTTTAGTATGTATTATGTTTGAATTTTAATTATATCTACCATTATGGACATTATTTTTCTTGTAGAAATTGAGGGAAGAAATATAAAAATCTAATGCTCACTCAGAGAAAGTAAATTAAGATAATAGAAGAGACCATTGAGCTCTCAACCAACGAGACACACTCTCTGTTGTGTAACACCTTGACTGCCATATGAATTGCTTTTAACTCAGGCTAGTTTTGAGCCTGGGGCCTTGTGAGGCAAAACCCTGCAGTTGGTTCATGAAAATCTTGTTGATGTTCTTATTGTTACAATTAATATTGACAATTCAATTCTAAAAACGTGGATTGGTTGCATATAACTCAGGCACAGAAAACAATAAAAAATAACAAATTAGAAAGGATCATTTTGTTTTAATAAAACACTATGGCCCCAGAGAAAATTTTTTTTTCTAATATGGTAGTCAATGTGTTAATAATTTACACTTGGATCTGGGTCTCAGGAGTTGTGAAATTCAGGATGGTCTCTAATATTGACTTTTAATAGTACGGTGACTTTATTGGCCTTTGTCTGTGTCAACTCTCAGATTATTAATCTAATATCAGCTCTTAACAATTTCCATGAAATTGATTTGAGAAAGGACATGGTATTTTAAAATAGGATGTTATCAGAAAACATTTATGATAGGTTTTAAACATGTTTTTATATTTTACATTTTGATATGCAATTCTGATTCATTTCAAAGTACTGAAACAACTCTGTAATAAAGAGTGCAGAAATAGCCTAATTTCCTCCTGCACATGTTCAACAATTCTGTGCTTTATATATTTGAGTCTGTAACAACAAGACACTAACCTCTAAGGATCTTTCCTTTCTCAAAACGTGCCTGGATCAGTAAAATAGCACTGACAACTAAATGTTCAGATTTCAAAGGGATCCCTTGCAGAGTTATGTCGGAATGACTAAAGTGAGAGATATCAAGCTATGCTTCAGTTATCTTGAATCCTCAAAATGACTTTTTCTATTCATTGGATGCTAATCTTTATATTTCCTTCAATTTCAACCATTTTGGATAAAAATATTTAGAAATTTTTGACAAGATAGAGCAATAATAAGAATTCTTCTGTTGTATTAATAATAAACATATCCTCCAAAGTTATTAGTTATTAACTACCAACTATAGTTCTAAAGTTCTTTTGACCATTTCCTGAATATTGTTTTTCCTTTCCTGTTTTTAGATTTATCAGCCAACATTTCACATTTTGTCAGTTGCCTTGTCTAGCAGCTCATTTCTCAATTCTAATTTGACATTTTTGTTAATTTTATATTTTCATGCATTCAACAAGTATTTATTGAGCCATTAGTATAACATATGGGAGATATTGTCCATTGCCTGGAGTGGGTTGCAAGTGTCTGTGGGATCTTCTATGAGTAAGAACTTAAATTGATAACATGGATTTTTGGGGATGAGAAAATAAGTCTGTTTCCTAGATTGAAGAGTAGCCAGCAAGGTATTTTTCACAGAAAATGTTTCAATGTTCTTTTAAATGATATTGATGTTAATAATTTTATATTTAAATTAATAACTACTTACGAATTAATTCAGCAGTTCTCAAAGTAATCCCAGAGGACCTTCAAGATCATTTTAATGGCACCAAGTTGTAGTAACAGTTATTGTATTCTTCACTGCCACCCACTTGCAGGAAAAAAAAAAAAAAAGCTAGTTCTCATAAAGAATGTCCTTTATGAAGTACTACAAATTATTTTATTAAATCTCACCCTTAAGTTTGCTTCTTTATAATACTCTTAATGAAATGGAAAGGACACAGCAAAGCACCTCTACTGAGTAGCCAAGTACAAGGCTTATCTGGAGGAAAAGCACTTTTATATTAATAATTATTTAATTTGCAAGCTAAACTAGCCACTAGCCTCACAACTATCAAGGATTTCACAACCATCTGAAATATTATTTTCCAATTTCTATTAATTTCCATTTCTATGTAAGCTGGATGAGGCTAGATTTTCTTTACATACTTCAATCAAAAAATCACAGCCGAATGAATGCAGAAGCAAATATGAAAATTCAACTCTCTTAAGTTACACATAAAAGAGATTTTCCAAAACAATGCTACTCTTCTCACTGCCTTATTTTGTTCTGGAAAATATAGTACTTTTTTTTTTAAGTCAAAATATATTTATGTTAACGTGCACTGGTTTATTATATTTTCTTTTTTAAAATAAATGATTAAATGTTTTTTTAAAGTTCTTAGTTTTAATTTCTAATAAAGTAAGTATAGGTAGCTATAACCAACAAAGGTAAAAGTTCTTGTGGGCTCTGAATAACTTTTAGGGGTCTTATGGTGTTCTAATTATATCAAACCATATAATTGATAAAAATAATGTCTACTTCTTTCATCTATCTGAGTTAACAAACTAGCATTGACTTTGTAGTGTTTTTCCTTTTCCTAGCAATATGCTTTCACTTTATCAGGGAGGTAAAATCATACTTCTTTTAGACAAATGTTCAAGAATCTGTGAAGTGTGAATTGTCCGTTTATTCACTCAAATATTTATTGCTTGTCTATAATGTGTCAGGCTGGGTCCCAGGTGTTAAAACGTCCAGTGAAGCTTATCCGATCATCTTTCAGCTTTACTCAGGTGTTTTTTTGTACTGCTTGTTACCTGTAGTCTACATACCTGTTTCGTATCTCTCCATTGGGCACTAGTGAGCTGAAGTCATCAGCACTGACTCCAATACTTGGCAAAGTGTAGATATGCAGTAAATGTTTCTTGAAATTATATGATCGCTATAGTTTCTCACTTTCCACAAAGGTTTATAATAACTTCCATAGACATTTATAGTACATCTAGTAGAAGGTTTGTTGAGACTAAGAAAACCAGATCACAGAAATATGAAATGATTTTAAGATTACTAATTTAGTTTAAAAAATGACATTTGTATTTCTAATATATTTCTATATATATAATGTACTTCTAATATATCTGAACCTACAGCCATGGGGAGAGTTACGTGTAGCCACAGGGGCAGAGATTGGAGTGATGTGGTCACAAGCCAAGGAATGCTGGCAGCCATTGCATGCTAGAAGCAGCAAGGATTAGGTTCTCCTCCACAGTCTCTGGAGGGAATGTGGCCCTACTGACACCTTGATTTCAACCTCATAAAACTGACTCTAGATTCTGGGCTCCAGATAAGAGAATAAATGTGTTTTTCTGCACCACCAAGTTTATAGTAATTTGTTATAGCCACCACAGGAAACCAATACAAATATGGATAAATAAAATTCTGAACACTATACAAAATGCCTAAGAAAAAATATATATTTCTAACATGCAAAAAAATATGAAGTTTCAGTTAGGAAGTAGTAACTTAAAGCTGGATTAAATACAAACACTTCTTTTTTTAAACTCAAACATTCTATAACTGTAAAGGTAAGAAATCTGTTTGGAGAAATATTTGAAGTAACTATTTACTTTTTAAGCTCAGTAAGAGATCTGTTTGGAGAAATATTTGAAGTAACTATTTACTTTTTAAGCTATCTCCAATGTAAAATAGTAATTCTATTAAAACATGCATATTTTCAAGTGTATTGAAAATCTTAATTTGACCCAGACATACCTATAGTTTTTCTAGATTTTTAAAAATAAATGGCACCATTTCAGAGCTTTCTGTAGTTCTGTCATTGATGTTTGCCTTCATGGAACTGAATGTGTTATTGACCATGCATCCAAAGAGCAATATGTTCATAGCTAATGATTGACAAGATGTTTAATTTTTTTGTTTTACCATTCTACATTATAGTTACTTTATGATATCCCTGCCCCCAAAACATTCCATTTATATTTTCAGTCCTATGAAAATGATCTGAAGCCACAAAAAATGACTACTCCACTTGAATGACTAAAATAAAAAAAAAATAGACTATTGTAAGTAGAGAGAATTTGGAAAAATTGAAACCTTCATGGATTGCTAGTGGGACTGTAAAATGTTGCAGGCACATTGGAAGATAATTTGGCAGTTCCTCAAAATACTAGATACAGAATTACTATATGGCCCAGCAATTCCACTCTTGGGTATATATCCAAGAGAACTGAAAACATATATTAACACAAACATGTGTATACATCTGTTCATAGCAGGATTATTCATAGTAGCCAAAAAGTAGCAACAACCCAAATGCCCATCAGCTAATGAATGGATAAACACAATGCAGTCTATCCATACAATGCAATATTATTTGATAATAAAAAGGAATGAAATATTGATACATGCTGCAACATGGTTGAACCTTGAAAATAGTATGTTAACTGAAATAAGCCAGTCACAAAAGAGGATATATTACATGATTTCATTTACATGATAATTCTAGAATAGGGAAATCCATAGAGACAAGTAGAATATTAGATACCGGGGGCTGGGGTATGGTGAAATGATGTGTGACTGGTAATGAGCATAGAGTTTCTTTTTGGAATGATGAAAATGTCCTAAATAAGATAGTGTTGGTGCCTATACAACAATGTTGAGTATACTAAAAACCCCTGATTTGTATACTTTAAAAGGGTGAATTTTATGACAACTATAACTCAATGAAGCTGTTATTACAAAAAAAAGAATGGTCTGGCAGTCAACAATTTTTTTACTTGACTTAATTTTTCCTATTTGAAAACATCAGAAAAGGTTTCAAACATGTGTCATTCTAATGTGAAACCATATGATCTTGACTCTGAGTCTGCATGTGAAATAACCATAGATTTGTCTGATATGACAAGGCTGTCATACATTCCTCCGAAGTCTAATAAGGAGGACCAAAGTTCCAGTTTCGTTGAGACCTTTGCTTCTGTTTTAAAGGGAGGTAATGGGAAAAGTAGAGGAAGCACTGCCAACATAATGTAGTCATTGTCACCCTCTCTCTCCTTTCCACGCAATAACAGGTTAGGAAACTAAGGCATAGAGAATTTAAATACCTTACTCAAAGAAACAAAGATGTCAAACAAACTGTGATGCCAACCTTGCATAGGAATGTTTAATCAATTTTCAGCTTATATGAAGCCAAAGATAATGTTTTAAAATTATTATTTGATACTTATGTTGATTATTAGCTAATAGATACATAATGCTGTGTGGCTGGAACTATTTTAGAAATTTCATGTTCATTTGATAATTTAGTCTTCATAACTTTGTGGGGTAGATTCCGTTTTCAGATTCTCCTTTTCATTATTAATGAGGAAACACTAAGGCACAGAGAGGTTAAGTAACTTGGTATAAGTAACTGGAGCAGAGTACACAAACAGTCTGACTCCAGCACTTCCTGTTCTTAAACACCATGCTGTGTTGTTTCTCTAGCAATAAGCATAATGCTGCCTTCCTAGGCACTCAATACATGTTTGTTTTTAATTGAACTAAATAAATGCACAAATTTATCTTTCTGGTGTACATTAAATTTTCATCTTTAGTTTAATAATCTGTTTCAGGTCTTAGAATCAAGTATGGGGGAATAATGACCACTAAGATTTTTTTAAAAAAGTGTTTCATTACTATATAGTTTGTGAGATACTATATTCTAGGTACCATGTGAGGAATTCATGCTGTACTTTAATATATGTATCTTTCATATATATTATATATACATATATATAAAATGTTATATATATATATGTATATATATATATATATATAGAGAGAGAGAGAGAGAGAGAGAGGGAGGGAGGGAGGGACCCGGAGAGCTAATCCCCGCAATAAAGAAGCTCAGTTAACTTTGTTTTAATCCAAACTCCTTTGACCATATGGTCCTCGGAGGAGGGCAGTAAAATCTCTTAATATGCTACAAAATTAAAGTTGTCCAGGACAAATGCAAGTGTTAAAATTTCCAAAGTGCAAGTAATTCTCATATTTTCACCACAGATACTATTTGCTAGTGGGAAATGTTTTAAATGCATTAAATACCATTTCCTCAATCTATGGGTTATTTACATACTTGTTTCTAAATATGTAAATATTGATTATACTCTTTCAAATAATTGTGTTTATAAACTCTAACCAGGTGTCAAATGGAAGTTGTTAGAATTTTAATATTCACCCATATTAAATATGCAGGAGAGATAAATTAAAAAATAAAACTACTACAATGCCGTAATCTCCTGAGTATGAGGCTACTCTTCGACAGAAGATAAATAAAATGTTTCCCTGTAGACCACAGGATCAACTCATCTTTCAAAATACTTAAGCTAGAAAGTGATCGAGATGTTTGGGAAATATATACCAATCTTGTATGAGACATTCAAATTATATTTTGTTAGAAAAGTCTAGTTAAAGATGATTTAATGCTCATATCTGGTGACTCTCTTATTACCACTAGTTCTATTGTAAAAACTTACACTCTATTATAAAAATTTGAAATAGGAAGTTTCTACTCCACCTCTGTACATCCAACTTTTTCAAGACCCCATTCAAATGTACAAAGCTTATATAATGCCTGTTGTGATTTCTAAGCCAAATGTAAGTTCTCCCTAAAACTGTATCTTAGTGTGCTTATTACAGCTAAGTTGCAACACTTAATTTATGTTCGTATATATCTTTCTCTAATAGACTGTAAGCTCCTCAAGGGAAGGATTCATGTGCAAACTGTACTTATAGCTCCCAAAGTGCCATATACACAGCGAACACTCAATACATACTTGAGAAATGAATCAATGAATAAATGAATGAGTGAATAACATTGATAGTTATGATGGAAAAAAACAAATTGCCTTCTTATATCACCCTTGCAATGAATGTGTTTCAGTACTTATTCTGAATAACAAAGGGAAAATTTCCAGTGTGTTAGTATTATATTCTCAACCAGCTTTAATCACAGTAGATTTATGCTCAGGGCTGAGTGGTAAATCCCTTTTAGTATTGATCCTGTTTAGACTAGTGAATGACTTTGGACAATTTCAATCTTGTAAAGTAGAACGTTTAGCAATGACATGTCAGAAAGGCCTATGCTCTATTAGAAAAAGCAGCAGATTTATTCCAGCATTTATCTGGTTTATGCAGAATTGCTAGTCTCTTTTGTCCCATATATGACAATCTAATACATCTCAACGTGGCTTAAATTTATATCTAGATGAAGGAAACTTCTGAAGTCAATTTTCGGATAGTTAGAGAACTTATTGAGTGTCCTGATGAATGGTCAGTGTACCATAGTACTGTCTCAAAATGCATCCACCTTTTTCCTAACATCAGCAGGTCTTTAAAATAAGAAATGAACTGCTTAGAAATGGGAAGGTTCAAAAGTAAACTTAGTGTAGTGGATTATGACTGGGCCTATTTACATGGATCCAATTCCTTCAGATAGTTCTTCAAAAATGAACTATCTGAATTGATTTAAAGTAAGCTGGAGTAACCTAGTTGTTACTATTTATTTGGTGACTCTTATGTTCTAGATGCTATCTTGGGTATTTTATCTCATACAACTTTTGCAACATTCTGCAAGAAAGATGATAGAACCATTAGGATATAACCCTTGCGAGACAGGTAAAATTGAAAAGGTAGAATTCCAACCTGTCATACCTAATCCCGTGTTAAACATGGCCTCACTTTCTCTCATTTTTGTTTTACAATATATATTGATTTATCTATTTTGACCATAAGCACAATTTTGAAATCATAGTTGTTGGGGGGACTAACAACGCATAGCTTCGATTCTGTAGTTCCTGTTTACGTGTTATCTAATTGTTGTAGTCTGCCGAATACATTCTCAGGATTCTGGATATGATGGAGCTGTGATTTCCTTTTCCTTTTACCTCCTTTAGCACTTCAAAGAGTAGGGGTTGAGTCAGAGGATTAGCAATAATGTTGTCTAAATAGATTTGGTAATTCAAGAAGAGTAAGGCCAATATACAGACAATATTAATTCATGCAGCAAATATTTGTTGAATACCTATTAGGTATCACGCACTGGTCTTTAGGAACTGAGAATACAAATATGATGAATCCTATCTCCAAGGAGCTCACAAACCAGTGGGAGGGGAAGCAGATATTGACAGAAATTATACACAGCATGTTAGAAGTTGCAAGGATATGTTTTAACTATCTTAATTGGTGATTCCAAGGGTATTCTAGACAAAAAAATTGTAAAAGAGTTCTCAATAGAAAAGACAGCAATATATCGTATCATAGTATTTAAGATAGCTGGGGTCTGAGGCCAGACTTCAGATGCATTGCAGTTTTGTGACCTCAGACAATTTATTTCACATTTATAAGCATCAGCTTCCTCCTCTTTTAAATGATGGTAATAAACCGAACTCACAAGCCTGTTAGAATTAAATAAAGTAATTCTTGGGTCTGAAACATCATAAGTAGGCAATAAAAAGTGGTAAACAGTTGTTATTTCATTCTTCTTCTTGGAGAATGGAAATGTATGTTGCGATCTGAAAAATGAATCCTGCAATAAGATAGCTGTACTTAAATTTGTCTAACCCAGACTCATTTGACTGTGTAAGTTTTCCTGTAATATTTATTAATAACATGCATAGTTGTTATCTAATGGAGCAAATTGTGGAAAATTCTGTTCTGAATATTCAAATATTGGAATGAAAAATGAAAAAGTGGACATCCATATTGCATAAATGCATGGATATATTTATAAATATCTTAAGATAATTTAATTTGTACATTTCTTGAACATATTTAGTTCCGTATTTACTTTAGTAGCTGAAAAACAAAGCTCTGGAGATGGAAAATCCTGGGTTTAGAGTGCTGGTGACACCAGTTAATAGTTGTGGGGTTTTGAGAAAAGAACTAAGTTTCTCTGGGCCTTGATTTTCTCAGTTGTATAATTGGAGAGATATCTATTTCTATGTAGCATTTAGGAGGGTTAAATGAGTTAATGGAAGAAACGTATTACATAATGCATGATGTAAAAGCTCTTCAAAAACTTAGCTGCTACTACCATTGATTTCATAATTGTTATAATAATTACTTTTAGAGTATTATACATCCTAAATGAATAAAGTATTGATATTTTTGATTTGTAATATTGTCACTTGCTATTACATATGTAATATATTTATATAGAATTTGTGTATATAATTTATTATATTTATATATGTGTGTGTGTGTGTATATATATACTTTTCTTAAGCTAAATAACCTATTTGGAATTACCGGCATTACTGTGGAGCACAATGCAGAATATCAATTCTAAGCTGTTCTCTCTGTACAATTCTACAGATTCTTCCCTTCCATGTGTTGTTGTAGGGGAATGACATTTTCCCAGGATGGTTTTCTATGGCACAGAGCTAACAGTTGCTGACTCTTATAATCTGGGATAGTATTAAGGAGGCTGTTTTTTTTTGTTGTTGTTGTTTTGTTTTGTTTTCCCCTCCAGTAAAAGAGCAAGTCTCTAGAATTTTTTTTCCTTCCATAATTATATCCACCAAATACCATCAACTCTCAGCTTAAATTTAAAAGTCTACGCTCCTCTCTCCTAAAAGCAACTCACAGGAGTTTGTCTATTAATGTTAATTATGGACAATCTTAAGTATTAGCACTACTGTCCTTCCTATGCAAGCACGATGTTACAGAACACAATTAGTGTGATATGTATACATTTCAGATGACTTTTTTTGCAGTTGTGTGGCTGCTTTTGTGCTGATCCAGCTAGTATCTCCCTTACTTCATTTCCTTTGTCAGCAGGGCTTGTGTAATGCACGTAGCTTATGGAAGTTGAGGGTAATGTGTGTTCAGGGAACAGGACGAAGCAGGGAGACATCGAAGCCATGACCACTGTACCCCTGGCACAGTTCTGTACCATTGAGGCTAATGAACATCATTTTAATAAAAACAGCCAGCTGCTTCCAAATGGGAAGTCAGCAGCACCTGCTCTCCTGCCCCGTGAATCAGCTCTTTCAATTGGCTGCTGATTGAACATGTTTATGGCATCTTTTTAGGAAATTAAGATGTTAGAAATGACAAAATCTTCTTGTATGAGAAAACTATAAATGAAGGTATATATTTTGTGACTTTAAAACTGCTGATTTGAGTTGCCTCAGGTAGCTTCCCAAATCTGAGGAAATATGTTTAAGCATTTTGGGGGAGTAATAGACTTTTTCATTAAATTCTAAAGTAATCTATATTTACAGTAGTAAGCAAACAAATAAAAAGAGGAAAATAGTATTAGGGTTTCTTGGCTCTGTTTTCAAACCAAGAAATTGAGGCTCAGTATGCTATTAATGAAGCAATTTTTATCATGCAAATACTTTTTGTCCCCAAAGTAACATTTAAGTAAACATTTCTGCAGAACATATTTTTCCAAGTAGTACTTTGTTTCCCACTGATCTTTAAGGGCACTTGCTGTAAAAACCAAGTTGGTCTGCATTATTACCTTTCTAAAAATATTTGAAATTCAATAGCTATTTTAGCATGTTGCTCTCTATTTATTGCCTTAAGTGTCATCAAAAGCAGGGCCTGTGACTCATTTGGCATTTAATATAATCATATCCAATCATGAAGTGACAATAAGTGGGGTAGATTTTCATTTCTCTTTCAAAGACCTTTTCAGTAGCTCTTTGATAAAAGTTAGCAGATTTAGTAGAAGAAAGGGAAGAACTGTGGAAATATGAGGCCAATAAAATGTTCAATATTATCTGTTTACTTAAAGTTTATTTAATCCCTTTTGTTTACCACACACACCACACATTAAATGAGATATTGGGATAAAATATGAACAAGATGCAAACTTTGCCCTCATGAAATTTATAGTATAGTAGAAAAGACATATATAGTAATAATGTGAAGTGAGATGTTAAGTGTTATAAAAGCAAATATAAATAAAATCTTATGGGAGCATAGAAGAGAGTAGAATTATTTTTCAGCTATGAAAAATAAGGCATGCAATGGGAGCAGATGGCATTACAACTGGGCCTGGAAGGATAGGTATCACTTTTATTTTTCCTTAAAGGTATGAGGCATCCTCCTCAAAAAAATCTCTAGAACAGAAAAAAAATCTACTAAAAATATTGTCATCATTAAGAATCATGTTTTTTTTTTTTTTTTTTTTTTACCTAGTCAAAATGGGAAGGGAGTATGTGACAGGATGATGGATGAGGCTATGCTTAGGACACATCTAGGAAGTATCAAGTGACTACAACAAAGTGGTGTCCAGATAAATGTTTACCAACTGTCTCTCTAGTTAAAGAAAACCTGAGTTGTAGTGCTTTGACAATTTTCTTGGTGTAAATAGTCCTATGATGTAGATTTCAATCTATCAATGTGATGTCATTACAACGGAGAAAGAAAGAGATGCATGTAATTCCCCCACATGTTTTGTTTTCAGGATTCCACTGAACAGAATCCTGAGATCAAACTGTGGAGGTGCTTAAATTTCAGCAATTATGAGACTGAGCTTTATTCTTTACTTAATGGAAATACACTGAAACTTATGAGCAGGTGAAAAATATAACTAATAGTGTCCTGGTTTTAATTTGAGTTGTGGTTGTAGGAATGATGAGCAGGTGAAACTTATGAGCAGGTGAAAAATATAACTATTGTAATAGTGTCCTGTTTTTAATTTGAGTTGTGGTTGTAGGAATGATGTAAAAGAACATGTAGGTGTAGAAAGTATTTAGAAGGATAATGCTCAGGAAAAAGTGGCTGACCAGGTATGTGCAATGAAGAAAAAGAAGTCAAAGATAAATATTTTTATTATACTATTATTTAAGCATTAGTGTGTCAATTTATCTGTGTATCAAGTACTCTCTTTTTCTCCTCTGGTTCAATGTCTTCCTAGAAACTGCAGCATATTTTTTCTCATTAAGTACTTTGTAAGTCTGCAGGAATCTTTGAGTTCTGGAGTTAAGTTTGTCAGTAGCATGACATATTGACTCCACATTCTTAGAAACTTGTGAGGAAGCAGCAAATGCTAACCTCTGAGAAAATTAAGATTGATCTAGAAAATGTAGAAAACATCTTCACCAGGGTGTGCTTGTGTTTTGTAAAGAACTGCATGTAAAAGCACTTTGTTAATTGCCATGCAAATCATAAACAATGCAAACAATGAGTATTAACAGGCAAATAAGGAAAAGTAGAGATGTTTTCTTGCCAATGTTAGAAAATCAGGATGGTAAAAAGCAGAAATTAATTGCATAATTTCATTTACTATTATCATCTGAAGACCCTTTGTAGCATGTGAGGAGCCTGTGTTTGTCTCTCCTGGAAAGCTGAGAAACTGGAATCATAGAACATACGGTGTTTCTCCTCCAGTCATACAAGTTAGTACCAAAGCTTTGATTGGAATTAGATTTGGTCATTTACCATCAAATGGCCTGTCTTGCTTTCCATTACAACTATTAAATAACAAAGTAAGAAGAGTGGAAGTAGCAAATGGCCTAAAATTTTTTAAAAGCATAATAAAACAAAACTAAATAACAGAATAAAGAGTCAAGTAAGAACAGTAGCAATATGTCACTATTCTTTTCCAGGCCTTTTACTATCTCATGCTCAAATTAATGCAATAGCTTCGTGGCTACTGGCTCTGTAAGCTTCACTCTTACAATTCACCTGTTATACTTTGATAAGATTCCGCTTAATAAGACAAATTGCAGTCTGACTAGACTATCTATATTTTCTACCTTATATTGCCTAAACTCTTTTATGTATTTTTCAAAGCCCCCGTTCATACTACCCATTTAGAAGTGGTTGACATATCTTCTTGTCTTAATATTCCTATATTTGCATCTGAAGCTGACCACACTATAGGGGCTCAATAAATACTTTCTAATGGATCTATTCACAAATAATTCCCTCATTTAACAAAATATCTCAGATGAAGTCCAAGATCCAAGAGTCATGAAAATTATGAATGCTAGCATATTCTCTGTTTTTGTTTTGTTTTGTTTGGCATTTAATTCTTGGCTTCCCTGAATTCTGAAAGAAGCAATAATTTGCTTTGTTTGGTACATAGAGCTGTAATACTGACTGTTAGGTGTCAATTTATTGGCTAATTCTGTGTAAGCAACCTATTAAGTAAAACAACCTGTATAATTGCTTTTTTATTCACTGTTTTCCTGACCTAATTTGAATAAAATGACTCAGTCAACCAGACTTTTGTAGGTTCTGTGTCCCTTTAGCACAGTGGGGGAGGAGCACAGGTCTAAGATTCAGGTAGCTGGATCTGAAGTCATCATGGGACTACAGGCAATTTTTCTAAATTTTTAAGTCTAGGATCACTCATATCAAAATAGGAATTTTAGCACTATTTGTTTTGGGATAAGTATTTTAATATTTCTCTATTTCTAAACAATTGTAGATAAATGTCAGCGAGCCAATTTCATCATGATACAATGTATAAATACAAAATATTTTATGATACATAAATTCAGAAACAATATTGTAAATTCTTATTTTCTGGAGTTAAAAATTGACAGCAAAATTGCACATGTATACATATGCATGTTATACCTATTTACATATTTTGCAAAGACAAGGTAAGTAATCCTTAAAAAAAAAAAAAAAAATGCATCCTGTTGCTTTAAAAACAAAACAAAACCAAAACCCAAAAACACCCCCGAACTTTGTACGCTCGAAAGCAAAATGAGCTTTTTAACATAAAGTGATGTTTCAGGAAACTTAGACCTTATGTGTTTTTTAGCTTACGTTTCTTACATTTCAAAATGATTTTTGGTTCAGTATTTTGATAAACTGTCCACATTCGTAACCCTGAGAAACTTTCTATGAATGAGAGGGAAAAGACAAGCCATTGTAGCCAAACCCTGTGAACAAGTAAGTGGCTTATTAAGTGAATCCAGCCAACCAGAGAGTGTTAGCATTCACTTGCTGAGTGCCAGTTATTGCAGGAGAATGCTAAACTGCAGTGTAATCTTAACATTAACCAAAATAAAAATGTTCATGCCATCATGAATGTGACTGCAAATTTTGGGCTTGTGCAAGTAGGTAATCTGCAGGAGTCTCCATAATTCCCATTTTGGCATTCCTGTGAGAGCCATTTGTTTTGGTTCACAACATGATTGTGGTTTTTATCTGGCCAGGATGAGCTTTTGCAAAAATGAACCCAACCCACAGTGGACAGATAAAAGCAACAGAACAATATCGAGGCTGATTTACACAGCACTTCCCATGTACATTCTCCGTTCCAGCTCTGATTAGCAGTGCCGCTAATGTCACCATGTGTGAAGGTTTTTTGGGAGCTTGCAGATACGAACTGGTTTTGGAAGACTCCAGGCATATATTTTAATGAGCTAAGGGGAAAATAGTTATTAAAATAACAAAATATTTTTTTACTGACATAATTAAAAGGCATGTTTTTTAAAGCTGTTGGAGATTAACAGCTGTTCCTGCTTATTTATAACTATTTTAAGAATAAAAACTTTTGCATTTACCTAGAAGAAATGATCATTGCATGCATGAGTGGGGGGAAGTGAAATAGAGGTAGAGATAAGAGTACATGTGTCTTCATACACATTTTCTTTCCTGGTCTATTAAATATCTTCTAAATTATAATAAATTTTAATTTAAAAGAAAATATTGGAGCCATACCTGTATCTGCATGTAAGTAAGTTTCAAATGAATAAATACCCATTTAAAGGATGTAAAAATCTTACCATTAATTTCTAGAAGATTCTGGAATGTACAGGAAAATAATTTCTCTATGTATATATTTCTTTAGAGTCCACTAGAAATAAGTGAGGAGAAAGCTTAGAAAATGGGATATTAGATCAGTTTAAACATATGCTAAATTAATAAGCATGCAAATTCTCCAGGAGTCCTTAAAGTAGTACTGTAACACTCCTAGAAGCTAAATGGGTAAACGTATTTGATGAAAGAATTATAATGTTAAAACATGCTTTTATTTGTGGTCATCATTCTTTTTATTTCAGAGTTTCTATTTGTTCTTTATCCCTTAGGGCTTCATTCCAAAAGACCAATTCTCTCTTGCTCTAAAGTCATTTCCTAGCAGAAACGCAATGCTTAGCGGAGCACATTAGCATTCTCTTCCCTGCTAGTCCAGTTCAGCAGTTGGTTAAGAGCAGGGGCTGGAGAGCCAGACTCCTTGGATTTGAATTTCAACTCCACAACTTAATAGCTGGGTGATTAAAGGCAAATTACGGAACTCTTTTTGAACATTAGTTTTCTCTTTGGGGGAAAAAAAATGGGAAAATGCTTTCCTCATAGAAGGGGTATGTGCTGAGGATTAAATGTGAGAATGTATGTAAAGCCTTTTGGCATTCCACCTGTCTCATAATACAAAATAAATAAACATGAGCCATTCCTATTATTACTGTTAGTATCACCAAAATATAATGGTCTGTGGAAAACACACAACCTGTGGGCAGCAGCCAACCAAGTGTCTTGGTTACATCTTGAAAAGGACATGTGGTGGCTTAGGGTATGCCACTATATTCAGAGTCTATACATTTGCTAAGCGTGCCATGGGTTTTATAATTTTATTAAAGATTTTAAGGGTCCTGTGGAGAAATCATATTAAAAAATTCTATTCACCTCTTATCAAAGCCTCATCTTTCAACCTTTCTTCCAGGTAGCACACCCAGCATCACTGGCAATTTTGCCCTTGCCCTTGAATTTACCACCAGAGAACCAGATCTTTTCCCTGTCTTCATTATGCTGGGAAATTAAGACCAGACTTAGCTTCAAAGTTTAAATTTTCTTAACCTTTACCAATCATTGCACCCCAACAAAAGATCCTTCCAATGACAGAATTCTTTAGAAATTACTGGAGGCTGTAAGAATCTCTCTCCCCTCTCCTTCCTTCCTTCCTGCCTGCCTGCCTGCCTGCCTGCCTGCCTGCCTGCAAGTATTTCCTGAGAATATTATGTCCCCAACCTTTAATTCATAGACTCCATATTTTTTAAAAAAACAATTAAAACATGAGTCAGACTGGAATTTATTTTATGAACAAATTGAGAATGGAAAACTTCACCTCATAAAGCAATCGTTATAAATCTGAAACAAATACTGTTTTCTAAAATATTGTAGAGGACAAAAATTATTACTCATGGCCATGCATATCATTTCAATATGCTGTAACAAGATTAGATTTCACAGGTTTGAGTAAAGTAACTGGTATCCACGTTCTCAAAAGATGTACTTAACACACTCATGAATGAATACAACATAATAAAAATGTAGGTGGTATTAGATTCAAAAATAGGTATTTTATTAGATCAGTGACCCACATATCAACCACATTACCTTTAAGTAAAAGGAAATACTTATTTTACACTACCATAAACATGAATACATTTCCACACACACAAAATATTCAGTGTTTAGCACTTTATGCCTTCAGTAAAGATGGCTTTGTTAAGAGTTTGCAGAAATTGTTGATCAGAAAATGACTTTTTACTGTTAGGTATCAAAGTCATTATTATGATAACATGTTCAACCATAATATTAAATGAACTGAATTCATTAAGAGGCAATAGGCAATTCTCTCTGTTTCTAGAAGTTAAATAAGGCAATGTGTATTTTGAATTTTATAAACATATTTATAAAGTAATTCTTTGGAAGAATCAGAGGCAGACTTTGCTAATGGGTCATTTACTGTGATCTATATGGGCAGTTTGAAATACCTATGCTGGTGAGCATTTAAAGTCAAAATACTACAATTACATTAATAAGACAATTGTTCTGTAAAGCAGAAATGGAAATAATTACAAAGATTAATTGTAGCAAGACTATGGCATGTGAAACTGTGTGTATGTGTGTGTGTGTGTGTGTGCGCGCGCGCACCGATGTGAATTGAATCATGCTAGCCCTAGAAAATGCAAGCACAATTTAAAACTCACCTATGTTAAAGCCACATTAATAAAGTGTATAAGGTTTACAGTTGTACTTCCAGTACCTACATCTGTGACTTGTAGAACTCACCTTTTCGCAGGAGTGTGAGGCTGCCCTGCATGGTCCACCTGCCATATGGACTGAAGTATCCAATCTCCCTTTGTCAATCAGGCTGAAACAAAAGTATGCATATGCTCCCTTTTCCTTACTGTATTACAGTGGTTAACTGTGTTCACTGTGCCTTGATTAATTTGCTCTGAATTACTGTACTTGCTATCTTTTCACCAAGCTCATTAGCCTTCCTGAGTACAGCACACAGACAATAACACTATGGTCCCATTAATTGAGATGGCAGGTGGGCTTGAGCACTGGATCCAAAAGATAAGAAGTTAGTATAATAGAAGCAGATCAGTGGGTGCACAGGAAAAGGGAAGAAGAAGGAGAGGCACATTTATTCTATTCCAAAGTAAGCTTTTGGATTAAAAAAAAAAAAAAAGAAAGACATATGAGACAGTTTTCTACATTTTTTATGTGTAGAAACAACACAAACCTGTTAAAAAATGGAACAAATAATTTTCTAGCCCTTGGAAGGACTTGGTCTAAAAAATAAGCAGGGATATGTATACTTGTAGAAAAACAAACGTTGCTTCTGTTCCTGTGCAGTAATCTCACCAGTAACTAGAAGAAATAAGCATGGAGATACTGGCTGTTAGCATTAGGATTTGATTTTTGCAAAAGGACAAGGAGTTTTTATTTTATCTTTGCTTAATGAGCAACGGAGCTCCAGAGAGATGCAAAACTATTTCAGCATTGTGCCTACAACTTATGTCACAACTGCAAGGAACAAGGTGTCAGCCCTGATGGTGCTCACACTAGGGACTGCATTGCTCATTCATTGCTACCGTGCTTCTCCCTTGCCTAGGGTTACATGGCCACAAGGGACAATGCACCCTTTGGACCAGTTGTGGTTTATGAATTGTAAATCCAAAGAGAGGGAGAGACAGCTTGACTGAGCCCAAATTATGTTACAATAGACGGTAATGAATGTCCTGCTTCAGCAGGATAATAGAACCCCTGCTTACTGGCAGTCATTCAGGCTCTATCACTCTCATCCATTTTCTCTCTTGGCCTTGACCCTAATCCAGCAATTGCACATCCCCAGCTGCTCTTTAAGCTGCCTCATTAGCAGCGCACCATTGGGCAGCTCCCATGACAGTCATCCAATGGGATGAAAGTGACATGGGGCCAAAGACTGTAACTGATTGGCAAGCATGGGAATGAAATATGAGACAGGCTTATATAAAGAAGGCTTTTGAGAGCACTGGAAGGGGCTGAGCAGTTAAGGAAATTTAGGCACATGTTAACTTCACTATTCAGCGTTTTGTTTTCCTAAGCTTTAGGGGGAAAAAAGTGAGAGACCACAAAATTCTGTACATGCAGTCATAATACATTTGGCATTAAAGAAGATTTTTATTAAAATACTTAAAACAATTCCTTTCACTATATAAAATGGATGCATCAGCCACAGAAACAGTTTAAATCTCCTCAATATTTTCATAAGATTCTCATAGGTACAAAAGTGTAGGACTGTGGTTCAGAAATACATAATTTTTAGAACCATTTAGAAATGGGCAAAATATGTATATATCATTTGAGAGAATCTAGTGAATCTGTTATCCATTTTTTTCTGTCATAAGTCTAGTTTACATTTTCATAAGTTCTAGCAGAATGTAAATTTGTGGTGATAACTCAGTTTACATTCTATTCTTCAAAACAACTCAGAATACCTTCTTCACCATATGTTATCTCCATATTAACTCTGCATCATTATCTTTATTCTGGTTATTTGAGGAATTCAAGATGTAATCTCCCACCTAACCTCAGTACTTCTTTGGCAAACTCCATGAGATAAATTAGTTTAATAATTTTTATTTATGCTGTCATTAATTACTCTTTTCATTATCAAACTTCTCTAGATCAAGATAAGTAAGCTCTCCAGTGGAGTCATCAAAAATATATCTCATGTCTTGTAACTTCCCAGCTTTCAAATATTTCAGTGCTTATAACAGTATCACCATTTTTATTTACCCAATAATGTTTGCGTGTCTACCCTGAGGCTGGCACTGTTCTATAAGCCCTAGAGAGATAAAAAATGATTCCAGTAGTGTAATTGTTCACAAAAAGCTTACTGTCTAGTTGAAAAAGATATTTACTGGCTCCTACAATAGACTGTGATAAATGTGATAGAATGGAAATGACCTGGAGTATAATAGGAGTCTTTGAGAAGGCATATTAAGCATCTTTAGAGTGGTTCAAAAGGCTTCATCACATATGTGCATCTGAACTAAGTCCTAAAGGATAAATAAATAAATATTATCTAGTTGACGGTAAGTTTAGGAGAGTAGAAAATATTTTAGACAGAGGCAAAAACACATAGAAAGGCCCTCAAGGACCTCTGGTATATGTTTTAGTAAACCCCTTGACTGTAACTGATATCATAAAGCCAGCATAAGTAAAGGGGTCAGCATATGTATACACATGGAAGTCAGTGAAGTGTAAATTCATGGAAATCCAAGTATAGGAACCATCATGTGTGTAGACTTCATTGATTGTGGAACATTCATGATTGTGGTCATGAGGAAGCAACATTCTGACCCAAGTCAGTTCCAGTTACCCCATAGCAGAAATATACAAAGATTTAATCAGATGTCCTGCCGTACTTCAACTCAACTATGACCCCTAGCCTTGCTGTTTTAATTCTCTTCTTAATACATATCAGCCAGTTCTTTTCACAAATATTTCAAAAGAGGAAACACTACTATTTCAGTAATAACTAAAACCCCAGTTGCACCTTTTCCCAGCAAACCAAGTCATAAACTTGTATTAGCTTCCATTGGATCAGATGTCCTGCCTTGTTCACATAAATTGTAATTAGGAAGAAACTAGGAGAGATGAAGATGACACAGTGGTTATCATTCATCTGCTTAAAGCCGGCACCAGTAGCAGGTCTGAAGGAGGAGTTTTCTTCATAAGGGGCTGTGGCATGGCAGGCAAGGTGACAGTTGAGAATTATGAAAATATTTAGGTTGGTGCAAAAGCAATTGTGGTTTTGGACTGTGCATTCTAAATCATTATAACTAGGCTCAGACACATCTTTATTAACCAAAGTAGGAACCATTACAACCAACACATTGTTGCCAACGAGAAATAAGTTTGTTTATTCCTGTAGCATAAAAATCCGTGCTTTGGTATTCAACGAATTCTTGGAAAGTATTTTCTGCATCCTGCTCGTTGTGGAAGCGTTTTCCCTGCAAAAAGTTGTCCAGATGCTTGAAGGAAGGTGGTAGTCGGTTGGCAAGAGGTCAGGTGAATATCATGGTTGAGGCAAAACTTGGTAGCCCAATTCATTCAACTTTTGAAACATTGGCTGTGCAACTTGCAGTCGGGCATTGTCATGGAGAAGAATTGGGCCCTTTCTGTTGACCAATGCTGGCTGCAGGCATTGCAGTTTTCAATGCATCTCATCGACTTGCTGAGCATTCTTCTCAGATGCAATGCTTTTGCTGGGATTCAGAAAGCTGTAGTGGATCCAGACCGGCAGCAGACCACCAAAAAGTGACCATAACCTTTTTTTTAGTGCAAGTTTGGCTTTGGGAAGTGCTTTGGAGCTTTCTCTTGGTCCAACCACTGAGCTGTTCATTGTCAGTTGCCATACAAAATCCACTTTTCATTGCACATCTCAGTGCGGTTGAGAAATGGTTTGTTGTTACAAGAAGAAAAGACATCAAAACGATGATTTCTTTGATTTTTGGTCAGCTCATGAGGCACCCACTTATCAAACTTTTTCGCCTTTCCAATTTGCTTACAATGCCGAATGATGGTGGAATGGTCTATGTTGAGTTCTTCAACAACTTCTCATGTAGTTGTAAGAGGATCAGATTCAATGATTGCTCTCAATTTGTCATTGTCAACTTCCAGTGGTTGGCCACTGCACTCCTCGTCTTCAAGGCTCCCATCTCTTTTGAAAAACTGCTTGAACCACCACTGCACTGTATGTTCATTAGCTTACAGTGCTGATGCATTGTTGGGCTACATGAGTTGCTGATGTTATGAGTTGTCTCTGCTGCTTTGCATCCCATTTTGAACTTGAATAAGAAAATCTCTGGATCATCATTTCTATGGTCTAAAGTAAGTATAAAATAAATAGGAAGTAAGAAGTCATTAGTAAAACAAAAATAAAGCGACAAATGTGCATTAAAATGATGTATAACATAACCACATTTATTTAAGAATTATTCCAATATCCAATGGCACATTTCAACAATGCTAAAACTGCAATTACTTTTGCAACAACCTAATAAAAGCCATGGATGAGCTCGGTGGTATGTAGACCATGTGACTTTTTAAAAACTACAATGTTAAACAAATTTTACATTGCCAAAAAGTTAAAATTCTACTAGTTGCCTGCACTATAGGTAAAGAATTCTCTCTCTAGTGGCAAAAGAAATTAATTTTCCTTTGAGTACACTGATACCTTTGAAAACATCTATATCAGATGTATACATAGTATCCCTAATGATTCTTATTCTATTTAAATTATTCTTATTTTTCTGTCTCAACTTTTAATTTTTCATTATTTTTCTATTGATATATAATAGGTGTACATATTTTGGGTTATTGGCTATGTTTGCTTAGAGAGTCTTTGTAATTTCTCTGTTGATTTTCTCTCAAAGAGAAAGGGAGAGAATCAATTCTCCTCCCCTCCTCCTCCCCTCCCCTCCCCTCCCCTCCCCCTTTTCCCCAATAGGTCACTGCCTCCTTTTACATACTAGATAGCATCTTAAGCCCACCTTTGGCTTAGTTTATGTAAATAGTCAGAATGCCATTCATTTTGAATGGGAGAGGTCCCAAAGGGATCTCCTGGTACTGTAGGAGGACCAGGGAGACATCCAAGTCCAGGGGACCTGTGGAATGAACGTCCTATAGTATGACACTGCCGAATAGCCACTCTGATTTGGCATCTCCTTTGGCTGAGTTACAGAGCAGAATTTCCAAGTCTAGTAATGGTGGTCTTGCCTTACCCTTTTGTCTCTGGCTGTTTTTAGGGATATTTCTCCATTCAGGTAGTCCTGATGCTTCCTATGTGTTGAGGCAGAGACAGGTTTCCACCAGAGTACCAAAAATAGTGGGGAAGCTGGTTGTCCACCTCGATCTCACTTTTTCCAGAATAGAAAACACGAGTTGGAGGGAAATTTTCCGCATGCTTGTTGCTGGGCAGATTGGTGAGAGAGGCATTGCGGATATGAAAGTATGATTCCCTTACTATCTGTTCAGAGTGTTTTCACTTATCTGCATCCCCAGGAACTGTGAACTGTCTCATCCTCATAGTTGAGTTCTTAGATATTGTTGGTTATAATCTTGGTGCTATGTATTTGTTTTTGGTTTTCTGTAGGTGGGGGGCATTAAATTTAGCTTACTTTCCAAAATGGTGTTGAGTCCCCTAGCTCAACTTTTATGTAATTATTGATGTCTTCCATTACTATTACATTTCATATTGAATATCTCTTCACACCTATAACTTTCCTATTTATTAAGCACTAAATCACCTATTTTATGTTACTTTAACTATTTTGGGCATTTGTATATTTTTTCTACCATCAAGAATTCTCAAGGGCAAATATTTATTTTATGCTTCATCCAGTTGCCTAAAGAATGTATTGCAAACTTGGTTTTCATTTAATAGGAATATAATAAATACTACTTTATTGAAGGGATTGAGTCTAAAATAAAGCATTTGAGAACTTTGATATTGTTTGGAGCTGAGGCAGAAAATTGATCTAATTTTTGTGGTCCTTCGGAAATACATGATTTTATAAATCATGAACAAAATTTTTTTAGATTCATCTTTTGACTTTTAAAACATCTTTTAGCAGACACTAACATCTGACTTGAACTTTCTTAAAAAGAGTTTCTTATTCAACATAATGACTGTTTTCAATAAAACATGCTCACTAATGGCCACAGTCTTTAGTAAACTAGAATCATTTGCAATCAAGAGTCCCCTACAGCCTTTTTCTTCTGCAATAAGAATGAGTGCATTTGGAAATATTTATCTGCTGACTCAAGGTCTCCAGAGGATAATGAACTGCCAATATTGAAACTGTGCATTAGCCACTGTCAATCTACTTTAAGAAGAGAACTTGCTTTTCTAGTGTAGAAACAATGGAAATTAGTAAGTTTTTTTCTAGTAAACTTTAATGACTCAGAGAGAGCATCAGAAATGGTCAGCATATAATCATCTGCTAAAGTAAAAAGAATAAAAAGACTAGTAAAAGCCTAAATAGCATTCCAGTCAAGTATAATAAACCAAATTCTGTTCAAGTCTTTTTCTGAGTGCTTACCTTACGCTATATTCAAACTCTCACTACATTTTAGAGTGAAGGAAAATAAGAATCACATTCCAGTGTTATATATGTATTTAAGAAATTGGATGACTTAAACATTCATATTTCCCAAGAAACATTTGTAACATGCTAGGCAATATGATGAGCAATGGGAAATGGGTATACATGATCTACATCCTTAAGAGCCTGGTGATCAATATGGTAAACAGATTATATTAAATAAATAAGTATACTACAAAAGTAAAATAATTGTAATAAAAATACATAGAAAGTACTATTGGTTTTAGGAAGAAACGTTCTCTTCTTGTAAAACATAAGAAATATAGAAGACATTGATTTTTCTCCTGAGTCTTGAAGAATGAATTAAGGTTATTCCAAATAGTCAAAACAGTAGACCAAGAAATTCTGAGAGCTGCATAAATAAAGGCTTAGAGAAATGAGAGCTCTCATTGCGTTAGCAGAGTGGCTTGATACAGTAGAGTTGGAATAAATAAGCAGTGCTTTCTGACAAGTGATTCATGTGTTTTGAATATTCCCTTCCACCTAAAAGCCTTGTGTATTAGGTTGGGCTTAGGTTCCTTTTTTTTTTTTTTTTTTTTAAAGTCAATTGGAAGCCAGAGTGAGGTATGGGTCTAAGGCAAGAAAAAGATTGCTTAAGCCAACTTCTGCAGTTGTTCTTAAACTAAAGAAGTTAATGGTTTTTAAGGCTAATATGTCTCAACCAGTTTACTATAATATGATACTATGATATATAGAGATTTGTGACAAAAGCCTGGTTAGGTTAATGAAATGCAAAAGTGGAACTGTTTTGTTCTTAATGTCTTTTGAGTCTTAAAACTAGAGGTATCAATAAGTCTCACACTTCAAAGTGAGTGCCACCTTTGCAAAGATGGGACTCATGGCCGCTCACTCATATTAAAAACATACTGTGGTAAAGTTAAAAAGATCAGTTGATAATTAGAGAAATATTTTTTGAGAATATATTTGGTGTGCCAAGAGCGCCACCTCTGGTTTCCCCGTCCCTACCCCTGTGGAGAACATTTTGTTACTGCCTTATTCAGGGTTTAATATAACCCAAGGTCTTTTAGTATCTGAGAATGCCCCAAAGTCATAGGGTCTACCCTAGATTCAGCTAAGGAAATGGTGAAGAAGAAGGACAAAAAATGCATATGAAGGTCATCATGAGAAAATAATAAAGATGTTGGTTTCATCCATTGACTCATGCAGGTTCAAAATAATGGTTACATTTGTAATAAGAAGCATTGGCTAGATAAACAGTAAAAAAAAGCCAGTGCAATGTTTGGTGGTAAGTTAAGATTTGGAATCCTATTTAGCAGAATACTCAACTAACGATCAACATTCATAGTCTACACAGGATGCAGAAGTCTCGAATATGGAAAATATCAAAGGAGTTATTTCACTTTGTAATCTGGAGCAATTGCAGGAGTAAAAGACAGGATATTTGTGTTGAAAAGTAATTTCAGGAATAAGAAATTTAAGATAGTGAGTCAAAAATCTTTCCTTATTCATCTTCTATAAACCAGTAGAGGTCTAGGGTATTAAGTGTATGCTGCAGGATTTTGCTTAGCAATGGATCAAGTTGCCTAGGGCATATCCTAAATGAATCCATAGGTAGTAATACTAACAGCCATAACAATGATGATAATGCTAGCTTATATCTATTTGTTGCTTACTATATTCCAGATTTTGGACCAAGTAATTCATAACAGTATCTCATTTAATCTCCAAAACGTATCATCTCTGTTTTCATGATTAGGTGATTTATTTAGGCTTAGAGAGTCTAAGTAGCTCACCCAAATTCAACCAACTAATAAATAATTTACCCAGAATTTTATCATAGCTAGTCTATTTTCATATTCTTTATTTCTTTTCGTTGCTTTTTTTTGTTTTTCTTTTTCTTTTTTTTCTTTTTAGACAGTGTCTAGCTCTGTTGCCCAGGCTAGAGTGCCATGGCATCAGCCTAGCTCACAGCAACCTCAAACTCCTGAGCTCAAACGATCCTCCTGCCTCAGTCTCTCAAGTAGCTGGGACTATAAGCATGCGCCACCACACCCGGCTAATTTTTCTATTTTTAATAGGAACAGGGTCTCGCTCTTGCTCAGGCTGGTCTCAAACTCCTGAGCTCAAGCATCCTCCAGCCTCAGCCTCCCAGAGTGCTAGGATTATAGGCATGAGCCACCATGCCCAGCCCATATTCTTCATTTCTTGAAAAGAAAAAATATCACTTGTTTTTCTGAGACAAAATGGAGGAAGACAAGCAAGCAGAAGGTACAATCAGGTAGTTTGAGTATAGGGAGAAGGAAAATAGAAGGATTTTATTTCTAAAGTATGAATTTTATGGAGGTCCAGAGCATTCCTAATGTCCATGCTCAACTCAGAATTTCTATAATACTAGGGGAAGCTCACCCATAATCCTGTTTTTCAGAAGGATCTGAAGAACTTCATCTAGATTGTAGATGCACTTGAGGCAAGACTGCAGAGGTACCCAGACTCTGACCCTGGGTGGCAGGAATCCTGTATATATGACCCCAAAGTGGTACTATTCAAATATAATCCAGCCCACTGCCTACCATGCTGTTTGTTGAGAAGAGACTGATTCAAAAATGCACTCTTTAAAAAATGTAATCCAATAATTTTAATACTTGGGAGGTCTGTGTTCATCTTGAGCTCTATTGTATGTAGCACTGGTGGTTAGGTGATATAAAGGGTCAGTATTTATCCCTGCAATAGCACTTGTGTCTCCATTTTGAAAATGATAGCAGTGACAGAGGAAACTCTAGTTGATTACAAATGTTAAGGGAACAGATATTTTTCCCACTAGTGCCAGCAAGAAAATGTTTGAAGCAGGCAAAACTCTCAGGGAAACGGAAACAACACAATTCTTGTTTTCTGGCATCATTAATGATCAAGGAAAGACAGTTGGGTCCATCTGTAGGACTAGAACTGTAAAGAAAGGTTTGGTCATTTATGTAACAATATCCAAGGAGGAATCCAATGTCTGTATCAGTCTGAAATAGCCCTGATAGTCAAAGTATCTTATAAGGCAGGAGACCATAGGTAATATTTCTCTCATTAAGGATTTGCTACCTATTTTGGAATAGGAATATTTGGGAATATTGTCTGTTCAAATCATTGCAAAATTCTTTGAAGCAGAAACTTATTTCCCTTTTAATAGGAAACTGAGCATCAGAGAAAGATATTTGCCTGTAGTTAATAAGGTCTGTTTTACTTCAAATCCAGAACTTTTAATCAATATGCTAAGATGATAATCTCAAGATAGCAGTGATAGCCATTATAGGACAGGCACTGCTGCATGGATCTAGGAACAAAGGAAGCTGATTCAGCTACTTGTAGTTGACCCCAGCCTGAGCTGAAGAGATTACATAGGACCAGACCTCTACCTACCAGAACAAGGGCTGAAAAAGGCTTAGTCTTGAACATGAGGGCTCAATATTGGATCCCAGTTATGGTTAAAAATTGGAGTATAAATGAGCAACTGAAGGAGATACAAGATAGACTTAGTGAGAGATGTTTCTCAGAGATTTTATGAGGTCTAACGCATGCCAGACATTGGAATAGATGTTACATAATTATCTAGACATCACCCATTGGTGAATGTGGCCTTTGAACATACTGCACATGTGGTCAAGACTGCCTGGACGCTGGGCTGTATGCAGAGCTTGGGAGTGGATAGGCCTAGGTGATGGACAGAAGTTTAGCTTTACTTTTACATTTACATCTGGATGTTGACATGGTCCACAAAACCATGGATTACATCTTCTCTAAGATGATTTATGGCTTGCCTTTCAAACACACATACAGGTAAGTAGACCAGAACCTTGCCTCAATACAATATTTGTTACTGAGAAGGATTCAATATTTTGGCTTGTTTCAAACACCATGCAGGACAATATTATTTGTTGAAAAAAATAAAAGTTATAAAAATTTTATTAAAAATTTAACATAAAAGATTCCTATTAATAGTTGAAAATAATTACATAGAAGCATCAACCTATTAAATGAAAGTGTTCATACATTTATAGTTTACCTCATTTCAGTGCCTCTCTAGTTTCTATGTCCATTCAGGTTTGTTACTCATTCATTGGATGAGTCAGTGTGTATTAATAAATAATACTTGGAGCAAAGAATAATCTTTATCCAAGAGGTAGGAATAAATGCAGTTACATTTTCTTTCTACACAGTCCCTGAGTCTCCTAAACCCTTACATTTTCTTTTCCTTATATATAAAATCATTCAGTTTTCATCTCATCTAGATATCTAACTTAAGAGCAGTAATAGATTAAAACACCAATGTCCTGAAATTGTAATGTGTTTTGTAATTTTGTGCAGAGTTGAGGAACAGTTTTAGCACCAACCTTTTCTTTATTATCATTTTCTTTTCTGAATAGAATTTTCACCGAATTGAAAAGAAACCCCATGCACCAAACGATACAGGGCACAAAAAGGAGGCTTGTGCCTAACGATCTATACAGACATATAATCAAGTAGTAATTGTAAACCTAGCTGATATGTGACTGGAGTACAGTGTTAATGAAATTTCACAGCGGTTCTGGTAAGATGGTGATGGTTATTAAAGCTGACCCCCTTCAGGAAAGTAAATTGCCTTAGGTTTTAATTTTATTTTGACAGGATCCTTTATTACTTTTTGTGAAATCAATATTGACACACACAGCACACTGTAGAAAAAGCTAAACAATGCAGTATTCTCAGCAGTGAAAATCTGAACAGGTGGTTTATATTTTTAGTAGCTACATATATCATCCACTACACAAAAATTATATGTGACATACTGAAAAAAATGCTATGCATATGCCTTAATGACATTAAGTGCATTTAATGTAGGTTCCAACTTTATATCCAATAAATATAAAAGGCACCATGATCTGTCATCACTTTTGAAGGCTTCCTTAAAGTGGGTGATTAAGAAAGGTTACTTTATGGTTAAAAAAAATTCATATATACCGATTCCCTTTCTAAATACAAAGGCAACTTTGAACATATGACTTAATTTTTAAGAATTTTTAAAGCAAAAACTCTGAAAATACAATACAATTTAATATATGAAATATATCTTAAAGGCTATCTTATTAATTCAGCTTTCACAAGTGCTAAATCTGGAATTTAAGTGAATTAATCAAGGTTGAGTAGTTAAGTGGTAACAGAGCCAGATCTAATGTTTCAGGCAAATATACTTTAAATTATCACCCCTGAAAATTAAGATTAAACATTTCAACTGGTAAAATAACAGCATTTTCAACTATGTTTCAAATAAGAAAACATGGATATGCATGTGTACACACATACATGTACATATACATATATATGCATATATGAAAAAGTCATTAATTTAGCCACACACATTCTTTTATTATTTTTATTTACAGTTCAAACATGACTTCTTTAATGAGGGCTCCAAGTTTTATTTTTCTTACAACCTCAGAGTAAAGTGTGGGTGAATTAAGATAATAATTGCAGTTATAACATAGTTGTTAAAAATATGTTATTTTTACCACTGAGTGTCAGGGTTCTCCAGAGAAAGAAAATCCATAGGAGATATATATGTACATGTATACATATACACATACGTTATTTCCTATCTCCTATATATATATATAGAGAGAGAGAGAGAAAGAGAGAGAGAGATTTATTACAAGAAATTGGCTCACTGTGGTGTCTGAGAGGTCCCAGGATTTGCAGTCTGCAAGCTGGAGACCCAGGAAAGCTAATGGTATACTTCCTATCCAAGTCTGAAGTTGGTAGAAGACAGATGTCTTAGCTTAAAGACGGGCAAAGAGAACAAATTCTCTTACTCTGGCCATTTTGTTCTATTCAGGCTTTCAGTGGTTTGGATGAAGCTCACTCACCTTCCGAGGGGGAAGCTGCCTCACTCGGTCTGCAGATACAAATGTTAATATCATTTAGAAACACTCTCACAGTTGTGCACAGAATAACGTTCAACCAAATAGCTAGTGTACCTTCTCAGGGGTCACTCTTTGTACCTTCCCTGTAGGGGCTTGCCTGCACTTGAGTCTACTACAGCTCTAGAAGCAAGAGGGGTGATAGACTGGAGGAGAATCAGAATTGTCTTGCATGGCAAATGCCTCAGGGGAGGCTATTAGCATTTCCTTAATAAATACTGCTAATCCCCTCAGATGGGAATGAAGAGGCCTCTTCCACTGGCAAAGGAAACTCATCAGAATTTAGAGGCTCAACATCCCCAGTTGATCAGGGTGCATACACAGGTCCCCATTCCAACTTAAAGGATCCCATCTTTCCCTGTGAATGCCTTTGCTTTAACACCCTCTTTGGCTGCGTGTTCAACTTGTGTTGTAGAATGGCATCCTCAGTTTGATTTCAACAGTCTTAGCCCCACAGCCAAATTAGATAAGGAGATAAAAGAGATTTCAGGGGAAACAAAAACTTTCAGGTTCTTTATGCAGTGTTTGAGCTGGGAATGAGAATCCTTGAACTCGTTCTTTTCTTTCACCACTTTGTCCAGCAACATTAGGAACAACCATCCAACTTCATTATATTCATTAGTTTTCCATGTTTGAAAGCATCATATGTACAGTCACCCTACTCTTGGCTTTTTTGTGTGTGTTTGATCAGGAGTATCCAATGTAGATATATTTTGCTTATCTTTATTACAAGATCACAACATGGACCATCAGTGCTCTCTAGACTACTAGAAATAGAGTCATTAGCATCTTTAAATCTAATCAGATTGAAGAGCCAATTCCAGCAACCCCAGAACCAATTCAGAAGACTCATCTTTAAAATTCTTTTCTCTGGAATCATTCTCAGTACCAAAATCTATTTTAGTCTGGGTTCTCCAGAGAAATACACACATATATATATATACATATATGTATTTTTACATATACATATATGTATTATAAGGAATTGAAGGAATTGGCTCACACATGAGCCAATTTAAGGAGACTGAGAAGTCTCATGATCCACACTTGGCAAGCTGGAGACCCAGAAGAAAATCCGATGGTGTACATCCATTCTGATTCCAAAGGCAAGAGAAGACAGGTGCCCCAGCATGAAGACAGGCCGAGAGAGCAAGTTTTCTCTTACTCCACCTTTTGTTCTATTCAGGCCTTCAGTGGATTCAGTGAGGCCCACTCATATTGGGGAGAGCAATCAGCTTTGTTTATTCTACTGATTCATCGAGGAACATCCTTACAGACATGCCCAGAACTTGCTTAACCAAATATCTGGGTACCCCATAGCCCAGTCAAATTCACATATAAACTTAACCATCACCCTGTGAAAGTACAAAAGCTCTCTGATGAGCAGATAAACTTTCCCAGTTCTTTTTCACCTGGGTAATTTGTGTGTTTCAAAGCCTCTCTACAGTTGTCACCACAATCCTGTCTTCAAATTTCCTTTCAAGTCTTCATTTTTCTATGACCATCACCTGTAGGACTCTTCTGACAGATCTGATTTTTTTTTTCTTCGAACTCACTGGCTTATATTATATTCTAATTTACCAAAGCACCCTCACAGAGTTCACCAAAACTTACTCATACACAATTCTGAATACTCTGCTCTCTTCTAATGCCCTCTCAACTCTCTGTATAGTGACTGCCTCATCCTCTGAAGATATATAATCCATAGGACAATATTAAATTTAATTTCTCTGTATGTTTTTGTCTTCCTTCATTTGCTTCCATGATTCCTCCTCTTCCTTGTCACCCATAGACATAGACCTTTCCAAGACAGTTTTTGTATTGCTTTTCTGTTTCCACATTTTTACATCTTATCTTTCCATGCTTTTATCTCTGTCTCCTCCTGGCTCTTTATTTTTTGTATAGCTACTGCTCTCAAAGATCTTCATTTTTATTCTTATCTTTGACAGTGAATTTTTTTTTTCAATAATTCCATTAAAAATTTGTAATGAAAATACTCATGATAGTTAGAAAGAACCACCCAAGAATGAATGTCATATTTTACCAAATGGAGAATGTCACCTAAGCCAGAAAGTGTCCAGGGATCTCTTGTGATAAATCATGTGGATGTCAATTATTGTAACTCATCTATTAATATGCATTCCAGGAGAAAAAGGGCTATGTGAGAATATGGAAAATGCATTACATTGTCAAAAGCTAAATAGATTAGCTTGATTTTATGGCAGCAGGCAAACATGTAAATTAAATGGTGAATTATAATTCCTAAACTTTACATAAGTCTCCTTCATTTTGTGTAAAATCTTGACAAAAAATCTTTAAAAGTTGTGAGGTACCGACATTATGTTTATGCTCACTAAGCAATGCAACATAATTATTTAACTACAGTTTCAATGTTTTCATGTGTGCAGCGTTGCTGAGCCATTAGAAACCTAGTATTATTGCGTTCTTTTTCAATTACCTGAGCATCCCCTGGGTCCAAGAGGATAAATAAGTTTCCAAAGATTGCTGACTCTCTTGCCCTATTAGGAAAGATTGCATGTACTCTTTCCACTACATGAACCTATTTTCATCCGTGTTTGTTTAGTGACTTTAGACTTTTTATGCAGTCAATGATTAAAAACCTTCTTAAAAATTTAAATATATTTGGAAATTAGCTATAATCTCCCTGCTAATATATTATTCAACTTTTCATATACAAAATTAAAGTTATAAAAATTTCTTGTCTTATCCAAGTGATGGTTTGTTTTTTTCTCTCTGACAGTGAGACCACCTGTTTACCTGTTCCACTGAGAACAAAGAACAAATAAGTTGAAAATGCAGCATGTGGGACTTAAATTTAGAAAAGAATATACATTTTTCTTATAGTAGAAACTTTTAAAATAGATCTTATTTAGATCTTATTTGTGGTTATTTAATAGGCTATATAATTTATATATTTTATTCTCATTTGTAGTATTTAATTACTTTCTGGCTCAAGGAAAGAATATGAACAAAATGACTCTAAATGCTGGTCTTTATTCTGGTGTAAAAACTTGCCTTTATGAAAAAATACGAAGAATGAAAATGCATTTGTTCACTCAGATTTTCTAATGATGACTAAATATTCTCAGTCAAAAATTTTGAGTCGAAAATTGAGTAGAAAAGGGTAAATGTATTCTGCTCTCTGATTTGGGAGTAATGCTTAAAATAATGTGACTGTCTATTTACTTAACATTAACATGTGTTAGGCATTTTCTTAAGAACTTTACAAAATTGCCATTTTTAATTATTGCAACAGCCCTTTTAAGTAGGTCTTATTACCCTGTTTTTTAAATGAGAAAAATAAACCTCAGAGAGGTTCTTTGTCTTGCCTTATGTTGCTCAGCTAAGAATAAATATAAAAAATAATAAAATCCAGATTTAAAAGTGGATCTCACTGCAGATATGATGGCTGGAACACCAGCTGCCATCTTGCAAACATGCAAATAAACACCACTCTTAAGAATGAAAGAGCATAAATCCACAAGGAATGTGGGCCCTGAAAATAATGTTGAGCCTCTTCTGCACTGTGTTCCTCTATACCACTATTGTGTTGCTTAGAAGCTGAATTGCCACGTGTAACAGAAAACGAAAACATCAGTAGCTTAAGCAAGACATAGGTTTACTTTTTCTAACAAATGCACCGAGAAATCTTAGTGACTCAATGCAATAACGATCGATTTCTCACCCTTATAAAGTCCTAATGCTACTCTACAGTCACCTTCCATCTTCCGAACACCATTTGAATACATGGCCAACAAGAGTGTTCCTACATGTGAAGAGAAGGCAGAGGGGAGGGTCTGCCATTTTCTTTGGGGAATATATTTGACTGTTCTGTGAGAACATACAATGATTGAGACTGTTTAGGTAGTGGCCTATTTCTTTTATGGTTAAACTTGTTTATGTGTCTGGGATTTTTTTCCCTACATTTTATCTCAATTGTCAAATTTTGGTCATGAGGCTATAAATAATTTTTTTGTTTCTATTTTTTCTGCATCTATAATACTATCTCCTTTTTTATTCTTGATAATGGTTACTATGCTTCCTCTCTTTTCTGTATTGTGAAATTAAATTGAAGACTTGTCACTCTTATTAGTCTTTTCAAAGAACCAAATTTTAGCTGATCCTCTCTACTACAAATTTGCTTTTTTAAAATGTTTGTTAATTTCTGCTTCTGTCCCCATTATTTCTTATGTCTTATATTCTTTGAGATTGTTTTGATAAACTTTTTCTAGCTTTTCCTGATATATTGTTTTTCATTAAGCTTTAGCCTCTGTTCTTTTCTAGTAAAATTATTTGAGGTTATAATTTTTCTGAGAGCAGTGCTTCAGCAACATTCCACACACGGGGCCATATCCTTAATAATCCATTTCTAAATATTTTTAGAAATTTTATTTTTTTCTTTGACTCATTATTGAAATGTGTGATTCTTTTTTCTAGAAACAGATGTTTCCTAGATACATTTTTGATATTGAGTTTTCACCTTAATTACATGGCAGTCAGAATGTGTTGTGTATGATTTAAATTCTTTGAAATCGGTTAAGACTGCTTTATTAAGCACAGTATGTGCAATTTTTGTAAATGTTCTATGTGTGCTTGAAGAATGCATAATCTGTATTTGTTACATGCAGTACTCTACATAAATTATTAATATATATCTTAATAAATCAAGATTTACATTCATGGTATTCATAGCATCTCTATTTTTATCTACTTATTTTTTCTATTACTATATGTTAAAATATCCAGTTGGAATTGCAAGTCTGGTAGTTCTCCTTATAGATCTGCATAGAGTAGATGTACAAAGTTTTAAAACTATTTTATCATTTTGTTCAATTGAATCTTTTGTCATTATAGAAAGAACTATAAAGTAAATCCCTATCAGTATGAATGCTTTTCACTTTAAGTTCTGTTAAGTGTGATATTGATGTAGCTATATCAGCTCAATTTTAGTTACTGTTTGTATGATATATTTTATCTGTTTTTTTTACATTCATTCTTTCTGTACTCTTACGATTTAGAGCTATGCCTTGAAAACAGAAAAGAGTTGAATTTAGTTTTATCTACTCTGAAAAATCTTGACCTCTTAAAGGAAGCAGTTAGTCCATGGACACTTAGTAATATTGTTCGTATATTTGGATTTATATTCTCCACCTTATTTTGTATTTTAATACTTGCAAAGTTTTAGATAAGTTCATGGCCTCAAAAAACCATTATATACACATCATTTTTTAGAAATCCCATGTTTTATATTTATTTTTCTTACCATTCCAACTTCTTTTATGTAAATTCAATGGTTTTCCTCATTCCACATGTTTAAGCTCTTACTAACTTAGAAATTATATAATTTTTTTTCTACTTTTCTGTGATTGCACTTGTAAGTAAATCTGGCATTCTTACCCTGTAAAAGTCTAAAACTCTTTTTAAATTTTTCTGATTATTCTGTATTTTCTAAAGTAAGCATATATTTATTTTATAAATTAAAAAGAATTTCAAAATGTTTTAAACTCCAGGAAACCTATGAATAATACAATCATATGTGCATATGTAATGTAATTAGAGCATAGAATAAATGTGAAAGTTAACCAATTTTGTTGGGTATAGCAGGTTTCAAAATTATCTGTTATAAATCACTTTGCATTCCTCAAAACAAAATGAGGAAAAATTAATGCACATTGTGCATGTAATTTTAATTATCCTTTTAAGCAGGTCAAGATTTAGATTTTATAAATTTCTTAGCAATATTTAATAAAATTGCTGATTGACAAAGAAGGAGTTCTATGTTGAGCAGATAATGGCCCTTTAATTGCCTTTAGACATTTTATTCGTTAGGAGAATGTTAACTGTTTTAAGAAATAAATCCCCAAATATCAGTAGCTTAAATTAATAGGAGTTTATTTCTTGCTCAGTTAAAATCCGATGTCTCTCCTATTCTGTGGGACCCAGGTTTCCTTTATCCAATGAGGTTTTGTTGACGTAGGAACTCTGCATATGACCACAGATGGAGAAAGAGGAAGTACCGAAAGCATAGTACTTGCTTAACCACTTACATTCATTCCATTGGTGGAGAGTATTAATACGGTTCCAAGAATCAAGGTGATGAGAGAAGGAAGGGAGCCTGGGGATGTAGTCACTGACTAGGTATTCATTTCCTAACAGTGACACCAAAGTCTAGGAATGGACAGACATCTTGGTGGAAATGTAGGCATTTCTGCTCAGGAACCATGTTGATCTGTGCAATTTTGGAAAACATTTGTACTTTTGTATTACATGTAGTATAATTAAGAACCAATGTCGGAAAAATCAAATAGCATTTTGTAATCATTGATAGTGTTGCAGAAAAATTATAAATGTGATGCATTTTTAAATTAAAATCTTAATCCATTTGCTTCTGAAAATGCACATATTTTATACTGCATGCCATGTGTTACATGTATAGGAACCAACTATTGATAGGACCAACACAATGGTTTTTTAACACTGGTTACATGGAATCATCTGTAGACGATTTAAAATGTGCAGGTGAGTGGGCCCCTCCATCAAGAGTTTGCTTCAATTTACCACAGATATGGCTTTGACATTGATTTATTTTTTAATACACAAATAAAATATCAATGTATACTAAGATATGGAGCAACTGGATAAAAATACTGAATTTATACTGAAAATTCAAGTTACTCATCTTCCCTCCTACCATTACCTTATGTATCTGAGAATTAACTAGGACATAAAGACATATATGGAAAGTAAGGCTATGTGTCCCAGATACATATCAACCCAAATGGGTCTCATTATCAGTATGATCCTATTCAGCCATATTGGGAGACACCAGATAGTTATTTTCTACCAGATAATATGCTTTGTAATGATAATTTGAAATTTAAGGCATAAAAGCAATGATAAAAGATAGAACTGATATGATTTAATTGCATTGCTATACTGAATGCATATCACCTCATTAGATGAAATAATTTATAAACCTATGGCCTATAACACATGCAATGCATACACAAACAAAACCTTTCCTTAGAGGAACAGCAATAAGATGTATCATAAAATCATCCCAGATTTTCTAAATTAATTATGATTACCCAGGTAGAATGAAGAGTAAATTTTCTCATTTGTGTATATAGTTCTTCTAAGTTCTGCCAGGCTTTTATTCTACCCGAAAATAAAAAAAAAAAAATTGAGAACATCTGACACAGAATGCAGCTGACCCAACAATATTTTTATCCAGGTAATGGTCTGAAAAGAGATCGATTGTGGAGGGAAGGCTGTTGCTTTGTACAATGTCCGTTCACCTAGACTACAAGGAACCTTCTCCATGAAAACACGAGAAAGGTGTCCATCCAGAGCTAAAATCATTTTTAATTTGAAGACTAAAGAATGAAGTGCCATAATATTTGAATTATATAGAACACCAATAAAAAATATTTAGGTTCCAGTCTTATTAAAGTTCTATGGAATAACCAAACTTTAATTCAAACTATAACATGATTAATCAAAATTTTGTTTTGTTATCAATAAGATGACATAAATTTACCCTAACCTAAAATGACTGAGAAATGTTTTCCATCCAGTGCCTTATGGCATCTGTCATTCATGTTTGCCAGAACTACTTTGTCTAGGTGACAGACACCTCACAAAATTATTTTAGGCCTTGTTTAAAAATGGTTGTCTAACCAGACGTGGTGGCTCTCCCCAGTAATGCCAGCTACTTGGGAGACTAAGGCAAAAGGATTGCTTGAGCCCAGGAGTTTGAGGCTGAAGTGGGCTATGATAAAACCACTGCACTGCAGCCTGGTGACAGAACAAGACCCCGTCTCTGACTGAATGAATGAATGTTTCATGAACGCAGGTATTGCTGCTTTAACAACAACAGAATACTGACAGCAATTTTTCACTCACACCTATTGACCAGTAGGCATGGACCTTAAAAGGCCTCAAAATTTACGTTTTTTTTCTTGCAAAAGTATGAAAAAGTCAAAAACCTTGTTTCAGGATATCAAGCTGATCACTATTAGATTGAATTTACACAAACTTCTCAAATGATTTTTGGAAAGTATTTCCCTACCCCCAACTGCCCCAGTATATTGTAAATTTTAAAATTTTGTAATAAAGGATATAGCTTTAATTATAACATTAATCTAGTAACATCAAACAGTAATTTACTTCTTGGGTTGTTGATGTTGGTGCAGAAAATTCATATATGAGAAAGATTACAGCCAAGGCTTTTTCTAGCAGGAGCCTAAAGAACAAAAAAAAGAAAAAAAAATGTTAAAAGGAGGTGATTCCATGCATGTTTCCTTCTTGGAGTTCTCATATAACTCCTTCCAGGATCTCTTCTTTGCTTCTTTCATTTTATCCTGAGAAACTCATTAGAATTTGGAATTGAGGAAATTATTCCATAAATCAATAAATACAGAAGCTGATTAAAAACTATTTAGAAGCCAAAATATTTCAACCTTTTTTCTTAGTAAAGTCTTTTCTACCAAGCACTTCACATCTGAAAGTTAAATATTCTTTGCCTTACAGATTTTTATTTATTTTCAAATAAGTTAGAGAACATTTTACAGACACTGATATTAGGCTGTAGTTTTTCTTCTCCAGCTTAGTAAACGTAAGCTTTTGTGTTTATCCTTTCATCTCCCACACATAGAGACTTGATACTATCCTACGTCAGACTATTGTTGGCTAAAGCACGTTTATATTTGCACTGTGAAGCCAAAGTTACAACAGTTAATCTAAAAGGTCAGTCCATGAAGGATTAGCTAAGGCAAAGTTTAGCATATAGAAGTCAAAGATCATGCAACTTCCCTGCTGGCCCCTCTGTCAAACCATGCTTACTGTCACCATAAGGTTGTACTCAAAAAGAAGGCATTAAGAGGCCAGGGTAGAATCAGTAGAATTGCCAGCACAGGTCAGAATCTGACACACCTGCTGTGTGTTCAAAATAAGCCAACTGGCCTATTCAGTGCCACAATTTAACTGTAACACTAGATCATAGTGTGCATGGAGTTTGCAAGTCTCTTTGTTTATAGGAAAATGCCTTTCCATTAAATAGCTAAGCGTGCTGCCTGGGTGTCATTTCATTTATCCTTGTGATATTCCTGTGAGGAAGGCAAATGGCAAGCCTCGTAATCCTTACCTTGTGAAGGGGGAGATGTCAAAAGGTGAAAGGGGTCCTGCTATTTTATCAGTTGCAAAATGAAAATAGAGCTCATAAGAATATTTATCCATGACAAATGCTCTTTCCTTACAGTTGTATTTCCATTTGGAGGTACATAAAGGTTGTAATTCACATATGGTTTTAAATGTTTAACTCTATTTGCATATATTCAATTTTTATTTGTCTTCAAACAGTCTATATCTAGTGATGCCAGTAGTGCAACTAACATTAGTATTATTTGTTTATATAGTTGACTAGGGAACCACTGACTTGTCAAAAATTTAAGGACAACACCTATAGAATATTTATAAATATATAGATTGGGATGTTTACATACTTGTTTGTTAAGTTAGATATTATAAAGTATAAAAGTCATGGTGCTCTGAAACTGGCTAGTATTGACTCTCAGAGAAGATTGTTAAATTTTGGTCATCTTGTTAGCTGGTTGTCAGCACAGCCATTATATATATACATATACACATTCATATATAATATACACAAGTAAACTATAGTAAAAACAAAGGTAATAAATACTAAAAAAATATTTTCTAATTATGTCACTATATCGTACTATTCTCCATGCTCTTGAGGATATTAACCCCGATTGTATCTGTATGTTTGAAACACTATATGACATTCTACTATTGAGCATCTCCTCCCACCACCAATTTCAATGAAGTTACCTTGGTAGTTTGAAATTGGCTATGGTGGTAGTTTTTACACCACTGCAATCAGCAAATTTTACAAATCAGTACTTGGTTTATTTTTCTATTCGTTGTCTAAACCAGGAGTCAGTAAACTCCCACCTATGGGTCAGCTGCCTGTTTTAATGAAGTGCTATTGGGACTCTTCATGTTTTAATGACAAACTTGAGTAGTTGCAACAAAGACTATATGGCTGAGAAGCCTAAAGTATATGCCATGTGGCCCTTTGCAAAAAAGTTTGCAAAACCCTTGTCTGAACTTAAGAAAGCAGTGGAAAAAAATATTAACAATGCAGTTGAAATTCAAAAGTGTGTGAAGTCTCTGGCCATTATATTATGAATAGCATAAAGAGGTGAGAAGCTATTCTTTCATTATTTGAAAAACTATTATACAATTTAGCAAAGAAGTATCTAACATTATTGATGAAAGAGTAAAGTTCCAACATGTGTCTTCTCTGTTTTACTTTCATCTTGCTCATGAAGGTAAACAAACCTATCCACCAATGTTTATGTCAGATCTACATTCATTTATCACCTGCAACTTTAGTGGCTATGGATATGAGAGTTCAGCAAAAATCAACAAAAACATATTGCTGGAATGAATTGGCTATGTGAAATTTAGAATAAAGAATACTGGATATTTTATTATTTGTATAATGTGTCATATAACATTTTTATCTGCAAAACTTACAGTAAACATATATATGCATATATATAGGTTTTTATTTTTTGTGAGCCAGTGTTATCCATTTACCAGCACACTACTTCCTAAAGCGATGTGCCTTACCTCCCATGAAACTACTCCAAAGGTATATAATTGTATTACTTATTATACAATTGTGTAGTAATAGGTACTACACAAATTCCTAATACAACATGCAATTTTATTATGTGTTAATTATTTTTGCCTGTGTTAATTACAAATAATTTACAAAATTGGCTTCATATGAGTTTAGTCTCTATTTAAAATTAAAGTTATTGGAATCTCAAATTAAAATATTGCCACAATTTATGCACAGAAAGAGCTTGATTATTATACTGTCAAGACTACATTGTACCTATTGTAGTTTAGTATACAATTATACCCATTGTAATTTTTTAGAAATATTGTGCAGCTAATTTTATCACATCTTTTAATACATTGGTCAAATTGGGTATTTATAGAGCTTTTTTAAATATTATCAAATACCTTTTCCCTTTTTCATTTAACCATTAATGGGTAGCATAAAAGATATAAATAGCCTGGAAGTCACTGTTCAGTGTGTGGTCTTAAGTATAAAAAGTACACACACTATCTTTCTCTATAATCAAGAAGCAAGAATTTATTCTTTTCCTTTTTCACAAAATAGCAAAAATCACCTTAATAGATTTGCACTATAAATACTGAATTACTTCCTCATCTGGTTAGGACTCCAGGTAGAGACAATAATTTCACATTCATTGAAATAAATAGAAGGAGACAGACTGTAATCTGGAGCTGTGTAATTCAGTATTTCAAGAATTTTATATTCAGCATGAACCTGCAAAGCTTGTATGATGAGTATTTCAGTTGTTGAATGACTCCCTTGCAGTTCAGTTGTGAGGATGGTTTTCTATGGTGTATTTCAGAAATTAGGTTTTGAAGCTTTAATGAAAGTACATTTCAGTACTCCCAACTGTAGCTACACAATGTAACCAGACAAAAAGTTGAAAACTACAGAAACCTAAAACAACTTAATAATGTATTGGTTAAATAAACGAAATGAAAACACAAATATGTTGTTTTAGCTAGTGACATCTTTATCTGTGCATCAAAGGGAGCAGAATGTCATGTGTGGGTGCTGGGGTTGATAGAGAAATTAAGTCATTTTTTTCTGCAAGACAGATGAGGCTACAGAACTGGGAGATGAAGGATTTTGTCTACAGGGATATATGGGTATATTTGTCAAGTTTTACTGAAGAATTAATGGAAGACTTTAGGTTTAGGATTTTATGTCAGCTCAGGGATTCCTGGGGAGCTGAGTTGATATAAGGGGTTACCAAGCCTAAATTACAGTGTCTTGGTCCCAAGCCTGCCATATTGAGTTTTCCTTTCCTGTCATGATTCAGGAAGCCTCTGTTTTGTCCTGTTATGTTTGGTGTGGGAATCTTCGCAATCTGAATGGAGTGCATACTACCTATGGAGCCCTATGGGAGTCAGGTGCCACATGAAAGGAGGCCCCAGGCTAGGTCAAAAGGACAGGATATTTCTCAAAGATTCTAAAGGGAGAATGTGCATCAAACTTGAGAGATGCAAAATGAAGCTGTGAAGAAAAGGCAAATAGCATGAAGTGATGCCAAAAAGAGATTAAATAGCAAGGTTTTTATGCTGCAGCAATAGTAGATCGGAACAACTGGCACATGCCTGATCTATGAACATCAAAAGCAGGCTAGAATTTTTGGTGACTTATGTAGGGGGGACCATTTTGGTCCATGGAATCATCTGGGCAAGCTTTAAAAACCCCAATGCTTAGGCCGTAGCCTGAAAAATTAATTTAGATTATCCAGAGGTGGGACCCAGGCCTCTGTATCTTTTTTCAAACTTCCCAGATCATTCCAAAGTTCACCAAGGTTGAAAACCCTGTCTTAAAAGAAATTAAAGGGGTATTCCCCCCATGCACATTATAATCATCTGGGAGCTTTGATGACATACCAATGCCTGATTCTGTCCCCAAACTAATATATTCGGAATCCCTGGGGACGACCCCCTGGGATGGGAATTAGTTGAAGTCCAGGACTTTGTAATTTATACAGCAAATTGCCATGCCTTCACCTTTTCACTGAACTGGCTCTGAGACAACAAGAAAATTGGCCTCAGTAAATTCAGCAAACTACTAGTTTTTGTAAAAATTGATGGTAATAATTTACTTCCTAAAAGCTATCATATTTTTCTTCACATTTGAACTTTACTCTTGACTTATTAAGTTTTGATTACCCTGTGTGTAAAAAAAATCTATTAAATACAAATTAACATTTCAGATATCATTATCTTTTTATATTATCATTATAATTTTTATACAAAACTTCTCATTTAATTAGAATTTTTTAATGCTGAAAACATATGACTTTTTTTTCCAGTGTCATCTAGTTAGAGGAACTAAAATAGAAACGCCCTAAAACCAATTCAACCAAGAAGACTCTATTCCTTCAGTCCCCGTTTTGTAATTATTCATTGTCACAAAAGTCAAAGCATGTGAATAATACTGTACTTGAATACTCAGAAAGGAAATTGTTGCATAAATAATTAATGCTCTGAAAGGTTAAATTTAATTTGAAAGTAGGTGATTTTTCTCTTGCCAGGGTTACGGACATTGAAGGTGAATAGTCTGATAGACTTACTTATTGAGAGGAAAATTAATGCTAATGGGTAGCTTTTTATGTTATGCAGATTCACCAATATAATGTCTGTCTAATAATTAGCTGTGAAGAGAAAAAAATATTGCTGTGGTTTAAAATTTTTTGTACACATTTATGGGATACAGAGTGAAATTTTGATATGTGTGTGTAATGTGTAATCATCAAACAGTAATTAGCATATCCATCTCCTTAAACATTTATCATTGCCTTGTGTTGTGAACATTCAAGCCCTCTCTTCTAGCTTTTTGAAAATATGCAATAAACTAGTTAATCATATTCACACTACAATGCTGCAGAACTCCAGAACTCATTCCTCTTATCTACCTATAATTTTGTGTCCATTGACCAACCTCTCCCCATCTGCCCCTGCTCCCTAAGCTTTCCAACTTTGAAAATCACAATTCTACACTCTACTTCCATGAGCTCTTTTTTTGTTGTTGTTCAGCTCCTACATAGGGGTGAGAACATAGTGTTTATCTTTTTGTGCCTAACATTGTGCTTAACATAATGTCCTCCATCCTGTGGATGACAGGATTTTGTTCTTTTTTATGGCTGACTAGTATTCCCTTACATAGATACACACCATAGTTTCTATATCCATTTATCTGTTGATAGGCATTTTGGTTCATTCCATATCTTAGCTAATGTGAATAGTGATGTAATAAACAAGGTACAGGTATCCTTTTGATGTACGAATTTATCTTCCTTTTAATAAGTACACAATTGTGGGATTGCTGGATCCAATGGTAGTTCTATTTTTAGTTTTTAAAGAAACTTCCACATTGTTTCCCATAATGGCTGCATTAATTTACAGTCTCAGCAACAGTGTGTTATTTTTTGTCTGTTCGATAATTGCCGTTCTAACTTGTGTAAGATGATATCTCATTGTGGTTTTGATTTACATTGCTCTGATGATTAGAGATGTTGAGCATTTTTTCATGTTTTTTGGCCATTTGTCTTCTTTTGAAAAGTTTCTGTTCATGTCTTTTGCCCACTTTTTAGTGGAGTTGTTTGATTTTTTCTTACTTATTTTCCTGAGATTCTAGTTATCAGCTCTTTATTGGATGTGTAGCGTGCAAATATTTTCTCCCATTCTGTAGGTTGTCTGTTTGCTCTAGTGATAGTTTCGTTGGCTGTGCAGAAGCTTTTTAATTTGATCAGGTACCATTTATTAGATTTTTTAGGCAGTAAGACTTTATGTGACATTGAGAAAGAGGATGGCTTCATCTTTCTCAATTAAAAATGTATTTCTGTACTGTGAGCAATTTTTTTTTTAAGTTAAACAATGGTACAGGTTGAGCATCCTTAATATGAACTCTGAATTGCTCCAAAATCTGAAAGTTTCTTATCACCAATATGATGCCCTCAAGTGGAAAATTCCACATATAAGTACTTAACACAAGATTTTTTCATGCACAAAATTATTTAAAATATTGTAAAAATTACCTTTAGGTTATGTAAGGTGTAGATGAAACATAAATAAATTTCATGTTTAGACTTGGGTCTCATCCTCGAGATCTCATTATGAATGTGTGATAATTCCAAAATCTGAAAAAAACCTGAAAACCAAAACAGTTCTTATCTCAAGTATTTTGAATAAGAGATAGTCTGTACACACCAAAAAATCATTACGTTGGGCTTTTAGCCAGAGCCTAGTTATTTTTCAGTGAGTCTCATAATGTAAAGGAATATTCCACTGTTCTCATCATCATTTTGTTCAAATACAAGTTTATTTTCAAACCACAGATTTCGACCTACGCATTATTTTTCTATTAGCTCTCTTAATTAAGTCACTTTTAATTAAGTCATCAATAAATTACTAATTGATTTAAGTATCAATGAAAGACCTTTCTGATCTTGTGAAGTAACCAGTGGATATTTCTCATTTTGGTTACACATTTGAGTAAAGAAAGTCCACAGATATAACTAGACTGAGCCAAAAGAAGTTTTTACAGTGTATTCTCCACAAACATCACATTTAAACTCTAAAGCATTTTACACTTAGGAAGGCATATTAGCAATTATGGCCAGTAAGCTGGTATAGAAAAATGAATGGAACAATGTGAATGTGTCACAATAATCATCTGCAGAGATGAGAAAAAAGAATTTTTGGGGATTTCCCTGTCACCTTTTCCTTACCAAACTTTATTTCATGACACATCTCCTACTAAAAGAAATCCATGTGTGTTTCATATTACCGTGAGTTGGTAGGATACCATCATTTTCTATAGGTGATTGCTTATTGAAATAAATAGTAAATGACCCTCGTCAAGACTATTATCGTATTTCTGTATGAACCAATATACTAAAGAAATCCCTTTGTTCTATTTCACTCACATATGAACCACAGAAGTTTCCATAGCTTCTAATTTTCTAAAGCTTGGCTAAGGTCATTTTGAAATGGATGCGTTAGGATACATCCTTGGTAGATAGCCTAAGGGGACATAACCTAACTGTTGACGAGTAACGGCTTGAGAGCTATGAAAATTGAGCAATTACCTAAGGAAATGCTTTGTGAAGCCAGGACCTCTGTCCCCTGTTGTTTCCATGGAGACCAGAAGAAAAAAAAAAAATCATGTACTAGCTAAATAAATGTTGATAAATATTACGAACAGAAAAGGGCAATGATGATAAAATATATGAAAATTTCTAACATTTACCTGTAATTCTTTGGTTTCTGGTTATCTACTGCACAGTTGGAAAATTTGAGGCTCATATCAGGTCCTCTTGGTGTGTGTAGAATCAAATGGCAAACCAAGAAATTAGTAGATATTTTGAATTTAGTGGAGTGATCTGTCCAGTGGATTATTTTACCCTGATTAATAAGAATGGATATATCAGTAATTATGTTTATAAAATACATTCTGGCCACATCATTTTGAACAAGATGTCTTCTTTACCATTCTAATCCTCTACTTCACATATGTGTGAATGTCCAGCGTCCCCCTTTTCCTTCCATCTCAAAAGTTTATCCACATTGACACGTGGCGCCTATGGCTTTAGAAGGGATGCATTTGAAAGGAGAAAGAATCCCACCTATTCAACGGAGTAGGTGAATCAACCAGTGGCAATCCATAAGATGGCAGATAATCAGCAGATTTTTCTCTCGTTTCTATTTCTTCTCAGGATTAGTAAACTAAGGAAGCAAAAGCACCTGCTCTCAAAAAAAAAAAAAAAAATACTGGGATTGTGCTAGAGGGAATGGAAAGGAAAGGAGGCAGTTTACTACATTTCGTACTAGATCCACTATCTCATTCTCATTTCATCAATTAACTTTCATAAGATGGTAAACAGATATTTAGCAAATTACAAAGTGTTCACTACCTTACAGATGAGGTGGCTTAGAGGAAGCAAGCGTTTTATGCATCTGTATCAACATTAGAGATTTCTGTAGTTTTGTAACTTGGTGGGCTACTTTATTTTCTCAGATCCTGCAAAGATTACATGAACAAAAACTATATAGTTATGGAAAATATGAAACAAATTTATTTTTCTTTAAATACAGTTATGTAAAGAAGTAACAAATATTGACTGTGTTTATTATTTTTTCCAGAACAGTCAGCTCTTATTCCTCATTTTTCACCTAGCTGAGTAACATGGTATAACTTTGCTTTCTCCTTCACTAGCAGGACTTGTGGCAACATAAATTAAGGAAGTCACTCTTGCATCATACTGGCAGGTGTGGCATTCAAAATTTGAATATTTAATTCAGGTAAAAATGTTAGGAGAGTAACCCATCATAAACAGTTTCTTTAAAAATCTACTTGGTTTAGCATGATACAAATCGTGAAACTTTCAAATATCATTATTCTAATTCTATCCTTTAAAAAATCCAAACAAAAAAGGTATCAAAATGAATTATTAGATAAAATTTGCCTTCAGTTATGCATCATTCTCTCATTAGAGAATTCTTTTTAAAATATGTGGTTTGTTCTTAACAGGGGAAAAAATAACACTCAGAATATTTTTCTCAGCTGTAAATGATTTGATGAGCTGACCTCAATGTAATCATTTTAGATACATTTTTAGCACAGAGATTATTAACATAAAAAAAATCAGGTATTTTCAACTCTCTATTCAAGAATGCTCTTTTGAAGAAGGTTTCGAGTGCTTGGAGATCTATGAAAAAAGGAGTAAAGGCTTTACTAGAAATAAAGGCTGGAACTTCCTTTTCAATATTTTGCTTGAAGAATTTGAATTTATATTATTAAATAAAACTTACTACATTTAACACAGCTGTCAAAATGTTGGCAAAATGTGTTTACATATTTCTGGGGACATATTTTAAATAATACATACATGATATATATAGATTTTTACGTTTTCAGGCTTCTCATTGTTCACTGGTATTTTGGAGAAGGTGGAAAATTCAATTTTGTACTTTACAATTTATACCTACTACTGAACATCTAAAGCACAGTTCCACTGTGTGGTGGTACATAGGGATTTCAGGGGAAACTCTAGAGAAATATTTTCTATAATTTTTTTTTTTTTTGAGAGAGTCTTGCTCTGTCATGCTGGGTGTACAGTACAGTGGCATCATCATAGCTCACTGCAACCTCAAACTCCTGGGCTCAAGCGATCCTCCTGCCTCAGCCTCCTGAGTAGCTGGAACTATAGGTACATGCCATGATGCCCAGCTAATTTTTCTATTTTTAGTAGAGATGGGGTCTTTCTCTTGCTCAGGCTGGTTTCAAACTCTTGAGCTCAAGCAATCCTCCCTTCTTGGCCTCCCAGAGAGTGCTAGGATCACAGGTGTGAGCCACTGCACCTGGCCCTTTATATAATTTTTAATACAAGTAGTAGTGGATCATAATAATAGATAAGATATGAAAAGAGAAAAATCAGAAGACAAGTAAGCCAAGAAAACACTGTTAAACACATAATTTAAAGGATTGTCTAAAAAATTGAAGCTTAGCCAAATAGTCTTGACTAGGAATGGACAGAAAATTCAGTTAGGAACCAGAGAGAAATGTTGGTGTAAAAAGGGAGTCTTTCAAAAACGAAGAAATAGTCACAGTGTCAACTAAAGTAGAGGTGTCAAATACATTAAGCACTGACCAATGGATTAAGTAACAAAGATGATACTAGTGAATTTTACCAGATGATCAGAGAAGAGTTGAGGGCAAAATTGCTCATTTGAAGGAAAGGGTGTGACAGAGTGAATACACCCTTGGTAATGTTTCCATCCATCACCAAGGATAATATTCATTGACAAAAATCACAAGAGATGTAACAGTAGCTAGAAAGGGCACTCATGGCCTAGCCACATAATGGGTTTGTTTGTTTCAGGTATAAAAATTGAGACAAGGTCTCACAAAAGAAAAGGGGGGAAATGGAACCAAGAGATCAAGTGATGGGATCACACATGAACAAGCTAAAGCATTGCTCTTCCTTTGAAACTGGATAAAAGTAAGGGGGAGAGGAGATATAGAAACATTTGGAGTTGTGGATGTGGGAAGTTCAGAGCTTACATATGCAATTGTCTCTGCTAAGCCAGAGATAAGCGTCACTGTTGAAAGAGAGGCAGCGGATTGGCAGATTCTTTAGGAAGTGTTGAAGGTCTAAAATATGTCCAGTTGGGAATGGATTTTAGGATTCCAGAAGTAGAGCCATTCTGGGAGATTGGGCCTAGGCTACTACTGTGGAGTGGTCTCTTTTATAAGAGCACTAATGTCATTCATGGAGACTCGACCCTCCTGAGCAAAGTCTCCACCTCTAAATGCTGTCACGTTAGAGATTAGGTTTCAATTTACAAATGTTAGGGAATCTGTAAACAGTGTATAGCAATGGAATTAAACTACCTAAGGTAGTTCTTGAAGATGTCCATGTTAATAATAAAAATAGTTCATAAAGATCCCTGATTAAATAACTTGTAGATACAGTTCCTACAATCACTATATTTTTGTTTTTGTTGTTTTTATTACATAATCCAAGGAAAAACAATGTAAATAATTTTACCTTCAATCTGAGAAATAATTCTTAATTTAAAAACACAGTAGCATATATTTTCTCACTTAAATCTAGCAAAATATTTTTGTTCCTGAAACTAATACAGTCTTTTAAAATTATAATAGGTACAACTACCATTTATTTAGCAATCACTAAATACCAGATACCATATTATATATCTTTCAAATAATCTTCATTTAAAGTATCAGTCACTTTTAATATAAAACTTACTTTGTTAATAATCTTTATTCCCCTTTGAGAATGAAGGACTGGAGTTTGGCAAGGTTAAGAAATTTACCCAGATCATACAGCTTCTGACTCTGGGAGCCAAGACCCACACTCAGACCTATCACTTCAGAACGTGAGCATTGCACCATTAGGGATGCTGGTTGGAGCAGTTTCACTAAGAATAGACCCTCAGGATGTGTCACTAAGAAAAAGAGTTTCACAGGCAAAGTCATATGTGTTTTCTTTCCAGGATATTGCCAAGATTAATTACCTTAGGAAATGGTCAGAGATTTCCTGCAGACTCTGAGCTTTTCAAAGGTATTTGAATAGAGAATTTATTTTTTTAAGAAGGATTTTGAATGAATGCGTGACAGGAAACCTTAGTGTGGATATATTAAAATGATATAAAATAAATATTATAATAAAAAGGAAGCGGTGTAGCATTACCCCTTAAGTAGTCTCACATGGTATTCAGAGTAAAACATCGCCTGCAATCAGATATTTCTACTGTGGGTAGCATTCTAGCTCACTAAT